>BSBM01000050.1:14137500-14755000 GCA_027924585.1 Larix kaempferi | reverse complement strand
TGAAGATGATGACCAAGATGATGATGAGGAGGAGGAGGATGATGAGGATGATGATGAGGAGGTGGGTGATAATGATGATGATGATGGTGGAGATGATGATGAGGATGGGGATGATGATGAGGAAGTGGGTGATAATGATGATGATGATGATGATGGAGATGATGATGATGACGAGGATGACAATGATGATGAGGATGATGATGATGATGCTGATGATGACGAAGATGATTATGATGATGATGCTGAGGAGGAGGAGGAGGAGGAGGAGGATCATATTCATCATCATCAGCATCATCATCTTCATCTTCGTACTCATCTTCATCATCATCTGTCATCTTCATCATCATCATCATCTTCGTCATCATCATCATTATCAATGATGATGATGAAGAAGATGATGATGATGATGTTGATGATGATGATAATGATGATGATGATGTTGATGATGAAGATGATGGCCAAGATGATGATGATGAGGATGGGGATGATGATGAGGAAGTGGGTGATAACGATGATGATGATGGAGATGATGATGATGATGAGGATGATGATGATGATGAGGATGATGATGATGATGAGGATGATGACGATGATGAGGATGATGATGATGATGATGATGAATATGATCATCTTCTTCATCATCTTCATTGATAATTATGATGACGACGAGGATGAGGATGATGATGATGAGGATGATGATGATGATGCTGATGATGACGAAGATGATTATGATGATGATGATGATGATGATGATGATGATGATGATGATGATGATCATATTCATCATCATCAACATCAACATCAACATCTTCATCTTCATACTCATCTTCGTCATCATCCATCATCTTCATCATCATCATCATCATCATCATCATCATCATCTTCGTCATCATCATCATTATCAATGATGGTGATGAAGAAGATGATGATGATGATGATGTTGATGATGATGATAATGATGACGAAGATGTTGATAATGACAACGATGATGAAGAAGGTGGTGATGATGAGGATGATGAGGATGATGATGATGATGATGATGATGATGATGATGATGACGACGAATATGATGTTGATGATGAAGATGATGATGTTTAAGGCATGCAATGTAGCCTAATCATGGTATATGTATCCCTCTACATTTGCTAGAGATACCCCACAAGGGTTATGTGTGGTGGATTGAATATGCATTCAACATCATATCCTAAGAAGCTTCTTGAGTTGTAAGTGTTGTTCAAGGTGCTTGAGCCCGAGAAGCTTCATTTAAGGCATGAGAAGCTTCTTGTTGTCCATATACCTTGGTCAGACCTCGAGACCCATTTTTGTTTCACAACTAACCTAGTCATTGCACACATAACACACTTGAAGTTGACTAATACCATATAGATTTTATATGTGGTGGTCCAGGGACTCATTCATGGTGTTTGTGCCTAAGAGGCAAGAGTTAGTGTTGGAGGCTCTTGTTTCCCTCCACTAGCCATGGTTAAGTAGCCAAGATAAATCCTTGATGTCCAAGACATTATAATGGCAACAATATTCAATTCATATGCAAAAGGATCCTTGTAGAGGGATAATGTCATAGATTCTATGTGTTATTGATGACGTGTGAGGTCTAGAATTTTCAATTAAGGCCCAAGTGGAATTCAATTGAGCTCAATATGCTTCAATAAGATCTCGAGGAACCTGTTTTCATTCTTCGATGATGTTCAATGCTTTTCAACATATCCATGGTATTGCATGGTAGGTTGAGGATGCATTCATGGAATTTGATCTTTACAAAATATGTTTTTTGTCAAAATGAAATTCAAATTGCCTCTTTGATGAGTCCTCCTCTACAAGACTTCATTTATTGCATGAATGTCACAGACTCACGAAAACTCTAAACAACACTCAATGGCATGCAACTACAAATAATGGCATGCAACTATAACCACAAACCAAGCAGAGGTTGATTTTATGCATTGATATAGAGAGGTGGTAGTAGGCACACAATATGGAGAAACAATGAGTTAGAAAAAAAATTTGGACCAAAGTACCACAATGGTTATTAATCAAATTAAAAAAAAAAAAATTTGGCTCAAGAATTGTCTTCAGTTTGATGGGTGGCATGATCATGATCATGTAACCTCCCTCCGTCCTTCCAAACATATGTGGTTTATCACCACGTTTCTCTTGGACACTCGCCATCAAAATACGTATAAAAATAACATGTTTTTACATCCTCTTCCATTTAAATCCTCATCGCATAGTCATAAATAAGGATTATTATGCATGCACATCCTCACCTTACAATACCAATTGGGTCAAGGCGCATAGACAACCATCAATTATCAAATGTGTCAAGATGCAAAGAGTAAGCCCTTCAAATAAAAATTAAGACCCACCCTTCAAACGTCATCACCGAGTCCAATTTATGAAAATATTTTCGGAGTGGGGGAAGGTTTGGCATTAAATGGTGTAAACATTATATAGGGGCGCATCCGCGCTAGTGACGTGTGTAATGTCCCCATCTTGACCCCATTACATTAAAATGTAAATGATGTAATATTGTTATAAAATCATGGTGAGGAGCTCAAGGCCAAGGCCCCACCATCGATTTACTGATGCATATGGTTTACGTGCTAGCCAGGTGTTAAAATTCAATATGCTAAGACAGAAAATAGCAGCATTACATTCCATTTCACAATAACAGCATATACAGGATCACTGAAGAAACAACAAGCATAGCATAAACACAAGAGACAGAGATTTATCCTGGGAAACCCTCATGGGGTAGAAAACCCAGCAAAGCTTCCTCAATATAGATGACCAGCAATATACAAAGATGCAAACCCTGAGCATAAGCTCCTTCTCCTCCATAGCAGACCTCTCCTCCACAAATGCGCCTTTCTCAAGTGAGTGAGTGTGTATAATGAGGAACACACCTCCTCTATTTATACACTACTCTGATATGTATTTTACACAAGTACACGTAGGCTCGTATTTAACCAATAGGTTAAATACCCCACTACAACTAACTGGGCCGACCCCTCTAGGGTGGTCTAATAACCCTTTGACCCACATAACACATACAGGGCCGACCCCTACTAGGGAAGTCTAATAACCCGAGTTACCACATTCCGACGGAGGAATAAACATCTCCGGATATACAATAAGATCTTCACGGAGGAATGAAACATCTCCGGAATAATAAAGTACAAATATAATATTCTTTGAAGTTACAATATCTCAACACTCCCCCTTAACGAGAAGGATATTATAACAACATCTGCACGAGCAAGGAGTCATCAACATCATACATGATACATCTATAAATCATTGGAACCTTTCTTCAATTCATCATCATCAGTAACTTGACTAGTTACTGGAACATCAACATCGTCATCAGCATCGTCATACGATCATCAGCATCGTCATCACACGATCATCATCATCATCGTCACACGATCATCAACATCGTCATCACACGATCATAAGCATCGTCATCACACGATCATCAGCATCGTCATCATACGATCATCAGCATCGTCATCACATGATCATCATCATCATCGTCACACGATCATCAACATCGTCATCACACGATCATAAGCATCACCATCACACGATCATCAGCATCGTCATCATGCGATCATCAGTATCGTCATCACACGATCAGCAGCATCGTCATCACACGATCAGCAACGTCGTCATCACATGATCAGCAACATCGTCATCACATGATCAGCAGCATCGTCATCACACGATCAGCAGCATGGTCATCACACGATCAGCAGCATCGTCATCACACGATCAGCAGCATCGTCTTCACACGATCAGCAGCATCATCATCACGCGATCAGCAGCATCGTCATCACACGATCAGCAGCATCGTCATCACACGATCATATTTACAGGATGATCAATCCTGCTCTCTTTAGGACATGAGTCCATGGATGATGCAATCCAGATCAAGTTCCAGGATGATCAATCCTTATCACAGCTACAGAGCCAGCCCTGTTTCATGCTGGATGTATCATAACTACAGAGCCAGCCCTTTTTCATGCTGGATGTATCACAACTACAGAGCCAGCCCTTTTTCATGCTGGATGTATCACAACTACAGAGCCAGCCCTTTTTCATGCTAGATGTATCACAACTACAGAGCCAGCCCTTTTTCATGCTGGATGTATCACAACTACAGAGCCAGCCCTTTTTCATGCTGGATGTATCACAACTACAGAGCCAGCCCTTTTTCATGCTGGATGTATCACAACTACAGAGCCAGCCCTTTTTCATGCTGGATGTATCACAACTACAGAGCCAGACCTTTTTCATGCTGGATGTATCACAACTACAGAGCCAGCCCTTTTTCATGCTGGATGTATCACAACTACAGAGCCAACCCTTTTTCATGCTGGATGTATCACAACTACAGAGCCAGCCCTTTTTCATGCTGGATGTATCACAACTACAGAGCCAGCCCTTTTTCATGCTGGATGTATCACAACTACAGAGCCAGCCCTTTTTCATGCTGGATGTATCACAACTACAGAGCCATCCCTTTTTCATGCTGGATGTATCACAACTACAGAGCCAGCCCTTTTTCATGCTGGATGTATCACAACTACAGAGCCAGCCCTTTTTCATGCTGGATGTATCACAACTACAGAGCCAGCCCTTTTTCATGCTGGATGTATCACAACTACAGAGCCAGCCCTTTTTCATGCTGGATGTATCACAACTACAGAGCCAGCCCTTTTTCATGCTGGATGTATCACAACTACAGAGCCAGCCCTTTTTCATGCTGGATGTAACCTAGAGTAATTCTAGGATTTGTCACGTACATTTTGAACCGAGGTCCAGGGACGATTCAGTCCTGTCATTCAGTTATCGGAGACCTCATGTCTACGGCTCTTCTTTAGGACTGAAGTCCGGGAATGATCCAATCCCCTCAACTGTCCACTAAGGACTTCATTCTCGGAGACCTCACGTCTACGGCTCTCTTTAGGACTGAAAGTCCAGGGATGATCCAATCCCCTCAACTGTCCACTAAGGACTTCATTCTCGGAGACCTCACGTCTACGGCTCTCTTTAGGACTGAAAGTCCAGGGATGATCCAATCCCCTCAACTGTCCACTAAGGACTTCATTCTCGGAGACCTCACGTCTACGGCTCTCTTTAGGACTGAAAGTCCAGGGATGATCCAATCCCCTCAACTGTCCACTAAGGACTTCATTCTCGGAGACCTCACGTCTACGGCTCTCTTTAGGACTGAAAGTCCAGGGATGATCCAATCCCCTCAACTGTCCACTAAGGACTTCATTCTCGGAGACCTCACGTCTACGGCTCTCTTTAGGACTGAAAGTCCAGGGATGATCCAATCCCCTCAACTGTCCACTAAGGACTTCATTCTCAGAGACCTCACGTCTACGGCTCTCTTTAGGACTGAAAGTCCAGGGATGATCCAATCCCTTCACATGTTCACCAAAGCAGAACATGTATCCTCATCATCAAAACATGTATAACCACAACATGTATCATCATCATCAAAACATGTATAAACACAACATGTATCAACATCATCAAAACATGTATAAACACAACATGTATCAACATCATCAAAACATGTATAAACACAACATGTATCATCATCATCAAAACATGTATAACCACAACATGTATCAACATCATCTAAACATGTATAAACACAACATGTATCATCATCACTAGCATGTATTCTTACCAATACATCTATCATCAAAAGCATGTATAAGTAAAGCTAAGTATTCTAAGTATAAGAGTCCTAAATCTAAATATTTCTAAGTAACTGGGTGTAGAGAACAGGTTACCTCATCAACGACCTTGTTGTTTGATGAGACAATCTCATCAGTAGTGACTATACTACTCCCCCTTTCGAGGAGGGTCCTTTTTAACTACACCAAGCTTGTCTCGGAAGTATTCAAACTTCACTCGAGACAGAGGTTTGGTTGGTAATTTCTTCACTTGACGTAGAGGCTTGGTTAGTACAATGGTAACCTGTTACAAATTCAAACTTTTAGAGTTCCTTTCTGTGTCATATCTTGTTAGTTCCCTATGTTCTTTGACTTATCATGGAACACTAGATTCTATGTCATCTTGATACAACTCTAAATATCACATAGGATCTCAGTTGGTTCTATCTCTAAGTCAAACAATCCTAAAGCCAAGCTTCTTCACAACTAGCAGAGCAAGCAGCCATATATTCCGCTTGTGCTGAGAGTCACACTAGACTGCTTCCAGCTAAACCACGAGATCATGGCTAATCCCAAACAATAACATCCTCTCGATGTGTTCTTCTTGTCTGATACACTTCCTGCCCGAACAGAATCTGAATAGCCATCTGAAGTCATGATCTTCAAGATAGCATAGATCAAATTCTATCGTGTCCTTTATGTGCCTCATCACATACTTTGCAACTATCAGGTAAACACATCTAGTTTCCACTAGATACTAACTCAAGGTGTTCATAACAAAGCATATATCTAACCTAGTGTATGTTAGATATATCAAAGACCCAATAAATGACTGTACAGAGTTATATCCACTAACTCTGATGAGTTATCCCCTAACAGCTTCAAGTTGGAATCCATAAGAGTGGCCATTCCAACACCTCAAGTCATATTTCTCATCATACTTTCCCTGGTTGAGAAATATTCCTTCTGAGCCTTGCCATACTTCCAGACCTAGGAAGTAAAGCATCAAATGAGATCTTTCATTTTTTTTCATTTCTGCATTGAATGATCTTCTGCATATCTATCTGTGCCATCTCTCGTTAGATGGGTCTACTGATATGAGCCTCAATATCATTCGAACTCTGTGGTGAGTTCCTTCTTGCATCCATGTCATATGTGTATCATATTCAACCTTGTAGTAAAGGGTTGAGATCCACATCACCCATGGTGATCATTAAGCTTATCAAATTATTATCGATCCTAGGTACCTATACAGAACCTGATTCATACTTCTTCTTTAATTACACCATACTTGGAGCAAACATCTTGTCGTGATTCTCTTCCCCTTTCTAAGAGAATCTTCTAGCCATGAGCCTTCTATATTTTGTTTGATTTGTAAATCTTCTTGTTTGAACATCCACCACTTGTACGATGTCCATCATTCTTCATGACCTTTCCTACAAATCAAAATTAAGTACATGATTAGTAATACTTCATAATCATCAAAAGATAACCCATTATGCATACAGATATTATTTACATAGTGATGTAACTATTTTGACCAGTACTTTGGCACAACACTTTCCCATATCCTGTATGCATACAGTGGCTATCTAGATGCCTTCCATCTCTACCAGAACATACTATCGAGAGTGTGCACAACTCTCAGCATGTCAGCAAGGAGGTTTCATTCTAGACAAGCAACAATGGAATGTTTGTCCAAACATATGCACATTAGTTGTATACTGTTCAATGCTCTATGAATGTTTACACTCAGCATTATATATATTCTAGGGATACAAATATGTATGCAGGCAATATCATTACTATTTCAAATAGCAACTCAAATACTTATCTTTTATGTTTGTGTGGCTGCCTCCCGCTTGATCTTCTGTATGTCTTTTGAACTTCTATTCATTCTGTACCACTGTGCATGCTCAAGAGTCATCCTCATGATCTCATACACAAACATACACTCATTAGTATATTCTAAATGCTATCAAAACTAAATAATCTTGAAAACGTATAGTCATGATTATAGTTAATAAACATTAGTATTCAAGATTTCAGGGAAGTCTTCTTTTACTCATGCATATCATTGATAAAAGATATAATATGCATAATCCCTTGATTACTAACTTTATGAATAAGCATAACCAATCATTCTAAGTATACTTATATAAGGGATCCTAACACAAGATAAGATTCATGGGAAACATACCTGGATTAGTATACCTACTTGGTTATGTACAACATACCTAAACAATCTCTTCAATGATTTAGAGATCCTGAGCTAGAACCTGCATGTCTCATAGGTTAAGCATAATGTAACAAAGTCATACATACCTCGTAAGTAGAACAAAGATTATGGATGAGTCTTTGTCTTCATGTTTTCATGGTCATGGAGCCTGATTTGTCTTTTGTGATGTACCTGTATCTTGTTAGCAGACAACCTCAACCTCACACAACACCATAATGCATTAGTACAATCATAAGTGTCAACACCCTAACCAATGAATATCTTCTATCATGCATTCATAATTTTGTTAAGGTGATATAACAAATCTAAAATCAAGATTGTACTAACTGTAATAACATGAAGACAAACATACCATAAACTTAATCATGAACAAATCTCAAAACATACCTCGATGAGTCATACCTATCGAGATCTCTTGTAATCTCCTTATGTAAAGCCTTAGCCTCATCTCCCTCTGAAACATGAACTCCTTCACTTATGTAGGTGACCAATCCATCTTCTTCTAGGATTAACCCTATCCACTTGATTTGCAAGAACTGGACCTGGAGCTGGATATGGGTTTGTCAGAGAAACCCCAAAAATTCAAACTTTGAATTTCAAACTTCCGAAAGGATAGAGATATGCGCCTTGATGAGCTGATCAAACTGATATATTCGGAATTTGAAGACTGCAAAGTTTTACTCCTCAATTTTTCCTTTGAAACTTTCGGATTCACTGGACGTGACCCTGAACTGGGGTTTGATGAAGCCCACTCTTTTGCCCCATCAAAAAGTTTGATCCAAAGCTCTAAGCTTCTATTTTTCTGAGGAGCTTCCAGCCGTGGTCACAGATTTCAAAAATTCCCATTTTTACAGAAGCCCTAATTTTCCGCTTTTCTGATCAAAGTCTCGAACTAGGGTCTAATCAAGCCCGGCCTTCTTCCCAACCAAAAATTCTGATCTTGGTCTCTAAATTTCTATTTTGATGAGTAGCATCCAGCCGTGGTCTCCGATTACAAAAATTCCAACTTTCTCCAAAGCCCTAAATTCCGGAAGTCATGAATGAAGGTACCAAAAAATAATTCTGTTTTGACAGAAATATGTACCTGATTGTTTCTGGTGTAACTCTGAAATTTTTGATCCACAGGGTCTGAAAAAAGTTTCCTGAGATAGCCTGACCTGTTATCTTTCCATCCTGACAGGTCTGACCTCAATTGGATTCTCTGAGAGAGAGATATGCCAAATGTCGCAACGTGACCTGTTTTGGGAAAATACAGGAGAGCGAACTTGTACGGCGTGCCACGTGTCACTGTTTGACCTTCGGCCTCTGGAAAAGTTTTCTGAGATATCTAGGCCTGTTATCTTTCCATCCTGACAGGTCTGACCTCAATTGGATTTTCTTAGAGAGAGTTATGCCAAGTGTCGCAACGTGACCTGTTTATGGGATAATACAGGAGAGCGCACTTGTACGGAATTCCACGTGTCACTGGTTCAACTTCGGCCTCTGAAAAAGTTTTTTGAGATAGTGCAGACTGTGTAATACCTGTCACTTTTTACGAAATTTCATTTGGAGCTTCCTAGCCCAAGATATGACCTTTTTCCCAAGGTCACCTGATTTTGACACAGATCTGGAAGAGGCAGAAACCCTATATTGTACAGATCATAAATCACAAAGTACAACGAATTAGAGGTTGTCCTTTGGACACAAGGTACCTGGCGATTTTAGCTTCGTCCTGTAACAATTTAAGATCCGAAAACTTCGCCAAAACGGATTGATAGCGAAAGTGCTACGATGACTGGTTTTTGCTATGTAAAACCCTAACCTTCAAATTGTCGTAAGTAAAGCAAGTGTCTTTAGTGCCATACCTTGTCTTCCTTCAGGTTAGCTCTGATACCATGTTAAAATTCAATATGATAAGACAGAAAATAGCAGCATTACATTCCATTTCACAATAACAGCATATACAGGATCACTGAAGAAACAACAAGCATAGCATAAACACAAGAGACAGAGATTTATCCTGGGAAACCCTCATGGGGTAGAAAACCCAGCAAAGCTTCCTCAATATAGATGACCAGCAATATACAAAGATGCAAACCCTGAGCATAAGCTCCTTCTCCTCCATAGCAGACCTCTCCTCCACAAATGCGCCTTTCTCAAGTGAGTGAGTGTGTATAATGAGGAACACACCTCCTCTATTTATACACTACTCTGATATGTATTTTACACAAGTACACGTAGGCTCGTATTTAACCAATAGGTTAAATACCCCACTACAACTAACTGGGCCGACCCCTCTAGGGTGGTCTAATAACCCTTTGACCCACATAACACATACAGGGCCGACCCCTACTAGGGAAGTCTAATAACCCGAGTTACCACATTCCGACGGAGGAATAAACATCTCCGGATATACAATAAGATCTTCACGGAGGAATGAAACATCTCCGGAATAATAAAGTACAAATATAATATTCTTTGAAGTTACAATATCTCAACACCAGGCACATTGGAATTTCAAACATCATGTAAATATGCATTTTAATAAAATACCCACAACTAGCTATGCAATGCAACAAAGAGATGGGGGCCTGATTTTACAAGGAATTAGGAGGGAAATACTCAAACCCTTGGATCCAATCAGGTCAAGCCAAGTGTCAATGAGAGAACCCATCAAACCCTCAACTACCCATGTTGACTTTTGTACCCAATCATTGATTTCTTCCAAGAGTTGGTTGAGGTAGTTAATGCCTTGGGGAATGAGGGGTATGGGTGTCCAAATTTGGGTATGGGAAAACCACCCTACATGGGAAATCACATTTTGCTTCTTGGGAAAGAAAAGGGCCATGAATTGATCCCCAAGCCATTATCCATCAACCAGTTGCTCTCCCTCACGAGTTTGGAGCTACCTGGGCATTTTCCAGCCATGTTTGTCTGTGTTTTCCTTCATTCCTAGCTGGGAGAAGGGCTTTTTTGTGTTGTATACTAGTGGGGAAGAAAGGGAATCGAATTGGAGTTCCATAGAGACCAGCTTGGGCTGTTAAATGCTTGATAGTTTGGGGGAGAAATAGTTTTCCTTCCTATGCTTGTTTTCCCCATCCCACAATCAGTTTTTGGCTGGAAACGATTTGGGAAAACCCATGGCCATCCTGTTGGCAAATCCATTGTTTTGGATTGAGCTTGAGTACAAGCATCCAGGGTTCAAATGTAGCTTGATAAACCCAGCTGTGACTGGTTTGGCTCAGATGAGATGATTAATTGGGCTATGCATGAGCTTGAATGTCCCCTTTTCCTTGTAAGAATCATGCCCAGCTCGGGGGTGGTAGTTGTGTTGAGAGATTGATGAACACAACTGGCCTATGGTTGGGTGGAACGTTGCAACAACATAGCTAGTTGCTTGGGACCATTTCACCATAAAGATAAGTGTTTATATGTCTATGTATTTACTTATGCAGTGTTTAAATTAATGACTGTTATTGATATATTGAATGCATATGAAAATATGTGTGTGGATGAGTTTATTTATGTTGTGCATGTTTAATTAATATGCATATGCACACATTTGTTTTTAACTGTATGAATCTAATGAATTTGGATGAGATTATGTGAAAAGCCCCAGATTTTGGCATCATGTTCCCTTCCCGGAATTGGGTCCACGGGTGGGTACATTACAATGTGTACACGTGAAAAACACGTGTGCACATCCCTGTTACTAGTTAAAAAAAAACAGAGTTCTCTGTTTCCCGAGAATTCTACTAAAAACACGGGTTTCATTTCTTCTACGGGTTTCAAGCTCTTACAGGTTTCTTATTGGCTCACACTCATTGATATTTTGGACACTCATTGATCTATTAGACACAAAATCACCCTTGGAATCTAACAAACATCTTCAGTGGTCTTGGAATCTAGTGGAAACATTCAAGCTACCAGTTTCCATTGCAAGCGGAGATCATTTCTATAGAGGTATGGTGAATTGTAAATAAGTCTTTTCATTCACAAGATTTGAGATTCTCCCATGCCTTTTTGTTTTTATCATATTACCACAACAATATCCATGCATAGACAACAATGAATTTGACAAGATGATTTCCCAAGTTCACATCTAAAAAAACTCATATGAACACTAGACAAGATGAAGTATGCAACCTCCTCATTGTGTAATTAGTTCCCAAGTTAATTTTGTTCTTTTCACCTCATATTATGCTAGCAAAAAATACTACACACTCACTAAACATGACTAAAAATATCACTTCAACTCATCCACAAAACCTCAACTCTCTCATCTCTTATTCAATACCATTGTACGGAATGAGGATATCTGTAAGTATATGCACCTTTACTTTCTCTATGAATCCAAATATGATAATATTCATCCATATTTACCATCCTTACAATATCTCCTCACCTTTAATAATGATTTTTTTTCCAAAAACCAAGACTTTCCCACTTCATGCTCTATTCAACATGATCATTGTTGGTATAGTCCTTAGTTCCCCACTCTCTAACACCTCCCCACCCTAGATATTGCACATTGAAAGGTCAAATTATATTCCCCCTAATCACCCTTCCCAAGACCATGATCCTTGTTAGAAACATTTGCATCCTCCTTAAAGTTTTGCACAATACAAGGTATACATTCATTCTATTGTGATGCATTGTTGAATTCAACCATGGGTATTTTAAACTCAAAATCACATTCTATCATCTCAAGGATTATAGATAAGGAAATAGTTTGTTGTTGTTTCTTCAACTCCTTAAGGTGTTATATAACCTAGTAATTTATGATGGTAGAGGACATTGCCTCAAATGGAAGGATATACCACTCCACTATGAAGACAAAGCAATCAAACTAGGTGCAAAATTTAGAATTGATAACATTAAGGGAGAAAGAAAAAAATGCAACTAATTAAGGTGAAAAATATGATGTAAACCAATAAGAAAAAATATTCCCAAACTATTCTCGTAGGTTGCCTTATTTGATGTAGAAAAACTATCAAACTATTCCCAAGGCATCTCTAGCCATCTCTGTTGTAGGGTGTTACTATCATAATTTTTATGAATTCATGGCTAGGAAAGACACTAGTTTCTCCACTCTACACTTGACCAACCATCATCTATATTGATTGGAATTGTAAGGGATAATGATGTTTATTCGAACACAAATAAACCAACATAGTCTGTAGTTGTATATGTTAATTTGTAAAGTGGTAAGTTATGTTGGAATGTGTCAGGCTCATTGTATAATGGCACTAATTTATCTTATTTGTTGTTTCTTTTGCAGGGGTAGGCCTGATAGTTGTGTTAAAGAGACTTTTGGAGATGGGAAACTCACGAAACGCAAAAAGAAAATATAGAAGGAATCTGCCCATTGAAAAGGTCAATGACTTAAGAGAAAAGGCTAGGTTGGGAATGGAAAGATTGAGACATGGTCCTATCATTGCCCCAGATCCTACCACTGATCCTAACACAGTTGTTGACATGAAAACCTCTTGTTCAGAACCACAGGTAAAGTGGTCGCATCCAATGGACCCAACTCAAATTCCAACATCAACACAATCTCCAACCAACAATCCATCAATGAGTCATGATGAACTTCCTCACGACACAAGAATTTTGGGAGATGTTGCATGTGTAGAGATGGACATACAAGCCTTGCTTAATTTGCAATATCCCCAAGAAGACCACAACCATGTCGACCACACACCCATTATGGCCCAATCTGTGAACGAAGCACCACAACAAACAAGCTCCGGTATTCATGTCTCATGTACACCCTCACTACCTCAACTGTCCAGTGCAAGAAGAAGAACTCCTAGACGTATTCATGTGGATGAGAGTGCTATGTCGGGGATTGAAGGCAAGTTTCCAAAACGCACTATCGAATGGCAATGCAACAAAATTGTCAGAGAATATTTTGAATCTAAAGGTGATGCAGGTAAATGTCAATTATTGCTATGTTTGTTAAAGTCACGTTCTTTAGCTGTTGTTAGGAGAATTTTGGGCATAAAGATGGTTAAAAGTTCAGAGGCCAACAGTCATATTGTTAGAAATCTCCAATCTACATTTAATGCGATTGGGAAGACGTCTCGTACAAAAGATCTTTGTGCAGCTCATCGTGTTTTAGCGGAATCAGTTGTAAGCAAGTCCACAAGGCAATGTCGCCTGCTATCACACACTTCTCACATACTCAAATTAAATAGAAAAACTATTAAAAAGTACTCTGTTATAAGAGAAAACCTTGACACTCCGGGTGGAAACAATTGTTGGGCTTTTGTTGGTAGGTTTCCTCGTGCAGATAGGAAGCTAATTGATGTTGTTAAGGAGTTAGTACAAAATTTTTGGCATGATCATACTAGACCTTCATCAAACCAAAGAGACATGCTAAAGCTGAGAAAAGGTTCTACTGAACGTGAACCCCATGTTAAACACTTCCTTGACACCACACAAACTGAACTCTATGAGAGTTTCAGGAATGAGCACACATAATTGAACCTGGGCCAAAGGTCCTTTGATAAATGCAAACCATGGTACGTTCGTATATGCATTGATCGGAACACCTGTTGTTGTAGATACCACGTAGAATATGAATATCATTATGACACATATAAACATATATTTTGTGATTTGCATACTAACATTGTGCAAGGCTGCATCAAGAGACTTTATCCACAACATCATGTGTCCAAGGCCCGAAGGACAAAAATATTATGAAAAATCGTGTCTATATGGGACATGTTCTAGGTGTAGTGGGTTTTCTCTTTTGAACCGTTGCATCCATGAAAGTAAGGAGCATGATTTTGGTAGGATGGGCATGGAGATGCAGAGCTTCAAGTACGTAACCTATCAATTAGACAGTGCCGGGGAAATTAAAAAGATTGCATTAGTGAAGTCACAGGTACAAATGAATATTGCATATTTTTCATATTACACATTCAATTTATGACATATACATTTTTCCAAATGCCACATTGTAATATTTCCCTTGTTTTCATGGTAACAGGTACTGGTATGTGACTTCTTGACGGAGTTCTACGAGAAAACAAAGCAGTATGTTCAACATGTGCATGTAGCGCGATGGCAAGATGAGCAGTACAGAAAATGCAGGGACACATTTCCTATTGGAACCATAGTGTCAATTGTGGATTTTGCAAAAAATTACACCCTTCAGCCACAAAATGAAATCTAGAGTCAATACTACCATTCAAACCAAGTCAGCATCATGGTACATATTATGTATAGCCATGGGCCAAAGAGCAGCAATGACAAGAGGATAATACTGAAGGAGACAAACTTTTACATAAGTGATGATAGAACCCATGATTTGCATTATGTGCAACATTGTTTTCGAATTTTCTATGATCAGTTGAAGGAGAGAGATATACAGATGGATCATCATTGGATATGGTCGGATGGTTGTGCGGGCCAGTTCAAAAAATGCCCGAGTATTCCAATGGATGAGTATTTTGCATAAGACTTATAATGTGCCGCATATCTGGAACTATTTTGAGACCTGGCACAGCAAAGGCGAGCATGATGGGGCCGGTGCATGCATCAAGACCGCACTACGAAGGGAAGAGATGAGGTTTGACAGGGAACCTATCCGAGATGCAGAATCCATAGTTCAATGGTGCTCTGCAACATTTTCAGACCGAGTAAGAGATCAATAAACATCATCAACGACAGGATGAGTGGTAAGAAATGTTTGGTGGGTGGTTGACATAGACCGATCACATTCCTATAGTTGCGACACAGTACAAGGAACACATGGATTTCATTTAGTTCGAAGCTAAAACAACCCCTTATTTGAAATATGGACACAAAAGCTTGCATGCTTTTGTAGCCCTTGCAGTAGTGGCGAATGGGATGAATGCAAATGCATGGACTGGGTTGATGAATGGGATCGTGTGTCACATGCAGTAGACCAATGTGCAGTTGTTGAAACAACCCAGTTAGAGGAGGGTCAGTCAGTGATTTCGACAGACTATGACCATATCTCAGATCTTGTACAACCAGGACACATATACGCAGTTTTTTCCCCAAAAGGCAATGAATGGGGCGCAAATTATTGGTTGGCACGGTGCATCCAAGGTAAGCAAACCCTATATGCATCATTGATCGACAATGAAGGCATTGAATTTCCTATTAGATTGATGGTGGTTAAGGGGGAATATCTTACACTAGATGGGAAGTCAAGGAAGACTAGTGGGCATGTATTCATGGATTACAAACTAGGTTCAGTGGTGTATCACTTCACAAACTTGATCATTGGCACAAACATCCATCTTCAGACACTGTCAAGCAAGAGCTCAACCAAGGTACGCTACTACCTGCCTCATTCAGAGCACGAGAGATTGATGGAGATAATTAGCAACAGAGAGGATCTAGATGGATTTATTGAATGAGGCTAGTCAACTTTACATAAGAGAAAGAATTGCATCAAAGAATGTGTAGTTTTATGTTATTTTTTTGGTACAAGCATTTTTTGTTGATACATACATACATACATGTATTTGCTATACATACATGCATACATACAGATACACACATACATAAAGATACATACATACATACATACATAGAGATACATCCATCTTCCATGTCATCATTTCACCCTTTGCCATTAATGTTTAGAAACCTAATCTATCCCTAGAAACTTAGTCTATCCCTATAAGCACTAATATAACCCTACAAACCTAATCTATCCCTAGAAATCCTAGAAAGCTAAACTAACCCTAGAAACACTAATTTAACACTAGAAAACTAAGCTAGAATACTAAAAACCTAATCTAGTCCTAGAAACCTAAACTAGCCCTAGAAACACTAATCTAACCTAAACTAGCCCTACCACTTCTCTCATTTGGTATGAGAGAAGTTGCTTTAGACCTACCTCACTCATGTCAATGCTTGAGTTTTTGGAGGCCGACCTCCCACCCCACATGTCCTCTTCAACATTTTTTGTTCTCTTGGTTTTGTGCCCACACAAACTTTTTTCATGCTTTGGGTACCTTGAGGTATATCCCCAACCCAAAAAACTCTTATATTATGATGATTATGTTTGTTATTGGCTTCACCCAACAAAATTATATTTAACAATACACATATTCATAGATTTGGTTCCCCATGATCAATGCTCACCCAAATCTAGCTAGATTTTGGGTTTTTTCCCTTATCCAAGCATTGTGTCATCAACCTAGGGTTTCCACTAAATATTCTAACTAGATACTAGAATCTCCTTGACCAAATTTGATGGAAAAATGCATAGAGATCTTTTAGACTCTTAAATATGTATCCTAGCAATTTATTTTAAAACATGCTCATTTATGGTTGGAGATTGCTGCTTGATTCCTATAGATAACCACTTAGAGGGACTTGTCATCATCATCATCAACATCATCATCACCATCACCATCATCATCAACGTCTTCATCATCATCACCATCTTCATCATCGTCACCGTCTTCATCAACGTCTTCATCATCATCACCATCTTCATCATCATCACCATCTTCATCATCATTTTCATCTCTAGGCTCCTCATCAACATCTACATCATCATCATCTTCTTCGTCATCATCATCATCATCTTCATCACCATTACCATCATCATCAACGTCTTCATCATCAAGACCATCTTCATCATCATTGTCGTCTCTAGGATCCTCATCAACATCTCCATCGTCATCATCTTCTTCGTCATCATCATCATCATCTTCATCACCATGACCATCATCATCAATGACTTCATTATCATCACCATCTTCATCATCATTGTCATCTCTAGGATCCTCATCAACATCTCCATCATCATCATCATCTTCTTCATCATCATCATCTTCATCACCATCACCATCACCATCACCATCATCATCAACGTCTTCATCATCATCACCATCTTCATCATCATCACCATCTTCATCATCATTGTCATCTCTAGGCTCCTCATCAACATCTCCATCATCACATCTTCTTCTTCATCATCATCATCATCTTCATCACCATCACCATAATCATCAACGTCTTCATCATCATCATCATCGTCATCATCATTGGCATCTCTAAGCTCCTCATCAACATCTCCATCATCATCATCATCATCATCATCTTCTTCATCATCATCATCTTCATCACCATCACCATCACCATCATTATCAACATCACCACCACCATCACCATCACTATCACCATCACCATCACCATCACCATCGTCATCAACGTCTTCATCATCATCATCACCATCATCATCATCATCAACATCTTCATCATCATTGTCATCTCTAGGTTCCTCATTAACATCTCCATCATCATCATCTTCTTCACCATCACCATCACAATCACCATCACCATCATCATCAACGTCTTCATCATCATCACCATCTTCATCATCATCATCACCATCTTCATCATCATTGTCATCTCTAGGTTCCTCATCAACATCTCCATCATCACATCTTCTTCATCATCACCATCACCATCACCCTCACCATCATCACCATCTTCATCATCATCATCACCATCTTCATCATCATTGTCATCTCTAGGTTCCTCATCAACATCTCCATTATCATCATCTTCTTCATCATCATCATCTTCATCATCATCACCATCACCATCACCATCACCATCAACGTCTTCATCATCACCACCATCTTCATCATCATTAACTCTAACTCTAACCTTAATTCAATTTCCTTCTATAACTCTAGCCCTAACCCTCACCCAAACCCTAGCACTAAACCACATTCTTCATAATCACCATCACCATCACCATCACCATCATCATCAACATCTTCATCATCACCACCATCTCCATCATCATCATTAACTCTAACTCTAACCCTAACTCTAACTCTAACTCTAACTCTAACTCTAGGTCCCTCATCAACATCTCCATCATCATCATCTTCTTCACCATCATCATCTTCATCACCATCACCATCATCATCATCTTCTTCACCATCATCATCTTCATCACCATCACCATCACCATCATCATCAATGTCTTCATCATCATCGCCATCATCATCATCATACGTGCCCGGTGGATGATTTTCCAGAGTTGACCCCCATGTGCAAAAATTGCACACTCCCTTACTGAGCAAAACCCTAGTTTCCAAGATGGATGTACAAGATGACACTGGGGCCACGGGACCAGAGGAGAGGGGCACCCCTAGCACTATCTCGGCGTCCTGAATCCAATGGAGTCGACGGTTTGTTGATCCGAGCCACGATCGTCATTCTATGGCTCGTTCTATCTCGCATCCAAAAGGCCTTCAAGGACACCTGCTGGATACATGCCGGGGGCATAGAACTCCAACCGTGCAACAAAAATGGGTTCCGAGGAGTCCTGCAGGTGTGTTTAGGTAGGTTCCAGCTGGGAACGCTAGCCATAAGTGCTCAATGGATGATTTTCCAAATTTGACCCCCGTGTGCAAAAATTGCACACTCCCTTACTGAGCAAAACCCTAGTTTCCAAGATGGACATACAAGATGACACCCGAGCCACAGGATCGGAGAAGAGGGGCACCCCTAGCACTATCCCAGTGTCCTGAATCCAACAGAGTCGACGGTTTGATGATCCGAGCCACGATCGTCATTCTATGGCTCGTTCCATCTCGCATCCAAAAGGCTTTCATGGACACCTGTTGGATACATGCCGAGGGCATAGAACTCCAACCGTGCAACAAAACCGGGTTTCGAGGAGTCTTGCAGGTGTGTCTAGGTAGGTTCCAGCTGGGAACGCTAAACATAAGTGCCCGGTGGATGATTTTCCAAAGTTGACCTCCATGTGCAAAAATTGCACACTCCCTTACTGAGAAAAACCCTAGTTTCCAAGATGGACGTACAAGATGACACCCGGGCCACGAGACCGGAGGAGAGGGGCACCCCTAGCACTATCCCCCAGCGTCCTGAATCTAATGAAGTCGACGGTTTGTCGATCTGAGCCATTTTCGTCATTCTATGGCTTGTTCCATCTCGCATCCAAAAGGCCTTTAGGGACACCTGCTAGATACCTGCTGGGGGCATAGAACTCCAACTGTGCAACAAAATCAGGTTACGGGGAGTCTTGCAAGTGTGTCTAGGTAGGTTCCAGCTGGGAAAGCTAGCCATAAGTGCCCGGTGGATTATTTTCCAAAGTTGACTCCCATGTGCAAAAATTGCACACTCCCTTACTGAGAAAAACCCTAGTTTCCAAGATGGACATACAAGATGACACCAGGGCCAAGAGACCGGAAAAGAGGGGCACCCCTAGCACTATCCTGGCATCCTGAATCCAACAGAGTTGACGGTTTTTCGATCCGAGCCACGGTCATTATTCTATGGATCGTTCCATCTCACATCCAAAAGGCCTTTAGGGACACTTCCTGGATACCTGCCAAGGACATAGAACTCCAACTGTGCAACAAAACCAGGTTCCGGGGAGTCCTGCAAGTGTGTCTAGGTAGGTTCTAGCTGGGAATGCTAGCCATACCTACCTGGTCGACGATTTTGCAAATTTGACCCCAGTGTGAAGGCCATCCAAATTTTCTTAAGGGGGGAATTTCTCATCTGGAGGCCCTCGGGTGTGTGTGGCCACCATGGGTAGGTCCAAAATGGCCACATGGACATGTGGGAGCTGACGAAATCCAAGTCTGCTCGCCAGTTTGGGTTCCGTGGCCCCGGAGCAAATCCCCAAAGTGTTCCTGAATGGCCCCAGGGTGCCCGACTAGAATGACCATAGCAGCCAAATCGTGGCTGCATTCGTGAATCCGTTGATTCTAGTGGGTTCGGGATGCCGGGTTTCAGCTAAGGGACCCCCAACAGCGTGCCTCAAAGACCCAAAAGTAGTGTCAATGGACAATCTCCGGAGCTAGGGTTTTGCTTAGTGATGACTATTCAGGGACACTTCGGGGATTTGCTCCGGGGCCATGGAACTCAAACCGGTGAGCGGACTTGGATTTTGTCGGATCCCACGGGTCCACGTGGCCATTGTGGACCTGTCCACGGTGGTCACGCATGCCCAGGGCCTCCGAACGAGAAATGCACCCCTTTAGCGAATTTGGAATAGCCATCACTGAGAAAAACCCTAGCTCCGGAGATGGCCCATTGGAACCACTTTCGGGTCTTCAAGGCACGCTGTCGAGGGTCCCCTAGCTGAAACCCGGTGTCCTGGACCCACCGGAATCGACGGATTAGCGAACGGAGCCACGTTTTGGCTGCTACAAGCATTCTAGTCGGGCACCCCGGGGCCATTCAGGGACACTTTAGGGATTTGCTCCAGGGCCATGGAACCCAAACCGGCGAACGGACTTGGATTCCGTCGGCTCCCACAGGTCCACGTGGCCATTGTGGACCTGTCCACGGTGGCCACGCACGCCCGGGGGCCTCCGGACGAGAAATGGACCCCTTGAGCATATTTGGAATGGCCATCACTGAGCAAAACCCTACCTCCAGAGATGGCCCATTGGCACCGCTTCCGAGTCTTTGAGGCACGCTGTGGGGGTCTCCTAGAAAAAACCCGGCGTCCCAGACCCATCGGAATCGACGAATTTGTGAACGGAGCCACGGTTTGGCTGCTACGGGCATTCTAGTCGGGCACCCCGGGGCCATTCAGGGACACTTTAGGGATTTGCTTCGGGGCCACGGAACCCAAACCGGTGAGCGGAATTGGATTCTGTTGGCTCCCATCGGTCCACGTTGCCAATGTGGACTTGTCCACGGTGGCCACGCACGCCTGGGGGCCTCCGGACGAGAAATGCCCCCCTTGAGCAAATTTGGATGGCCTTCACATTGGGGTCAAATTTGCAAAATCATCAACCGGTCAAGTATGGCTAGCGTTCCTAGTCAGAACCTGCCTAGACACACTTGCAGGCCTCCCTGGAACCCGGTTTTCTTGCACGGTTGGAGTTCTATGCCCTCGGCAGGTATCCAGCAGGTGTCCCTGAAGGCCTTTTGGATGTGAGACAGAATGAGCCATAGAATGAAGGTCGTGGCTCGGATCGACAAACCGTCGACTCCGTTGGATTCAGGACGCCAGGATAGTGCTAGGGGTGCCCCTCTCCTCCAGTCCCGTGGCCCCCGGTGTCATTGTGTAGGTCCATCTTGGAAAGTAGGGTTTTTCTCAGTAAGGGAGTGTGCAATTTTTGCACACGAGGGTCAGCTTTGGAAAATCATCCATCGGGCACTTATGGCTAGCATTCCCAGCCGGAACCTACCTAGACACACCTGCAGGACTCCCCAGAACTCGGTTTTGTTGTGCGGTTGGAGTTCTATGCCCTCGGCAGGTATCCAACAGGTGTCCCTAAAGGCCTTTTGGATGCAATATGGAACGAGCCATAGAATGACGACTGTGGATCGGATCGACAAACTGTCCACTCCGTTGGATTCAGGATGTCGAGATAGTGCTAGGGGTTCCCCTCTCCTCTGGTCCCGTGGCTCGGGTGTCATCTTGTACGTCCATCTTGGAAACTAGGGTTTTGCTCAGTAAGGGAGTGTGCAATTTTTGCATACGGGGGTCAACTTTGGAAAATAATCCACCGGGCACTTATGGCTAGCATTCCCAACTAGAACCTACCTAGACACACCTGCAAGACTCCCTGGAACCCAGTTTTGTTGCACGGTTGGAGTTCTATGCCCCCGGCAGGTATCCAGTAGGTGTCTGTGAAGGCCTTTTTGATGCGAGATAGAACGAGCCATAGAATGACAACCGTGGCTCGGATCGACAAACCGTCAACTCTGTTGGATTCAGGGCGCCGGGATAGTGCTAGGGGTGCCCCTCTCCTCTGGTCCCGTGGCCTGGGTGTCATCTTGTATGTCCATCTTGGAAACTAGGGTTTTGCTCAATAAGGGAGTGTGCAATTTTTGCACATGGGGGTCAACTTTGGAAAATCATCCACCGGGAACTTATGGCTAGCGTTCCCAGCAGGAACCTACCTAGAGACACTTGCAGGACTCCCCGAAACTCGGTTTTGTTTCACGATTGGATTTCTATGCCCCCGGCAGATATCCAACAGGTGTCCCTAAAGGCCTTTTGAATGCGAGACGGAACGAGCCATAGAATGACGACCATGGATCGGATCGACAAACTGCTGACTCCGTTGGATTCATGACACCGGGATAGTGCTAGGGGTGCCCCTCTCCTCCGATCCCGTAGCCCCGGTGTCATCTTGTACGTCCATCTTGGAAACTAGGGTTTTACTCAATAAGGGAGTGTGCAATTTTTTCACATGATGGTCAACTTTGGAAAATCATCCACCGAGCCCTTATGGCTAGTGTTCCCAGCTGGAACCTACCTAGACAAACCTGCAGGACTCCCTAGAACCTGGTTTTGTTGCACGTTGGAGTTCTATGCCCCCGGCAGGTATCCAGCAGGTGTCCTTGATGGACTTTTGGATGCGAGACAGACCCATCCATAGAATGATGATTGTGGCTCGGATCGACAAACCGTCGACTCCGTTGGATTCAGGATGCCGGGATAATGCTAGGGGTGCCCCTCTCCTCCGGTCCCGTGGCCCTGGTGTCATCTTGTACGTCCATCTTGGAAACTAGGGTTTTGCTTAGTAAGGGAGTGTGCAATTTTTGCACACGGGGGTCAACTTTGGAAAATCATCCAATGGGAACGTATGATGATGATGATGATGATGAAGGCGTTGATAATGATGGTGATGGTGATGGTGATGGTGATGAAGATGATGATGATGATGGAGATGTTGATGAGGAACCTAGAGTTAGAGTTAGATTTAGAGTTAGAGTTAGGGTTAGAGATAGAGTTAATGATGATGATGGAGATGGTGGTGATGATGAAGACGTTGATGATGATGGTGATGGTGATGATGAAGAAGGTGGTTTAGTGCTAGGGTTTGGGTGAGGGTTAGGGCTAGAGTTATAGAAGGAAATTGAATTTGGGTTAGAGTTAGAGTTAATGATGATGATGAAGATGGTGGTGATGATGAAGACGTTGATGGTGATGGTGATGGTGATGGTGATGGTGATGATGAAGAAGATGGTTTAGTGCTAGGGTTTGGGTGAGGGTTAGGGCTAGAGTTATAGAAGGAAATTGAATTAGGGTTAGATTTAGAGTTAACAATGATGATGATGAAGACGTTGATGATGATGGTGATGGTGATGGTGATGGTGATGGCGATGGTGATGGTGATGGTGATGGCGATGGTGATGGTGATGGTGATGATGAAGAAGATGGCTTAGTGCTAAGGTTTGGGTGAGGGTTAGGGCTAGAGTTATAGAAGGAAATCAAATTAGGGTTAGAGCTAGAGTTAATGATGATGATGAAGATGGTGGTGATGATGAAGAGGTTGATGATGATGGTGATGGTGATGGTGATGGTGATGGTGATGGTGAGGATGAAGAAGATGGTTTAGTGCTAGGGTTTGGGTGAGGGTTAGGGATAGAGTTATAGAAGGAAATTGAATTAGGGTTAGAGTTAGAGTTAATGATGATGATGATGAAGATGGTGGTGATGATGAAGATGTTGATGATGATGGTGATGGTGATGGTGATGGTGATGGTGATGGTGATGGTGAAGAAGATGGTTTAGTGTTAAGGTTTGGGTGAGGGTCAGGTCTAGAGTTATAGAAGGAAATTGAATTAGGTTTAGAGTTAGAGTTAATGATGATGATGAAGATGGTGATGATGATGGTGATGGTGCCGGTGATGGTGATGGTGATGGTGAAGAAGATGGTTTAGTGCTAGGGTTTGGGTGAGGGTTAGGGCTAGAGTTATAGAAGGAAATTGAATTAGGGTTAGAGTTAGAGTTAATGATGATGATAAAGATGGTGGTGATGATGAAGACGTTGATGATGATGGTGATGGTGATGGCGATGATGAAGAAGATGGTTTACTGCTAGGGTTTGGGTGAGGGTTAGGGCTAGAGTTATAGAAGGAAATTGAATTAGGGTTAGAATTAGAGTTAATGATGATGATGAATATGGTGGTGATGATGAAGACGTTGATGTTGATGGTGATGGTGATGGTGAGGATGAAGAAGATGGTTTAGTGCTAGGGTTTGGGTGAGGGTTAGGGCTAGAGTTATAGAAGGAAATTGAATTAGGGTTAGAGTTAGAGTTAATGATGATGATGAATATGGTGGTGATGATGAAGACGTTGATGATGATGGTGATGGTGATGGTGATGGTGATGGTGATGATGAAGAAGATGGTTTAGTGCTAGGGTTTGGGTGAGGGTTACGGCTAGAGTTATAAAAAGAAATTGAATTAGGGTTAGATTTAGAGTTAATGATGATGATGAAGATGGTGGTGATGATGAAGACATCGATGATGATGGTGATAGTGATGGTGATGGTGATGGTGAGGATGAAGAAGATGGTTTAGTGCTAGGGTTTGGGTGAGGGTTAGGGCTAGAGTTATAGAAGGAAATTGAATTAGGGTTAGAGTTAGAGTTAATGATGATGATGAAGATGGTGGTGATTATGAAGACGTTGATGATGATGGTGATGGTGATGATGATGGTGATGGTGATGATGAAGAAGGTGGTTTAGTGCTACGGTTTGGGTGAGGGTTAGGGCTAGAGTTATAGAAGGAAATTGAATTAGGGTTAGAGTTAGAGTTAATGATGATGATGAAGACATTGATGGTGATGGTGATGGTGATGGTGAAGAATATGGTTTAGTGCTAGATTTTGGGTGAGGTTTGGGCTAGAGTTATAGAAGGAAATTGAATTAGGGTTAGAGTTAGAGTTAACAATGATGATGAAGATGGTGATGATGATGAAGAGGTTGATGATGATGGTGATGGTGATGAAGATGATGATGATGATGATGAAGAAGATGTGATGATGGAGATGTTGATGAGGAACCTAGAGATGACAATGATGATGGAGATGTTCATGATGATGGTGATGGTGATGGTGATGGTGATGGTGATGGTGATGGTGATGATGGAGAAGATGGTTTAGTGCTAGGGTTTGGGTGATGGTTAGGGATAGAGTTATAGAATGAAATTGAATTAGGGTTAGAGTTAGAGTTAATGATGATGATGAAGATGGTGATGTTGATGATGAAGATGGTGATGATGATGAAGACATTGATGATGATGGTTATGGTAATGGTGATGGTGATGATGAAGAAGCTGTGATGATGGAGATGTTGATGAGGAACCTAGAGATGACAATGATGATGAAGATGTTCATGATGATGATGATGGTGATGATGATGAAAGCGTTGATGATGATGGTGATGGTGATGGTGATGGTGATGGTGATGATGAATAAGATGGTGTAGTTCTAGGGTTTAGGTGAGGGTTAGGGTTAGCGTTATAGAAGGAAATTGAATTAGGTCATTTCTCTAATGTACATTTTATATTAATGGTATGTCTTGGTCTAAGGTGGTGCTCTCAAATAACTATTTAATTATGAAATATTTAACAAGACATGAATTAAATTTAAGATAAGTGTATTGTTGAATATAGTGAGCATTGAGCATGGGGAACCAAGTCTATGAATATGTGTATTGTTAAATATAATTTTGTTGGGTGAGGCCAATAACCAACATAATCAACATAATATAAGAGTTTTTGGGTTGGGGATATACCTCAAGGAACCTTAAGCATGAAAACGTTTGGGTGGGCACAAAACCAAGAGAACAAAGAATGTTGAAGTGGACATGTGGGGTGGGAGGTCGGCCTCCAAAAACTCAAGCATTGACATGAGTGAGGTAGGTCTAAAGCAACTTCTCTCATACCAAATGAGAGAAGTGGAAGGTAGGTCTCTATGTCTCTAAAGCAGCTTCTCTCATACCAAATGAGGTAGGTCTACAACAACTTCTTTTGTGGAGTGGTGTTGCATTTTGAAGTTCCCTTGGTCATTGTGTTCCAGTTGCATTTTTGGTTTTGGCTATTTGTTCCCAATGTTCGGAGTTTTTCTTTTTTTTTCTTTAACTTGTGTGTAGAGCTCTAGGCATTCATCTAAAATTTTCCCAATCTATCTATCCAAGTTTCATTATCCAAGATATATCTACATATTCATACACATAAATGGAAAGTGAGAAAGGGGAGAATGTAAATTTAGAGCCATCAATAATTAACCTTTTATTAATCCCTAACAAATATTTATTTTTACAATGTATACCTCTAGTCAACTCTTTATCCTAGTTGACTAGTTGACGCAAGGGATGGGTCTCTAGACCTCGAGCATGGTGATTAACAAATATAAAGGTTATTAGGACCTAAATGAATATCTACATGCTCATGATCCATGAACAAGTCCTTGAATCACTAAACAAGCTCTCTAAACGGGATACATGGCCTTTGTTTTGGATATGGATTCCATTTGGAGGTTTTGTGCACTAAGGATGGGTCTTTAGGTATTGAAAATGATAAGGTGAGGACATATGAGGCCTCAAATTGAATATAAATGTTTTAAGGATATTATCCATCAAGATTCCCTCAACCCCCAGCCATGCCCTTTAAAAGAATTTTTTTTATCTTTGAGTGTGATATGGGTGCCAACATGAGTTTTTGACTACTAAGGATGGATCTTGGCGTCTTGACCATGGTTGAGGTGATGAAAACGAGGTTCATATGAATCCAATGAATCTTCCATGGATCATGGGGTAAAATGATGTCTTGAATCATTGAGTTGATTATGTTCAATATGTGTCTTAACCTTAAAAAATCCAAGATACTTAAATTGCAAAGAGTGATTATCAATATTACCAAAACATTGAAGACATTATCAACACTAAGGGTCTATGCCAACTTGTGCAAGTAGTAGTTCAACACATTAACCATGCTTTCATTAAAGGTACATACTAACACACAAAGAACGATCCATATGTAACTACATTAACAATTCTCTTTTATTGCTCGATCCAATTGCACCTATGCACACCCATCATGTTTGAACTAATTCAAGTGATATGGCTAAACCTTCCATCCAAGCACACATATGAACTTCTCATATATCTAGGTTAATTTGATATAATATATGATGCAATGCTTGTTAGAATTGACTATTATAACCATTACAAGGTTAAGTATGGAAGAAGTCATCGTCTCCTATATATTTTTTTGTAGCCCTAAAGTCACAACACTTTGTAATGTAAATATCACTCCTTAGTTTGCTTGGTTAGGTATGTTGTTGTTGAAAGGAAAATATGCAAGACCCATTCAAATACAAGGGACTCATATTGAGGTCACTTGGTGTCTAGAAATAACATCTATATGTATGTGAAATTTTTTCCATAACATTGTTATCGAAGACAAAATCATGTATGCAAAAATGTAATCAAAGACAAAGTCATATAGACAAGTGCAGATCCATCTATTAATATGCGAAAATGATCCAATCATGTACACTTTTTGGAAAAATGGAACATCATTCCCAACGTCTATATAATGGAAACTTGTGCCCTCTACAAAATATGGCAACTCGTGCCCAAAATGCCACATTGTGGCTAGTGTACATAGGAGGGTTTCTCAATCCTCCTGCCCACCCTCGGAGCTCCCAGGTGCACCTCCAAAATCAATCTTCCTCTTCTTCGTTCTAGAGGAAGCTGGGTCCTTCGGGCGTCTTGGAGCACATCTCCCTAAGCCCTGAAACGACAACAATAATATGTCAACTTTTCCTGGCAATTATACAAGTATAAAACATAATTTAAAAGTAAAAATAGTTTTCAAATCTTAGATAACTCACCGCATGCGAGACTGTAAGTCGTGAGGGGGTCTCCCTCCTCCGTGCTCCTAGTCTCTCAGTAATGCCACCCTGCAACATTTAGAACAATCAGATAAATGATGAAATTAGATGCATATAGTAATTTTCGTTAAAATTGAACGAGATTTTCATAAACTAGTCAATCTCACCGCGAACACAACCAGTTGGTCTTCAGGGCTGGCGAATGGAGCAGTCGGATGGAAAACCTGTTCTAATGCTAGGGTGGATGGTATAGGGGAGGATGTAGCCACATCGACGGTGGATACACCATTGGGGGGAACAGTGGAAGAAGGGGGGATGGCAGAAGGAGGCATGGACTGGGGTGGGGAAAGTGGACGTGCATGTCTAGGGATATAAACCCCATCTCGCTGTAGTATGGGTCGGGGCACCCTGGAAGGGAAAGAGGGTGAGGTGGGGGAATGTGGGGGGGGTGAGGTCTGTGTTGTGGTGGAGGGATGGGTGATTGTGGATGGGTGGTGTGTCGTGGTCAGATGGGGGAGGGTGTGAACATGGGAAACTGATACGGAGGTGGAGTTGGATATGAAACGTAAGGGGGAGCTGGATGGAACTATGGTGCTATATAGGAGGGGGGGCTGGAGGGAAGGGGGTGGGGAATGGGGCATGTATTCCAGGGGATACAACTGGCATATAAGGTGGCCGAAAGGCCAGGGAGGGAGGAATAACGGAACTGCCAGGCCAAGGTGCTTGTACCTGCATACACATTTATAACCTCATAGTTAAATATAGAACAATATAAATATACATGGACAAGTCATCATATTTGAAATTAAATGTATCCTTTAATACAAAGGATACCTACACAAGTGGATATCTGCTGATCCCTGGTGGCGATGGCTGGTCGCTGGAGCCTGCGGACACCTGTGCGAACACTACAATTTTTAGACTGAATTTATAAAAACAATATTATCAATATTAAACACAATGCAAATGAGAATGAAAACGATGGTACTTAAAAAACATGACTGCAATTAATTTATATTCAAGTTAGATGATAGTGGTTTGATGGGCTTTGGATATTATATAATGTTTTTATTGTATTGGTGCAGTCCATTTGTTCAAAACTTGGTAAAGAACATAGTTGTGGGGATCATGTCCTTTGACCCACAATGGATTGGGCCCATGATAGGAACACATGACCCATTATGTGGTCATTCATTGAAGATAATGTGGCAAAGAAGGTTGACAATTTATGCTTGAAGTGTTTGATAGCCAAAGTTGTCATTGATATTTAATATTCTAAAAGGATAGAAGGTGGCATGGCATGAAATTAAAATTAATAAAGGTGACATGGCATAGAAGGTGACATGGTGAGATTTTCCTTTTCTAGAGTCATCCCCATGAGTAGGTGAGATTTTCCTTTATCCCTCGAGAGATGTGCAGTGCCTCATAAGCGAATGGAATTCATGTCCATTTACAAATTTGAATTGGAAACCTATATAATGTGTTTGGGTTCTTGATGAAGAGTTCCTAGGTTTTGATGTCTTCTTATAGATTTGTAGTTTCCTACAAGCTTGATTCACCCAGTGGAAAAGTATTTGCATCCCTAGAGTGAGGATCTTGAGTCCCTTTATTTCCATAACATTTACATCATCAAATAAAATGGCATCTCATTGTTTCAATTTGCAAAGAGGTGCTAAGTAGCAATTAAGTTAGTGTGCATGTTATTTAATACACTTTGGAGTGTTGATCGTTAGAAAAGGAAGAAAGAGAAATATTTTTCATGATTAACTTACAATATTGAATGTGTAATGTCCCTTGTTAGTAATTTTATTAAAATGGCAATTTTTCAATTTTTTTTCCTAGTTAGACCTTTGACTAGTTTTGAGCTCTAGGTCCCCAAATTGCTCCAATTGCTCCCAAATATTCTGAGAAGGTATATGGATTATGTTAGAAAATAAATATGTGTTCTAGGGATGATTTTAGACCTTTAAAATACTTCTACAAATCCTCTTTCAATTCTAGCCAATGTAGGGAACTTTACTAGTAATTTCCCTTTGACTAGTATTTGTCTCTAGGTCTCAAATTGACTCTAAATGCCTTCAAATATTCAATGAAGGTGTATGAATGATATTAGGAATTGAATATGATGTTCAGGGATGAGATATGGCCACCAAAATACCTCTGCAAACTCTATTAAGATTCTGGACCAAGTATGCAATTTTACTAGTAATTTGGGGTTCAAATCCCCCTGGGGTAAGTATTGAAAATGGCTTCCCAAATGCCTCCAAAACAACTCAAATTTATGAAAAGAGGTAGGGGATGTATCAAGGATGTTATTAAGGTCTCATGTGAATAATTAATTGATTATTATCTCTGTTCCAACCCTCTCCCATTCAGCTGCAAAAATCACCAATTCAACCCTTGGGGAAATGGCACTATTTCTTCTCCCAATGCAATTAAACTGAGTAACAATACTTCAAATGCTCAAGTACAATACATGAAACTTGTAAAATACATCCATGGAAGTCTATTAATCATAAATGTATCAGAGAACCATCCGTTCATTCGAAATCATCAGCACTATCATGCTATACATCAATGTAGTGGGGAAATGGCACTGTTCTTTCATTAAAAATGAGATTTATACATTTCTACTTGGAATTTCAAACTGAAAATTTCTGGATATGAATAAAAGAGTATTTAATTCATATTAAAAAATAAATGGGGCATGAGAATCTCCCCCAAAGAGTACAATAGCTCACCAAAAATGCCCTCCCTCAAGGATCAAGAATATGCCATCAAAACTGGAAATGGTTGAGAGAATGTGCTGCAATAGAAGAAACCATGAGATTCCCTGTAGCTTACACCTGCAAATAAAGACTCCATTAAATATCCAAATGAAAGGTCTGAATGGCCTTTCCAATTACCAACTTGGATGGGAATTTTTCACCCTCGAAATTGGTTAAGGCAAGAAACTAGTCATCCACTAGCTCTCCCTCTACACAAATGCAATTGAAAATTCTACAAATGATCAAAAGATGGTTTCATTATTTGTTCTTGACATTTATAAAGTTCTAATGTCATCCATGGGTCGAATTCCTTCCAAGATACTCATACCAACACAAGTTGGGAAGAGATTCCAAAGAACGACACTTGTACAACAATTCCTAGTCTCCCACTTCCAACAAATCACATGTGGAAGCATATTAGCTGCCCTAACACCCTTGAGCACCCTCTTGGATTCTTGTGGATGCCCTGAATATCACAGCATCAAGCAGAAAGGGATTCTCCCCGGTAAACTATCCCAATTAGATTGTCCACCGTTTGGTATGGGGAATCCATCCGGTTAGCGGTTCCGGCTACCGTTAGATTTGGATTTGTTTTCTTCTGCACTGGTTATGGCACGATCCACCGTTCTTTTGATTTTATAGTTAAGATGATATGAAAGTGCCTAAGCTAACTTAATCTAAATGCAGAACTTGAAACAAATCTGTGTCTAAAACCGAAATAGATCTAATCTATCCCTGCAAGGAGCAAAACTATAAGTATGAGTAATGGGCTGAAAGAAGCATCTGAAGATCAATGGATAACCATTAAATCATAAAGATAAACCTACAGCAAGAGATGAAGAATATAAAAGATAGCTTATAATACATGTGAAAGCAGTCTATTACTCATATAGGAGAAACATTATTGCATAGAGAATAGTAAAATCATTCGTTGCACATAAATAATTCGAACAGCAGAGAAAGATTTTACTGTAATACATATAAATGTCACTAGAAGAATCCAACAGACATTGTACACACATTCCCAGGAAAAATGCGTCCTCTCCAGGCTCATATTAGGCAAATTCACTTTCTGGAATCCAGTGCAAAATAGTTCATACAAGCTTGAGAAAATTCCTTTCCCTGCCAAAAGTCCTTTTACACTATTCCCTATGCATCTATTTATAAGCTTACAAAATGCCTCTTGGGCTGCCATCTGGCTTTTTACACTTGTCTTTTAAAGACTTTACCTAGAAATATCAATTCGTGGCCCTTTTCCTAAAATAGAAATTCTTTTCATAACAGAAAAGGACAGCTGTCCTCATGACTCTACACTTTAACCATAAGGAAAAGTAAATCAAAATAAGAACAACGCATTCTGACTAGCGTGTTCATCCTTGGGGTGGCGCTTCTACTAGGGGTGATGTGCCTGTGCTGACTGCTACTGCTGCTACTTCCTTCTTCTCCTCTTCTGCAATATAATTGAACCAAATACCAGTGTCCCTGATAACCACATTTGCTGGGGAAGGGAGCAAGATCTTCTGGGAAGTCACATGCTTACCAAGCTCTACCTCAATACCATGAATTCCTGCTATTGCTTCCTGGTGGATCTCTTTAAGCAAATGATTGTATACTGATGACAGCCCAATGTAATGATGGATATCATCGGTGGCTAGCACATCAATCTTCTTTACATATTCTATTTGAGTGCCCATCTCTTCTTTCAAGTCTGACAAACGCTACTCTTTGCTTGGAAACTCATCGAGGGACCGAGGAAATATTAGCTTGCAATTTTCATGTACTTCACGCATCTTTTGATACAGGCTGTTACCTTTCTCAATTGTTCCCTGGATCTTAGCCATCAGCTTGATGCCACAATTCCTGCAAAACTCCATGAGGGCTATATATTCCTTAAACTCATCCACAGATTTGAATGGGAGATGTTTAGGGAAATCCTCCTTCCCTTCTCTCCACTCCATCTAACTCAGGATGTTAGCTTTAACCCGAGTGTATTTTCCTTTCATCCTGATTGCTTTGACATTGACTTCTTTCAACCTAACCAGCATGGAATTGAGCCTGCACACCTACTCAGTTATCAGTTCTTTTGTGGCATGCATTTGAATTAAGATGTCACAAGACTGCTCATGAAAGGGAGACATATCTATCGCTCTGCTTTCTTCCTGCTCTAACTGCTCAATCATTGCCTGCTTATCTACTTCCAAGTGAAAGACTCTAGCTTCAGAATCATTCTTTTCCGCTTCTAGAACCATCATCTGGATTGCCATATGCTCCTTTTCTTCTTCCAGATGTCGATACTTATCCGACAACTCTTTATGATCAGCAAACAGGCAATTATATTTGTTTACTACAAGATCCCTGTAAGCCTGCTCATTAGCCACAGTATGTTGTAGGATGCTGTTAAATTTTCAGAATTTACTTCAATCTGATTTAGGATCTTAACTGAGAGAACAACATGTACAACAAATCTACAGCATATCAATCATGGACACAATAATGAAAGCACACAAGAGACACAGAGTTTACTTGGGGAAAACCATAAAGGTGAAAACACCAATAACTTCCTCAAAGATAGATAGAGTAATGATACAACCAGAATACAAGAGATAGTCTTCTCCTAGCAGCAGAGCCTCCTCCTCCACAAGTGCGCCACTCTCCCAAGTGTGATTGACAGAATAGAATGTGTAAAATGAGAGAGACACACTCTCTATTTATACACTAACTTGACTTGACCTTTACTCAACTAGGTCGGCCTCAACTTAACCACTTAACATAATGATGACTGAACCGACCCCCAATAGGGTGGTCTAATAACCCTTTGACCCACATGGCCGACCCCCAATAGGGTGGTCTAATAACCCATCAAGTATAAGTTACAACACTTACAATATAAATGACGACACTTCCGTATAGAGGAATAATAACATCTCTATAGGAATACAATAAAAATATATGTGAAATACATTCCGAAGTTACATATACATCAACACTCCCTCTTAACTAGGAAGGTATTTCTCGACACAGGTCTTCTAGCACAAGTCTTCTTCTCTGGATCATCGTCACTGGATAATCATCATCGAGTCATCATCATCGTCACTGCTGCTGCTATCTCAATCAATCTCTGAATCTACTCGTCATAGGAAGTTCTACAGAGCCAGTCCTTTTTCATACTGGATGTAGGCCCACCACCTGTAGGTCTTCATCATCTGTGCGAATGGTCTGATAGAGGTGGCCTCTCAGGACTAATTTTATGTGCGGATGCAATAATGGAAAGAGTATCCCAGGAAAATTTATGTGCCTAAGCACGACCGGCAAGATCTCCCAGGACTGATTACATGCATCTCCTCCACAATACCTTTAAAGAGCATCCCAGGAACATTTATGTGCCGCAGCACGACCGGAAAGATATCTAAAGAGAATTCTAGGACTTATTACAAGCACACAGCTCAACCTCTCGGATCTCCAGGGCTGATTACATGTGGATAGATAAAACCTTTAAAGAGCATCCCAGGAACATTTATGTGCCGCAGCACGACCGACAAGATCTCTAAAGAGCATCCCAGGACTAATTACGAGCACACAGCTCAACCTCTTGGATCTCTAGGACTGATTACATGTCTCCGTAGTAATGCCTCATGCCAAGACTGATTACGAGCACACAGCTCAGCCTATCAGATATCTGAGGACTGATTACATACTACATAGAAATACCAGAAAGAGTATCCCAGGAACATTTATGTGCCGCAGCACGACTGGCAAGATCTCCCAAGACTGATTACATGCTATTTGCACAACCTGCCACATATCATCTTTGACCTCCAAGTATCAACCTGATACTCATGATCCAACGGATCATCATCGCACAAAGCATCATCCTGATGCTCATGATCACACTGATCATCATCACTGTATCATCCTGATACATATCATCTGGAGCAACACCCTGAAGCTCGTCATCATGATCATCCTGATCATACAATGCATCCACCTGATGCATACCAATTATCTACCTGATACATATCATCATACATGATCCACCTGATACAAATACAAATACATGATACATATAACCATACATGATCTCCCTGATCATACAATGTATCCACCTGATACATATACAGATACATGGTCCAATCATCCAACATGATGCATATACAAAATACATACAAATGATCCAACTGATCATATCCAGCATCAAACATGATGCGTACATATACATATACATATAAATGATCCAACTGATCATATCCATCATCCAACATGATGCGTACATATACATATAGAGTAGTAACTGGAGCATCGTCCTGATGCTCATCATCCATGATCATCCTGATCATCATAGCATCGTCTTCTTCAGATCATCTCATCATCCACGAAGTACAACCCAGATGCACATCATCCAGTACTTACACCACAGACATGGGAGAACACATCTACCATCATTCGGGGAAGGCTCCAGCCCTTACTTTTTCACCATGGGAGAACACATCTACCACCATGTGAAAAATGGCTTCAGCCCTTACATCTACACCATGGGAGAACACATCTACCACCATGTGAGAATGGCTCATCAATTACATCACGACCATGGGAGAACACATCAACCATGTCAGAAAAGCTCATGTGCATCTGCATCTTCCGGACTCGTCACTTCCCTTTGGAATGAACCTCGATCTGAAGTGCACCAAGCCTCTCTCTAAAGTACTCAAACTGCACTCTGGCCAACGGCTTGGTCAATACATCTGCAACCTGCTCATCCATCGCAACAAACTCTTCTTCGGCTGTACTCACTGCTATGCATGAGTCCCTGTCATGTGTCTCAGAACCAAGTAGCTGCACCACATACACTTCTTCTTCAACTACACCATTCAAGAAAGTGTATCTTCCTATTCATTACTGCAGCCAGAGCAAGTACTGATTTAATGGAAGTGTATCTGGCTACAGGAGCAAAAGTCTCTATGCTACCACCTGCAGCATGCTTGATCTTGTAGATCCTCTTGGAAGTCACTACAGACTCCCCTTCAAGTCTTGAGACTGCATCCCAAACATCTTCATGATCGACTGGTACTCCTCGATCATGGCATTCTTCCCAAATCCTGGGAACTTCAATATATTCAATATTTTCAATAGATAACTTTGTTGCTGAACAAATGTTGTAGTCCTTCTTTTGTAGGTGATGGTATACGATCTTTCCTACACAACAAGTTAAATTGCATGATTAGAAAACATCTCATAGTTTTCAGAACAAATTCTTACACATAAAGAAATATGTCATACAGTCATGCAATTATCTTAGCCAATGCTTCAATACAACATTTATCCATATTCCGTAACTTTCTAGATGCCTTCCAATCTCTACCAGAACATTGTTAAGAGTGTGCAAAACTCCTAACATGTCAACAAAGAGGTTTCATTCTAGATAAGTAGAAATGGAATGTTGTACAGTGCCATAGGCCACTTACCCATGTATATTAGTAGTATATTGTTCATCAATGCAACTATTCTAATATGCATAATACACAACCTAATTCTAGGAACATAAGCATATACATCATTGAATAACATTATGTAAGAAATGACAATTCAAATACTTATCTTTGTTTGGTTGCTGGGTGGACTCCCTCTAAATCTTTGCAACTCCATTCTGATGTGGATTGTGAGAAGTGGTCAACTCTTTTTGAATATCTGCATCCTTGCAGAAACTACTGAAGTGTGCTCCTTTGCTTTCTTGCAGGAACAACTAGAGTGTGCTCCCTCTTGATATTTGCTTCCTGGATTACCTGTCCTTGAACTTATATCCATCCTTAATCACTATGCATGCTTATTGGTATCATCATTGTGTTATCCTTGAGGACTCATACATAATCACACATTTATTAGTATAATCTTAATACTATCAAAACACAATAATCTTAAACATGTATAGTCATGATCATTCAAAGATAATAAACATTAGTATTCAAGGTTTCAGGGAAGTCTTCTTTTACTCATGCATATTCTTATTTGATCATAGGTCTCTTCTGATTAGTTAAATCATCAATGCATAAACCCGTGATTACTCAAACCTATACCTTCATGATTCTTCTGGTTAGTCATATCATCAATTGTGGTAAGAAACATAATATGCATACAACCATGACTATCCAAACCTATGACTTCATGAATAATCATTATCAACAACACAACAGTATAAGATCCTAACACAAGGTAGGATTCTAGCTTGATATAGGAAAACATACTTGGATTAGCATGCTAGCTAGTTATGTCTAACATACCTGCATAATGTCTTATGGTTCTCTTCAGTGACTTGTGCTAGTAACCTGCATGTCTCATAAGTTAACCATTGTAGAACCAAGTTATACATACCTCGTAAGTAGATCTTCTATGTGATCCATGACAATGGATGAATCTTTGTCTTCATGTCACCATGATCATATGTTCTTGAAGTAGAACATGATTTGTCTTTCTTGGTGTACCTTTTATGTTAGCGAACAACATAAACCTCATATGACATCACAATGCATTAGTACAATCATAAGTGTCAAAACCTTAATCAATGAATATCTTCTTTTGAGGTAATACGACAAGTATAGTAATTAATCAAGATTGTACTGTAATGATATGAAGACAAACATATCATAAACTTAACCATGAACAGAATTCGAAACATACCTGTAAGCCATACCTTTCAGGATTGCTTGTAATCTTCTTATGGAAGGCCTTAGCCTCATCTCCCTCTGAAACAGGAACTTCTTCACTTATGCAGGTGACCAATCCATCCTCTTCTAGGATTAAACCAATCCACTTGATTCCCAGGAGCTGGATCTGGAGCTGTATTAGGGTTTTTCAGAGAAACCCCAAAAATTCAAACTTCCGAAAGGATAGAAATATGCGCCTTGATGAGTTGATCAAGCTGGTATATTCAGAAATTGAAAACTGCAAAGTTTCACTCCTCAATTTTGCCTTTGAAACTTCTGGATTCACTAGACGTGACCATGAACTGGGGTTTGATGAAGCCCACTCTTCTGCCCAATCAAAAGGTTTGATCCAAGGCTCTAAGCTTCTATTTTTTTGAGGAGCTTCCAGACGTGGTCACAGATTTCAAAAATTCCCATTTTTGCAGAAGCCATAATTTTCCACTTTTCTGATCAAAGTCCCAAACTAGGGTCTGATCAAGCCTGGCCTTTTGCCCAACCAAAACATTTGATCTTGGTATCTACATTTTGATTTTGATGAGTAGTTTCCAGCCGTGGTCTCCAATTACAAAAATTTCAACTTTCTCTGAAGCCCTAAATTCCGGAAGCCATGAATGAAGGTGCTTAAAAAAATTCTGTTTTGACAGAAATATGTACCTGATTGTTTCTGGTGTAACTCCAAACTTTTCGATCCACAGGGTCTGAAAAAGTTTCCTGAGATATCGTAACCTGTTATATTTCCATCTCGATAGGTCTGACCTCAATCCGATTTTCTGAGAGAGAGTTATGCCAAGTGTTGCAACGTGACCTGTTTATGGGATAATACAGGAAAGCGAACTTGTACGGCCTTCCACGTGTCCTTGTTTCAACTTAGGCCTCTGAAACATTTTTTTGAGATATTACACTCTGTGTACTACCTATCACTTTTTACAAAATTTCATTTGGAGCTTCCTAGCCCAAGTTATGACCTTTTTCCCAAGGTCACCTGATTTTGACTCAGATCTGGAAGAGGCAGAAACCCTATATTGTACAGATCATAAATCACAAAGTACAACGAATTAGAGGCTTTCCTTTGGACACAAGGTACATGGGGATCTGATATTCGACCTGTAAAAGTTTCAGATCCGAAAACTTCGACAAAATGGATTTATAGTGAAAGTTCTACGATGAATGGTTTTTGCTATATCAAGCCCTAGCATCGTAAGTGCAACAAGTGTCATACATGCCATATCATGCCTTCCCTCAAGCTAGCTCTGATACCATGTTAAATTTTCAGAATTTACTTCAATCTAATCTAGGATCTTAACTAAGAGAACAACATGTACAGGAAATCTACAGCATATCAATCATGGACACAATAATGCAAGCACACAAGAGACACAGAGTTTACTTGGGGAAAACCATAAAGGTGAAAAACCCCAATAACTTCCTTAGAGATAGATAGAGCAATGATACAACCAGAATACAAGAGATAGTCTTCTCCTAGCAGCAGATCCTCCTCCTCCACAAGTGCGCCACTCTCCCAAGTGTGAGTGAGAGAATAGAATGTGTAAAATGAGAGAGACACACTCTCTATTTATACACTAACTTGACTTGACCTTTACTCAACTAGGTCGGCCTCAACTTAACCACTTAACATAATGCTGACTGGGCCGACCCCCACTAGGGTGGTTTAATAACCCTTTGACCCACATGGCTGACCCCCAATAGGGTGGTCTAATAACCCATCAAGTATAAGTTACAACACTTACAATATAAATGACGACACTTCCGTATAGAGGAATAATAACATCTCTATAGGAATACAATATACATATATGTAAAATACATTCCGAAGTTACATATACATCAACACATGCGAGCTCTCCTCTTCGTTGACTCAAACTCTTTGACCATGTCAATCACATTATCTTCTGTTGCTTTTGCTGCCGACACAGCGGCGGATGCCATGGCTATGGGAGCCTTGTTTGTATTCTGTATGACCGTGGTTTCTCACTGTGTGACAATGTCTGCTTGGAAAATTCTCTTTATCCTCTCTTCTGATTTCAGGACCACAGCCTTCCTCTTCTTATAGTACACAAATTTATCCCATCGGGACATAGTATGATCTTCGGATGGGGTGAAAGGGATAATCGGGAGGTCTCTTATATGGACTTCTGCCTCTGTGGGTGGGGTCTGAGCCACCTGAGATGAGTCTATTTCCATATCTTAGGTGCCAGAGCCACCATCCTGAGCATCTTCGTTGGCCTTACTTTCTTCCTCGGCATTTTGTTCTCCTTCAGGATTTTGCTCTCCTTCAGGATTTTTCTCTTTTTCGGCATTAAGCCTTCCTTGCTCTTCCCCATCTTGTTGCTTATCTCAATTTCTTCCCTCTGCTCTTGTTCCTAAGCTTCCCGCTGCAATCTTGCTTCTTTTGTCTCCTGCTGCAATCTTACTTCCTCGGCTTCTCTTAGTAACCTAGCTTCTTCTTCTTCTTGCTGCAATCTAGCTTCTTCTTTTTCTTGCTGCAATCTAGCTTCTTCTTCTAATCTTCGTTCCTCAAGGGCCAGGGCCTCAGTTGCTTCCTTTTCTTTCTGCAGACTGGCTTCTCAGGCTGGGGCAGAGCTAGTGCTAGATCCAATGCCGTGATGAAAAATATGCAATTCAATCATGTTGTTGATTCCTCTGAACACTTCTTCTTCGGCATCATAGTAATGGGCATACTCAAAATGAGCATATACCTCCTTGCAATGCTCGGAAACCTTGCTCCGCCTTTCATTTCTATGGAATATTACCTCTCCGAAGTGAAAAGCTTTCAACTCCTGAATGAACTCTTTGGCTGTTGCAATTCTTGAGAATTTATAGGCTCCTATACAGAAAGGCAAAGGAGGGAAGGAAGCTTTATGCTGCTTGTTAAGAACTCCTCCTATTCCATCAAGGAAAACCTGCCTGACTGCGTCTTTCAGGACCACATAATCAGTGGCGTATTTTGGTAAAATGTATGGTGGCTTGGTGCCTCCAAAAATCCTGATATAAGTACCCTCTCCTGAGAAGTAGAAATCACCATAATTCCCCAGGACTTCCATGGCATTCTCCGACAGGAAATTGGGCTCTTCATTGAACATCTGCTCATACAGAGCCATGATGAACTCTTCACAGATGAGCTAATAGTTTGCTTTGTAATTTTGAGCCCACATTCTTTTATAGGCAGTGTATACCGGGGTGTTGGCTTGATCCCATGAGCAACCTAACCTGGGGAAAGGGAGATTTGCCAAGATGCAATCAATGAGGTACGAAGACATGAAGAACTCTGACTTTTTTAAGGCTAAACCTTCTCTAGCTGCGGCCATAGTGGATGCCAGACTATCTGAGAGGATGGTAGCCCAATCAAACACAGTTCCCTTGAAAGCTATGAAGTGGATTATGGGGGCCCACTGTATCCTATATACAGTGCCATCGGGCATACCAAAGATTCCGCTTAACATCAGGGCAATTAACCTAAAAGGAGGTCTTAGGCTCTGAACGTCATATTCATCATTATCTCTCTTCCTCAGCTGCTTGCCTGTGATTAACAGCCTCTTAGCCATCTCGAGATTATTCATCTGTCCCAACCATTCATTGTTTAGTGCTTGCTGGGGACATGAGAATTTGTAGGCTGCCGCAATATAAGTTGGATGGAATGAAGCAAATGTCTCTCCCTTGCTGTCCTGCAACACTCTAGTTTGTGGGTTGGCATGCTCCACTATCCACCCGATCACTTCAGAGCACGGGAACAATTCAGGGCAAGTAGAAGCCCTGGCTATGCTGGAGGTTCTGACGTTGAGGTAAATTTGCTCCTCTTCTAATAGCACGTTTGGGATATCTTGGTCCCTGATCATCCGTTAAACATCTCCCCACCGGACCTCGGGAGGGACGCCAGTGGTGCACTTTGTATCTTGAAAAAGAGTTTCAGTCCTTGGTTCCACTGGCTCTGGCTCCGTCATTTTAGCTTTCTTTCTACCACCTTTTGGCAACGTGGCTTATCCTTGTCAGCAACCATATGTGAATGAATATAAAATTATAAATCATTATGAGAGCAAAATCATAGAGCAAGACTATCATGCTAACAATAAACAAAATTATACGGGGGGCAGAAAAACATAATGAGGAAGCAAAGAAAATATTTAACGAAACTGCTTTTCAATAACTGAGGGAACATGAATGCATAATCATGGAAAAGGAAAATTATGGAGACTAAGCAGTCCAAGCTAAGTAGTTGAGTGATCGAGTAGCCTAGTCAGCTATGACGGGCATTGCTTTTTGTTATGACAGTATTGAGTAATGGCACATGGCCGGCAAAAGAACATGGATTGAGTGTATCGACTCAGCTTAGGCAGGTTCACGATAGGGCTGCGGCCGGTGGGACTGGCTAGGCTTGACTATCTCTTTCAATGGATTAACTGGGGACGATTAGCACTGGCTATGACTCCTAGCTACGAGTAATGAGAATTCAACAGGTTGTAGTGGCTGTAAACTTTTAAAGGATGGCATACTACAAGAGCCCACCGGCTACGTAAAACCCCGAGAAAGTCTTGACACATAGATAAGACAAAGTTATCGGTAGAACCCCTTACCTGGTAGTGAGACAGTGGTGCTATGGAATCGACACGGCTGCAAAAGAGATGAGCTGGAGCGAATGAGTGTAGTCTCCCAACGGCGTTTCTAAATCAAATTCTATCAACGGGATAATAGAACCCCCACCGCCCTTATATATAAAACTGGTACGTGCGGGCATTTAATTGGGTAGGTGGAAAAATCAAAATAGGGTTAATCACCTGTACGATGGGGTCTTTTCAAACCTTCAGCATTTATGCATAACCGTCGATACCGGAAGGAAAAGGCAAGTCTCGTCTGCCATTGCGGGCAGACTTCGTGAGTTTCTTCCGAAGCGCAGGTGGACTTTATGGGTTAGGGCGCAACAGACTTTGCGGGGAAGATTAGAAAGACGCTCCACTTTTGCGGAAAGGGTTGATGAGTTCTTCTTAAGCTGGCGAGCTAAAAGTTTGCGATGTAAACTTGTGAGTTTCTCCTGACATTTCGGGAAGACTCGACGAGTTCTTCCGCAAATTGACGAATGAATATGCAAAGTCTTTTCTGAAATATGAATGGTCGAGTAACTTGGGGAAAAAAAAACTTGCTGTGGCAACACTTGACGAACGTTTCTGCAATTTCGGCAGAGAATCTCGAGTTCCTCCACCATTTCGGTAGAGAATGCTGAGTTCATCTGCAGTTTCAAAAATGCTAAGTGTTTTTCGCTGTTTCGGGAAAGAACCTTAAGACTTTCCGCAGTTCCGAGTGAACATCCCAAGTTCTTACGTCGTTTCGGGAGAGAAATTTGAGTTCTTCCGCAGTTTCGGGAAAGAATTGTGAGTTTTGACTTAGAAGAAAAACTTCAGTTTTAAAACAGATTCCCCAGTTGAAACAAAACTAAGTTCAAAAGGTTTTCCAAAGGAGGCTTAATTCTTTTAACGAGAACATTTTTAGGAAAATAAGAAGGAGGGGCCCCAATATCTACAAAATTTTGGGGAGGGATGTTGCTGCAACAACAATTGGCGAATCGCTGGCAGACACAGATCTCTGAAAAAATCCTTCTCGTTAATTATAAACTTTCTTAAAAGCTGTCCATCTTATATGCAATATTCAGCTGAGCATTCGAAACTCGGCAAAGGAAGAGGTCACTTTATCTGTTGGCCATTGGAAAAAAAGGGGAGCTTTGATGAAGACATCTTTAAAACTTTCAAAGGGCCAACATATGGGGTTCATTTTAGAAGATTCATCTTTCAGATGGCCACTGCTATCGGACTCCACAGGATTTGCAACAACTTCTCACAGACACTATTGCTCTTGTTCCTCATTCCCATGCCACCTACATCCTTTTGGATGTTCATACATTTGACAGCTTTTTTGTTTGGGCCTTCCAGAAATATTTTCTTTAAAGTACAATCTTTGATTTTGGCTCCTCAATCCATAATGTCCTTTTGTGTGAGCTAGAGATTTGATTGATTTATCAAGCCTCACGGACGGAGAGGAGCCTTGAATGAGCTGAGTCTTTTGGACAGCTTTCCTGACTAGTACGCTTTGCTTTTATCTCAACCATGCTTTGATTGAGGCGAGAATCTCTGGAGAACAAAACCCTTGATTATCAGCCCTTTTGGCTCTTAGATTTGTAGCATGGAGTCAATTCAATACCCTATGCCTTCGAGATGTGCTACTTTCCGTGGGTCCGACTTCAGTGACCTTCTTGAGATGCTTTTAAGTGTGAGAGTGGATGGAGCCTGAGGATAGTAATAAAGATAATCATAGATCTCTGCTATTTAAACAAGGGTTAGTTTGACCAACAGGAAATGATCTCTTCATTCTAGAGAACGACCAGCAAAGCCAAAAATGCAAGGATAAACTTTCATTTGAGGGTATTTTCTGCTTCCCGAGTTGTGAAATCTCTTCGAGAGATCTAACTTCACTAGAGGCCCAATTGCAGGTGCTTCAGAAAACAAATGAACAAAACAGGCTCAAATGCTGAGAAAAGAAAACAACTTATCTGACATAAAGAAAACGAAAGTAAATCAAAGTAAAACAAAAGGAAAGGAAAGCTTTTATTTATGTACAACAAGTCTCCACGAGACTATGCAAAGTATTGTTTCAAGGCGAGGCCATTGAGAGGAAGGGTTATTTCCTCTCCCTGGAGGTCTATCAGCTTGTAAGTGGATGGGCCGAGCTTTGCAGAAATTTGGTAAGGGCCTATCCATAAGTGTTGAAATTTTGTGTGCATTCCCTTGCCTTCGTGATTATGATCCCATTTTAGAACTAAATCTCCTACTTCAAAACTTCTTTTCCCAGACTTCCTTTTATCAAACCACCTTTTGACTATGTCTTGGTGTTGATGGAATTGGTCTTTGGACCTCTGCCAGGCTTCTTCAAGCTGAAGCAAGGTATCAATTCTGGATTGTAGAACCTGACTCCTAGATCCTCGAGAGGCTTGAGACAACTGTAAGGATGGGAGCAAGATGTTGGGGGGAAGGATGGATTCCTTGCCATAGACGAGAGTGTAAGTGGAAACCCCTAATGCGTTCTTTGGAGTCACCCTATCTTCCCATAAGGCCTTTGGGAGAGCCACATGCCAACTTCACTGATTTTCTATCACAGTCTTCTTGAGAATTCAGATGAGATTTTTGTTTGAAGATTCAGCTAATCCATTTCCTTGAGGGTAGTAATTGGCTGAATAATGTAGTTTAATTCCCCATTCATAAACAAATTCATTTATTTTAAACGACGAGAAATAGGTGGCATTATCAAATACTAGGGAAATTGGAACTCCAAACCTGGTTATGATGTTTTCCTTCAAGAAACTGATGACTGCATCTTCATTGATCTTGCGCAATGGGATAGCCTCCATCCATATGGTGAAGTAGTCGGTAGCCGTCAGGATGTATCGATATTGTAAAGAAGAATTTGGGTTTATCTCTCCAATAACATCTATGCCCCATTGTTCAAAAGGTTCAGAGATAATAATAGGCTGCAAAGGTCCTGCTTCCTTATGTAATTTCCCAGCACTTCTTTGGCATATATCACAGTTCTGGGCATAAGCATGAGCATCTTGGAATAAGGTGGGCCAATAATATCCAACTCTGAGTATTTTGTGAGCTGTCGTCTCTCCCTAATAATGTCCACCAGCGGGGCCATCATGCAATTCTTTGACAACTTTACTTGCATCCTCCTTTTCTAGACATCTAAGCAAAATTCCATCATAATTTTTTCTAAAAAGTATACCATCAATAATTTGAAAAGCTGCTGATTTTAAACTGAGTGCCCTTCTTTGCTTAGAACTCCAGTGTTTTGGTAGATATCCCTGCTGCAAATAATGCACTATATCTCTATACCACGATTCAGGAGTTGTGAAAATGGAACAAACCTCAACTGAATTCAATTCGGCTTCATTCTTCCAGTGCAGCTCTTCATCAATCGGATGCTTTGTAATCAATTTACACAAGCCTTGTCCCTTGATGATGGTGGCTGGCTTAAATTCTAAATCATATTCTTGAAGAGCCATGACCCAGTTTCCTCTTCTTTCTCCCAATTCCTTTTGAACGAAAAGGGATCTGACCGCTAGGTGAGGAAATATAACTTTAGTTTTGCTCTTAAGAATATATGGTCTGAACTATTTGACCGCTTTGAAGATAGCATACGCATGTTTGTCGACCATAGGATAATTCAGTTTAGCACCTTGCAGACCAGTGCTCATAAACGAGATTGGATATTCGTCTCCTAACTCTATCTTTTGTGTGAGTACCACTGCAAGCGAGTCATCCGAAGAAAAGGTATACAGGATAAAATCTTTGTTAAAATCTGGGCTTCTTAAGGAAGGTGCTTTAGCTATGGCTGCCTTAATGTCTCTGAACGCATCCTTTTCTAAGTCTGTCCACTTGAACTGTATGCTTTGCTTAACCATTTGATGCAAAGGTTTAACAATTTGTGCGAAATCCGGAACAAATCTTCGGACAAAATTAATAGTGCTCATAAATGACTGCATGGATTTCTTGTTATGAGGCATTGGAATTTTATTGATAGCTTGTACTCTTTCTTGATCTATTAATACTCCTCTTTTGGAAATGATATGGCCTAGTAGTTTACCTTCGGGAACAACGAACACACTCTTCTTGGGATTTAAAGAGATACCATATTTTCGGCAACGTTCAAAAATCTGCTTCAAATGAACAACATGGTCTTCTCTTTTCTTCGAAAAAACTGTCACATCATCTAGATAAACAACGACACAATGGCCACCCAATCCTCGGAAGGCGATGTACATTGCTCGTTGGAACATAGCTCCTGCGTTTATCAGGCCAAAGGGCATCCTTCGGCATGCGAACATTTCCCATTTAGTGCGGAAAGTAGTCTTGAGACGGTCTTCCTCAGCTACTAACACTTGATTGTAACCAGAGAATCCATCAAGAAGAGAGAAAAGTTCAGACCCTGACACCATCTGGAGAATTTGTTCCATTGAAGGGACGGGATAGTTATCTTTATCTGAAGCTCTGTTTAAATTTCTGAAGTCAACACATAGTCTTATCTCTCCTGACTTCTTTCTCACGGGAACTAAGTTAGCAACCCACTAAGAATAACGGACTTTAAAGATTATTTTAGCATCCAATAGCTTCTTCAATTCCTTTTGAATGAGAGGTTCAAGAGTAGGATGCATCCTTAATTGCTGCTGAAATGGATTGACACCTACTTTCATTGGTATGACATGATGAATAATGTGGACATCATATGTTTTCAGATCTTCATAAGTCCATGCAAAAACATCCTTATACTGTCGAAATAGTTTGATGAACCTCTCTCTTTCTCCCGGTGAACAACATTTGCCAAGGTTGACAAAATTTGGTTTAGCCTCGGTGCCCAAATTAACTAACTCATGCTGCATTGATGAACTGTTGGTCTTGGTATTTGTTGGCCTGTTGAACTTACTCTGAAGATCAAACAGCATTTCAAGTGACCTTACCCCTTTGGGGATGAAATTTCCTTTAGCTGTTTCTTTCTTTTGTAAATCAGAATCGTGCTCTTCTTCATCTATCACAGCTCCTTGGAAAATGTCTTCGTTCGTTAGAAAACTGATAATTTGTTCGTCATCGTCGAAAAATCTGAAGTTTGTGATATTGTCAGGGACAGAAGGCCTGAAAATCAATTCAATTGAGCACTTGTTATTAGTTGGCACCAACCTGGAAACGGATGTTGCCAATAAATCAGCTGCAGAATTTTGCAATCTAGGAATAGAATTTATATTGAAAGCATCAAAATGCATAATTAAATCCCATACCTCAGCCTGATAACTCCTCAAATGAGGTGAAAGACAGTGAATGGTATCTCTTACCTGTCTCACAAATATTTCCAAGCCGCCAAACACCTTCAGTTACTTAACATTTAAACCGATGGCTTTCTTTAATCCGTGTACCAACGCTTCATATTCAGCGGTGTTGTTAGTACAATCAAATTCTAACCTACAGGACAGAAAATACTTATTTCTTTCCGGATCCATCAGAACACAACCGGCTCTGGATCCTTCCAAAGTTTTAGAACTGTCAAAGTATAATGTCCAAAAAAGATCGTTTGATTCAACTAAGTTAGTATCTCTATGATCTAAGTGAGTGGCTAAATTAACTATATTACAGTCAATATCATCAGTCCGAGAAAAATGAAGGAGATCGGATTGTTTATCTGATTCATGGTCAATAGTTTCAGACTGATAATTACCCGGGTCAATTTCTAAGAAATAATTTCCCAAAACTGAGGATGAGAAGGCTACAGCTTCATTCTTTCCTTCTAGTTGAGTTACGTTTTGTTTCATGTGCAGTTCTCTCACAACCTTGATCCGATTCTGTCTATTTTGATATGGCAACCACAAATGGGACCAATCAGTTGCAAAGTAACCGTTCAACTTTGTGGACCAATCCCTACTTAGGATCAAACCATATGCTTCGGGAATGTCAACTACCATTATATCAATGAATTGAAAAACTCTAGAATCTGCTGACAACCTAATGAGGACGTCTTTCATCTCCCCAATAACTTTGACAGCAGTCCTATCTAACTGAATAATCTGGGTGGGAGATGGGATTGATTGGCCATTGATTTTCTTACAAATATATAGTGGCATCACATTCGAAGATGCTCCGGAATCTACCAAGCAGTTGTGCACATTGTGATCGAAGATTTCAAAGGTTAAAAGGAACGGCAGTGTCTGAGATTTGGATTTCTCGCCGATACTAGCCTCATTAATTTCAGGATCTTCTTGAGTATCTGTTAATGGAGTGCTGGGCTGGGATTGAAGAGCATGCAACAACTTGTCTCGTTGCTGAGGCAAACTGCACATATCGAATATTGATACATTTTCTTTTACTTTCTTTATATCTTCAATAATGTCATATCCTATATCATATTATTTTACAATTTTAGTTGGATGGTCTGTCTTATTCATCGTGACCTTCGGTTGTTGAACTATTGTGTCAATGGTTGGCTGCTTGGCCGCTGTTGGGTTAGCTTTAGGTTGCGGTGGAATGATTGTTATGTGTCTTCTTGGTAATTATTTTTAAATTTTAGGCTTGGGAAAAGTCGAGCTTGGAACTGGATCTGCAATGGGACCTTTACTGCGAGTAGTAATGTTTACAGCAGAGACTGAGCTTTCCACGGGATCATCTTCTACCAATTCAGTTAAAGGTACCCAATCCCATAGCACCATGGTAGTGTCTGGAGATGGTTCCTCTACCTCAAGGCTTGATTCCTCTGGAGGATCATCTTGATCTGGAATCTGTGAATCCAGCATTTGGTTCATGACTAAACTCATAGAGTTAATCCATTGTGGGCAGCTCTTTTCCGAGTGTGGCTCTTGATGAAATGTGCAAAAGTTTTCCATCCCTATTTCATTCAAATTTAAAACAGGGGAAGTGTTCATAGGTGGATGAGGCTGATCACTGTCTTCTCTCTTCTTGTAGAATGGCTTGAAAGGTTTCCTAGATGTACTAGCTGCTTTATCTTTCTCGAGATCTTCAATTTTATTGGACAATTTCTGCATCATCTTAACTACATTCTCCATGTCTGCTGATGACTCTTCTTTATTCCTGTTGAGTAGCAAGGTTTTTTTACTAGTTGTTGGTTTTGTCTTTGCATTTAAGGTGTGCTTGGCAATGCTGTCTGCTTCTTCTTCCACCTTTCTAGCTTCTTCAAAATTTTCTATCAAGGTGGTTTTCTTAGATCTTTTGACGAGCATCGCTATAGGCCCTTCAAGAGCTGTTGTATAATATTCGACTAGCGATTCTTCTGCTAGTTTATTTGCTTCGCTGAAATTATTTAAGAGTGTTGTGAACCTTTGGTTGAAGTCTTGAACCTTTTCTTTCTTTTCCATTCTCATGGACAATAATTCTTTCATGAGTGTAGCTATAGTCTTTTGATTTCCATACTTCTTTAAGAAACAAGTTTCGAATTCATCCCAGCTGGAAATTGAGCTAGGTTGTAAGCTAAAATACCAAGAAGAAAATTTTGGCTCGAATGTGTATGGAAAAAGCCTACAAACTACATCTTCATGCTGTAAATTTAAAAGATTCAGGGCTAAATAAAAACTCTTGAGATGATCTTCAGCAGAAATGGCTTTTCCTGGGTTGAATTTAGGCAAGACTTTCTCTGGATTTTTAGGCAGATTGTGGAATTGCCCAGCTAGATTTAATGCTCCCCTCGCTCTCCAAGCAGGTACAACCATGTCTCTATGTGGAGAATCAGGTGGAGAATTGTGTGGTGAATTAAATGGGGTGTTCTTTGGAGTAACAAGTTCTCCAAGATTTTCTAGATCTAAAAGATTTTTTGGGTTTTCAAGATCGACTTCGTTCAGGGGTTCCGCAATCTCTTCCAAAGTTAAATTTACAAGCTCTTCAAAATTCTGCACAAGAATCGAATCACGAGTGTACTGTCGTTCTTTTCTAGGAGTACTTTTCTTAGGGAGGAAATTCACTGCGTTTAAACCACCTAGTTGTCTAACATAAGATCGTGTATGTTTCCTTAAATCTTCTATTTCTGCAAAATGCACAGCATACAACACTTCTTGAGGTTCAGAATCAGAGATGGGGTTTTCTTGATTTGCTACTTCAAGATTTGGGCTGTCTGAAGTTCCTGTTTCAAGCGGGTTTTCAGTAACATTTTTGACAATGGGAGATTTTCCTTTATCAGCCATGCACTTCAGGCCCTCCTTCTAGCGCCAAAAACTGTTGATGCCTCGAAGATCACAACATCAAGTAGAAAGGAATTCTCCTTGGTAAACTATCCCAATTAGATTGTCCACCGTTTGGTATGGGGAATCCATCCAGTTAGCGGTTCCGACTACCGTTAGATTTGGATTTGTTTTCTTCTGCACTGGTTATGGCCCGATCCACCGTTATTTTGATTTTATAGTTAAGATGATATGCAAGTGCCTAAGCTAACTTAATCTAAATGCAGAACTTGAAACAAATCTGTGTCTAAAACTAAAATAGATCTAATCTATCCCTGTAAGGAGCAAAACTATAAGTATGAGTAATGGGCTGAAAGAAGCATCTGAAGATCAACGGATAACCATTAAATCATAAAGATAAACCTACAGCAAGAGATGAAGAATATAAAAGATAGCTTTTAATACATGTGAAAGCAGTCTATTACTCATATAGGAGAAACGTTATTGCATAGAGAATAGTAAAATCATTCGTTGCACTGAAATAATTCGAACAGAAGAGAAAGATTTTACTGTAATACATATAAATGTCACTAGAAGAATCCAACAGACATCATACACACATTCCCAGGAAAAATGCGTCCTCTCTAGGCTCATATTAGGCAAATTCACTTTCTGGAAGCCAGTGCAAAATAGTTCGTACAAGCTTGAGAAAATTCCTTTCCCTGCCAAAAGTCCTTTTACACTATTCCCTATGCATCTATTTATAAGCTTACAAAATGCCTCTTGGGCTGCCATCTGGATTTTTACACTTGTCTTTTAAAGACTTTACCTGGAAATATCAATTCGTGGCCCTTTACCTAAAATAGAAATTCTTTTCATAACAGAAAAGGATAGCTATCCTCATGACTCTACGCTTTAACCATAGGGAAAAGTAAATCAAAATAAGAACAACGCATTCTGACTAGCGTGTTCATCCTTGGGGTGGCGCTTTTGCTGGGGATGATGTGCCTGCGCTGACTACTACTGCTACTGCTGCCTTCTTCTCCTCTTCTGCAATATAACTGAACCAAATACCAGTGTCCTTGATAACCACATTTGTTGGGGAAGGGAGCAGGATCTTCTGGGAAGTCACATGCTTACCAAGCTCTACCTCAATACCATGAATTCCTGCTATTGCTGCCTGGTGGATCTCTTTAAGAAAATGATTGTATACTGATGACAACCCAATGTAATGATGGAGATCATCGGTGGCCAGCACATCAATATTCTTTACATATTCTATTTGAATGCCCAGCTTTTCTTTCAAGTCTGACAAACACTGCTCTTTGCTTGGAAACTCATCAAGGGACTGAGGAAATATCAGCTCGCAATTTTCATGTACTTCATGGATCTTTTGATACAAGTTGTTACCTTTCTCAATTGTTCCCTGGATCTTAGCCATCAGCTTGACGCCACAATTCCTGCAAAAAACCATGATGGCTATATCTTCCTTAAACTCATCCACATATTTGAATGGGAGATGTTTAGGGAAATCCTCCTTCCCTTCTCTCCACTCCATTTGACTCAGGATGTTAGCTTTAAACCGAGTGTATTTTCCTTTCAGCCTGATTGCTTCGGCATTGACTTCTTTCAACCTAACCAGCATGGACTTGAGCCTGCACACCTCCTCAGTTATCAGTTCTTTTGTGGCATGCATTTGACTTAAGATGTCACAAGATTTCTCATGAAAGGGAGACATATCTATCGCTCTGCTTTCTTCCTGCTCTGACTGCTCAATCATTGCCTGCTTATCTACTTCCAAGTGAAAGACTCTAGCTTCAGAATCATTCTTTTCCGCTTCTAGAACCATCATCTGGATTTCCAGATGCTCCTTTTCTTCTTCCAAATGTCGATACTTATCCAACAACTCCTTATGATCAGCAGACAGGCAATTATATTTGTTTACTACAAGATCCATGTAAGCATGCTCATTAGCCACAGCATGTTGCAGCATACGAGCTCTCCTCTTTGTTGACTCAAAATATTTGACCATGTCAATCACATTATCTTCTGTTGCTTTTGTTGTCGACACAGCGGCGGATGCCATGGCTATGGCAGCCTTGTTTGTATTCTGCATGACTGTGGTTTCTCGTTGTGTGACAATGTCTGCTTGGAAAAGTCTCTTTATCCTCTCTTCCGATTTCAGGACCACAGCCTTCCTCTTCTTATAGTAAACAAATTTATCCCATCGGGACACAGTATGATCTTTGGATGGGGTGAAAGGGATAATCGGGAGGTCTTTTATATGGACTTCTGCCTCTGCAGGTGGGGTCTGAGCCACCTGAGATGAGTCTATTTCCATATCTTAGGTGCCAGAGCCACCATCCTGAGCATCTTCGTTGGCCTTAATTTCTTCCTCGACATTTTTTTCTCCTTCAGGATTTTTCTCTTTTTCGGCATTAAGCCTTCCTTGCTCTTCCCCATCTTGCTGCTTATTCTCAATTTCTTCCCTCTGCTCTTGTTCCTGAGCTTCCCACTGCAATCTTGCTTCTTTTGCCTCCTGCTACAATCTTACTTCCTCGGCTTCTCTTCGTAACCTAGCTTCTTCTTCTTCTTGCTGCAATCTAGCTTCTTCTTTTTCTTGCTGCAATCTAGCTTCTTCTTCTAATCTTCGTTCCTCAAGGGCCAAGGCCCCAGCTGCTTCCTTTTCTTTCTGCAGACTAGCTTCTCGGGCTAGGGCAGAGCTAGAGCTAGCTCCAATGCCGTGATGACAAATCTGCAATTCAGTCATGTTGCCGATTCCTCTGAACACTTCTTCTTCGGCAACATAGTAATGGGCATACTCAAAATGAGCATATACCTCCTTGCAATGCTCGGAAACCTTGCTCCGCCTGTCATTTCTATGGAAGATTACCTCTCTAAAGTGAAAAGCTTTCAACTCCTGAATGAACTCTTCGGCTGTTGCAACTCTTGAGAATTTATAGGCTCCTATACAGAAAGGAAAAGGAGAGAAGGAAGCTTTATGCTGCTTGTTAAGAACTCCTCCTATTCCATCAAGGAAAACCTTCCTGACTGCTTCTTTCAGGACCACATAATCAGTGGCGTATTTTGGTAAAATGTATGGTTGCTTGGTGCCTCCAAAAATCCTGATATAAGTACCCTCTCCTGAGAAGTAGAAATCACCATAATTCTCCAGGACTTCCATGGCATTCTCTGATAGGCAATTGGGCTCTTCATTGAACATCTGCTCATATAGAGGCATGATGAACTCTTCACAGATGAGCTTATAGTTTGCTCTGTAATTTTGAGCCCACATTATTTTATAGGCAGTGTATACCGGGGTGTTGGCTTGATCCCATGAGCAACCTAACCTAGGGAAAGGGAGCTTTGCCAAGATGGAATCAATGAGGTACGAAGACATGAAGAAATCTGACTTTTTTAAGGCTAAACCTTCTCTAGCTGTGGCCACAGTGGATGCCAGACTATCTGAGAGGATGGTAGCCCAATCAAACACAGTTCCCTTGAAAGCTATGAAGTGGATTATGGGAGCCCACTGTATCCTATATACAGTGCCATCGGGCATACCAAAGATTCTGCTTAACATCAGGGCGATTAACCTAAAAGGAGATCTTAGGCTTTGAATGTCATATTCATCATTATCTCTCTTCCTCAGCTGCTTGCCCGTGATTAACAGCCTCTTAGCCATCTCAAGATTATTCATATGTCCCAACCATTCATCGTTTAGTGCTTATTGGGGATGTGGGAATTTGTAGGATGCCGCAATATAAGATGGATGGAAGGAAGCGAATGCATCTCCCTTGTTGTCGTGCAACACTCTAGTTTGTGGTTTGGCATGATCCACTATCCACCCGATCACTTCAGAGCACGGGAACAATTCAAGGTGAGTAGAAGCCCTGGCTATGCCGGAGGTTATGATGTTGAGGTAAATTTGGTCCTCTTCTAATAGCACATCTGGGATATCTTGGTCCCTGATCATCCGGTAAACATCTCCCCACTGGACCTCGGGAGGGACGCCAGTGGTGCACTTTGTATCTTGAAAAAGAGTTTCAGTCCTTGGTTGCACTGGCTCTGGCTCCATCATTTTAGCTTTCTTTCTACCACCTTTTGGTATTGTGGCTTATCCCTGTCAGCAACCATATGTGAATGAATATAAAATTATAAATCATTATGAGAGAAAAATCATAGAGCAAGACTATCATGCTAACAATAAACAAAATTATACTTGGGGCATAAAAACATAATGAGGAAGCAAAGAAAATATTTAATGAAACTGCTTTTCAATAACTGAGGGAACATGAATGCATAAGCATGGAAAAGGAAAATTATGGAGACTAAGCAGTCCAAGCTAAGTAGTTGAGCGATCGAGTAGCCTAGTCAACTATGACGGGCGTTGCTTTTTGTTATGACAGTATTGAGTAACGATACATGGCTGGTAAAAGAACATGGATTGAGTTTATCGACTCAGCTTAGGCAGGTTTACGATAGGTTTGCGGCCGGTGGGACTGGCTAGGCTTGACTAGCTCTTTCAATGGATTAACTGGGGACGATTAGCACTGGCTATGACTCCTAGCTACCAGTAATGAGAATTCAACGAGTTGTAGTGGTTATAAAATTTTAAATTATAGCATACTACGAGAGCCCACCGGCTACGTAAAACCCCGAGAAAGTCTTGACGCATATATAAGACAAAGTTATCGGTAGAACCCCTTACATGGCAGTGAGACAGTGGTGCTATGGAATCGACGCGGCTACAAAAGAGCTGAGCTGGAGCGAATGAGTGTAGTCTCCCAATGACGTTTCTAAATCAAATTATATCAATAGGATAATAGAACCCCCATCGCCCTTATATATAAAACTGGTACGTGCAGGCATTTAATTGGTTAGGTGGAAAAATCAAAATGGGGTTAATCACTCGTATGGTGGGGTCTTTTCAAACCTTCGGCATTTATGCGTAACCGTTGATACCAGAAGGAAAAGGCGAGTCTCGTCCGCCGTTGCGGGCGAACTTCGTGATTTTCTTCCGAAGCGCGGGTGGACTTTATGGGTTAGGGCGCGGCAGACTTTGAGGGAAAGATTAGAAAGACGCTCCCCTTTTGCGGAAAGGTTTGACGAGTTCTTCCGAAGCTGGCGAGCTAAAAGTTTGCGGTGTAAACTCGTGAGTTTCTCCCGACGTTTCAGGAAGACTCGACGAGTTCTTCCGCAAATTGACGAATGAATATGCAAAGTCTTTTCCGAAATGTGAATGGTCGAGTAACTTGGGGAAAAAACAACTTGCTGCGGCAACACTTGACGAACTTTTCCGCAATTTCGAGAGAGAATCTCGAGTTCCTCCGCCATTTCGAGGGACAATGCTGAGTTCATTCGTAGTTTCAAAAACGCTAAGTGTTTTCGCCGTTTCAGGAAAAAACCTTAAGACTTTCCGCAGTTGCGGGTGAACATCCCAAGTTCTTCCACCGTTTCGGGAGAGAAATTTGAGTTCTTCCGCAGTTTCAGGAAAGAATTGTGAGTTTTGACTTAGAAGAAAAACTTCAGTTTTAAAATAGATTCCCCACTTGAAACAAAACTAAGTTCAAAAGGTTTTCCAAAGGAGGCTTAATTCTTTTAACCAGAACTTTTTTAGGAAAATAAGAAGGAGGGGCCCCAATATCTACAAAATTTTTGGGAGGGATGTTGTTGCAACAACAAGTCTTATTTTAGGCCTGACATGTCATATATGTCATATGTCAGCCTTCAGGTCTGTCACGTCCCCATCTTGACCCTATCACATTAAAATTGTAAATGATGTAATATTGTTATAAAATCGTGGTGAGGAGCTCAAGGCCAAGGCCCCGCCATCGATTTATCAATGCATATGGTTCACGTGCTAGCCATGCGCAATGGAATTGCGAATATTATGTAAATATGCATTTTAAATAAAATACCCACAACTAGCTATGCAATGCAACAAGAGATGGGGGCATGATTTTACAAGGAATTGAGGGGGAAAACATTCAAACCCTTGAGCCAATCAAGTCAAGCCAAGTGTCAATGAGATAACCCATCAAACTCTCAACTACCCATGTTGACTTTTGTACCCAATCATTCATTTCTCCCAAGAGTTGGGTGAAGTAGTTAATGCCTTGGGGAATGGGGAGGTATGGATGTCCAAAAATTCGAGTATGGGCAACCACCATGCATGGAAAAACGTGTTTGGATTCCTTGGCAAGAAAAGAGCCATGAATTTGCCTCTCAAGCCATAACCCATCAAGCAGTTTTGTCTCTCTCACGTTTTTTGGGCTGCCTGGGTGTTTTTCTCTCCACGTTTTTATGGTTTCTCCTGATTTTTCTAGCTGAAAACAAGGCATTTTTGGGTTGTAGAGTGGCTGGGAGTATGGGAGCTTGGTTTGGGGTTTCATTGGAGTCGTTTTGGCCATTTAGATGCCCAAAATACCTTGAAAACATCGGGTTGGTTCCCTGTGGATGATTTCCCCAATCCAAAATCCATTTGTGGTGTGCCCATGTTTTGGGAAAACCCTTGGCCATCTTGTTACTGAAATTCCCCAATCCATTTTCGGTGTGCCCATGATTTGGGAAAGTCCAGGGCCATTTTATTGGTAAATCCCATTGCTGAAAGAGTGTACCCATGCCCAATTTGAGTTGTTGTGTGTAAAAGAGTGTTGGGGTTGAGATGGGTATCTATTGCTTTGGCTGGGTATGAGCTTGGATGTCCCCTTTCCTTGTAAGAATCATGCCCAGCTCGGGGGTGGCAGTTGTGTTGAGAGAATTGATGAACACAACTGGCCTATGGTTGGGTGGAACGTTGCAGCGACATAGCTAGTTGTTTGGGGCCATTTCACCGTAAAGATAAGTGTTTATCTGTATATTCATTTACTTCTGCAATGTTTAATTTGATGGTTGTTTTTGATATGTTGTATGCATATGAAATGTGTGTGTGTGGATGAGTTTTAATTCCATTGTGCTTAAATTGCTTAAATTGTATCTGCACACTATGTTTTATTAATTGTATGAAGCTAATGGTTTGGGCTGAGATTATGTGAAAGCCCAAAATTTAGCATCATGTTCCCTTCCAGGAATAAACTAGATGGGAGGGTACATGACAAGGTCTGATTTGTGTCATAGGTGTCATAGCATCTTCATCATTGATGTCATAGAGCTAGGGAATCTAGACCAAGTGTCTCACTAGCTCCAAATTGCCTGTTGGGGCCAAGGTCGCAGCTATAGTAAAAGCTGCGAATTTTGGGAAAAAGCACGAGTATGGAAGGAAAGTGCTAATTTTGGGACAAGCACTAAGTTTTGGGTAAGAAGGAGACGGTGCGCAGTACGGTGCCAGATGGATGATCTCAGCGCAGATCATGGACCGGAAATTGCGGAGCCCGCGCGCACGTCATCGAAGAATGAAGGTGGCTCAGCTACCATAATAAATAAGGCGATGGAGTAGAGGGCTCAGCTACCCTCATTTAAAGGCTCAGTACAGAAGTTATGGTTGCTCAGATCAAGGAGGAGCAACGGACCAGAGCATTGAAGGCGAAGGACGATCGCCCATACCCACAATCTGCGCCGGAATTCATGGAGCCTGCAGGAAGCGACGACGTGACTGCAAGCGGCGCCTACAGTACACCTAGCCATGTGCGTGGTTAGGGTTTTTGGGAATCACTGTTGGGAAAGGCCCACAGTTTTGTAAAGGTGTGACCGTCATGGCCACCTATATATATGAATAATTGTAATGGGTAGATGGTTGGAGAGTTAGAGAGAGTTAGACAGTACTCAGTTAGAGAGTTAGATGTTAGACTGTTAGATAGCCAGTCTAAAGGATAGATCATGTGTTGATTATCCTTCACTGTATTTTCTACCCAGTGTGTAGAACTAGAGAGGAAATCAGATAGCCGAGGAGCTAATCCCTGAGTTGCCAGACAGTCTGAGTCGACGTCTGTGCCTTTTTAATCTCCATAGAGAGGAGACTAGATTGAGAGAAGGGCTCCCAGCTGTGTGCGTGGAGTTTCCTGGAAAGATCTAAGGCTGCAGCTGTGTGCGCAGCATATTGTATAACTCTATCATTTTATGGTTAATATAACACTCCCGTGGACGTGGTTTTCCTCGAGGAGATGAGCTTCAGATATATCTTCTTGTTATAATGTTTGCGTGAATGATAACTGTTTAAGATCATTACCTGTGTGTACATCTTTTGCATCATCTTTGCGACTGTTTGAGTGAGTTTAGGAAGGTCCTTTATTGTTATAATCGCCAAGTATAGAAGTAGTGGTGGAACGCTGTCGCTGCAGCGACCGAGCTTCGCGTGACTGCGATGAGTGCGCAGGACGAGGAGGTATTTTAGCGCATCGACGCAAGGAATAGGCGCCTTCCGCGCCCGGAGGACGAGACTGCACAGTGGGTCTGCAGGAAGGAAGGCATCCGCGCAGTTGCGTCGCGAGGCCTGCGGGAAAGTCCGACCGCCGATATTTGAGGAAGAAGGAGATATATAGAACAATCTCAGCGTCACCACGGTTAAGGAAAGCTGATTCCTTAACCCCCCATAGCCACTTCGGGTGAGACCTCGAGCTTCCGCGCAGCTCGTTGCCGAGAGGGCCAGTGCGCCAAGGGGTTTTGTTGCTGCGCTTCATTAAAACCCGGGTCTGCCCAGAAAAGCAGCCAACAAATGGTTCCGTTGCCTTGCGACTTGCTGTTGTGAGACTTGTTATTTTGGCGACGCGCGAGATTGAGGAGCCAACAAATGGTTCCGTTGCCTTGCGACTTGCTGTTGTGAGACTTGTTATTTTGGCGACGCGCGAGATTGAGGAGCCAACAAATGGTTCCGTTGCCTTATGAATTTTTGATCACATTACTTCCATGGCTTTGAACCCTGTTGATTGAGCCAACAAATGATTCCTTTGCCTTGCGACTTGTTGCTGTAAGACTTACTAGTTACGCGACATCTGAGATTGTTGTTGAAGACAACATAAGGTTCTGTTACACTGAGACTTGCTCAGTTAACAAATGTGCTACTGGAATCCTACAGCTAAAGAAATTGGAGATTGGTTTGATTTAAAGGCTAAAGAGTTCGCTGAACAAGAAAATAGAAGCCTTACGTTTCAAACAGAAGACTGGTTACAGAAGTATATTTATGCTGACCTTTACGAAATTTTCTTTGTTACGTTTGCATTGGAGTTACACGCTTGGATAGCCAAGTTAGCAGATTCTAGACCTACGCTGCATGTTGATCGACCCGTCACGTGGACGCCTGAGCTAGTCAGTATTGTGAAGCGGATCGATAATTCTGTTTCCCGCGCAGTAGACTTTTGGTTGAATAGTCTACTGGAAGGTTTCATTACCGAATTTGCAGTCGATACAAGAAAGAGTTTCAGTGAAGCTGAGAGGAGTTTCTTCCAAGTACACAGAGGTAAGTTCTTAAATTCTCTGAACTTATGGATTAAAATGCTTCTGTATGAAAAAGGAAAGCTATGTATTGCTTCTGATGAATAGCATAGACAAGTAATGTCCGTAGATTCTGATAGTGATCCTGAAGTTATTGGTTGCACTCGTAGTGGAAAACGATATAAAGTAGGCCTTGACCAATATTCTTTTGAGTCTAGCCCAGACGATAGCCAAGTCCCTAGAGCAAGCCATATAGAAAGACAAGGGAGTGCTCATATCCCTTATTACCCCTTTACACCGCAAAAACCAGACGGAGCTCAGTATAATCCTACAGTAACACCTTCTAGTAGCCCACACGGTACTTCTAGTACCTCTGTACCACCTTTGTTTAACCATCCCGGAGGCACTGCTACAGTACCTCCACCTCAAACCCGCGCAAGAAGGATGGGTGATGACATGAAGCTACCAACTTTTAGAGGAACAGGGATAGAAGACCCTGAGCAGCACTGGTTCTTATGTGAAGCCATTTGGACAATTAAGCAAATTAATGACGATGCTGTTAAACTGGTTCAGTTAGCAACCACACTAAGAGAAAGAGCCTTGACTTGGTTCATGAAATACTCAGCAGCACAGAATAGGACGCTTGCTGAGGTAAGAAATGCTATGATTCGGGAATTTAAGAAACCTAAATCAGAATCACAGTGTATAACAGAGCTCAAAGACATCAAACAGTTACCTACAGAATCAGTATGGGACTTTGACTAGAAGTTCAAAGCCTTGATAGATCAAGTAAGCTTCGAGTTTGCACCACAGCAACATAAAGAATGGTTCATTGCTGCGCTGCTCCCACACATTAGACTTCCTCTTATGCAACAGAATCTCAATACTCAGGAACAAGCTCTAGAAATGGCTATGAAACTAGAAGCTTCGCCAATTGCAGGAACAAGCAACGATGTTGCGCATTTACAGAACCAATTAGCAAACTTAACCTTGCAAGTGCATGATATTAAGAAAGGCAAGGAGATTAAGGAAGAAATTTGGTGTACAAAATGTAAAGCCCAAGGTCATTCAAAGGACCATTGTCCCGTTTTCATAGACTATATTGCAACTGGAGCACCTAATCCTTTACCACAGGCACAAGGGCCTTGGTGTGAAATCTGTAGAACTAGAGGTCATCGACCACAAGAATGTCACTTACTCCAGAAATATGTACAAACCCCAAAGAATCTATATTGTAATTTCTGTAAATCAGTAGGTCATGATGAGAACAATTGTAGAGCATATGATCTTATGATAGAAAGAAAGCATGATGTTTATAGGGTACAAGCAGAGACACAAGGACCCACAGCAGGTCCACCGTATGACCAAACTCGGGACGCCCGAGCAGCAAATTATAGAGGACGCGGACGCACAACAAATTTTGGTCGCGGAAGAGGACAGATCACTTGTTATAATTGCGGAACACAAGGTCATTTTGCTAGGGATTGCCAAAATCCTACAACCCTCTGCAGGTATTGTAAATCTTCCGACCATATCATTGAAGAATGCCCTCAGTTACAGGCTAAGATGCAAGCAAAGACACCACAGGTCAATCAGAATATTCAGTTGATTGGAGCAGAAAAAAGAGAACCAGACCCTACAGTTAATATAGTGACACGCAGTGGGGCAACCACTGGTGCGCAAGAGATGGGAACGGGAAAGCAAGCGACGCAATGGGTGCGCCGCGCTAACATTAAACCAGCCCCACTTAACCTGCAGAAGCAAAAAGAAGCATTTAAGCAAGCTCAAGAGTATTTCTCAGATCCGAGAGCTTCAAGTTCTGCCGCAATTCCGCAGAACATTAGTAGATCGCAAGTGCTAAGACAAGACAACCTGGTACAAGAACAGGCCACTACAGCTGGAAGGCCTGATGATGAGGAGGAGCATGCACTAGGCAGTGTTCAAGCATTCCTGCGACAATGTTTAAAACTGTTGCGCAATGAAAAAGCAACTCTAGAACTCCAACACCTGTTGGATCAGTGCCAACACTCTGCTTCGACGAACACACCGCAGCGTGCTGTTCACCAGATTAGGAGTCACATTAGAACTGGAAAAGAGATGAGGCTCACAGCACAGATTGGAACATTTGAAATGGATGAAGTCATGTTAGATTTGGGCTCAGAAGCCAATGTTCTCACTATGCAGACATGGGAACAGATGGGAAGCCCTCAGCTTACAAGATCCCCTATCCAGCTAAGACTCGCAAATCAGCAACGAGTCTCTCCATTGGGCAGATTACCCAATGTACCTATTGATATTGAAGGAGTAAGAAGCTCTGCAGATTTTGAAGTAATCAAAATTATGGATGATAGTAGACCATACCCAGCGCTGTTAGGAATAGACTGGGCATTTGATAATTTGGCTGTCATTAACCTGAAGAAAAGACAGATGACCTTTGAGGATGACCAGATCAGGGTCATCGCACCTCTTGATCCTATTCAAGGACCAAGATATATAGAACCCATTCGCGCAGAAGAGGAAGCGCGCCACATGGAAAGCTTGTACCAGATGACCACTAACCACAGTGACTATGTCAACCCCACGGCAGATGGCCATATCAGCTGGCGATGTGATAGCTCGTGCACATCAGACTCAGATGCAGGATTGGAAAACTGGCAGAATCGTCTACATGAGGTTTCTACAAGACGTTGCGCCATGATGACTAAATCCATTCGATGGATTGGCACAGAATTAACTGACACTCCAACTTTTGATGGCTTAACTGAATTAACTAAATTCATACAGGAATATGAACAAAACCTTCCAGAACAGCAGCGCATACAGGCACTGGATGTAGCATTGCGCGCTACACCCGCAAGATGGTGGATTGCGCATAAGGAGAATATTCATACATGGAAAGACTGTCGCAGATTGATACTGCGCAGATTTCAGGACACCACAGCCGAAGCGCTACGCAAATATGAAGGACAGAGTGACCCCAGGTCACACATTGAAGCATGTATTCAGCAATGGTCAGATATTCCGGAAGATGAATGGGTTCACCAATTCATCCACACATTGGATACAATTCCAAGGAATTGGTATACTGAAACAGAATTGCGCAAAGGCACTCTTACTTGGGCTCTTATGATAGAAAGCTTTCAACTTACCTTCAGCTTTGAGTCAGAACATCCAAGCATTGATCAGGCTTTGAAGTGTATTAGAAAGAAGGTATTTGAACACTATCCAGTAACAGAATATTCCCAACCAGATTGGGCTGTCCAGATAGAACATGCCCTGGAATGTTATAACTTCACCGCTGAAGATGAGGAGGACGATCCTCGCAACATCAATATCCCAGAATCAGAAGGGACGCGCAATATTGAAGGTCCTGAGCTTGATATTCCTGCCATCACAGAACACGTCAAGCTCAAGAAAGTTAACATTGGTACAGAAGCTGACCCAAAGTTCGCTTCTATAGGAGATTATTGGGATGATGAAACTGTTGCGCATGTTTCAGATTTATTACGTGACTACCAGGATATCTTTCCTACCAAGTTCACAGAAATGAAAGGCATCCTAGGAGACTTAGGAGTGATGCGCATACCTCTGAAACCAGATGCCAAGCCAGTAAAGCAGCGCCCATACAGGTTGAACCCGCGCTACAAAGAAAAAGTCAAAGAAGAAATTGATAAGATGCTTGCAGCAGGTATTATTGAACCAATAGAGGAAAGCGATTGGATTAGTCCTATGGTGGTCCAAGAAAAGAAAACGAAAGGTGAAATAAGAATTTGTGTCGACTTGCGCAAACTCAATGATGCATCAGCGCACGATCCATTTCCCACTCCTTTCACAGATGAAGTACTTGATAATGTTGGAGGACAAGAGGCTTACTCTTTCACTGATGGATTTTCGGGATATCATCAGATTAGAATCCATCCGGACGACCGCCACAAGACTACTTTTGCAACTGAATGGGGCTCATTCCAGTATACGGTAATGCCCTTTGGTCTTAAAAACGCACCTGCTATCTTCTCTAGAGTTGTTGTTGCTGTTTTTAAAGAATTTATCCACAAGTTTTTAGAAGTCTATTTTGATGACTGGACTGTATTTGGTTTACTAAAGAACCATATTGCGAATCTGCGCATGATGCTAGAAAAATGTAGACAGCATCAGATTTCCCTTAACTTGAAAAAATGTATATTTTGTGCGCCCTTTGGTATTTTGTTGGGACATATTGTATGCAGACAAGGACTTCTGATGGATCCTGCGAAGGTTGCCATCATTGCTAATTTACCTGCGCCCAACTCAGTTAAGCAATTGCGCACTACATTGGGACATACAGGATACTACAGAAAATTCATCAAAGGATATGCAAGGATCACAGCGCCTATGGAAAGATTGCTGAAGAAGGATTCGAAGTTCCACTGGACAGAAGAATGCCAACAGAGCTTGGACACACTTAAAGAAAAGATGATCACAGCGCCTATTCTAGTTTTCCCGGACTGGAGAAAACCTTTTCATGTTCATGTTGATGCTTCTTCCATAGCATTAGGAATCGTGCTTACACAGTCTGGAGAAGGAAGTATTGACCACCCAATTGCTTACTCCAGCAGAAAGCTATCTACAGCTGAGAAGAATTACACCACTACAGAAAGGGAAGGACTAGCTATGGTGTATGCCCTACAGAAATTCAGACACTACCTGTTAGGAGCTCACTTTAAAATGTATACTGATCATTCTGCTTTGAAATATTTGGTCAATAAACTAGTATTAGGAGGAAGAATTTGCAGATGGCTACTGCTCTTTCAGGAATATGATTTTGAGGTTATTGTAAAACCAGGCAGATTGAATGCAGGCCCTGACCATCTATCCAGGATAGAGTCAGGAGAGGAACCTACAAGTCTCGAGGACAATCTGCCTGACGCACAGTTGTTTTCTATCCAAGCAGCAGACGAATATTATTCTGATATTCTTGAGTTTCTCACTACCGGACAAGCGCCGGCTGAGTTTACAATCCAGCAAAAGAAGCAACTTGTTGTCAGAGCCGCAGACTTCACTTTGATAGCAGGCCAGCTTTATAAGTTGGGCCCTGACGAAATTTTGCGCAGATGTATCTTACCACATGAAAAGAGCTCTATCATCGCAGAAGCGCATTCAGGTACCGCAGGAGGCCATTTCGCAGGAAAGCCGACTGCGCAAAAGATATTAGCCGCAGGTCTTTGGTGGCCGACATTGCACAAGGATACTAAGGAATTCTGTAAATGTTGCGATGTGTGCCAGCGAACAGGAAAACCCTCAAGGAGAGATGAAATGCCGCTAAGACCCCAGATCACACTGCGTGCTTTTGATAAATGGGCCATTGACTTTGTAGGACCTATTAACCCACCAGGAAAAAGAACTGGCGCAAGATATATCATTACAGCTATTGAATACCTCACCAGATGGGCTGAGGCGAAGCCAGTTAAGAACTGCGACGCTGCTACTGCCGCGCAGTTCATTTTCGAGAACATTATCACTAGGTTTGGATGCCCAGTGATCCTCATGTGTGTAAAAGAGTGTTGGGGTTGAGATGGGTATCTATTGCTTTGGCTGGGTATGAGCTTGGATGTCCCCTTTCCTTGTAAGAATCATGCCCAGCTCGGGGGTGGCAGTTGTGTTGAGAGAATTGATGAACACAACTGGCCTATGGTTGGGTGGAACGTTGCAGCGACATAGCTAGTTGTTTGGGGCCATTTCACCGTAAAGATAAGTGTTTATCTGTATATTCATTTACTTCTGCAATGTTTAATTTGATGGTTGTTTTTGATATGTTGTATGCATATGAAATGTGTGTGTGTGGATGAGTTTTAATTCCATTGTGCTTAAATTGCTTAAATTGTATCTGCACACTATGTTTTATTAATTGTATGAAGCTAATGGTTTGGGCTGAGATTATGTGAAAGCCCAAAATTTAGCATCATGTTCCCTTCCAGGAATAAACTAGATGGGAGGGTACATGACAAGGTCTGATTTGTGTCATAGGTGTCATAGCATCTTCATCATTGATGTCATAGAGCTAGGGAATCTAGACCAAGTGTCTCACTAGCTCCAAATTGCCTGTTGGGGCCAAGGTCGCAGCTATAGTAAAAGCTGCGAATTTTGGGAAAAAGCACGAGTATGGAAGGAAAGTGCTAATTTTGGGACAAGCACTAAGTTTTGGGTAAGAAGGAGACGGTGCGCAGTACGGTGCCAGATGGATGATCTCAGCGCAGATCACGGACCGGAAATTGCGGAGCCCGCGCGCACGTCATCGAAGAATGAAGGTGGCTCAGCTACCATAATAAATAAGGCGATGGAGTAGAGGGCTCAGCTACCCTCATTTAAAGGCTCAGTACAGAAGTTATGGTTGCTCAGATCAAGGAGGAGCAACGGACCAGAGCATTGAAGGCGAAGGACGATCGCCCATACCCACAATCTGCGCCGGAATTCATGGAGCCTGCAGGAAGCGACGACGTGACTGCAAGCGGCGCCTACAGTACACCTAGCCATGTGCGTGGTTAGGGTTTTTGGGAATCACTGTTGGGAAAGGCCCACAGTTTTGTAAAGGTGTGACCGTCATGGCCACCTATATATATGAATAATTGTAATGGGTAGATGGTTGGAGAGTTAGAGAGAGTTAGACAGTACTCAGTTAGAGAGTTAGATGTTAGACTGTTAGATAGCCAGTCTAAAGGATAGATCATGTGTTGATTATCCTTCACTGTATTTTCTACCCAGTGTGTAGAACTAGAGAGGAAATCGGATAGCCGAGGAGCTAATCCCTGAGTTGCCAGACAGTCTGAGTCGACGTCTGTGCCTTTGTAATCTCCATAGAGAGGAGACTAGATTGAGAGAAGGGCTCCCAGCTGTGTGCGTGGAGTTTCCTGGAAAGATCTAAGGCTGCAGCTGTGTGCGCAGCATATTGTATAACTCTATCATTTTCTGGTTAATATAACACTCCCGTGGACGTGGTTTTCCTCGAGGAGATGAGCTTCAGATATATCTTCTTGTTATAATGTTTGCGTGAATGATAACTGTTTAAGATCATTACCTGTGTGTACATCTTTTGCATCATCTTTGCGACTGTTTGAGTGAGTTTAGGAAGGTCCTTTATTGTTATAATCGCCAAGTATAGAAGTAGTGGTGGAACGCTGTCGCTGCAGCGACCGAGCTTCGCGTGACTGCGATGAGTGCGCAGGATGAGGAGGTATTTTAGCGCATCGACGCAAGGAATAGGCGCCTTCCGCGCCCGGAGGACGAGACTGCGCAGTGGGTCTGCAGGAAGGAAGGCATCCGCGCAGTTGCGTCGCGAGGCCTGCGGGAAAGTCCGACCGCCGATATTTGAGGAAGAAGGAGATATATAGAACAATCTCAGCGTCACCACGGTTAAGGAAAGCTGATTCCTTAACCCCCCATAGCCACTTCGGGTGAGACCTCGAGCTTCCGCGCAGCTCGTTGCCGAGAGGGCCAGTGCGCCAAGGGGTTTTGTTGCTGCGCTTCATTAAAACCCGGGTCTGCCCAGAAAAGTAGCCAACATTGCCTCTTCCTCTTCCATGGAAGTTACTCTTCCTCTATATTTCGACCTCATTGACTCATGCCAAGTATTATTTACCTTATAACTCATCCCAAGAACATTAGGCTTCCCATGGATTCGAAATTGCAAGAAGAGGATGCCATGTGGCACATAAATTCTAGATTGTGTGGGTCCCACTTCCTCCATGTGTCTTCATGATCAAATGCCACTTTAATTTTCACTTGTATATATTTATTTATCTCCTTTATTAAATATTTATGCCATCCTAATGTTCCAACATCATTTATTATTCTCATTATTCCAAATCCCAAAGCTTCCACCCCAAACCTAGGAAACTAGTAATTTTCCTCCTTGGCAATTATTTGACCTTTAGAATCAATTTGACAAACTCTAATGAATAGGGCCAATTTGCTTAGGCCATTGTGACCCAATGTGAAATTTGGAACATGACAAATCCTCCCTTCCCAATATTGCTTGTCCTCAAGCAATTTCAAACATGGGTGTTGAAGAACCTGCTTTCTGTATAATTCTTTGAAGTTGCCATTGAATTGCCCAACCTTGAGTCTTTGTGTTTTCATGAAGATTTTAGAGAGGAACCACCATGCTTTCTACTGCAATACTTTGATAAAAATCATTTTATTAAGTGGGAAATCCATCTCCCATATTGCTTGTTTCCCCAAAAAATTAGAAACCAATGAGATAAAAATTATTCCAAGGTCCCATTGCTTGTATTGCACCCCAACAATTAAGAGTGCTCTCCAACCCATACCATCAGATAAGAGGATTCTTGGATCCCATTTTCTTGTATGCATTCTTCCAAACATCATGAGTACAAAATATATATAATCAAAGCACATAACACCATAATGAAAATGTACATCAAGGAGATGCTTCATCAAAGAGTCATGAAAGTTCTTATACCTCAAAGCAAGTAGACCACCATTTTCCAAGTGCATACAATCTTCAAGTGAGCCATCAAATCTGCTCCAATGACATAGGTGAGGATCCCATGTCCTATAATGCTGCTCCAAAAGGATGTGATATGCATCAAAGTATTCATCCATGTATTCTTTCATCTAAGAAGTGAATGAAGAATCTCCACTAAAATCTGAACCAAATAATGAGCAGAAAAAACAAGGAGACTTCAAAGGACTCAAAGAAGTCTCACCCATATATCCATGAATGTGAAAATAATAAAGATATATCAAAGTATCTGGCTGCCAACAAAAATTTTCTCCAATCATAAATTTATTCACCCAAGTGTTGGATGAAGTTCCTCCAACATCAAATGAACCAAGTGTTGAGCAAGAAAAACCATGAGTCTTAAAGTGACTCAAATGCATATCATAGGTGCATCCATGTAGATGTGCATCATCATAAAGTAACAAAGGATGCTGCTGCAAATGTGAATAAGAATGTGCTCCAACCATGTCATCATAAAAAGTAAATCTAGGAGTTCCATACTCCTCATGTGGCACCATAAAAAAGAACCCTTTCACCCATACTTCATTGAGACTAATGTTGCAAAGCATGTAATTGTAGGATGTAGGAGAATGAACTAACTCACCCAAATGATCAAAAAGTGCAGAAGTTTCATCATGGGAATGATACATATGGGTAGTATCATGCAACTCCTTCAAAAGTGTGAAACCTTTGTCATAGATTAGTTCGAATGTAGAGGAATCATGCTCTTCTTTAAAAATTGCATAACCTTCATCAAGAGACAATTCAAGTTTCTCTTCCACCACATCAAGTGTTTGGATCTCTTCAAGTTCATCTTCAAACACATCAAGAACATTCAAATTTCCACATTTCCAATTATCCACCATGTCATGAGAATCCTCCAAACAATCTACCATTTGACAATCTGAAACATAGGAGGAAAAACAAATATCTTGCAACTTTTCAAGAAGTTGATCATTTTGAATTGTGATCTTATGATTATCCTCATTATTCTTCAAGTATGCATCATGTAACAATTCATTAAGCTCAAACAAATGGTTTCTATAAAAAATCAAAGACATGAAATTACCTTTGATGTGGCACACTGCTCTTTGAATCTTCTCCATGTCTTCAAGGAAGGATGTTTCCTCCAATGAAGTAGCTCTCCAACAAGAATTTGACACCAATGCTTGAGTGTCATGGAGAATGCTGAGGGACTCTTGGATTTTTTTTTCATTCATCTTTAAGGATCCTTTAAGAAAATGAGGCTCTTGCAAATGAACCTCCTCATCTTCTTCATTTTTGCTTGGACCAACTTCATGAAGCTCAAGTGGTGATGGGGAAGTTGATCTTGGTTCTTCTTCAAATGCTACAAGGTCTTCAGTATCATGCTTAATGGAACTTGGGCTTGCAGCAACACTTTCAAAAGTGATCTCTATGTCACCAACATAGAGGTGTGAGCACCCATTAGTAGGTACTCCTTCATAGTTTAAGCATCCATTAGTAGATGATCTTTGGTTCATGTCTAAGCTAGAAGGTGTCTCGAAATGATCTTCCATATTCTCAATAGAATCTTATTCATGATCTTGTGATGTCTCTTCCTTTTTCTCCTTCAAGCAAGATGATGCATTTTTCCCCTTGTTTTCCTTAGGATCAATATCTTTGGAATCTCTTTTTGAAGAATTCCCAAAAGCTCTCCTCAAGTAGGACATCATTTCTTGCACACATATATGATATTATCTCCAAGGTTTCTTACAAGAAGGGCATAAACCTTTCTTTACTAACTCCACATATTCATTTTTGGGCCTATTTTCAAAAATATGTTCAACAAAGTACTCAAAAGACATGACATTTTGTGTATTTTTGCTCAAAGCAAGATATTCTTGATATTTTTGATATTGTTGGGGCAAGGTGTTATATGTTGCTTTCCATCTTTGGAACTCATTCATAGAATTATCCTTGGTTAGTGTGACACACTCATATTCATCAGATTTAAATTCATAAGAATAATCTTCATTTCTCCTGAAATTGTAAGAATTTTTGCATGATGGCACCTCTTCCTCGTACCATTCACATTCTGCTTCATATTGCTCATAAGCATCTGCATATTCCTCATAAGAATTGTACTCATAGGATTCATCATAATAGTAATACATGGTTTCCAATTATTCTTTAATGTATGTACCTAATCCACGGGTGCAAGGACCATGCTCTGATACCACTGTAATGTCCCTTGTTAGGAATTTTATTAAAATGAAAAATTTTCACTTTTTTTTTTCCTAGTTAGACCTTTGATTAGTTTTGAGCTCTAGGTCCCCAAATTGCTCCAATTGATCCAAAATATTCTGAGAAGATATATGGATTATGTTAGAACATAAATATGTGTTTCAGGGATGCTTTTATACCTTTAAAATACTTCTACAAATCCTCTTTCAATTCTGGCCAATGTAGGGAACTTTACTAGTAATTTCCCTTTGACTAGTATTGGTCTCTAGGTCTCAAATTGACTCCAAATGCCTTCAAATATTCAATGAAGGTGTATGAATTATATTAGGACTTGAATATGATGTTCAGGGATGAGATATGGCCACCAAAATTCCTATGCAACCTCTATTAAGATTCTAGACCAAGTATGCAATTTTACTAGTAATTTGGGGTTCAAATCCCCCTGGGGTAAGTATTGAAAATGGCTTCCCAAATGCCTCCAAACCCACTCATTTTTATGAAAATAGGTAGGATATGTCTCAAGGATGTTATTAATGTCTCATGTGAATCATTAATTGATTATTATCTCTGTTACAACCCTCTCCCATTCAGCTGCAAAAATCACCAATTCGACCCTTGGGGAAATGGCACTATTTCTTCTCCCAATGCAATTAAACTGAGTAAAAATACTTCAAATGCTCAAGTACAGTACATTAAAATTGTGAAATACATCCATGGAATTCTATTAATCATAAATGTATTAGATAACCATCCATTCATTCAAAATCATCAACATTATCATGCTATACATCAATGTAGTGGGGAAATGGCACTGTTCTTTCATTAAAAATTAGATTTATACATTTCTACTTGGAATTTTGACCTGAAAATTTCTGGAGATGAAGAACAGAGTATTTAATTCATATTACAAAAGAAATGGGGCATGCGAATCTCCCCCAAAGAGTACAATAGCTCACCAAAAATTCCCTCCCTCAAGGATCAAGAATATGCCATCAAAACTGGAAATGGTTGAGAGAATGTGTTGCAATAGAAGAAACCATGAGCTGCACTGTAGCTTACACCTGCAAATAAAGACTCCATTAAAGATCCAAATGAATGTTCTGAATGTCCTTTCCAATTAACAACTTGGATGAGAATCTTTCACCCTCGAAATTGGCTAAGGTAAGAAACTAGTCATCCACTAGCTCTCCCTGTTGTGGGGAAAATGCACCTATAGTTCAGGGGAGAAACTACCAACTTACGGTGATAAAGATAGACTTACAAGAATTCTGCAAGTACAACAAATAAATGAAGAGATTAGGGTTTAGAGATGTAGGCACCTCATTCAGAAGGTTGATCCTAGCTTTGCCTCCCTCGCTCTTCAATGCTTATCCAGTGTTGCAATGCCCAGACCTGCAAAACAACTTGATACCTTTCTCAAATACATTTGACTACATATATAAGATTGATATTCATAATAGAAAAAGACATCGGATTATAAACAAACTGTAATAAAATCTAAGACACATTAATAGGTCATATTTGGAAAGAGAAGAACGTCTGATCTTTATTGATGAATGAAAGAAAGTACATACAATTATACCTTCCTTCAAGCTTGGCACTTCACGAAACCTAGATTCAAGGTCTCCTGCTTCCGTTCTCCAAGGATCCCAGCCTCTAAGCAACTGTGCTAGGGTTTACCAAAACTGAAGCACGAGAGAGGGGGATGAGGGTCTCCATTCCTCCAGCATAACTTTGTAATTGGGCTTAGTCCCTTCACATGACCATTCTACCCTCCTTATATATTCAATGAGGAAGAGGAAAAGAAGTTATAACCGCTCAAGAGGTTTCCCAACCAACTTAACTTACTCGAAATTCGAGATTTTGACCAAAACAGGGGTGTACGCTACTCTATAGTCTACAAAGTCGCGTACACATGGCAATGGGCGCTACTATTATAACAGTGGAGTCGCGCTCAATAAGGTATACACGCTACTATCATGCCTGCATACCAGCGCTCATATTGAAAAATGGCCAAAAACAGGCTTTTCTGCTCATTTTCAGGAGATGGTTTGGTCTGGAAAAATGTTCCTAAGGGTCATATACATCAAATGGGTTAAGAATGAGGTAATTTCAACCATTTTTAGTGTCCCAAATGACTCCTCCATCCACAAATGTCCTGTTGTGTGACTGAACTTGTTCTCAAGAAGTGTCGTCATGCGACCAAGGGAAGCAAGTGTCGTCACGGACGGAGAGGTGTCATTTCAAGCTATAACAGATGCCCCCTAATGTATGAGGTCAGAGGGAGTACGGGAAACGATGGCCGAAATACATTATAAATAAAAAAGATTTGAATCGTGGAGGAACATAGAAACCAAGAATCATAGGCTCAAATGAAGTACCTGAAAGCAAAGGCAATTTCAGACAAACTCATCCTTGGGGTAACTGTCCATGTTCAAATGGTGGAACATGACCTCCAAGAGGATACAATAATGATCCAAAATACTGATGCATCTATCATGACCACTAAAATACAAGCGTGGATCCATGAGGAACATAAGTGTAAACATAGCCACATAAATACAAGGTGGATCTATGTCAAAACTGGAGAACATAGCCATAGAGAACAAGCTGGATCTATGTATCATCAAGAGCCCAAAAAGAGTGTGGCTCAGTCTTGCGCAACTTGGAAAATAACATAAATAAGGAGATGCTATCGAGGATCCCAAGGTCTTCATCCAAAAACAACCCAAGGTACAAAACCTATCCATGCGAATAAATGAGTTGTTGTCGAACATGGGAGGTATCGTTTGATTACCAGTCATTGATGTATACCGATAACAAACGCGAGGGTGTCCACCAATAATGAAAATGGAACCCAAGGTACCTAGTACATTCAAACAAGTGCGAATAAGTGGTCTTGCCGTCAAACACTTGAAGAATCCATCGGATAGGAGACATTGATGTATTCCCATCTATCCAATAGCGAGGGAAACTGCCACTAATGACTGCAATCCCCAAGGTACTAACCGAAACTCTAAACCTCATTCCCAGAGCGCAATGAGTTGAAGTCGATGGGAAGAAGTCCATTGGAAGGGAGGCCTTAATGCATCCTCCATCATCCAACATGAGGGACACTCAACAGGTATGAGCTGATTTGGAGTAGGACTAAACACATGATGAAACATACTAACACCAAGGAATGGCCGACACATGAGGTCAAGGCAACTGCAGAATGGCCGACACAGGTTATATCCTTGAACAGTGAGCACGACACAAGAGTGACTTAGGCAGCTTTGAACACAAAGGGACCACGATGCAAGTCTGCAATGTAGGAGACATTAACAGATTCTCCAAATGATTGGAAGACTAACCAAATGGAGGAGTAGGAACTCTGAGATCAGGTTTACCCTAAGGCCAACACTAGAACCCAACTTGTTTGAGAGACTCAAAACAGGTGCTTTTCTCAAGGAGATAGTTGACTTGCTGCCATCACATTGAAAGATATTTTAACATTCTTCCCTTCCCTTTCCTTTTTCATTTTTTAACGATCTTGACAAAGAACTAAAGCATGATCGACGGTATTTTCATATTTAAGGAGTCTGAAAAACCTAGAAGAAAACTCCATACACCTATCCATGGATTTTATATCGAGCCCGGATTGGTCTGTGCTCGGCGGTGTTTTCTTGCTTATAGAGTTGAAAAACTTAAACAGTCCTCTATACACCATCTCGTGGATTTCACATCGAGCCCGAGTAGGTGAATGCTCGCTTGGTGTTTTCACATTTCGAGAGTCTGAAAACCCTAAAGACGACTCCAAAGGTCCTTTTTTGTAAAGTTAGTCTCCTTCCCCGAAAAAGTGTAAAATGATGGAAGAAGAACTCTTCTAGCGCATACAAGAGTATACCTAGAGTATACCTTTTCCGTAAATTATCCACCAAGGCCCGGAAAAGGGGTAATTCTATACCTAAGTGGATGTCGGTTCAGTTATTTTAACGAGCCCGAAAATTCAACTATGCTCGGCAAACGTTTCCTATTTAAGGAGTCTGAAAAGGGCTTAAAAGAACTCTATAGGGATCTTTTCCGTAAAGGTTTAACGAGTCCGAAAAAGTAAACTCATGACCTCCTTACTGTTTTTAGTGAGCTCAAAGGAGATATAGAAAATGCTCATAACTTCCTTACTGTTTTTAACGAGCTCGAAGTGAAGATGAAAGAAATGCTCGTAGCCTCCTTATTGTTTTTAACGAGCTCGAAGGAAAGGTGAAAGAAATGCTCGAAACCTACTTACTGTTTTTAACGAGCTCGAAGTAAAAGAAGAATGCTCGAAACCTACTTACTGTTTTTAACGAGCTCGAAGTAAAAGAAGAATGCTCGAAACCTACTTACTGTTTTTAATGAGCTCGAAGTGAAGACAGAAGAATGCTCGTAGCCTCTTTACTGTTTTTAACGAGCTCGAAGGAAAGGTGAAAGAAATGCTCGAAACCTACTTACTGTTTTTAACGAGCTCGAAGTAAAAGAAGAATGCTCGAAACCTACTTACTGTTTTTAACGAGCTCGAAGTAAAAGAAGAATGCTCGAAATGGGAGGAGACGAGTGTCAGGGACATGCAAAACTATCTCCAAGCGCATGGAACAAAGCTATGCCTATTGCAAGGAACATGAGCAAGATAAGGACACTCGGGGTGTGTCTCCTCCAGGTAAAAGGTGTCAAACTGCGAAGGCAAAATGATACAGGGCTTAGCGGAAATGAGATCAGAGATGGAGGCTTATATAACGAGCTAAAAGCGTGGAAGCCGGCTTTAGGCTCATTAGCGCAAGCGGGATCGTAACAGATGCATATGCAATTTGAACACAAAGATGGGAGCCTTATCAAGGATGGCCAGAAATATATGAGGAAGAAAGATATGAGGCTTCTTCTCAAAGTCATGGTAAATCTAAAAAGGCTCCCAAGCCTATGAGAAAAACTCAGCATGGGCACCAGAATGGCATAAGGGCGCTGACTAGGGTGACCCATGTTAAGTAGGCTCTGTTGTCGGACTGGTGCACGATGCATAAAGAGATGGCTAACACACCAATATCCAACAGGTTCAACCCTATGGCGAATTCGGATGGAAAAAGGTTCAAATGCAACATAACAGAAGGGAAGCCTAAACCTATATGCAAGGTTTCGAATATACCTGACATGGTCGCACAAGGTGTCGAAAATGACCAGTAAGCAAGTATACATCCAGCTAAGAATCCTGTCTCCAAGAAACATTAGTACCAGGATCATATCTAAAACATATGTAAGGAAAGACCTGATACAAGTCACTGTGGTAGAAATACTTTCAACTTCACTATCATCAACAACAGGCATAAACAAGGCAGAGTTTTCAAATGAAGACTCTATGGTACCCAAGCCCGAGGACTTACAATCAACAAGATCGACTTCAGGATGAAGATCAAAGTTGAAGGACATGATGGAATCTGCAGAAACAAATTCATCATCACGGGAGTTGAAAATTCTAGAAGCATAATCAAACTCAGCAGGAACACCGATTTGTGGATCTATAGGAGAGTCCAAAGACTCAACAGTAGGAAGATCTGACTTTAAGGTCAAACCGGGGCTGGACATAACTGCGACTGGATCAACATCCAAATGAATGGCAGACTGTACTATAGACTCTAGGAAAACTTCATCGGAAGGAAGTATATCATCCTAGATAGAACACATATCTAAACATTCAGATGGAGGTGTCACTTGGTCAAAAGCTGGGACCAAGTCCCGAGAAGGTAAGCATGAATTCAGAGACTTCTTCTCAGTAGCATTTGAACTCAAGGAACAATATGCCACAACATTCCCATGTGACATAGTAGTGCCTAATGACGAGGGATCTGACTGGCCTACAGTTAGGTAATAAGGAGGATCAACGAATGCAAGCTGGTCGATGGTGACAATGTTTTCATTATGAGGGAAATGCATCACACGAAAAAGTGTAGACACCACAGCATGCATAGCATAAATGTAATCACGCCCGAGGATCATATAAAAGTCCATAGGGTCCTTTAAAACCATAAAATCAACTAAGACTGTTTTTCCACCCAAAGTAACAGGTGCCTTACGGAGGAATCCAAACGGTTCACTAGGTCTTTTATCAAAATTCAACGGCCAATTAGCAGCTGGAATAACATTAGGGAAACCCAAATCTCTCCAAGCATAAGCAGATAAGATACTAACAGAAGCACCTTCATCAACAATGCATCGATCAACCGTATGGTTCCCGATATCAACCTTTATCTGGAAAGGTGTCGAAGAAGGAAGACGAGGCTCCGCTAGACTATTCCAATCAAAGGAAACAATCCTAGGGCTTGGTAGGGGTTCACATGGCACAGATGACGTGCCCCCTTTTTCAGGAATATCCAAACTGGTAATGCATAAGACTTCAGCAGTAGGTGCATCAATTTCCGAAGCACTGATGGGATCGATCGAAGATTTCATCGATTCGATCACTTCACTCTCCGAAGGAAGATTGGGGTCGACCAAAGATTGCATTGGTTCAACCACTTTATCAACCAAAGGTTGATCTGACTGCAGGGAATCTATAGACAACTTAGGAACAGAGATTCCTTCGGACATGGACCACACTCTTCGTGCCTCTGGAATGGCAGGGCATCGGTGAGTAAGGTGATCTCCCTTACAAATTTTACAAGGGAACTTTGGTTTCCGTCCTATAGGTTTAGACTCCTTTACAACATCAGTACTCTCAGCATGACTAGCATTGGCTGATAGCTTGCCCCCAGCATGACTCACAGAGGCTGGTTGCTCAGAAGCATCAGACTTTTGAACTAAGGACCACACTTTTTGCACTTCTGGAAGTATAAGGAACAAGTAAGTAAGGTGATCTCCCTCGCAAAACTTACAAGGGAACTTAAGCTTCTGTTTGTTTGGTTTGTCGACAATGTCAACTCCCTCAGCATGACTTGCAGTGGATGATCTAGTGTCTCCAGTATGACTCACAGGAACTGGTGACTTGTCATTAATATGACTAGCAGTGATCAATGACGTGTCCTCAACATGACTGACAGTGGTTGAAGAAAAACTTTCAGTATGATTTTCAGTGACTAAAAGTTTTCTCCCAGCATGACCTCCAGAGGCTGGGTAGGTGCCCCCTGTATGACTTGCAGAGGTAGGGTGCTTCCCCCCAGCATGACTTGCATAGGCTGGGTTGCTGCCCCCTTGTTTTGGCATCTTCTTCCCATTCTTCCTCTGTCTATTCCTTTTAGACTGCTGGTTACTAGTATTGCTACTTTCGCCACATGAGGTAGAAGGAGGAGGAGAAGATGTTACTGGCAAGGGAGGCATAGGGTTCTGATGCTCTTGATTTGAGGTGCTCACAAAAGAAGCGTCAGGAGCATGCAAGGCATTCGGAGTGGAAAACAACCAAACCGGTAGCCCAATAGTGAATCCAGGAAGATTCAGAGTAGCCATTAAGGGAGTACCAATGTTTCCAATGAATGGAACAGCACAAGGATCCCCCAGAACAGGGGTACCTTGATTGGCACTCGTCGGAATGCTAGACATAGTTTCTCGCTCAAATGAACAAGAAGTTCTCTAAGGAAAACTAAAACAAGTAGCACAAAGAGCACACCACCAAAAAGGTCCTAGGTAAATCAAACCAGGCAAACAGATGCCTTCCGGAGAAGAGTCTGGGATGATGAGGGCCCAGAACAGATCAACAAAGGAAGAAAGACAGTTACCCGGGGTCCACAATACAATGACTAAGGGTGCAAGCGCTGGAATCACCCAACCGCCCTCCCAAAGACCTGCAAGGGATTTCCTCCCACGTCTGTCTTAGGTACAGTAGATATACCCTATGCTATCACCTGTGTATGAACATAGATTCAGATACTAAGGATACCACAAAACCGAAAACTCATGGGGGAACAGTCACCGGTCGAATCAGAAAGCGTGGGCAGGGTAGCTAAGCCCGAAACTCAAGAGAGTCCCCAATACGCAATCCGATCCTGGTGTATGCTCGAACAGAAAGTAGGAGGAGTATTCCCACAAATTGATCTTGCAATGACCTACTGCATAGATCCCATGCAAGTTTTGAGTGAGGTGGGTTTACCTATGATAGTCTTACTACGATTTTTGCGCAATGTGTGATCTTGGGTGGTTTAAGGTGTTTTAAACCCAAGATCCTAACCAAGACTAGTTGGTGTAGTGTAACCTAGAAAAGAAAATGTTGCTATTTCATTTTATTAGAGTTCATTTTAAAGGTTACTTGCTTACTCAAAAAGGTAGTGGGTGTGTGAGAGTGGTTATAATAGAGATAGAGTACTGAAAATGAAATATTTACCACCAAACAAATATTTTTCTTTTCAATCCAAGTCTTAAAATTCTGATCTAGAATGCATATGCAAATGCAATTTTTTAATCTTTCGAATGCAAAAAGGTAAAAATAAAGTCTAAATGTACAAAAATAAACTCAAAACCTAAGAATGCAGCTACTCAAACAACTAGGTATGCAAAAGAAAACTTGTTCTTTTTGATGCAAAGCACTCTAAAATCTTTTAAGCCACTTGCAAGGTACTCTATTCAGAAAATGAATCAAAATTCTTTATGCTTTCAAAGGTAAGAAACAAAATTGAAACTAACCTATTATCAAAACAAAAGCAAAGAAACTTGCAGGTTCTCTTTATGAAACAGTAAAAGATACCAAATATAACTTTCAAATTCTTATTGATGTAAGCATGCCAACCATTGGGAAAAGAGTACAAAAACTACTTTTAGACCCAAACGAAGCAAATGACCTACGAAGAAGTATGGTTTGGTAAAGTCAGGTCTGCACATAAACAATGCAAACAAGGTCTTGAACAATAGCCAAATCACTTGAGCTTTCACTACAAAAGAAAAACTAAAAGCATAAGGGAGGATAAGAAACCAACCTAAAAGAGAAATTTCACTCAACTAGATACAAACAGGGTCAAGAAGACTCAAGAGGTTTCAAATCCAGTGGAAATGGGGCAAGCAAGTTCAGTCAAACTCAAATTAGGGTACAAAACACCAAACAGGTCCACAACCCCCCAACTTGGGTCAACAAACCCCAAAACTTTCCAAACAAGCCCAAAATGATCAAAAGAGGTTCAAACCATGAATGTAGGATCATTACAAGGATGGGAGACCACTTACAGTGGTTTAACTCATACCTAAGGTCATCAGGGACCCCAACAAATGCAGCCACAGCCCCCAGATTTGGGTCCACAACCCAAAAACTCAAAAATTTCAAACCCAGATTTTGAGCGCTACTGTGTATGAAGGAAACTAGCGCTCATAGCAGTATGGGCGCTACTGTGCAAAGGAAAAGTAGCGTATGGGCGCTACTGTGTGGTACAAACAGTAGCGTACATGTGGAAAAAGTTGAAAAAATGGGGTTAAAACCACCACACCCGGGTCCACAAGGGTTTGCAAGGGCTGGGAAGGGTCTGTAAGAGCCAAGGAGGGTCAAATAGAGCCTACTAACTGATCCTAATCAAGAAAATGAACAAAGACCATCAAACAAGACTGAAGAAATGACCTTGGATACCCCTAAGCAGTTAGGCTTTCCCCAGTGGAGTCGCCATTTTGTTGTGGGGAAAATGCACCTATAGTTCAGGGGAGAAACTACCAACTTACGGTGATAAAGATAGACTTACAAGCATTCTGCAAGTACAACAAATAAATGAAGAGATTAGGGTTTGGAGATGTAGGCACCTCATTCAGAAGGTTGATCCTAGCTTTGCCTCCCTCGCTCTTCAATGCTTATCCAGTGTTGCAATGGCCAGACCTGCAAAACAACTTGATACCTTTCTCAAATACATTTGACTACATATATAAGATTGATATTCATAATAGAAAAAGACATCGGATTATAAACAAACTGTAATCAAATCTAAGACACATTAATAGGTCATATTTGGAAAGAGAAGAACGTCTGATCTTTATTGATGAATGAAAGCAAGTACATACAATTATACCTTCCTTCAAGCTTGGCACTTCACGAAACCTAGATTCAAGGTCTCCTGCTTCCGTTCTCCAAGGATCCCAGCCTCTAAGCAACTGTGCTAGGGTTTACCAAAACTGAAGCACAAGAGAGGGGGATGAGGGTATCCATTCCTCCAGCATAACTTTGTAATTGGGATTAGTCCCTTCACATGACCCTTCTACCCTCCTTATATAGTCAATGAGGAAGAGGAAAAGAAGTTATAACCGCTCAAGAGGTTTCCCAACCAACTTAACTTACTCGAAATTCGAGATTTTGACCAAAACAGGGGTGTACGCTACTCTATAGTATACAAAGTCGCGTACACATGGCAATGGGCGCTACTATTATAACAGTGGAGTCACGCTCAATAAGGTATACACGCTACTATCATGCCTGCATACCAGCGCTCATATTGAAAAATGGCCAAAAACAGGCTTTTCTGCTCATTTTCAGGAGATGGTTTGGTCTGGAAAAATGTTCCTAAGGGTCATATACATCAAATGGGTCAAGAATGAGGTAATTTAAACCATTTTTAGTGTCCCAAATGACTCCTCCATCCACAAATGTCCTGTTGTGTGACTGAACTTGTTCTCAAGAAGTGTCGTCATGCGACCAAGGGAAGCAAGTGTCGTCACGGACGAAGAGGTGTCATTTCAAGCTATAACACTCCCTCTACACAAATGCAATTGAAAATTATACAAATGATCAAAAGATGGTTTCATTCTTTGTTCTTAAAATTTATAAAGTTCTAATGTCCTCCATGGGTCGAATTCCTTCCAAGAGACTCATGTCAACTCAAGTTGGGAAGAGATTCCAAAGAATTCCACTTGTACAACAATTCCTAGTCTCCCACTTCCACCAAATCACATGTGGAAGCATATTAGCTACCCTAACACCCTTTAGCACCCTCTTGGAGTCTATTTTTAGCCCTGAATTGTCATATATGTCATATGTCATCCTTCAGGTCTGATTTGTGTCATAGGTGTCATAGCATCTTCATCATTGTTGTCATAGACCAAGTGTCTCACTAGATCCAAATTGCCTCTTCCTCTTCCATGGAAATTACTCTTCCTCTATATTTCGACCTCATTGACTCATCCCAAGAACATTAGGCTTCCCATGGATTCGAAATTGCAAGAAGAGGATGCCATGTGGCACATAAATTCTAGCTTGTGTGGGTCCCACTTCCTCCATGTGTATTCATGATCAAATGCCACTTTGATTTTCACTTGTATATATTTATTTATATCCTTTATTAAATATTTATGCCATCCTAATGTTCCAACATCATTTATTATCCCCATTATTCCAAATCCCAAAGCTTCCACCCCAAACCTAGGAAACTAGTAATTTTCCTCCTTGGAAATTATTTGACCTTTAGCATCAATTTGACAAACTCTAATGAATAGGGCCAATTTGCTTAGGCCATTGTGACCCAATGCCAAATTTGGGACACGACAGAATGTGCCATGTTCTTTTGCATGAATGAGTAATTATGTGTTCTTGATTGAATAGCTATGTTGTCAGAATGATATCACTTGATTGAAATCATAGAAATCTTGAGTGAAATGAGTTAAATGAGTATTCTTGATGCCAAATGTTTTGCCAAGTTGTATTTGAATCAAGATAATAGCAAGGCCCCATAGACCATATTTGTAAGATTAACGCTCTTCCTTATGGGCCTTACATCATTTTCAAAAACTTTAGTGACAATACGTGTGATAAGTTGTTTTACGTTGTTTATATGTCTTTCATAATAGCATGTTCTAGGAGTAGTAGTATGATTACTTTCAGTATCAAATATTAGAATAAATTGGAAATCCCGTGATAATAAACTAGGGTAATAAGGAAATGAGAAACATCAGGTTCTTGAATTTCTAGAAGCTTGGCCACTATGATTCTCTTTTTCGCGAGAGTTTTGCACAATGCAGTGAAAATTCATAGCAATAAATAGTTTTCCTATTGGTCTCGGTGGATGCAAAAGTGATAAGTACAACATCTCAATGAACTCAATTGATGCAACAAAGTTAGCATAAGCATAGAAGTGATTTGACCACCTCTACCATTAAAAGAACCTATTAGTAAAATACGGGGGAAAGTGATAATTACCATGGTAATATATTCTCAAAGTTTAAGCTTGAAGAACACATGGCATAAGGACATGGCAGTAAAGGTTGATTTGGTGGAAAAAGTGATGGGCATTGGAGCCATTGGCACACCTATTGAGCCAAGAGTCAAATGACCCATACTGTGGTCATTTGAAGATGATTTGGACAAGGAGAGTACATGGCAAAGATAACTTGGATGATATGGTGACAAATGGCAAAGCATCAATAACACACATGGCATTGGTCAAGAACAGGAAGAGAAAGAAATCATTGGATGGTAGTCTGAGGATGAAGGACACTGCGGGCATCACCAAAACCCCAGCTGCAGGCTCATCATTGGTCAAGTAAGAATGACATATTTTGGAAATTTATCTCCCATTTCTATAATCATTAGAGGTCTATGATTCCTAAAGTGAACATGAACAGATGTTTCTAGTTTTCTTAGGTTTTCATGTTTTATAAGGTTTCATTTTTGTTTGGTTGGATTATATGAATTTACAGCTCTCAAATAATTTAGACAATATGATAAACACTACTGTAAAATACGATGATAATATGGTAATTACTTAGTGCTAATTAATTTGTAATTAATGAACACAAATTACTGGTAACATGATCTAATTATTCAAAGTAAAGAAGTTACCTGTGTGTATGGTGCCGCAATCTCCTCTGTTGCTTCCATGGCTCGGTCGAGGTCAAAGGAACCGATGTCCTCCCACCTGGAGGACGGAAACTGGGGCCTGAATAACTATACATTAAAATAAATAAAGTCAACAATGTGTAATTCAAAGTTAAATATATTAAACAATACGATATCAAATAAAATACAACAAATACTTGAACATTAAATCAAACAATAGCAAACCTTATCCATGAAGCTCCTTGTAGCATGCTGCTGTGTACCATGGCAAGAATGACCACAGTGAGAACAACGATGTGTCGTTGTTCCTGTAGAACTAGAAAGCCTCGCCTGGGTTCCACCTATACCCGACATGTACTGGCCACCACCCATAGACGGTGCAGCTGTGTCTGTCTGATCAATGTCCTCCCTGCTCTGTGAAGACATAACCACATATGTGGTATGTCTAAGAAAATGGCGTGTGGCACGTCTAATTGAGACACCGATCTCATCTAGGTCACTACCAAACTCGGGTGGCTAAGGAGGGAAGTTTGGCTCTCTCCTAGGTACATGAAGTCCTCTAAGTGGGTTGCAGCGGGCTTGAGGTCGATCTTGGGTAGAGCCAAGACCGACACCTTGAAACTCAGTGATGTCAAAATAGTTGACATGGTATCCTAGCTCAAACTCAGCCCACAATTTCTGAAGGAAATACTGTGGGACCTTCAAATTGTTGCACGGGGGCCTGTCAAATACCATGAACCATCTCTTTCTCCAGTTATCTCTCCATGGCTGGTAAATACACCAGTCCATGCAAACTTGTTTCCTCGTCACAGCCGGAGGATGTCCTGTCGAAGGAACTATGAATTTGCTATACAACTGGGCTTTGGTGATGTTGAGGTCTTTTTTCTAGTCTTTGGACATCCCAGTGGAGTAGTATTCCCTCATTCAAGCCATGTATTGGCTCAAGTTTGTTATCTCACTATGTGCAATATTGATTGATTCAATAATGTTTTGCAATGATGAAGCCAAGGAAACCCGAGAGAGTTCCTTGGTGCTCTTCAATTCATTGCTCAATACCCTCAATTCATTTAAATCTTGGTGTAATTGGTCTTCGGGGTTTTAATTTGCTTCATTTTCCGTTCCAACGTTGTCTTCCAGAGGTTGGGTGTCATTGGTTTCATCTGATGGTTCAGGTGTGTTTGTCATCTTGTTAGGTGTAGATGGCCTGCAATGAAATTATCTTGGTTTTTTAATGGATTGTAATTTTTTTTTTAAATTAAAATTGAATTGGAAAACAAAAAAACAAAACAAAAATAACAACCAATTCGTGCTTTGTTGAGCACCTACCTGGAGAAATTGTTGGCAAAGTGGTGTAGGGGTGTTGTGTGCTCCAAGACGCGCTCGCAGGGTGCCTTTGTTCGCTCGTGGGATGGCTTTGTGCGCTCGCGGGTTTGTCGAAAATGACAAACCCGTGAGCTCTGTTTTTATTTATAAAAAAACAGGGGCGCGCATACGTCATTGATGCGTGTGTGCCATTGTGTGCATACGCGTTAATGACGCGTGTGCGCACCTTTTTTCCACGTGGATGTTCGGCATTACTGAAGCAGGGACGCATGCACGCATTTGGATGTGCGTGCACGCCTCTTTGTTTTTTCCGCTCATGCGTTGCCGTTGCGGTCTTTTTGGGTACTAGCTTCGTGCGGGTACCCTAATGTAAATATCGTTATAAAAAAGTGGTGAGGAGCTCAAGGCCAAGGCCCTACCATCGATTTAGTCTTTTATGTATCAACAATTTAAAATCGATGCATATGGTTCTCGTTCTAGCCAGATACAATAGAAATTACAACATCATGTAAATATGCATTTTAATAAAATACCCACAACTAGCTATGCAATGCAACAAGAGTATGGGGGCATGATTTTTACAAGGAATAGGTGGGGGAAATATTGAAACCCTTGATCCAATAGTGTCAATCCAAGTGTCAATGAGATAACCCATAAACCCTCAACTACCCATTTTGACTTATGCGCCCAATCATTTAATTCTTCCAAGAGTTGGTTGAAGTAGCCAATGTTTTGGGAAATGGGGAGTATGGGTGTCCCAATTTCGTGTATGGATAAGCCATCAATTTGGAAAATAGTGTTTTGGCTCCTTGGGCAAGAAAACACCCATGAAATTTCTCCCCAAGCCATTCTTCACCCATGGTCTTTGCTCCCTCATGCAATCTGAGCTTCTTGGGCATTTTCCCTCACGTTTTCCCCTCATTTTCCCTCATTTTCCACAACTGGCAAGTCATTTTTGTGTTGCAGAGTGGCTGGGAGGAAGAGAGTCACAATTTGGGGGTTTACAGAGGTCGTTTCTGCCCCTTGAATGCCCATATACATGTTGTGAAATCGATTTTTCTCTCCAAGGGTCTATTTTCCCCTCTAACAGTTATTTTTTGGGTGCCCGCGATTTTGGAAACTCGTGGAAACCACATTTTGGGAATCCCACAATTAAAATGTTTTTCTTCATGCCCAACACTTGTGTTTTTCTTTTATGTGCATCCCTATTTTGGTTTGAACGTAGGAGTAAGAAACTAGGAGTGGAATTGTATTAGAATTGGTTTGATAAACCTAGTGAAGAGAGTAGCCTCACAAAAAGATCAAAGGACTTTGGCTACTTTTCTATGCACACCCTGAGAGCACTAGAAGGGAAGGTATGGCCTGAGGGACTGTGTAGCAGTGAAAGGAGTACTTCCTTGTATTAGGTGTGTAGGTATTGTGGGTGCCAAGCTATCTAGATCTTGTACAGGTGCCAATAGTTCTATGGCTGAGCTCACTAGCTTAGCAATTCATTCCCTTTTATTTCCTTAGCAGCCTAATAAACCCAACTGTGGATTGGCTTGACTGAATTGTGAATTATTACTTGGCTATGTGTTAGTGGTTGTTCCCTTTTTCCTTGTGGAAATAATTCCCAGCTCAGGGGTGGCAATTGTGTTGAGAAATTGATGAGCACAGTTGGTCTATGGCTAGGTGGAACGTTGCAGTTGCATAGCCAGTTCCTCAGGACATCATCAATTCAAGATAAGTATTCAATGAAACCTTTTTTGTGCTTTAATTCATTAGAAATTCAAGTGCTGAATGGAACAAACATTTATATACATGTCTATGAATCATCGATGTGATCATTATGCTTGTTTATGCATGCTAGATGTATGTGTAGTAGAATCTTTATTCTGCTGTGACAAATTTAATCATGCATCTGCACACATATGAATTTTGTTTGTATGAATTTGTACATTTTATGATGGGGCTGAGAAGTAGAAATAACTCAGTCTTAGTATCATGTTCTCTCCCTTGCATTGGATCGATGGGAGGGGACATGACACTCCCAAACAGTTAGTAGCACTTATGCCATTTTGCGGTCCTTTCTATTATCGGTCAGATTACTTGAATATTGTTAAATACAAGCATAGAATTTCCATGCACTACAACAAAACCATGTGATTAGCATCTCTTTTAGCTCCCTTTTTGGTGTCCACTAACACTTTTAGTGTATTTTACTTCGTTTTCTAGGCAAAGTTGGCGCTATTTCACGAGATGATGCTTTTCTTGGCATTTTTTGCATCCTTTTTGTTGGAGAGAACTTCCGCAGCATTTAGGAAGCTGCTAATTTTGGGAAGGATAACTAATTTTGGAGAGAAAGTACCAATTTTGGCGGTAAGACAAAGATATCGCCGTAGCACAAATTCCGGCGGGAATCACGGCGATAGGTACAGAAAAGTCAAGCATGTGGTACAAAGAAGAGGCCGAAGGGAGAGCTCAACCACCGCAATAAAGGCGCCGGAGATGAAGAGAGGGTTCAGCTACCCTCATTAAAGAAGAAGGACCACAGTCAGCGTTGCTTGAACCAAGAAGAAGCGACGGGCCGATGCATTAAAGACTAAGGACTGCAGGAAGCGGCGACGAGACAGAAGGCGGCCATGGAAGTACAGCCAGTTGACTGTAAGTGGTTAGGGTTGAGTCACTGTTGGGATAAGGCCCACAGTTTTGTAACTGCGATGAGACCTTCGGGCCATCTATATATAGTAGTCTTTTTATAGGATAAGGGGTTGGCCACATAGCGATAGAGACATCAGGTAGATGCTAGTCAAGTCTTTTGTTGTTGCAAGCCTGAACATCCCTGAGAAGACAAGGGCCGACCTGTTGAGAGAGTGCAATCCGCAGGGATTGCGAGAGGAAGAGAGTGCACTGTAAAGGCAAGAAGAGAAAAGAGGTCTATAGAGAAGGGCTCCCACTGAGGTGGAGTTTCCCAGAAGACCCCTGTTGTAAAGAGTGGAACGGAGCTGTGTTTATTCCCCAGAGTTGTAAACAAGAACCGCAGTTCCCCTGGGCGTAGTCTTTGCCCTGGGAGTATCAATGTGCTTATCTAAGTAGCACTATTGTAATTGTGTAGCCATTGTTCTCATTCACGTGTTTGTGCTATATATGAATGCTTCAATCTGTTATAAGTAATGTACATGGTCGTCAGTTAACTTCTGAATGATGTATAACAATTGCGATAATCATAGCTAACCTCTTTGCGAACTAGATAATTGTTAAACATGGGTTAATGTGCGAGTAAGAACTGAATATGAGGCATGAATGGTTTATTTAGACATTGCGCAAAGTAATGTTCTACCTAGTTACGTGTTGCGAGATATCAAGGGTCGAGTTCATTAGTGAGGGTTAGGCTTGTAGGTTGAATGTTGTTGCTAACTGCAGTACCAGGATAAGGATAGCTAAGACCACCTATTAACCCAGGAAGCGGTCAAAGTTCGCTTGCCGCAGGAACTAGAAGGGGAAGATATCGCACCTACGATATCTTGGGTATCGCTAGACGGTTTCACATAGGGAAAGACTTATCGCATTCCCTGCGTACTGCGATAAGACAGAGGCGTAGCCGGAGTAATGGAATGAGATAGACAGCTTCTGTGAAAGGGGTTAAGGAGGGTTTAACCACCCTGGATGCCTCGGAACTTGGCTGAGGACACTTGAGTCTTCTGCCTCCCATTAGAATCACTTCGGGTGAGACTTCAGGTTGCTTCTGCGACCTGTTGCCGAAAGGGCCAGTGAGCTAAGGGTTCTGTTGGTCTAAAAGATTACCGCCAGCCCGGGTCTGTCCAGAGAGAAAGGATAAAAGATCAACAAATGGTTCCGTTGCCGGTTTGAACACATTGAGCTGATGTTCTGTTGGCATCCTACCAAGCAAGAACTTAACCAGTGGGTTGAGTCAAAAGAAAGAGAGTTTGCTGCAAAAGAAAACAAGAATCCTAGACTGAGCATTGAGGCTTGGCTACAGAAGCACCTTTTTACAGATCTCCATGAGATATTCTTCGTAACTTATGCTATTGAGTTATATGGTTGGTTATCAAAGCTTGTTGACAACAGCGGTGTCAAGAAGAATCGAGAAGTTGTCTGGACAGCAGAGCTGATTCAGACCTTGAAAGGTGTCGATAACCCCATCTCACGCGCAGTAGACTTCTGGCTTACGAGTCTGCTGGAAGGCTTCATCACAGAGTTCGCGGTTGATCAGAGAAAGAGTTTCAGCGCAGCAGAACGGTACTTCTTCAAGGGTTATCGCGGTAAGTACCTAAATTCTCTAAGTCTGTCCATTAAGCAATTACTATATGAAAAAGGAGTACTGGATATACTCTCAGATGAATAGTAGCATGATATTGTAATGTCAGTAGACTCTGAAAGTGATTACGAGTATCTTGGACATACACGTAGTGGTAAAAGATATAGAGTCAACGATTCATCTTCTTCTGAAGAAGACAGCTCAGATCACCCGAGACAGCAGAGTCAGAACCCTAGGACTCCTCAAAAGCCAGTCGGAACTCAGAATAATCCCGCAGGAACCCCGTCCAGTAGCTCTTATACAGCGAATACTACCGCTACACCCTCCACATCTACACAGCCGAGTGGTAGTCATACAGCAAACCAGAACCCACCATCTAGAAACAGAATGGGAGATGATATGAAGCTACCAACATTCAAAGGTACAGGGTCGGAGGACCCTGAGCAACACTGGTTCTTATGCGAAGCCATATGGACCATTAAGCAAATACAAGATGATAATGTCAAGCTTGTCCAGCTGGCCACCACATTTAGAGAAAGAGCATTAACTTGGTATATGAAGTATACCACTGGCCATAACAGAACGCTTGCACAGGTTAGAACTGCTATGATTAAAGAGTTTAAAAAACCTAAATCCGAGTCACAATGCATAGCAGAACTTAAAGATATTAAACAATTGCCTACGGAGACGGTTTGGGATTTTGACCAGAGATTCAAGACCCTCATTGATCAGGTAAGCTTTGAGCTTGCGCCTCAACAGCATAAAGAATGGTTTATCGCAGCAATATTACCACACATCAGACTTCCGCTAATGCAACAGAAATTAAATACACAAGATGAAGCATTAGAAATGGCAATGAAACTAGAGGCTTCACCTCTAGCAGAAACTAGCACCGGTATCACTAATCTGCAAAATCAGCTAGCTAACCTCACCTTACAGCTGCATGAAATTAAGAAAGGAAAGGAGGTTGCGCATGAAATTTGGTGTACTAAGTGTAAAGCGCAGGGACACAGTAAGGATAACTGCCCTGTCTTTGCTGACTATATCGCCAGTGGAGCTCCTAACCCGTTGATGCAGAACCAGGGGCCATGGTGCGAGATTTGTAGAACCAGAGGACACAGTCCTCAGGAATGCCCTCTCCTTCAGAAATATGTGCAGACACCAAAGAACCTATATTGCAACTTCTGTAAATCTGTGGGACATGACGAAAACAATTGTAGAGCTTATGAGTTAATGATAGAAAGGAAGCACGACCTCTACAGAGTTCAGTCAGAAGCATCCGGACCAGCAGTACGTGCACAAACTGATCCGAATCAGGGAGGCCGTGGAGGAAATTTCAGAGGCCGAGGACGCGGAGGAGGCTATGAATCTGGCCGTGGCCGTGGAACTATCACCTGTTATAACTGTGGAGGCACAGGACATTACGCTAGAGACTGTCAGAACCCTACTACAACGTGCAAGTATTGTAAATCTTATGATCACACAATAGAGGAATGTCCCATACTGATAGCTAAGATCAAGGACGCCAAGCCAGCAACCAATCAGACTATCCAGTTTATCGCTGTTGAGCAGAACGAAACCGAACCACGGGTCAATATTGTAACTCGCAGTGGTCTCTCCACAAGCAACATATCGCAGGACGTGGAAAAAACGACAGGAACGCAGTGGGTGCGCAAAGCTCCAGGAAAACCTATCCCACTTGATCTACAGAAGAATAAGGAGGCATTTCAACAAACTAAGACTTCCTTTGCTGAACAGACACCGCCCAGATCACTATTATTACCATCTCAGGATATACCACGGAAACCACCACAGGATGTTAGTACTACGCAGATACCACAGGCTAGCACATCTGGAAGATGTGACGAAGAGGAATTGACCGGGAGTGTACAGTCCTTCTTGCAGAGTTGTTTGAAACTTCTAAGAAATGGGAAAGCTGTAGAGGAACTTCAGAAAGTTATTGACCAATGTCAACAGAGCCCTTCTGTGAGCAATACACAGCGCACCATTCACCATATAATGGGCCATACAAGGACAGGAAGAGAGATGAGGCTCACAGCGCAGATCGGACTATTTGAAATGGATGAGGTTATCCTAGACTTAGGTTCAAAAGTAAATGTCTTGACTAAACAGACATGGGAACAGATGGGAAGTCCAAAACTAAGCAGATCCCCTATCCATCTCAGACTAGCTAATCAGCAGAGAATATCACCGATGGGTCGCCTATCGCATGTCCCAGTGGACATCGACGGAGTTCACACATATGCCGATTTTGAGATCATAGAAATTATTGGTGACACCAAACCCTATCCAGCTCTATTAGGTATTGATTGGGCTTTTGATAACAAGGCTATTATCAACTTAAAGAAAAGGCAGATGACATTTGAAGATGCTCAAGTCCGGGTTATCGCACCATTAGACCCTTTACAGGGTCCTCGCTACATTGAGCCAATCAAAGCAGAAGAGGAGGTGCATAACATGGAAAATTTGTACCAAATGACTTCTAATCAGACAGATTACATTGATCCTACAGCTGATGGACATATCAGCTGGAGATGTGATAGTTCATGCACATCAGATTCAGATGTTGGCTTAGAGAATTGGCAAAATAGACTCCACGAAGTTTCTATCCGCAGATGCGCATTCATGACTAAATCACTGCGATGGATTGGGACAGAAAGCAGGTATATTCCAACTTTTGATGGATTAGCAGATGTCAATGATTTTTTGCAGCAGTTTGAACAAGAGATTCCTCAAGAGCAGAGGATGGAGGTTTTTGACCTTGCAGTTCGAGCCACACCTGCAAGATGGTGGTACACACACAAGGAACATATCGCATCATGGTATGATTGTAAGAGATTGATGCGCATTAGATTCTCTAAAGAAAGAGACTGTACACAGCGGAAATATACAGGGGAGAGTGATCCCAGAGCACACATTATGAACTGTGAACAGAGTTGGCTAGAAATTCCAGCAGAAGAATGGGTTCATTTGTTTATCCATACACTGGATACAGTTCCACGGAACTGGTATACAGAAACAGAGCTAAGAAAAGGAACTATCTCATGGCCTATTATGATTGAAAACTTTTTGGTCACGTTCAGTTTTGAATCTGAGCATCCAAGCATTGATCGGGCCTTGAAGATCATAAAGACTAAAATATTTGAGGATTGCCCATTACCAGCGGATTCGCAACCCGAGTGGGCTATCCAGATGGAACATGCACTAGAATGTTAGAACTGCGCACAAGACTTAAGCGATGAGGATGAAGATCCTCGCAGTATCAATATCGCAGAAACAGAAGGTACACGTGAAGTTGAAGGCCCGCACTTAGAAATCCCAGCTGTAACAGAACCAATCAAGATTAGAAAGAGCAATATTGGCACAGAAACAGACCCTAAGTTTGCCTCTATTGGAGATTATTGGGATGATGAGACAATTGGCCAAATCACAGACCTATTACATGAGTATCAGGACCTATTTCCTACCAACTTTACAGAAATGAAGGGAATAGTGGGTGACCTCGGAGTCATGAGAATACCGCTTAAGGAGGACGCTAAGCCGGTTAAGCAACGCCCATACAGGTTGAATCCGCGGTATAAAGCAAAAGTAAAAGATGAAATAGATAAGATGCTAGCAGCAGGCATCATTGAACCTGTTGAAGAAAGTGAGTGGGTTAGTCCCATGGTAGTACAAGAAAAGAAAACAAAAGGAGACATCAGGATCTGTGTCGACTTGCGCAAACTGAATGATGCATCGCTGCATGACCCATTTCCGACACCATTCACTGATAAAGTCTTAGACAATGTTGGAGGACAAGAAATCTATTCATTTACTGATGGCTTTTCAGGCTATCACCAGATAAGAATCCATCCAGACGACAGGCACAAAACCACATTTGCGACAGAATGGGGCTCCTTTCAGTATACGGTAATGCCCTTTGGTCTTAAGAATGCCCCAGCAATTTTTTCTAGAGTAGTTGTTGCTGTCTTTAAGGAATACATCCATCAATTTCTAGAAGTTTATTTTGATGATTGGACTGTATTTGGACTAGTCAAGAAGCACATAGGAAACCTGCGATTAATGTTTGAAAAATGCAGACAGCACCAGATTTCCCTTAACTTAAAAAAATGTATATTTTGTGCGCCTTTTGGTACGTTGTTGGGTCACATTGTGTGCAGACAAGGCTTGATGGTAGATCCTGCGAAGATCGCCATCATTGTCAATTTACCAGCACCTAACTCAGTAAAGCAGCTGAGAACTACACTTGGTCATACTGGGTATTACAGAAAGTTTATCAAAGGTTATGCCAAGATTACCGCACCAATGGAGAAATTATTAAAGAAGGATATCAAATTTCAGTGGAATGAGGAATGTCAGAAGAGTCTTGACGCTCTAAAAGAAAAAATGGTTACAGCACCTATTCTGGTATTTCCAGATTGGAACAAGCCTTTTCATGTTCATGTGGATGCATCTGGCATCGCACTGGGCATTATTCTCACGCAACCAGGCGAAGGGGGTATTGACCACCCTATCGCATATTCGAGCAGAAGACTATCGACAGCTGAGAAGAATTACACCACCACAGAGAGAGAAGGGTTAGCAATGGTGTATGCCTTACAGAAATTTCGGCACTATCTATTGGGTGCCCCGTTCAAGATGTTCACCGACCATTCTGCACTAAAGTACTTGGTCAATAAGCCAGTGTTAGGGGGAAGAATATGCAGATGGCTATTGTTGTTCCAGGAATATGATTTCGAAATCATTGTTAAGCCAGGAAGACTAAATGCAGGACCAGATCACCTGTCAAGGCTAGACTCAGGTGAAGAACCAAGTAATTTAGAGGACAACTTGCCTGATGCGCAATTGTTCTCCATTCAGGTCGCAGATGAATATTATGGAGACATAATTCAATTCCTTACTACAGGGTGGGCACCACCTGAGTTTACCAAGCAACAAAAGAAACAATTAGTGGTGAAAGCAGCAGACTTCACCCTGATTGCAGGACACCTCTATAAGTTAGGACCAGATGAAATCTTGTGCAGATGCGTTATGCCCCACGAAAAACAGACCATTCTTAAGGAAGCACATTCGGGCATCGCAGGAGGCCATTTCGCAGGGAAGCCTACCGCTCAGAAGATCCTAGCAGCAGGACTATGGTGGCCTACATTACATAAAGACAGTAAAGAGTTTTGCAGATCATGCGATATCTGCCAAAGGACAGGAAAGCCCTCCAGAAGAGATGAAATGCCGTTGCGACCACAAATAACGCTACGCGCATTCGATAAGTGGGCCATAGACTTCGTGGGTCCTATTAACCCCCCAGGAAAACGAACTGGTGCGAGATATATAATTACAGCAACAGAATACCTCACCAGGTGGGCTGAGGCAAAAGCAGTCAGGAATTGTGATGCTGCTACAGTAGCACAATTTATTTTTGAAAACATCATCACTAGATTTGGATGCCCAGTGACTTTGATGAGTGATCAAGGCACACATTTTTTGAATAGCACCATAGAAGCCTTGACAGAGGAATTTGAAATACAGCACCATAAGAGTACACCTTACCACCCTCAAGCTAATGGTACGGTGGAGGCTTTCAATAAGATATTAGAACATGCTCTTACAAAGATTTGTAACAGTCAAAGGGATGATTGGGACCTCAGAGTTAATGCTGTATTATGGGCTTACAGGACCACGTGTAAGAAACTAACAGGGCACACACCTTTCAGCCTGGTATATGGACAAGAGGCTGTTATGCCTATGGAATACATCTTACCCAGTCTAAGGATTGCTCAGCTTACAGAGATGGCTGATTCTGATACTTTAGAGGAGAGATTGGCACAGCTGCTCAATCTGGAGGAAGACAGATTTATCGCAGGATTCCATCAAAAAGTGCAGAAAGCACGAGAAAAAGCTTGGCATGATAGGCATATCAAGAACAAAACCTTTCAGCTTGGAGACTTGGTACTCCTTTATGACAGTAAGTTTATAAAGTTCCCTGGAAAATTCAAAACTCATTGGTTAGGACCATATCAAATCCAGCAAATAACAGATGGAGGTGCTATACAGCTTTGTACTATGAGTGGGGAGTTTCTTCCTACCCTGATCAATGGCAGTCGGCTTAAGCTGTATCGCGAAGGCCATGCCACCTCCTAGCCCTAGCCCAGGAAGGAAGCAAATGGTGCAGATGCTCAGTGTAGTTGAAATGAAGCATCGCACCCTAAGGAGTCTACACCGGGAAATGCTTCAGATAAGAATTCGCAGCCAGTTTTCCTGGTGGTTGCGATAATTTTGATAAGAGGCGAGTTTTTGGCACTTTCCACTTCCAGAAGATGCGATATCGAGAGCTGAAGAAGAGTACAAGGGCTTGAGTGCTCTTGCGAAGATAAGAAAGAAAGGAGAAATCACACAAATTCAGCAGCAGGTGCAGAAATACAGAGAACAGCAAATCAACCTGGCTAACGAAGTTAGCCCGCATGAAAGCAAAATCGCACATCTGGTTGATGAACTGGAGCAAAAGGTGAAAAGCTTCACCTCAAGTAAAGGAGTCATTGAGGGCACAGAGGACTCCTTGGTAACCGCTGAGCTGCTCAGCGCAGCGCAGGAAGAAGTAACACACATGGATGAAAGTATTAAAGCGCTTAAGGCACAATTCGCAGCAATCTCACGAGCAGCAAAGGATAAGCTTAGGCAGATGAATCAGGCTGTTGTTGCAAGTGGCTCGGGGACGAGCCACAAGTAAGTGTTAGGGGAGTTGTTGGAGAGAACTTCCGCAGCATTTAGGAAGCTGCTAATTTTGGGAAGGATAACTAATTTTGGAGAGAAAGTACCAATTTTGGCGGTAAGACAAAGATATCGCCGTAGCACAAATTCCGGCGGGAATCACGGCGATAGGTACAGAAAAGTCAAGCATGTGGTACAAAGAAGAGGCCGAAGGGAGAGCTCAACCACCGCAATAAAGGCGCCGGAGATGAAGAGAGGGTTCAGCTACCCTCATTAAAGAAGAAGGACCACAGTCAGCGTTGCTTGAACCAAGAAGAAGCGACGGGCCGATGCATTAAAGACTAAGGACTGCAGGAAGCGGCGACGAGACAGAAGGCGGCCATGGAAGTACAGCCAGTTGACTATAAGTGGTTAGGGTTGAGTCACTGTTGGGATAAGGCCCACAGTTTTGTAACTGCGATGAGACCTTCGGGCCATCTATATATAGTAGTCTTTTTATAGGATAAGGGGTTGGCCACATAGCGATAGAGACATCAGGTAGATGCTAGTCAAGTCTTTTGTTGTTGCAAGCCTGAACATCCCTGAGAAGACAAGGGCCGACCTGTTGAGAGAGTGCAATCCGCAGGGATTGCGAGAGGAAGAGAGTGCACTGTAAAGGCAAGAAGAGAAAAGAGGTCTATAGAGAAGGGCTCCCACTGAGGTGGAGTTTCCCAGAAGACCCCTGTTGTAAAGAGTGGAACGGAGCTGTGTTTATTCCCCAGAGTTGTAAACAAGAACCGCAGTTCCCCTGGGCATAGTCTTTGCCCTGGGAGTATCAATGTGCTTATCTAAGTAGCACTATTGTAATTGTGTAGCCATTGTTCTCATTCACGTGTTTGTGCTATATATGAATGCTTCAATCTGTTATAAGTAATGTACATGGTCGTCAGTTAACTTCTGAATGATGTATAACAATTGCGATAATCATAGCTATCCTCTTTGCGAACTAGATAATTGTTAAACAGGGGTTAATGTGCGAGTAAGAACTGAATATGAGGCATGAATGGTTTATTTAGACATTGCGCAAAGTAATGTTCTACCTAGTTACATGTTGCGAGATATCAAGGGTCGAGTTCATTAGTGAGGGTTAGGCTTGTAGGCTGAATGTTGTTGCTAACTGCAGTACCAGGATAAGGATAGCTAAGACCACCTATTAACCCAGGAAGCGGTCAAAGTTCGCTTGCCGCAGGAACTAGAAGGGGAAGATATCGCACCTACGATATCTTGGGTATCGCTAGACGGTTTCACATAGGGAAAGACTTATCGCATTCCCTGCGTACTGCGATAAGACAGAGGCGTAGCCGGAGTAATGGAATGAGATAGACAGCTTCTGTGAAAGGGGTTAAGGAGGGTTTAACCACCCTGGATGCCTCGGAACTTGGCTGAGGACACTTGAGTCTTCTGCCTCCCATTAGAATCACTTCGGGTGAGACTTCAGGTTGCTTCTGCGACCTGTTGCCGAAAGGGCCAGTGAGCTAAGGGTTCTGTTGGTCTAAAAGATTACCGCCAGCCCGGGTCTGTCCAGAGAGAAAGGATAAAAGATCAACACTTTTCTGAAATTAGGTGCTAAACTGGATGCTAATTGCATCCACTTTAACGTCCAATTTAAATACAGGAATAACGCCAGGCATAGCGCCCTCAATAACGCCTAGTTTTGCTTCCCTTAGTGCCAGAAATAGCGTCCTCCATAGTGCCAAGTTTAGTGCCAAGTTTAGCTTCCTCTTTTGCGCCAGTATTTAAACCAAGAATTGTTCCTAGTTTGGCTCCCTAAGTTTCACCAAGATTTAAGCCAGGGTTAGCACCATGTTTAGCGCCTAATTTAGCTTCCTAATTATCGGTAGGCTTAACACCAATTTTTGCATCTACAATAATGTCTAGTATAGAATCTAGTTTTTCTCCCAAAGTAACACCATGTTTTTGCTCCTAACTTATTACGCCTAAATTTGCGCCCAAAATAGCACCAAGTTTTCCTCCTATAATTGAGCCTAGTTCAACATATGAGTTACTTAATTGATGGGATAGAGGCTATTGGTTACTGGAGTTGAGTGTTAGATTTGGGAGGGTTGTGTTAGACATTGAGGTTGATGTCTATGATGATAAGGACGATGATAAGGATGATGATGATGAGGATGAGGATGATGCATGTTATTGCATTATTTGACCCTGAGTGACTTATGCTGTTGAAGCTTCTTACTCAGAAAAGATAGTGTAGAATTAGATGGAAATACACCTTTACCAAATCCCCTCCTACACTGCATGTATCTAGTAATTAAGGGAATCAAAGTGACACCCTTCACATCCATGTCCTTCCAGAACTAGAATTTTGTGGAAATAAAAATAAAATGCACAAGCATTGAAAATTATAACCTACATTTTAAATAGACAAAAAATCCAAAGAAGTTGGAACTTTCGAACAAATATGCTGATACAAGAGACTAGAATCTGAAATATTGAAAATAAATGTAAGTTCTACTCTATCCAACCACTGCAAACTTAGATTTCACTATATATCTTTCCATGTCCTAATCACACTAGAGGATATTTTGAACAAATGGCCATGTTAAAGAGTTATATGCCCAACCATATCCTTCCCAACTTTATCTACACAAACAAGACATACCTACAAAGAAATACAGTTGCAAAGAAATACACAAAAAGTTCAAAAAGGAAATACAAATGAGACATCATCTAATAGCCTAGATTCATAAAATTCAAGACCTGCAAAAATCCCCCCTTCCTCAAAACCATAGATTGTTTACTCTTTACAAAAAGTTAAACTATACATCCACAAGCTTGAGGAAACAATAATGATAAAATTTACAACGCCTCCACTATTCACGCAATCTCACCTTCTCAATATGCTACATAATTAGTTATTGTTAGTTATTTTCATTTTTTTATCATTTGAAGCCCAAAAAAACTATAAAATAACATTCTTCAATCATTCATATATATATATAATCATTTTAAATAATATAATAAATTTTCATCTTTTACAATTTTAAATATAATTTAACTTGTTTATGTTATAAGAAAAATATAAAAGCATACATCAATTCATATATATATGTAACACAATTGTTATAGATGTATCCCACCTAAACACGTTCATGAACTCCTTCATTGTTAAACAAACAAATAGGAAGGAGTAATTATTACATGTTTAACAAAGGTTTTCAACCCCAGAAATGATACTACCATAGCAAATCCGTTTGTTTGTCATCAAAAAACTTAATAGGAAATACTTCATGAATAATCCAATGATATCTTCTGTAAAAAGGCTTAGCACCATTAACTTGGTCAATTCATGAAAGATTATCAACTTGTCAAGAATCTCATAGTAATAGATGCCTTTGTTTTATAAGATGCTTCACTTTCAGTTTTGACTATCTACAATGATCCTTAAAGAATGCTTATGCTTTCTAAGACGCTCTACTTTCACTATTGAATGAATACAATGATCTTTCAAGAAAAATCTATTTTTTATCACAAAATATACAATGGAGACAGGTCTACCCAAGCACTTATTTATGATCAATTGCCCCTAAGGAATAATCATCACATGAGTCTAACGAGAATGGGACATTGCATACTCCCCCTCTTCAAGAAACTTTGTCCTGAAGTTAATGCAAGCTTTAATAATTATCATATAATTATAATCAAAATCATTTCACAAAAATGGGGCAAAAACCGATTACTAGCAATACATCATAACATAGTAAAAATTTCTACTTAAATATCATAATCCAAAAGTCTAAGCATAATCAACATGTCTAAGAAAATGGGGCACTACATACATCCTCAATTAAGAAAACTTCATCCCGGAGTTGATGAAAAGAAATATTATCCATTTCATTTATAGGTCATGTCCACGTCATTACTTATTTTGATATCAATCCTCCCAACATATAGAAAAATTACCTCTTCCCTTTAGATCAATATCATGTACTATATTCCTGATGGACATTTGCTAACACAATTATAATTTTACATGTTTTTCTATTGTTTAATATAAGTTCAAGATAATTTCCTTTCTCTTTCTGACCATTTTTACAATAGTTGCAGGTTCCATCATGTAATCCTATGGACTCCCTGAATATGTCATTAGACAAATTATATTCATAACTATCTAGATATTATATGATTCACCTATATACCCTCTTTACAATTCACCTTAATTGGCTAGGTCAATATGTATTATTGTACACTTCTCTAATATATTATTAACTCGTTATGTATAAATTCCTTCCTTTACACATGAAGCCTTTTATATGTACTTACTGTAATTTATAATTACCATATATAACATACTATTGACTCAATATTCTAATTACTTAATGCAACTTTGCAACTTTATAGATACGTGTTATTTCTAGCTTACTCAAATGATACACTAATAAGTTTATAAAAATAATGTTGGTAAATAATAACATTCACTATGTCGATTTCACATATTTATCATATTCATAAAACAACATTACTATAATAACATTTTTATATATCTATAGAATTACATGATTGAAAATATAATTCCCATTTATACTTCAACCTTTCAATTTACGTATAATGGATATGTATATCACAACCATAAATTATATAATATACTCTTATTCTTTTAGATAAATTTTTACTTATATTTTCATATTTCTTTATATAATTCATTTTATATATCTTCAATTAAAATATGGTCAAACCTTAATCATAAATGATGAAAAAACTTCAACTAGTGTAATAAAGAGTTCAAATATGGTCAGTGTCCAATTGTATAAGAATTTTTAAATTCAACATCCATATATTCATTTTGAGAGTGAAAACACAATTACAATGGCTTGCATGTCATCATAGAATTATAAAATTGTATTATTCATAAAGGACACCAAACCTTTAAATTGACTTTTGTAATAACGAATTCAAATATTGGGTATATCAAATGATCTAATTTAAAACAACATGAATTAAACATCCACATGCTAATTCTTGAAGTAATAACAAGAAATTAAACAATGGCTTTTATAGTTTTCCTACATAGGAAATATTTAGCATATGAGTGATATATATGTCAATCATTTTGAGAATTAATATACCAAGGATAGTTCTCGATTCCCATGCCATGGTCTAGGGATAAAAGGCAAGGCATGTGAACCCCATAGAAATATATAAAAGGCAAGGCATTAGGGCATAACATATATTTCTATGGGGTTCACATGCCATGTTTTCTCTCTTGGGGCATCACACATGCCCATAATACATAATCTTTGGCCTTCAATTTGATATGGTGGTGATTTCAAGGTTCAAAAGACTTGATATGTTTCTTGAGGATAAAGACATATTTTAGTGCAAAAACCTACGTTCTAAGTCCATGGAATCTATCTCTAAACCTTACATGCAATGTGGGGGCCTTAAGCCACAACATAGGCCATGCATAGGAAATATTTGGCATGTGAGTAATATGTGGTAAAGTTGGGAAGGTATAAGATTGTTGTAAATTTGGCAAGGTGTAAGATTGTTTATGAGTCAATGTCTACCTATATCCACCTAAATCCCTAAAATTTTGTATAATATATTGAGGACATTTAAGAAACTACCCAAGGATGGTTCTTATAAATTTTTAAAAATCGTGAATAGTTTGAATGCTTTAAACATGTGCATAATGCATTTTTTATTTTTACTTGAAATAAAAAATAAGATTTATTTTTGGGAAAAAAAATATTGGATAAAATGAAGGTCACTACTTTTTTTAGAAGTTAGTTAGGCTCCCTAGTCTTTGGAATAAGACATAAAACTATTTTCATTGGCTAATAGTTCATCTTCCTTGGATGTAAGGAAACATGTTAACTCAAGAGAGGAAACTCCTAGTAGTGGAAGTAATGATGACTATTCTCATTGCCCATTAACAAGTTTGTGGTGATAGATTTCCCCCAAAAAAATAGTTGCTCCTATTCCCTACGAAAAAAAATTTAAAAAATTAAAAAATTAAAAAATGGCGCCTTAAGCTGTGAAATGAGGGGTTACTTTGAATGAGAGTTTTACAAACACCACATAAAGAACATTTGAATATTTGGATTTGTAAAGATCATACTTCCCGCCTCTTCTTTTACAAAATCCCTGGTCCGGAAGCCTTCTTTCCGCCTGCACAAAACTCCATCTCTGCAACTAAAAGTTCTCTACTCAAACCCAATTATCACATCTATGTACTTCTCATTCTCCAGGAATACTTGACGCCTTCATCCAAATGGTGGTCCGAAGGAAGCCTTATCCTGTTGCTCTTCTCCAGGACGATAACACCTAAATAACCAGAGGTAAGTAAAGGATATGTATGTGGTGAAGACATCGAGGTTCAGTTTTGTGGAAAATATATCGATGTTTGATAGGGGAAAAGATTCATTAAGGTCGCGTTGAAGATTATAGAGGCCGAGTTTACCTTTAAAGAGTATTGTCCATCCCTGGAAGGTTGTGTGCTTCATTTATGGGCCAAAACTTATTGTGGGAGGGGCGTGTTATCTTATGTAGAAGGCACAGGTCTGTTGGAAGTGTTGTGGGGGAGAAATGAACTAGTAATTTGATGTTGGACGCATTGTGAGAGGTGTTCTCAACTGTTGTGGTACCCCTTTTCATCATTTCAAATTTTAAAGGAATGCTACACCTGTAGAACCCCACGACCTCTCGCTGTCACCTACGACATTTAATTAAAGACAAGTAGAGAGGCTGTTTGGTGGGTTTTGGGACTGTGATTTACTGCTGGGACGTGTTTGCTGAAGGCCATCATCGAGTGTTGTTCCAGATCTCCATCCCGAGCATTAAATACAAGTATTTCAGCCACAAAAATAGATGCTATATTCACCATAATTCACAGGTCTGAAATCTGATTCACATATCTGATTTTATTGCATTAATTACTTGTAAGAATTGCTGGTGATCTACAACAACTTCAAGATATTTTGATGTATTGTTTGGTTTGGCATTTAATGAAAGAAACAATCTTTTGGAGGTGAATAGTATTGTTTATGTTAATTGCATTAAAGAAACCCTTGGCATTGAAGTGTTTGACGAAATCCCACAACCAAGAAAACAACAAAACACATTGTCAAACCATGCCAAATAAATCAACAATTAAAGGGGGACTATAGTACAATTGTTTGATGAAAGTCTTGAACAAAAAGAAATCAACAAGTCATCCATAAACCCAGTTATATTTCAGTAGATCAGTGAAGGGATATTTCAGTAGGTTCTCCCTTGTTTCTTCCTTCTGTTTTCCAAATTCTGTTGTTATTTTAGTGTTTAGAAGATCCTTATGTAACTCTTCCTTTACTATTCCGGGAAAGGAATCCTTTGTTTGTTTAACCTTCTCCCAACCTAATTTGAATTTCCTTCGTGATTGAGAGGTCCCACTTGAATTCAAGTTGGATTGGGAGGTTTTGAGTCTCTCTCCTGGAAATTTGAATTGCTCTCATGAGAATTGAAATGGTCGTAGTGGAAGTTTGAGAGTCTTCCAATAACTAATATGGTTACTCTCCAGTTAACCTGAGTTAGTTTCTACATAGGGATTCAAATGGGAATAAGAGGACTCGGATTGGCTTCATGGGAGCTCTTCTATCATTTGTTCTTGCACCTCTAGTGAATTGGAATCTTGATCTATGCCAGAGTGTTTCCTGGATAGATATCATTGGAGGACTGCTCTATTGCAGAGTATTGCTTGGATAGGTTTTAGAGATTGAAGGCCTTGTAATGAGGTATGAAGACTACTCTATGCCAGAGTGTTTCCTAGATAGATTTTGATGTGATTTCTTAGGATGTATGTCTTGAGTTTCCTATGATGGAAATCTATTGTGCTTTCTCAGGATGTATGGCCTAAGTTTCCTGTGATGGAAATATGTTGTGCTTTCTCAGGATGATGTCTTGAGTTTCTTGTGATGGAAATATATTGTGATTTCTCAATATGTTTGGCCCGAGTTTCCTATGATGGAAATGTATTGTGCTTTCTCAAGTTGTATGGCATGAGTTTTCTGTGATGGAAATAAATTGTATTTTCTTCGGTTGAGCAGAGGAGGGCGCAACTATATGTTCTTGTTTGACCACTTCTGTGAATTTACGTGTTATGAGACCTATACCATTGTTTCTGGAGTGACGTTTCCAGTAAGGTACACTTTTTTCTCATTGAAAATGACTTCCGAGTGGCTAAGATATTGTTATTTTATTGTGGCAGGGTTTTCCTCACAGTGGTGAGTAGGGCGCAACTATATGATCTAACTGGAATATTTATGAGAATTTTTGGGTTATGATACTTGATCCATTGTGTTTGGAGTGATTTTTCCAGTAATGAATACATTTTTATTCCTTGAAAAATCTTTCCGTATGGTTGAGATATGATATTTTCTGTGTGGTATTGTTAACAGTGTTGAGAAAGAACACACTATGTTTATTGGTTGAGAGTACCTCTACTTGTGGATCCATGGCCTTAGATCGGGGGTGACCTGTTCAAGTATGGCTTGAATTGACTATGTTTATGGCTATGTGGAAAGTTGTCACGTTGAAGCTAGTTTCCTCTTAATCAAAAAAGGTATTTGATTATATATGTATTTACTACATCCTTGGCGTTATACGTGCTTATGGATCTGATTTTATTATGATCTATATGGATGTGGGTGACAACCTTGAGATATTATTTTATATGGCTTTAGATGATATTTTTCATACTTGATTTTTTTCATGTTGATATGGCTATGGTCAGTGGTCTATTATGATTATTTCATTATGTGCTTATTTACAGTACTCTGATGTACATGGGATCTTAGATCCAATTTTTTCTTATGGTTTGTAACGCTGTAGGTGAAAGCTATGAGACCTTATGTTATTATCATCTATATTGTTGTAGATCGAATCCATCATATCTGGTTTTATTTATGTTAATATGGTTGTAGGTGGTATTCAGAAGATCTAATTTCTAGCTTGTCAATGTGGCAGAATATGGTAGCCTATAGATCTTTTAATTTGTATTGACTAAGTTAGTTTGAAAATATGGTTTTGATATTGGTTATATGGATATGGTAGACATGATTAATTTATTTTAGTTTACATATTAATGGCTTGCTCAGATCTGATTGCATTCATGCTTTTATTTACCTTGCTTAGCATGTGCATTTGGAAAATGATATGTATTGCAAGTTCGCATTGTCCTTAAAAAGACTGATTGTCTTATTTAATTGTCTTGTTGGCATGATGGAGTAGCCTTTGATAACCTTATTCCACTATGAATTTACCTTTATCCATCCTCCCCTTGGGTTCCTAGTGACATTGGTCTTGGTTTTGGGGTTGGGGACACTACAGAGTGGTATCAAAGCCGAGGTTTCAACATTGTGACTATTGGGCCTTCTACAAATTTGAATTCTATGCATTTTATGTTTAATTATGATGCATATGTTGTGAAAAATATTTGTAATGTGCTAAAAGTGGTTGGAATGAACACATCGCAGCATATAGTGTGAACATTGAACCAAATTTTTTAAAACCTAATCAAAGAAGAAAAGACTAAAGCTACAAAGATTAGAATTCATGAGCATAATTCAATCACAGAATCAGAGATGGAATTGGAAGAAGGTTAGAGACCATACATACCTAAAGCATAATTTGCTGAGTTGAGTTCTAGAAAAGATTCAAGGACACATAGAGCTAAAAAAAGAATTGAACCCTTGGATTTGGAAAACGCAATCAGATGTTTGAAGACAGAAATGAGAACCTACAGAAAATACAATGAAAGAATCATGCACACCCAAAGGAAAATCATGAACATTATGAAAAAAATGCAAGAATCCCAAAGATCAACCTCCAGAGACCATCCAGGAAACAAACACCATGAACCAAGAAGAGATTCTGAAGGATCCAGAGCTTATGCAAGGAAGCCTCATCATAAAAACTCTCTAGAGAAGGAGAAGAAGTACTCCTCAAGAAGATCTAAAAGCATCCTACAGAGATCCCCAGTCAGATCTAAGAAGAGAAGGTTTGCTCGAGACAAATTGGTGGGAGAAATAAGGAGGATCAAGCCTCCAACCTTTGATGGATAATATAAGAAAGTTGATTATGTTGAAGCTTGGTTGTTGGGACTCTGAATTTTTTTCCAGTTGCATCACTATTCATCAAATATGGAAGCAAAAGTAGCCATCTACCACTTGCAGGGAAAAGCATCCATCTGGTGGGACCATCTAGTAAAGCTGAAAGATATTGATGAGGACCAAATATCATGGAGACAGTTCAAGAAGTAATTCCAGAAAGAGTATATCTCAGAGCACTATTATGACGAGAAGATGGAATAATTCTTTGAACTCAAGCTAGGAAACATGAATATGGAAGCATATGAGAAGAGATTTCTCAAACTTATGAAGTATGCAGATTTTGTGAAGGATGAAAAGGTGAACATTCATATGTTCTTGATTGGCCTACCAGACTCCTACAAGGACAAGATCCAATATGATAGACCAAAGAATCCCAAAGATGTCATTTGGAAGGAAAAGAACCTATATGATCAGAACAAGAATAAGGCTCCACAACAAAATAATTGGAAAGAGATGAAGAAATATAAGTAGGATCAGAGGAAGAAAGGATTTAGACCTCCAAATTTTAGAAACAATAATCAACAGAGAAATTCTGATCAAAGCAGAACCAAAGGTGAAGAGGACCAAGGATCAAGACTTCCTATTTAATGTTGGATATGTAAAGGGAATCGTTTTTCTAGGAAATGCCCTCTTAAGGTAGAAACCCTTCATAAAATTAAAGCCTCAATTGTTGGTGATGTTGGGAGCAATATTCCAAGGATCTGTGTAGCTCTAGACGAAAGGTAAGTTGATCACCAGTCTAGGATGATTGAGGTGTCAGGTAAGATTTCTAATGTACCTATAGCTATTTTGATTGATTTTGGAGCTAGCCATACTTATATTGCACCTAGCATAGTTGAGAGATGCTTTTTGAAGAAAAGTAAGCTTGAAGCAACAAGTTTAGTATAGTTGTCTACAAGTACTAAGAGGAAATTCATAGAAGTTGTAAAGAAGTGTCCTTTGGACATGAATGATTTGAAATTTTTTGCAGATTTGAATATCATACCCTTGGGTTCGTATGATATGTTGATTGGCATGGATTGGTTGGAGGCACATCATGCCATACTTGACTGTCACAACAAGACTTATAATTTTTTGGATGGAGAAAGAAATCAAGTGACAGTGAAAGGTATACCCAGACCCATATCTTTGAGAGGGATCAAAGATCTTCAATTTAAGAAGTGCCTCAGAAAAGGTTGTCAGATGTATGCATCCCATGTGCAAGAACCAGAAGAGGGAAAATAACAGAATTGCAGGACTATCCAATAAACATATACGATTGCAGGACTGTCAGAACACGCATTGATACGATTCATAGTAAATAATAAACATATAACAATGGAAGGATGTTACCACTTATTATTTCTCCACAACCATTTGTCAAAGAAGATTATGAGATAGAAGAAATCCATATCATGTAAAAGATATCATCCTCTAGGGTGCATCACCAAAGTGTCCAATATCTCAAGAGCAATGCAATACAAATATTACCAAGAGCTTGAGTGCTCAATTAACCAACAACCATTATAAGAGGAGGATCCTTGCTTATATAATCTTTTAGGATCAAAACCTTCATCAATAAAATATCATTTTTAGGCCAAAACTCTAGATCTATCTTAAAGGAAAAAATAAACAAAGGCTATCTCACAACTGGAATGAGAAGATAAGGTTAACAATGCATAAAATAAAAATGGCAATGCCACATGTATACATCTCCTAAAACAACTTAACCAACAAGTGGGTGAATCTCTTATGTGGGAAGAAAAACAAGTCAAATACTCCAACTTCATCCTACAAAGACTCAAAGCAAGTCATCCTCTCAAAACAATCCTCCAAAACTATACCAATGACATCATAGGGATGTGAGACCATCATTCCAAGGTGGTTTCACCATCTATAATAAGGAATAAACCATGATAGGACCAAGAGAAGACTCCTACATGTAGCATGCGTGAGGCTTCCAAGGGGGTCGTCCCATCAAATATGTGATAGAATGGTCAATGTGAGGTCTCTAAGATAAAAGTGCACATAAAAAGAAGTGCCAACAATCCAATCCTCATACTAACATGTGCAATAGATACATCACCAACAAATAGGAGGGGGACAACCCCAACAAATCCTACAAAATGTCATACGTTTTTATGTCCCAGGTTTGTACCCCCTTGTGAATAAAGTCCTGGAGGAATTAGATACATTTAAGTTTTGATGTTGAGTTTGAAAACTCTGAGTCATCATGGATACTTAATGTTGTGATTATCTATATTATGATATCTACTTTAAACTTACAAGCTTAAAGGGGAACATCTAGTTATGAAGAGGGGCCATGCATACTAGAGGAAGGTGGCTTATTAATAACATTCAAAAGAATTAAAAAAGAAAACTAAACAAATTGAGAAAAAAAGAGATATTTAATAAACACATAATAAAATAAATGGGAGAATTCCAAAGAAACCCTAACTACTTCTTGAAAACAAAGAAAGAATACAAATAATACAAGAGGGAAAAAATCATTGAATTTTCTCATGAGAAAGAGATATAGCTTAAATGAGAATAGAGCCATTCCTCTAAATTAAATTGCAGAGATATAACATTACAGGAGCTAGTGGTTCTTAGTTGTTGGAGGGCTCAGTTGAATTTCTTGAGTGTTAATTGACCATGAATCAAATATGGTATGCCTAGGAGGGATTGGTTTTAGAAACACCTTGTGACTACTCTGTAGTAGTAAAGAAACTAGATAGAAAATACTCCCTAAGTAATTGGTCTTCTAGTGTGCTTGGATCAGCTCGGGGGTGATTCATTGGACCAAAAGTTGCAGAAAGGTTCTTGAATCTATGGCTTGGAGGAACGTTGAAGTTCCCCATTAAGTTGGATGCTAAAAGTAGATAAGTATCTTTATTTATTTATGTTGTTTCAGTTTATTTACAGTTCCTATTGCATATTTATTAACAAGTTTTGAAGAACTTTTTATGGTTATCTTGATTGTAAATTCTTGTATATTATTGATAAAATATTTTTTATTAGGGTTACTTTGCTTTATTTATCTATTTTCTTATCTCCTTAGATATTTGTTTAGTCTTTATTTAAAAGCAATTTTAGATATTTTGTATTTTTATGTTATATGTTTTGTGTTAAAACATTCTTACTGTGGAATTGCTATACTTTGCTCAAATCCTATTTATCTAAGTCATTTATAAGAAAGAACCTATATATTAGCCTAAATGAGAATTAATAAGAAATTAGATTACTTTTTATTAGATAGATAGATATTTCTTTAATAGTATAAACTGATGGATAAACCTCAAACTGTTTAATGATTATTATTGTAAACTGATTTAGATTAACCGTTTATCATAAATAAAGCACATTGTTCTTAAAGTTTGTAGTTTATACTTATTTTTATATGTGTTCTTACAGTGATATTCAAGATTTCCTTTATTTAATCACAATAAAACTATTTATTCATTTTATTAATAATAGTACTAAAATAGAGTTTATCCGTGTTAGTTAACATTATTATAATTCATTTTATTAATAATAGTACTAAAATAGAGTTTATCCGTGTTAGTTAACATTATTATTATGTTCTTAAATCTATGTTAAAAGAATGTTCATATATTTATTATAAACAAAATTTAAACAAGCTAATAAAAAAATAACAATATCTACTACATAATAACATAATTTTATTCAACAAATAAAAACAATAATATTCTAAATTTAATGCATAAGAATAAACCTGACAATATTATTCTAAATCAAATTTTTTTTTTTTCATGCAATAGAGTGCAGTGGAATTGAACCCCACCCTGCACTTTCTGAACAGCCCAGGCCTCATCACTCATCAAGTGAGCTACATTGCTGGCCTTAAATAAAAATTTAAATAAGAATAAACATGACAATATTATTCTAAATCAAATAAAAATTTAAATAAATAAATATTTACAATCATGGGTTAAAACCATAATGATAAGAATCACACATAATATGCATAGCAGGGAGAGATTTGAATTTAAATTCCTAAGTATAGCACTGAACCCACTACGCATGTAAAATATACATATTAATATCGCAAGAGCAAATACATGTAGCATACACAATTTACAACTGAGGCGGATCTGCTGTCAAAGCTTGCATTAGATGGGGAGGTAGGAATTCTTCAGTGGGAGGAATATTGTGAAGACTGTTTGATCGACTCTGGCAATAGTTTTTTCTGTATTAGATAGACTATTAGAGTGCCAATCTATCTGGTCTTCTTGTTTTTTCTGAAATTTTGGGGTCAATTATGTATATCAGTTGGAAAAATGTGATCATGAACACATAGAAGCTTTGTTTCTTGACTATCTTTGACATCATGTACTATTTGATTCAGTAATATGAATATCAATAGTATGCTTTTTTCGCGGGAAAAAAAAAATTACAACTGAAGTTCAAGCCCATAGGGCTTTGCCCTATCTATTAACAAAAGTATGTATATAAAAATGTTTACACAAATTCAAAAGAACAAGGGTCGAGCCGTCGGGCTCTGCCCTGTACATTCTAATTTATATAAACATAAACATATAATTCATAGTATTGAAATACATCGATGTAGCCCATATAAACCAAGATTTGGGCAGACCGTAAGGCTCAAACCACAACACACACAGTGTGCAACATTATATTAGTTTGGCTCGTTGGATAGACAAGCAACAATTTATAAGTCGGTTGACATGGGGTAAGCAAACTATAGGATTATGGTTGTTAATAATTAATGCGTAATGTGGTTATAATGTTAGAGTTTTATTATCAATCATTTTAAATTATATATATAAAAAGGGGCCAATTAAATTATTAAAGTACTATGTTTTTAAATTAGACATAAAATAGTGAAATAGTCCACCATGTCCTTGGAACTTGACTAAGGCTAAATTTGTGACCTTGGATTTATCAATAGACCATTATATAAGGAAATGAAACTCATATTTAAGCTAAGCGTCTTGACGACATCGATGTTGTCATAAGCACAATAAGTTTATGAATTTCACAAGTTGCCAAACAATTAAGATCAAAATCAAATAATAGTAAAGGAGACTCATATTTGGCTTCCATTATAAGTTTGTGTGCATAGTTAATAATGTAAATTAGTTTAATGCTCAACGTCGATTAAGACGACACCCTTCAAAAAAAAATATTGGGCAAGTTTTTGAGTCGTTACAAATGGTATTATAGCAAAGTCACAACACTTTGTGGCCTATTGCGCTTATCCATAGAAATGAGCATGATAATAAAACTAGTGAACCAATTTTTTTTCTTGTTGCACATTAGATAGTAGAACAAAAGTATATGACGTTGCCCACACAAGTATAACCAGACTTGCTAGTTGGTCTAGGAAATCAAAACTTGATTTATTCATAGTTATTAAATTTGACAATAGACACCACAAGGAATAGGGAAGAATTTGAAAGAGCTTGGGAAGATTTAGCACATCAAGAAGAACTCATAGATCAACTAAGAAATCCTAGACAACAGAATTAACTCAAAACAAAGATGAGTGTTGAAAGAATTTCTAGCCAGCATGGAAATCTTAACTCACCTCCTCAAGATGAGGAACTATGGGTTGATTTGAATGATAGCTGTAAAACTACCACACCCTCATAAATGTTAAAGAATGTACATAGTTTAAAGGAAGAATTTTAGAGTTTCAAAGATGACAATATAAGAGATAAAGAGGAACAATGAGAGTTAAATGATGTCCTACTTCAAACCTTAACTGAAATAAAAAATAACCAACAGCCTGCACATACATCTAGTAATGTAATAAAAGGTCCTTTTAAAGAAAAACGAGCTAGACGTCAAGAATTTGAAAAATCATCTAATTCTTCTTCAGGTTCTAGTTCGTCATCTGAAATAAAATATAATTACAATAGAAATATGTATTTGAGGAACACACAAGTGAATCAGGAGAGAAAGTTGAGGAATGGTTATTGGGGATGTCAAAGTGCTTCAAGGTGTATTCCTACCCAAGCAAGTTGAAATCTCGCTTGGGAATTTATAACTTAATGGAAAAGTTTCTTGATGGTGAAGAGACTTAAAGCTAACTAAAAACTTGAAAGAGAAGAAGGTTAAATGTAAAAGTTTTAAAAATATGTTCATAGAAAAGTACATGTTGGAACGATTTTATGACAAGAAAATTAAGGAGCTTCATGACTTAAAAATGGGATCTATGATGATGGATCACTTAATTAATAGGTTCCTTGAGCTGTTGCACTATGTTCCATATATTAGATACGAAAGAGTTAAAATTTGAAAAAAAAAAAAAATTGTCTTCCACCTTATTTCAAAGATAAAATTGAATTTGAATCACCTAAGACTCTAGATGAAGCATTTCATAAGGCTAGACTCTTTTATGAGCATCGTCAACACATGTTTGAAAATATAAATAAAAGTAAAGAAAATCATAAATCATTTTCAAGCAGTAGAAAGAAAGGCTTTAAGCCACCTCCTTACCGAAATCAGGACAACAATTTTGTAAATAGAAGAAACTTCAACATAAGTGATATTCATCCAAATATGCCAGCCCAAAGAGGGAATAAACCAACCACTTTTACAGGAAACAAAACAGTACAGGGAAACGTAAAATGTTGGGGATGTCAAGGCCCCCATTACTATAAATATTTCTCGTAGAAAAATAATAAAATTTTGAACAATATTTAAGAAGACATATCAGTGGACAATGTTGCTAGAACACCTCAAATATGTGTTTCCTTCGGAGGGAGGGATGCCGGCATATTATTAGTCTACTATGATAGAAATCGAAGGTAAACTCTTATCAAAACCAATTTCTATTTTGATAGATTCTAAAGCATGTCGTAGTTACATTTATCCTAAAATAGTGGATGCATGTCAGTTAGTTAAAAGAAAACATAGTAATGCTTGGCTAGTTCAACTAGCTACATGTACGAAAATAAAAATTTCAGATTTGGTTAAAGATTTCCCTTTAGACATGAATGGCTTAAAAACAACAACATATTTGAATATATTACATTTAGTTTCCTGCGATGTTTTTATAGGCATTGATTGGCTAGAAAAGCATCATGTGATGCTTAATTTGATTGTATCGATGATGAAGGAAAACGAAAAATAGTTTGTGGGGTACCTCGAAAAATTTATGTTAGGAAAATTTCAACTTTACAAATCAAGAGATGTGTTAGAAAAGGTTGTAAATTATATGTTATTAGCATTCAACCGTACACCAAAGAAACCAAACCAAAAAAAGAGAACTTTCCTATTTTAAACGAATTCAAGGATTTTTTTCCAGATGAGCCATGGATTCCACCTAAGAGAGACTAAGATTTATGTATTGATCTTGTACCTAGATCAATGTCGGTCTTAAGGCCATTGTACCACAAATACACCAGAATTGGTTGAGCTTAAACTTGAGCTACAAGAGCTAATTGAGAAAGGATATATTAGGCCTAGCATGTTCCCATGGGGAGCCCCTATACTTTTTGTGAAAAATAAAGATGGAACAATGCGAATGTGCATTGATTACCATCAACTGAACAAATTGACCATTAAAAATCAATATCCACTACCCCAGATTGATGACTTGTTTGGTCAATTTGTGGGAGCCAAAATATTTTCTAAAATCAACTTAAGATATGGTTATCACCAAGTTCGAATCAAAGAAGAAGACATAAAAAAAACAACTTTTAGAACCAAGTATGGCCACTATGAATTTGTAGTAATGCCATTTTGCCTCACAAACATTGTTGCAACATTCATGTGTATGATGAAAAATATATGTAGTCATTATCTAGATAAATTTGTATTAGTCTTTATTGATGACATAGTTATTTATTCTAAGGATGAAAAGGAGCATGAGGAGCATTTGAGGATTCTACTATAGGTACTAAGAGAGCATCAGTTGTATGAAAAATTCAACAAGTGTGATTTTTATAAGAAACAAATTAAGTATTTAGGACACGTCATTTAAGAAGAGGGCATATTTGTTGACCCTGAGAAAATCAAGGAAATCATGGATTGACCTACCCCTACCTACTAGTGTGTCAGAAATTAGATCTTTTATGGGTCTTATAGGATATTATCGGAAGTTCATTGAGATATTTTCCATAATTGCCTACCCCATGACTTCTTTGCAGAAAAGGAAAACAAAGTTTGTATGGACTGATAAATGCGGGTAAGGTTTCACCAATTAAAGCACCTACTCACAACTGCCCCAATCTTAAAGATTTATGATCTAGATTGGGATTTTGTTGTGAGTATCGATGCTTATAAAGAGGTACTAGGTGGAGTCCTTATGCAGAATGACTATGTGATTTATTATGAATCTACGAAGCTTAAGGATCATGAACGAAATTATGAGACGCATGATTTATAAATTGTAGCAATAATTCATGCATTAAATATGTGGAACATTACCTTTTAAGAAAAAGATTTGTTCTTAAAACTGATAACATGGGCTTAAAATATATTTTTGAGCAGCAGAATTTAAATGCAAGGCAAGCCAGATGGTTATCTTTCCTAAGCGAATACAATTTTGAGGTAAAACATATAAAAGGAAAGAAAACAAAGTGGCAAATGCATTAAGCATACGAATGCATGTAATTTATGAAGTAATAGCTGGTATATCTGAATCTAATTTATATAGCATAATTAGAATAGCCTCCAATTCAAAAAAATGAATTGGGATAGCAACAAAAAGAATACATAATTGATAAAAATGGGTTGTTATGGTTTAAAACAGGATGTATGTGCCAAAAACAGAAAATATCATATATGATATATTAGAATAATTTCATAAAAATACTTATTGGGGGCATCCCAAATATCAAAAGATGATCTATGCTCTTTAAAAGCAATTATTTTGACCTAATTAAAGAATATAGGCAACATGTTACATAGAAAGATGTCAAGAATGCCAAGCAGTTAAAACAAAACACCAACATCTAGTTGGGTTACTTCAACCATTTCCCATTCCTGAATGGAAGTGGGAGGTGATTAGTATGGATTTTATCACTGGTTTACCCAAGAGTAGAAAACAAAATGACTCAATCATAGTTGTGGTTGATAAGCTTTCAAAAGATGCACATTTTATTCCTGTGAAGTCAACCAATAAGGCTATACACATTGCAAATATTTTCTTAAAATAAGTTTTCATACTTCATGGTATACCAAAAAATATAATTTCTTATAGATACAAAGTTCATAGGGAACTTTTGGAAGGCTTTGTTTTCTGGGTTGAATGCTCAGTTGAATTTCAACACTACTTACCATCCACAAACAAATGGTCAAATAGAACATACCAATAAGATCCTAGAAGATATGCTATGGATGAAGTGCAGGACTCCCATGACCTAGGATAGTCTAGTGGATTGATTAATGTCGGGACCATATCTATTAAAATATCTAGAACAACGAGTAACCAAAGTATAGCAGAATTTGAAAGAGGCACAAGACAGGAAAAAAAATTATGCTGATAAAACCAAAAAGGATAAAGAGTATCATGTGGTAGAGCATGTTTATCTTAAATTCAAAGAGAAAAGAATATCTCTAAGATGGGGGAAGTGCATAAAATTGGCTCCTACTGTGGTTCATTTGAGATATTGGCTAAGGTAGGCCATGTGGCCTATCAACTTGCTTTACCTCCTCATGTTAAAGTTCACAATGTTTTTCATATATCCTTAATATTGAAGAAATGTGTTTATGACTCTAAGCATATAATTGATTGGGACTTGTTGTAGGTATAACTAGAAGGGGAGTTTTTAGAAGATCCTCTTTTCATACTGGACAAGAAAGAAGTACAGCTCCAAAAGAAAACTATTTTCTAATTGAAAGTGCAATGGAGGCACTTCGGTCCTGAATAGGCCACTTGGGAGGGGGAAGATGATTTAAGAGAAGTATACCCCTCCCTATTTCAAATTTAAAAATTTGTTAACACCGGGATGGTATTGTTTTTAGGGAGGTGGTATATAATGTCCCAGGTTTCTACCCCCTTGTGAATAAAGTCCTAGAGGACTTAGATACATTTAAGTTTTGATGTTGAGTTTGAAAACTCTGAGACATCATGGATACTTAAAATGATGTGACTATCTATATTATTTTATCTACTTTAAACTTCCAAGATTAATGGGTAACATCCTGTTATGAAGAGGGGCCAAGCATACTAAAGGAAGGTGACTTATTAATATCATTCAAAATAATTAAAAAAGAAATCTAAACAAAGTGAGGAAAAAATATATATTTAATAAATAAAGAATAAAATAAATAGAGAGAATTACATAGAAACCCTAACTACTTCATGAAAAGAAAGAAAGAATAAAAAGAAGACAAGAGGAAAAAAGATCATTGAATTTTGTCATGAGAAAGAGAGATAGCCTAAATGAGAACATAGTCATTCCTCTAAATTAAATTGCAGAGATAGAACATTACAGGAGGTAAATTATGGTTCTTAGTTTGTGGAGGGTTCAACTAAATTTCTTAAGCACTCATTGACCATGAATCAAATATGGTATGTCGAGGAGAGATTGGTTTAAGGATCCGAATTATAAGGAATTCACAGAGCCAATAAAACACCTTGTGACTACTCTGCAATAGTAAAGAAACCAGATAGCAAATATTCCCTAAGTCATTGGTCTTCTAGTATGCTTGGCTCAACTCGAGGGTGATTCATTGAACCAAAATTTGGATCAATGTTCTTGAATCTAACATTGGGAGGAATGTAAAGATTTTTTATTAGGAATACTCTGCTTTATTTATCTATTTTATGATCTCCTTGGATATTTGTTTAGTTTTTATTTAAAATCAATTTTAGATATTTTGTACTGTTATGTTTTATGTTTTGTGATAAAACTTTCTTACCGTGGAATTGCTATACTCTACTCAAATCCTATTATCATTTCTAAGAAAAAAACTTATATGTTAGTCTAAATGAGAATTAATAAGAAACTATATCACTTTTTATCAAATAGATAGATATTTCTTTAATAGTATAAAGTGATAGATAAATCTGAAATTGTTTAATGATTATTATTATAAACTGATTTAGTTTAACGATTTATCATAAATAAAACTTGTTTTTCTTAAAGTTTGTAGTTTATACATATTTTCAAGTGTTCCTACAATGATATTCAACATTTCCTGCAAACTATTCATTCATTTTATTAATAACTATTGCCTTTATTTAATCACAGGAAAACTATTTATTCATTTTATTAATAACAATACTGAAATAGAGTTTATCCCTATTAGTTCACATCATTATTATGTTCTTAAATGTATGTTAAAAGAATGCTCATATATTTAATATAAACAAGATTTAAATAAGCTAATTGAAAAATAACCATATATGTTATAGAATAGCATAATTGTATTCAACAAATAAAAACAGTAATACTCTAAGTTTAATGTATAAGAATAAACATGACAATATTATTCTATATCATATAGCAATTTAAATAAGAAAATATTTATAATCATGGGTTAAACATTGGTGAGAAAACTCACATATAATATATGTGTCAAGGTGTCCATTGATTGTAGCTTGGGTGGTTGGGAGGAAAGATTGTTACCCTCCCCACCCAGGTTCAATTCTTGTAAGTGACATGATGCTCTTGTTGAGCCCTATTGTAATGATTGTATTTCAAGCTTTCCTTGATTCCTTCACATATTAATATCATAATAGAAAATACATATAACATACACAATTTACAATTGAGGGTTTAGCCCATAGAGATTCACCCTATCTATTAACAAAAGTATATAAAAACGTTTGCATAGATTCAAAAGAACAAGGGTCAAGCAATCATCCTATGAACTGTTCATTCCAATTTATATAAACATAAACATATAATTGATAGTATTGAAATAATACATCGATGTAGCCCATATAAACCAAGATTTGGGTAGACCGTAAGGCTCAAGGAACAACACAGACAATGTTAAGCAAGAACTAAAATAATTAAGGCGTGAATCCTATGAACATCAACATTAAACTAATCATAATGTAAATCGATACATTAAACCAGAACGAAGATAAAATACAAGGTTTCAAACCCGTGGGCTAAACATTCCCAATGAATGTAATTAAAATGAAAAATCACATCAACAACAGTAAGCACGATTCCATAGATAATGGGATAATGCCTCTGTATTTTGTATTGAGTAGGGTATAAAACCCTAACAATGGTGACCTACAGGTTTGAGCCGCTAAGGTTGTAACTATTTACATAGCACGAAATTGGTGTAACTACCCTAGAACAGAACAAGTGTAAAAGCATGAAATCGTGCTAAGGGTGAAACCATCCAAACTCTTTGCAAAGACTTAGAGCTGCGAAAATTGGGCTTACCCGAATGCCACGCTACATGTCCACAATAGCCAAAGATTGGACGCTGTAGGAATTTGCTTATATGAAGGATGTTGCACCTGTAAACAAGCAAGGAATAACGAGTTCATATTTATATAAATACATGTAATCAAATGCAAACAATATAACGCACATGGTTAACAATGAAACTGAACCGTATATGTATTGACTGCACTCACATTGGAACCAAACGATTAGAGGTCTATTGTGAAGGAAATACCGGAGGTCTTGGACCTTGCAACCGAAACAATATGGCTCATACTCGAACCCTTACAAAGCACCAAAATGGTAACACAAAGTCATACTCGAACCCTTACAAAGCACCAAAATGGTAACACAAAGTCTATGAGAGCGTTCATGGTATATGCCATTATCTTTGTTGTGCAAAAATGATGCAGAGATCAATGTTTTCTCAAGGTTGAATACACCATAGGTAGGAGCTGAGCTCCAAACCCTCACATAGTTGGGAAGAGCCTCTCCCTAGAATCCACAAATGACTATTAAAGGACTATGTTTTTTAATTAGAGATGAAATAGTCCAACATGTCCTTGGAACTTGACCAAGGCTAAAATTGTGACCCTGGATTTATCAATATACCATTATACAAGGAAAAGAAGCTCAGATTTAAGCTAAGTGTCTTGACGACAGCGATGCTGTCATAAGCACAATAAGTTTCGGAATTTTACAAGTTGCCAAACAATTAAGATCAAAATCAAATAATAGTAAAGGAGACTCATAGTTGTCTTCCATTGTAAGTTTGTCTGCATGGTTAACAACGTAAACTAGTGTAATGCTCAACATCTGTTAATACGACACCTTTCAAAAAAGAAATTGGGTAAGTTCTTGAGTCGTTATGTACATCTTAATATATGTGCAATCAAGCTAAGTGTTACACCTTATTAATATTTTATCCTCATAATTACCATCATATATACATGTGAAAAATGTCCCATTAAGCTAAGGCATTGCATAGGCAAGCCAAACATGAAGTGAAAAGAGTTCAAAGCTGCCATTAATTAAATGGAATCAACCTCCAAGTGTTGCATAGGCTAAGTGATCCATATAGGATCAAAATATATGGTATTAAATTATAAATTGTGCATGAAATACACCCACAAGTGCTAGTGCATTTAAGCTAGATAACTCAAATCATAGATAGCCTAATTTCTACAAGAGACAATTCACACTAGAATACTAAACAAATACATGAGAGGACCATAGAATACTAAACAAATACATGAGAGGACCACACTGTAATTTAAATTAATGTTGGATGGAAATTATGAACAGGTACATGGATACATTTGCAGCTGCAATCTACAGAAGAATCTGGTATAAATATGGACATAAATGCCCAGAATAATTGTAGAAGGAAAGATAGGCAATTTTAGCTTCAAAGAATGATTTTTTGCATTACCCAACTTGGTCTTCTTGAAGGATTTCGACCTCAAACCTATGATATACAATCATAGTTGTGCCCTCCACCTGATATAGTGATTATACAGCCAATAGATTTCCAAGAACAACTACCAACATCCACAGGTGTGCCCACCACAACCCAGCACACACCAAAATTGAAACTAGATCTGGAAAACACTGCAAACTAAACACTGAAGCAATTGAAACAACTGGAACACTACCACACCGATATGAAACTTGAATTCACATCTAAAAAAACAATATATCTAATGCTTGAAGCTCCATGAAAAAAACTGTTTGTTCTCTTCCTTCATCACCGGCTAGCATAACCTATCAATTACATCAACTAGTTTTATGTATGCAAAGGGGCACATCTCCCAATATGAACTAGGGGCACATCTCCCAAGCTGAGAAAATCAAAGAGCTCTTCAATACAAAAAAAAATCGACCAAAAGATTCATCAAGGAGGATCTCATACTCCTTTTATAAACTTCTGATATATTTTCTTTCCTTCTAAAGTTTTCTCTTGAAAATATCAATAAAATAATAATTAATATTTTTTCATGAGAGAATAGAAGTTATCCCCCCCTTTCTAATTCGAAATTAGGAAAAGATTTCATGGATTCCTTGCTTTCTTTCTTGTCTTTTCTGCTTTAGGCTACTTTTCCTACTTTTAGGAAAAATATGGAAACTTTTGCTTTCCTTGATTTTTTGTTGCTTTCCTGCTTTTAAATGCTTTCTTGCTTTCCTGCTTTTCATCTTATTTCATACTTTTCCTTGCTTTGTCCATATTCCTTTGTGGGAGATAACTCATGAGGGTACACCCAACCTCCTATGTTCCCTCTTAGGCCACCTAATCATTTCCAACTCATTAAATAATTAATTAGCACTTAAATATTCAAATCTATGGACTACATCACTTCTTCATGATTTATTTTAATTATACAAGATAACCATAGGCCAAAAATTAATTCCCTAACTAATTTATTTAATTTCCACCTGAACCCATGGGAATTGAATGGGTTAGAGGGATGACCATGGTGCCTATAAAGTGGGGACATTACAACACTCCATATGCTCCCTCTCGCCCCTCATCTCCCTCTACATCCTGCAATCCCCACCACCCCCATCCTCCCACATGCACTCAACCACCTATGTTATACCCAAACTCTCCACTTTCGACAGTCATCCCTTCCCACAGACCTCGCACCCTCGTAACCTACCCACTCAAATCCATCTACTCAAATCCCTCACCCTACACCTAGTCCATACTACCTCCCACCCCTATGTGCATCCCTTAGCATCCACCTCATCCACCTTCACGACCTCTCCATCCCTTACTACCCACTCCATACCACTCCTATGTTTACCGACACGCAACCCAATGTTCTCACTCCACGCTACACTCAGCTATGCCCTCCAAAACTCATCCTCTCACGTGCTCCCTTCCTCCCATCTCCACGCCATCCTCCCTCATACGCTTTTCCTTCCCGATCTGTTGCCTCTCCCATTGCTAGGCTCCATCCTCCCATCCCACTCCTCCATTGCTCGTTCTTCCTTTCCCAACTTCATCGCCCTCTCCACCATTATTGCTCTACACTTTCAACTCCCTCTAGGGTTTTGTAACCCTAACTTCATCCTTTTCCAAATAATATAATAATAATATTATTATTATATTAATTATTATTATAATATTTTAATCCCTAAAACCATCCATTATTATTATTATTAAATCATTTAATAATAATAATAATAATTTTTTAAACCCTAATTCTAATCTTATCCCTAATATCTTTTTCAAGAAGAAAAAACAATACTTTTGTTATTAATTTGAATCAAAAAGTACATACATCATCCAACTCATAAAAAAATATGAATTGTCTTGCTAGACCAAGCTATCTGATCTTGCATCCCAAGAAATACATCATCCAACCTATCAAAAAAGAGACAAAAGCATCCAAAAATTGGATAGGAAAATAGTCCATCAAGAATAGAGAAATATAGCAAAATTGCTGCAACTCACAAACTACAAAAATAAAATAGCACCATTAGAATCTAAATTATCCTCTATGTATTCCTCCCATAGAATATACTCTTCACAAGTCTTCAAAGCCTCTTTACATAAGTGATCTGCAATGTAATTATGTTCCCTATAGATGCAAGAGATCTCCAAGTTCTGGAAAGATTTTAGGAGGATCAAAGTTCTTGAGCACCATTGTTGAAGGTCCAATACATGTAACAAAGAATCCTAATTTTCCCAATTTACAATTGTAGCAGAGTCCCAAAAAAAATTGAAATATATATATATATATATTGTTGACTTCCACGCAACATGTGTTGGACATCAAAGTTTGAATAAATAACGCACAATCTTAAAGAAATTGATAGAAAGTTAGCTGCCAGCTTGGACTCATCCAACAAGATAGCTAAGGGAGATGAAACTGAGGAAGAACCCATAGCAAGATGAGACCTTGAAGAATTTATTGCTCAAATAGAGCCAATGAATACAGAAATAAATGATGATATATATTGAGGGAAATTCAAAATTGTTCATGCACCTATGACAAAACAAAAACAAAAATCACTTACATCGACTCCTTACATTCCCCCTCATAAAAGGTTTGGGCCATCAAATACAAGGAAGGATAAGAACCAACATGCCAAATACAAGACTAAAAGTGCGATGCCATGTCATAAATATACATATGTATCAGAAATTAGTTGCAATTTCATACAAGGAACATAAATGAGTCACATAAATGGTCTAGTCTACACAACTATAAAATTGACAAAAATGACTCGTGAAAATATAAAAACAAAGGTGAATCAAAATCCATTCCCAAAATCCAAACCAAATTCAAGGCCATTATGAGGAAGATGATATCAATGACAAAGAAAAAAAAGATAAAGAGGACAAGCATGATGTAACCTCCCCTCCCGTGGACCCAATTCGAGGAAGGGAACATGTTGCCAAATTCTGGGGCTTTTCATAAAACTCAGCCCGATTCATTAGATTCATAAAAACAAATGTGTGCAGATGCGAATCAAGCAAACATGCACAACGGAATAAAGAAATCATCCACACACATTTCATATGCATACAACATATGAATACAATCATCAAATTGAAACATTTCAGAATTAAATACACATAAGAATATACTCATCTTCATTGTGCAATTGTCCCAAGCAATTAGAGATGTTGCTGCAACATTCCATCCAACCATAGGTCTCTGCCCAGCCTGTATTATTTCAGCACTCAGAGACCACCCCTGAGCTGGGCATGATTTCTACAAGGAAAAGGGGACATTCAAGCTCATACACAACCAAATAATCATTTCATCTAAGCCAAGCCAGTCCATAGTTGGGATTATCAGGCTAAATCTGAACCCTCTTCATTTCTGGATGCTTGCACTCAAGCTCAAGCCAAAGCAATAGATACCCATAACCCATACCCCAACATACTCTTTTCTCACACAGCAAGCACAAAAATTAGGCATGGATACACATTTTAAACAATGGGATTTACAAACAAGATGGCCATGGGTTTTCCCCAAATCATTTCCATCCAAAAACGGATTATGGGATGGGGAAAAACAATCACAGGGAGGAAATCGATTTCTCCCCCAATTATCTAAGTATTCAATAGCCAAAACAGTCTCTATGGAACCCCAATTCGATTCCCCTTCTTCCCCATTGGTATATAACACAAAAACGCCCTTCTCCCAGCTAAGAATGAAGGAAAACACAGAAAAAACATGGAGGAAAACGCCCAGGAAGCTCCAAACTCGTGAGAGAGAAAAACTCATGGGTGAAGAATGGATTGGGGAGCAATTTCGTGGCTCTTCTTCTTGCCAAGGAATCCAAACACGATTTTCTATGAAGGGTGGCTTTCCCATACCTGAATTTGGACAGCCATACCTCTCCATTCCCAAGGCATTAACTATTTCAACCAACTCTTGGGAGAAATGAATGATTGGGTACCAAAGTCAACATGGGTAGTTGAGGGTTTTATGGGTTCTCTCATTGACACTTGGTTTGACTTGATTGGATCCAAGGGTTTGAATATTTCCTCTCCCAACTCCTTTTAAAATCATGCCCCCATCTCTTGTTACATTGCATAGCTAGTTGTGGGTATTTCATTAAAATGCATATTTACATCATATTTGCAATTCCATTGTGCCTGGCTAGCACATAAACCATATGCATCACTAAATCGATGGCGGTGCCTTGGCCTTGAGATCCTCACCATGATTTTATAACAATATTACATCATTTACATTTGAATGCAATGGGGTCAAAATCAGGACATTACAATCCCCTTACCCTTGGAATAACACCGTCCTCGGTGTTCCAACACTTAGGAATAAATACCCACTTTGGACATGCCTCAAAATTCACAAAGGGTGGAAGGTATGTCATGCGTTACATCTCTTTACTTTGAACTTTCAGGACCAAGTCCTTTGGCTTCCACAAGCTGCTCCTGCTGGCTTTGATCTTCCATCTCTGCAGGTGGGCATTGCTTCATAGCAATCCCTTCCTTTTATTTACCTTCCAGTTGATCTACAAGTCTGGAATTTCATGGCTGTCATCTTTCTTGTTGTCCTGACAACTATTTGAGGAACATTTTCAGCCAAAACAAATAGCTTTTGGTCTACTGCCATGATAAATGTGCACAACTGGCTCTCACTTTTCTCACTAGCAATCACTTGGGTAGTAACAGCTGCAAACAATGGCTTTCAATTTCTCACCTGTGAGACCCGTCATGGCAATTCCTGTTAGGACAAGCATAACATAATATTAAAATTAGTCAATTATTTTCCCAATTGACATGGAAAGTCCATTCTTCACTCATGAGACTTCCATACGTTTCATGCTTTCCCAACATACACATGAACTCATTCATGTTCATCCTTTCACAGGGAAATAACTATTTCAGCATTAACAATTCATTTCATGCAGTTAAACACAATCTATTTTCAACCATGACATGCACTCAACAATCCTATGTTTTTGAAATGCATCAATCAAAAAGGAAAGTGAAGAGTAAGAGTTTCCCCCTCTTAGTCTTGTTCCAATCCGGAGCCACACCACAACTCTGGTTTCATGCTCCTTAGCCTCTTTCACTTCAATGTGAATGCTTGACTTGCCCTTTCTTGGCTATGACACTTAGTGTCTAGGGTCTGTCTAAGGATTTTCAAATGAGGAACCCTTCCCCATTGTTTCCTATAGAACATTTGGCTGCTAGGACCCACACATGTCCACTAGCACCATCTTTCATTACTACTCATACTGAGCTCTTTAGGACGGTCACATGTCCACATGCATTCCTATGATGCCTTCATAGTCCTTGCTTCCAGGAATACCTACACTCAAACATTGAATCAATTCACATGTTTAGTTTATTTTCATAGGGTTTATCTCCAAACAAGAGTTTAAGAAATCATAACCAAATCATATACACACGTATTTTCATATTAAATAAGCAAGAAGCTGCAATATAACCAAATACTTATTTGTATTGGATGTCTTCACTTTATTCCACGGGATCCTTCTTTGTTTTACAAGGCTTGGATTTCATGTGGATACAATAATGAATGTTAGGCCAGCACACAGGCTACTCCGCAACCATTCGAATAAGCAATGCCAGGCTAGTACGCCGACTGGGTTTATCAATTATTTCAGGAATGTTTGGCCAGCACACATGCTGCTCTACAACATCAAGTAGTTAATGCCCAACCAATTACTCTCTGGGTTTACCAGGAATTTATAGCTCCAACCAGTTACTCTCTGGATTTACCAAGAATTTATAGCTCACAACTAGTTACTCTCTAGTTTTACTGAGAATTTATAGCTCCAACCAGTTACTCTTTGGATTTACCAAGAATTTATAGCTCCAACCAGTTACTCTATGGATTTACCAAGAATTTTATAGTGCACAACCAGTTACTCTCTGATTTTACCAAGCATTTATAGTTCTTTCAGGGTCCTTGCTTCCTGCAATGACAAGGGTTTCCAACCAAGAAACAACAGTGTATCAACTTAGCTGTTAGAATACTTATACCTGAAATCTTCATTATTCCAAACAAGAAATAAAAATTGAATACTTATCTGTAATGTGCATTTCCTCGCTACTCCACATGTTTCCTTCTCTGCTTTACAAGCCTTAGATCACCTGTGGGGTGGATGCTTGGCCAACACACATGCTACTCCACAACATCATCCGAGTAGGCAATGCCAAGCCAATATGCCGACTGGGTTTATTAGGCATCCCAAAAATCAGTTAGCTAAGACAGTACGCCGACTGGGTTTATCAAGCATTTCAAAAATCAGTATTCTAAGCCAGTACGATGACTGGGTTTATCAAGCATTTCAAAAATCAGTATGCTAAGACAGTACGATGACTGGGTTTATCAAGCATCCAACAACCATTTCCAAGCCAGTTCTCCGACTGGGTTTGTCAGGAAATAACACCCTTCACCAATACCTCCACAACATCCAAATAACCAATGCCAAGCCAGTACATCGACTGGGTTTATCAGGCATACAACAACCCTTCATCACAACATCCAAATAACCAATTTAACAACATGCCAAGTCAGTACGCCGACTGGGTTTATCAGGCATATGTGTAAGCTAACAACACAAGAAGGATAAGCAAGCTCATTAGTATTGTTGCTCAAAAATCGTAACCACATTCCATAACATTCACTATCAAGGATTGAAACACCAGGAATGCGTCCATTCCCTTAGGGTGTAGTCAATATTGATAACCCTATCATAACCCAGCACCAGAAAGGTGTGCACTCCCTTTCGGATGTGATCCATGTGGGCCCTAATCATACTCAAGTAGTCTGGAATAATAATGAAATAATAAAACATGCTCTACATATTAAATCTAATAATCAGACATGTATATTCTTAGTTAGGGTTACATAATACTTATCCCCTTTTACAGATGTATCTTTTCTTCATTTGCGAAGAATGGGGGCTCCCTTCTTTGAGTCAACAGTCCTTCGGTTTGCCACCCCAATCTTTTCACATTCCATAACCCACACATGCCTTATTGGCATAATTTCGCCATTTCACTCACATGGCTTCCCAACATGCAATGCAGTTGGGATATTAACCAAATTTACTATGGCATTTCACCCGAAACCCATTTCCAAAGGATGGGGTCCTTCCCATGGAGTTTGGCTTCTGCAGGCCATCACACATGGTCTTCCTGCAAGGTGTATTCCTGACACAATCCTCAAACAGCCAAACAATTAGCAACATTTAACAATAAAATTCAAATATGATTGTTCCATAACCAATCAATGTCATTAATAATTAAATTCAATATGAATTTGCAATTCTGTCTCATACAGAAATCGATTTGTTTAACCATGAGGCCATCCTCATATGGTTTGGCTCTCATAAGTGGTATCACTCTGTCCATTATGGTTTTACACTTGCTACCATACATGAACATCCACCTACCACATGTCCTCTCGACACAGTTTTATATAAGCCAAACAATCATTAGCAATTATTAGCAGAGTTTCAAATATGAAATTTATAAATATGTTTTCCTACAGAATTAGATTTGCAACCATGAGATTATTCTCATAAACTTAAACCAGAAAATTTGCAGATTTGTTTCATGCATAAGTTACAACCATGAGAACCTTCTCATAACCTTTGGCTTCTACACATGGTAGATCCTGGTCTTTACTATGGACTTGTCCTCATTGCCATACACAAGACTTTTCTACTTGAAATTTGAACTTCAATCAGCCAAACACGTTGTGAGTATATATGCATATAATCTTTTCAGTGCTACAACTGTCACTGAGGTGATCTCAAAATTATAACGCTCAATAATTCAAACACTTTCAGCTGTCAATATTTGAAATGCAATGAAATATATATATAGATATATAGATATATAGATATATAGATATATATATATATATAGATATATAGATATATAGATATATATATATAGATATATAGATATATATATGCATCATTATCATAATAGCGTTGCAAGACACTGGTATCCTATCCATGCAATTTAAATAAACTGTGAATACTCATTACTTCACATTTCATGCAACTCTGTCCTTCCACAAATCACTCTGGTAGTCCATCAACATGACTACCTTATTCATGCAATCATTCTCCTGCATTCACATAATCTCATGAAATGGTCTCAGAATTAACAATAGTTCACCATTTCATCTATTATCTAATTGCATTGAAACATATATATGTCACAACCATGCATCTCAACATGTGCACCCACATATATGCATGCACATTCACATCATTTTCATAATCTTTTAATGTGCATTCACTCAATGCATAACCCCTCAATATAAACTTGCATTAATCCGTGAATACTATGCATTCCAGCATATTATGGCCTAACCATGGTTGTCTCATATGGCATACACTACAACAGGACCATAAGTCATCACTTGCTTTGGTTGTTAAATTCACAACCAACATTCACAAATGGCATGATATAATTTCATATGAATGCATTGAGGTTTCTAAGAAACTATAGGGTGTAAGGCTCCTTTCCTTTTGTTACCCACACCTCACCATAATCGGTAGGATGACATTAACATTCAGGAACTCAGTACCACATGCAAATCAATCAACATAGTTAAACATAGTTGAAGCGATCTTACCAAATCCTCTTTCAACATTCATGCAATTAAGCACAAATAACCATTATCTGTGTGGCTGTCCTTAACGTCGCTTGATGTTACCTGATCAGTTGTCCTCTTACTAAGGCTACACAGTCCTTTTGCCAACCTCATGATCACAGATTTGTTGCACCATCCTTTCTTCAGAAGGTTGTTGGCCCATATGCAACAATCATCATCCACATCCTTAGCCATGCTTTGGTTGTCTTTGGTCCTACAACCACTGCGAACACCACTAATTATTAGCAACTACCATAATTATCTTAAGTGGCTCATTGCATATGTAAAACTTCACTATTTTACCATTATGCAGTATCATATACATGCACAAACATTTTCACATGCACTGTGCAATGTTTCTTAATATGCCATCTAGTGCATAATCATATCATTTATCTAATCTCTTGCATTTTCAATCATGCTTCTATGGTCTGATTCATGCAACCATTATCAACAACATTAATTGTCATCAACCATAGACAATACCATTAATGGGCCACTGCATGTGTAACTTCACTACCTTTACCCATATGCAACATCGTGCTCATGCATAAGCAACTCACATGCACTATGCAATGACGGTTTAATCATGCCCACTAATTCATATGCATTTAATCTGCTACTCTCTTGCATTTCCAGCATCCCTATGCCATAATTTTCAGCATATAAAACTCAGGAAATATAAATACAATAGAAAGAGAGGATTTAAGGAATTCTCCCTTTCCAATTCCTCATTGTAGCATGGAATTTCCTCTTCAACATCATAGCTGATCCAATTTCATGGCCTCTCTACCATGCACACAAGCAATCATTAGCTATGATCTTCTCACCAATTAGCAATTCAATATATACATACGTGTATAACATTCATTCTTGATACTTTTCAAGCATACAATTATTATGTTATAAACATAAATAGTTTAAGGTGAGAGATTTCCCTTTCATCCTCCATAATGGATATTACAACCAATTACCCTTACTGAGAATTCCACACCCCCTTTATGCAATTCATAGTGCACATTCCAAGCATAGAGAATGATTTCATACATTCAACGACTGTCTCTGGGGGACGACGGGGGTCAAGGGGGCTTGCCCCCTTGTGAATTCCCTACACCACTGCAGGGCGGGTTGAGGGCAGCGCCCTCGTTTTTTTTTGTAAATCTTTCCATTTCGCGCAATCTGGCGCATAAGTTCAAGGCCATTTTTCGACTTTTGTCACCTCCAAGTCTCACTGGAAAATTGCTGAAATTCTCTGTTTCGGAGGACTTATCGTTTTTCCTCCAACCATTGCGATGATTCTAAGCTCTTCATCGTCGACCACGTCGCAACAAAAATAGCTTAATTTTCGCCGACCATGTCGCAGAAAAATAACTTATTTTTCGCCGACTGGGTCGCAGCAAAATAGCTTATTTTTCGCCGACCGTGTCGTAGCAAAATAGCTTGATTTCCGCTGACCGGGTTGCAACAAAATAGCTTATTTCCCACCGACAGTGTTGTAGCAAAATAGCTTAAGTTTCTCTGATCGGGTCACAGCGAAATAGCTTATCTCCTCCGACCGTTTTGGTGATTTTAAGCTTATCTCCTTCGACCATTTCAAGGATTTTAAGCTTATCTCCTCCAACCGTTTTGACGATTTTAAGCTCTTCATCGCCGACCATGTCGCAGCAAAAAGAGCTAAAATTGCCGACCAAGTCGCTCCGATCTCAGCAAAACTTGCCGAATTTTTCATCACAAACTCGGCTAAACTCGCCGACCGTTTCACAGAAGATAAGCGATTGGTCGCCGACATAGACATAGCAGAAAAAACACTTAGAAATTTTTTCAAATTTTGAACTTTTTCTTAATGATCAGTGCTGAACAGGAAGCATACTTACCTCTACAACTGTGATAGGTATCCCATGAAGGCCCAAATGTTGCGACCTTTGCTCTGATACCAATCTGTAACATCCCCTCCCGTGGACCCAATTCGAGGAAGGGAACATGATGCAAAATTCTGGGGCTTTTCATAAAACTAAGCCCGATTCATTAGATTCATAACAACAAAAGTGTGCAGATGCGAATCAAACAAACATGCACAACGGAATAAATAAATCATCTACACACATTTCATATGCATACAACATATGAATACAATCATCAAATTGAAACATTGCAGAATTAAATACACATAAGAATATACTCATCTTCATTGTGCAATTGTCCCAAGCAACTAGCTATGTCGCTGCAACGTTCCACCCAACCATAGGTCTCTGCCCAGCCTGTATTATTTCAGCACTCAGAGACCACCCCCAAGCTGGGCATGATTTCTACAAGGAAAATGGGACATTCAAGCTCATACACAACCAAATAATCATTTCATCTAAGCCAAGCCAGTCCACAGCTGGGTTTATCAGGCTAAATCTGAACCCTCTTCATTTCTGGATGCTTGCACTCAAGCTCAAGCCAAAGCAATAGATACCCATAACCCATACCCCAACATACTCTTTTCTCACACAGCAAGCACAAACATTGGGCATGGATACACATTTTAAACAATGGGATTTACAAAAAATATGGCCATGGGTTTTCCCCAAATCGTTTCCATCCAAAAGCAAATTGTGGGATGGGGAAAAACAATCACAGGGAGGAAATCGATTTCTCCCCCAACTATCTAAGCATTCAACAGCCAAAACAGTCGCTATGGAACCCCAATTCGATTCCCCTTCTTCCTCACTGGTATATAACACAAAAAATCCCTTCTCCCAGTTGAGAATGAAGAAAAACACAGAAAAACCATGGAGGAAAACGCCCAGGAAGCTCCAAACTCGTGAGAGAGCAAAACTCATGGGTGAAGGATGGCTTGGGGAGCAATTTCATGGCTCTTTTTCTTGCCAAGGAATCCAACACACAATTTCCTATGAAGGGTGGCTTGCCCATACCCGAATTTGGACAGCCATACCTCTCCATTCCCAAGGCATTAACTATTTCAACCAACTCTTGGGAGAAATGAATGATTGGGTACCAAAGTCAACATGGGTAGTTGAGGGTTTTATGGGTTCTCTCATTGACACTTGGCTTTACTTGATTGGCTCCAAGGGTTTGAATATTTCCCCTCCCAATTCCTTGTAAAATCATGCCCCCATCTTTTGTTGCATTGCATAGCTAGTTGTGGGTATTTCATTAAAATGCATATTTACATGATATTTGCAATTCCATTGTGCCTGGATAGAACATAAACCATATGCATCACTAAATTGATGGCGCAGCCTTGGCCTTGAGCTCCTCATCATGATTTTATAACAATATTACATCATTTACATTTGAATGCAATGGGGTCAAAATCGGGACATTACACATGAAGTCCAAAATGTAGAAGATCAAGATGAATCTGTAGAAGAGGTTGTTGAGAATGACAATAACAAAGATACAGATCCATTGATTCTTGATGAACATGATGTCGATATTGATTGTAAAGAAGATATAGACGATTATAATGATGAAGCGCAAACTATTAATGAACTTGAAGATGGGGCCAGTAACGATTTGAAATAAAATGAAGATGTAGAAGTGCATAATGATGAAATAAAGATAATGAAACTAATCCTAATCATGATGATGTAAAAGATGAAAATAAAAGAGAATATAATGATGAGAAAAAAGGAATGATTATAACTTTGATGATCATTATGATATTGAAAATGTAAAACCAAAGGAAAGGATCAAGAAGGAACATAAACACATTTTGTAAACCAAGATTTTGATTCATCAAGCAATGCCAAATTGTTCTTCGGCCATGTGTTCGTCTTCAAAATTCTTCCCAAATGTGGTTACCAATGCAATTCCAATTGCTCTGAAATGTGTCCTACCTACAAGCACCCTTTTGAGAGTCATTGGTTGCATAGTCGTTTACTTCTTATCTATGAAATCTTAAGCACACCATTCATGGAGAAATATGAATGGAAATGTGAACAATTGTTTCAAGATTTAGTGAATCGCGGTAGTATTATTCGAGAGAAGAATTCATTTTTCAACATCAACCACACCTATGCATTTCTCGAAGAAATTTTAGAGAAGTATCCTTACTGAAGTTGCAACTAATCAAACAATTACATAGTTCAAGTCGAGCACTATTTACACAAGCTTCAAGGATGAAACTTTTCAAGGTAGGATGACTTGTAATATACCTAATTGTATATTACAAATTATTACACATATTAATTTATTAATCTATTAATATTAGGTTTATCGTTAATAAGATTTTATTATTATATGACATGTCTATTTATTAAAAGACATGTCCCTTTTTTCTATTGGCCATATATAATTGGCCATTATCATTGTATGTATCATCATCAAATATATTAAACATTATTCAAATACATATTATAAGTAAGTATCTTACAGAGGACCTAGCCATAGTGCATCAAATTTTATGTTCTTTCCTAGTTTCTCCCTTTTCTTTTCCCACATCAATACCAAGTCACCTTTTTGTGGCATCTTGGACCTAGTTTTTTTATCAAACGTACCATTGATTTTCTCCTTATTCTTTGCCATTTTATCAAAAGGGCCTCCATGGGATTCTTCCAGCTCTGCTAGTTGATTTATCATGCTTGAACCACATCCTGATCATTGGGAAAATGTTGTAGTAGCTAATACGTCAGGAGTTTTAAATGAATAGGAACTTAACTTCCACCCTATACACCAAATCAAATGGGATTTTACATGTAATCCATTTATTGGCGATCCTATTAGCCTATGGGGAATATTTTATTTTGTTATCTTGACTTCTCTTATTATCATCCACCACTTTCTTGATAATGGTCATCAATCTTTTGTTTTTGGATTTGGTCAAACCTTTTCCTTGTGGCTAGTAGTTGGATGAATGGGATAGGACAATGCCATATTTGAAACAAAAAGTTGATAATCATGTAGAACTAAACACCTTGGAATGATTAATTGTGATTTTAGCTAGGGAATCAAACCTTGTAATTATCTTATCTTCAATAAAATCCATGACCATTTTATTGGTCTACCTTTTAGTGGGTATTTCCTCAACCCATCTAGTGAAATAATTTGTGGTGGTTAATATACATTAGAAGCCATTACTTAAATTATCCTTGAACTAATTAATAAAACTAAACTCCACCACTAAAAAGGTTCTTCAACAAGCACATGCTACAAAGGAATCACTATTAATTGTTGTCTTCCAACAAATACTTGGCATGACTAGCAAGATTTGCCAAATCAATGGACATCAGAAAACAATGTCGGCCAATAATACCCAATTCATAGTATCTTATGTGTTGTAGTATCCATAGTTCACTTAACTATGTTCTTCCATAAGTTTCTTATAGTTTTATTCGCTTACACACCTAAGTATCAAACCATCATGGTTTCTCCAACCCAAATCGTCCTGAACAAGGAAATACTTTGTAACGTTCAGTCTCAAATTCCTTTTTCTATGATCAATTAAATGATCTATACATGATATATTTTTCAAGAAATAGTTTATGTTTGAATACCAATTTATTTGTTCAAGCGCATCAAGGAAAACATAAATCATATCAGGGTGATCCAAACTAAGAGATTTTGTATTTCCTTTAGCCAACATCATTTCCAATCCTTGTCCTTTGACTCTCTTTGTTGGCCTAATATGTAGATCATATTCCTGAATTTTAGAAACCCAATTTATTAGAATGGAGGAAATCTATGGTAAGGAGTTTTGTTTCTCAACAAGTTCTGAACCCTAAAGGAAGTTCATCATTAGGAGAGGCTTAAAGAGCTCATGATACTCCTTTTTAATTGGATATGGGATATTAATAATAACAATCAATCCACTAATAATTATAATCAATGATGTGTGTTATCATGATCATTGAAGTTAAGAGGAGTTTGGGTTATTATTATTATTCTTCATGTTGGGATTAATTTTTTATCAAATTTGCACTCATTTTGGTTGACCTTTTTGCACCTAATACTTCTTATTTTCTTGGCTATTATCTCATACTTCCATGTCTTTCCTTACATTGCATGGTCTTATCATCACCTTGACTATATAAGGTAACTACGTCAATTAGATATGATTTATCATGTTTTGTTACTTATTTCCAGATGTAAGGTGATTAGTCTAACCATTGCAGAATTGCAGCAGTTATATCCTTTTGACCACATGGCCACATGATACCGGAACTAGACATTTCAGTAATTCAATGACGCTATCCTTCAACAATGCGTGCTACCAGAATTATAGGATTGACTCACGCAACACCTAATCCAGTTCCGGAAGGATTCAAGCCTAAGTAAAAGATGAGATCTATTCCCCAATGTGTGCCTTGCATCCCACACCGAGATCTTCCACATTTCTACTGATTGGGCTCGTGATTAATTATCAATGGAGTTGTATGTAATTTGGATTGAAGCTACGATTTCATGTTTCTATTCATGAAATTGACATATCAATAAATTAGTAGTTTTCTTATGTTTATCATTGTATATATGTCTATGGGGAATCTAGATCCGAGATATATGGGTTATCATTGTAATTAATTACATAAGAGCTCTTATATATTGTGAGATAGTCTTATGAAGAGGCTAACTAATAATTTGATATATGTATGCATAGTATCAAGAATGTGGTGTTAGAGTCCAGGTTTTGCTGAACTCATGTGATTTACTTTTTACTGTGATTAATGAATACTCTTTGTTGCTGATAATTCTTTCATTTCTTAGCCACGGTGGTGCTCTCAGTCAGGAGGGCCCCCTATTCTAAGTGGCACTAGCAGTGTTATATTGTGCATTTAATTTATTCATGTGTGATTTATGTTTTTTATATTATGCTCAAGGCAAATATCATATTGAATTAGTTTCATGTAGTTTCAATACAGGTTTCTTGGTATGATTACGATTATTTTGCACATTCATTCTTTTGCTTTATAATTTGAATTGATAGAGTATCCAGTATCATAGATTTGATTTGAATCCTGTACTCTAATTATGAATGCTTGGATTCACTTTTCGTGCTCTTCAAAACTTTGAGAGGATCCTCATCTGTTTGGTGTGTTCCAGTAGTTGAAAGGTCATAAACCTGAGAAGTCCATATGTGAATCTAACTGACATAGGACCTAGACCAATGATCGTTCTCTACTTAGCTTAATTTTGTGAACAATGTGTTTAGAACATCCCTCTGATTGGAAACAAACAAATATTGATTTCTTTCTAGACATCTTGACAATTTCAGTAGCTGCTAAAAGATCGTTGTTGGATTCAATAGATAGTTGTTGGGATATACTAGGTGATTCCATCCAATTTGTTGATTGTTGTTTAGAGGGTTGTACTACAATTTATTTGTTGTTTTCATCTTTTAACACCAAAGACCAGATTACTTATTTGAGTATTGTGATAACACTAAACAAGATCATAATTCATAACTATTAAAACTTGAAGGGTGATTGTTGATATACACGCAGTGAATTCATTCAATATGTCTACGATTTTCTTTGAGCAGTTTATTGAGTGTAATTAGTCGAACTTAGTTCTACATATATTTTGCAAGGCATATCGCTAGTTTACCAACCATAGTCGACAATTTATGTGAAGTAAAATAAGTAGTTATTTTTCCCAAAATTTTGGCGTCGTTGTCGGGGAGGTGTCAAAGTTGATGTTTTCTTTGTTTGGATTTGATTAAGTGTGAATAATAGATTCTCTTTTTGTGTGGGAAGTCTGGTTCCCTAGAACATAACAAGGTGGTTCGGTAAGACAAGAGGTAAGAACCTGCGCGTTAGCTTGCTTCGGTGAGTACATGGTTTTGTTGGATCTAGATGGTGCTGGTACTGTATGAATCGAGAAAGATATAGTAAGGGGATATTTATTAAAGGTAATATTCTAACAGCTGTTTCTTTTGGGAGAACTGTCAAAATTGCTTCATCTACTAACACGTTGGCAATGAAGAACATTAAAGGGTTTGCAGGAAGAACTCCAATAAGGATAATTGAACATCCTTCTACACATAGGAATTCCACGAACACTAAGGTGGATATTTGAATTCTTTGGTAGATCCTACAAGCGAGGAAACCATTGCTGGGAATACAGAAAGGAAGAATGAGGAGGTAATTTTTGAGCTAAAATACCCCCATATCGAAACATAGAACAATTTAATTGGGGAAGAAACAATGGCAGAGGGTGAAAGAGAGACACAAAATAGGTGTGAGGAGGTACACACTAATGAGGAAGAGGTAACTTTTGGATTTCCTATCAATGATCCTCTTGTGAATGTGCAGATGAAGAACATCCCTCCTACTGCACTTCCTCATTTCTATGGCCAGGTAAGTAATGATCCTGATTCCTTTTTGTTTGAGTTTGATATTTTGTACAGAAGCTATGATTAATCTATTAATGCACAGAAATTGAAATTGTTTCCTGCCACTCTTAAGGATTCATCCTTACGCTGGTTCATGGGACTAGGGGGTGACACAATAATAGCTTTGGAGGAAATGAGAAGGGCATTCCTTCAAAATTATCAGGAATTTTGTAAGGAAAAGGAGCTGAGAGAGGAAATCTTTCGAATGACACAAGCAGAATATGAGATCTTGGAGGATTATCTTGAACAATTTAATACCTCTAGCATTCCAAACAACATAAAATAGACCAAGAGACGATAAAGTTATCTTTCTTAGAGGAATTTTAGAAGAATCCATGAATGTGCTTAATTTAATGGGGGATGGGAATGTTTCTCGGGTTACCCTCTATAAAATTCATGAGTTAAGTATGAAATACTCAAGGGGACAAGCAAGATCAAGTAAGGGACTTCAAGACCCTCTCCCTACAAATATCAAGAACACATCAGGTGGGGTCGCTAGAATAGAATTGGGTAACCTTTTGGAAATTTTTAAAACTGATATTCTCGGCACCCTGAGTATGCCGCTAGATTCCTTTCAGGCTAGGAAAAAGCGGGATAAAGAGAATGCAGCCTTGGCTATCTTTTGTTCTAAGTGTCGTAAAAAGCATTCATTGAAGGAGTGTCCTCTAAATAAGATTTCCATTTGTGGAATTTGTGCAAATAATCATTCTATGGATAAGTTCCCTTTTCTTTCTAGATTGAAATCAGTGTACCAAGGGGAGGAGGAGGCCACAGAGAAATTATATGCATTAGCACCTAAAAATCCATGGAAACCTCATCCGTTCGGTATGCCTATTGATCCTACTATTTCAAATTCTGCATATTTTTCGAGACAAGAATATAATTAGAATCAAACATCCCCTTGGAAAGCATTTCCCCAACAGCGAGCTTAGACTCATCCTTGGAAACAAGGATGGAGAGGGACTAGTTTTGGGACCATGCCTTCATACAGTTACCCTATGAAAAACCAATCTCCTATGTATCTTCAGCATTTTTCTTTCCCTCGGCCACCTCAACCATATGTGCAAATGCCTACTCAATCTCATCCACCAACCATGTAGTCTCAACAACTTCAGTTTCCTTCCACGCAACCCCCTAGGAAACCTCAAATCCCCGTCCAACCAATAGCTAACCCAAATAATAATCCAACTCAGCCTATTCTTAAAGCTAAGTTGTATCCTTTCCCAACATACACAATCACTTATGTAGGATTACAGGATATCCATTTATGTTCTGGGAAGGTCCTTCAAAATTTATACCCTATTATTGTTGAGGAAGAAGAGGAAGAACTCATTCCTAATACAGTCATCAATAATGAACCCCTAGCTATAAGAAAACAAGCATACACTTTACCAGAGCAACCATCTTCTTCGGGAGAACCACCCTATCTAGAAATATTACAAGTAAAAAAGCTAGTGGTTACTCCTGAATGTGATCTGCTTACAAAACTTAAAAATGTCTGCATTAAAATTTCCTTAGTTCAGGATTTAAAGGATATACCAATTTATGCTAAGACGGTAAAGGAATTATTTGTAAAACAACTATGGATGGAAAGAAAGGACCCACCTACCATCCATTTTTTTTGAGAGACCGTTGATATGATAAGTGGTAGCAACCTCATTGAGAAATACTTAGATCGTGGGAAACCGATTGTCTCCATGCAAATTAATGGGATCTGTCTCCCTAAAACCTTGACTGACCTTGGAGCAGCAATTAACATTATGACTGTAGGAACTATGAAACAGTTGAATTTGACCAACATACGCCTTACTCCTACGGTTCTTGAGCTTGCGGAACGTTCCAATATCAAACCAGAAGGGAGGGCCTAGAAGACGTGATAGTAGCCTTGAATTCATGGACATAACTAGTAGAATTTATGGCCTTGCAACCCAAGGCTTCCTCTAGAGTTCATCATGTTATTCTTGGGAGGCCTTGGCTTCCCACTGCTAATGCGTTTATAGGATGTTGATATTGTAACATGATCATTTCTCAAGGAGATGTAGCTAAACAAATAATCTTGTTCCCACCAGCAATACCCCTCATAGAAACATAAGACATTCCAAGGATAGATAATTCATCCAGTGATGAAGAGATTATTCATCCTATTTGCACCATTGATTAGGTAATAAAATTTCAGGAGGAAACATAAGATAATCAGTTTCGTACTTTTCTTTGTGGTTTTGATTTCTCACAGTCATCTAGTTTGTTTTCATTTCCTTTAGAATAGATTATGAAAGATAACATATAGGAGACAAGTGATCTGATGGTGTTGTTCTCATGTTGTAGTACATCCACCATGCAATAAGAATATTGCTAAAGAATTCTGGTGGAGATTCAACCGAGTAAGTTCTTGCATATTAGTAATCAGCTGTCTGATCTTCAACAAGGGAAACTGATTCAAGTATTATGTAAGCATTCTAATTCCTTTGCTTGGGATTATCATGATATGAAACAAATTGATCCTAAAATGTGTTCACATCATATTTATACACAAAACGATTCCCAACATATCAGGAAACCTTAGTGAAGAATGAACCCATCCCTCAAGGAGGTAGTTAAAGAAGAATTGTTAGATGCCAATTTTATCTATCCTATATTTTATAGTAAGTGGGTTTCACCTTTAGTTCGGTAGTTCCCAAAAAGAATGGAAAATGGCGTATATGCGTAGATGATCGATAATTGAACAAGGATACCATGAAAGACTATTTCCCTCGACCCTTCATTGATCAAGTCTTAGATACCTTGGTTGGAAATAAATATTTCTCATTCTTATATGGGTTTAGAGGGTATAATCAGATCCAAATATCGTCGGAAGATCAAGAGAAAACCACTTTCACTTTCCCATGGGGAACCTTTGCTTACTTTGTTCTTCCCTTTGGCTTGTGTAACGTTCCCTCCACCTTTCAAAGGGAACTCTTGTGAATATTTTCAGACCTTATCCATGATTGTGTAGAGGTGTACATGGAGATTTCATTGTCTAAGGAAATACATTTGAAGGCACCTTGGAAAATATTGAAAAAGTATTGATTAGATGCTAAGAGGTAAACCTTGCTTTGAGTAATGAGAAGTACAAAATGTTTTTGACTAGGGGATTAGTTTTAGGACATGTTATCTCTACTGCAGGGATCGAGGTAGACCCTATTAAAATTGAAATCCTTATAAAACTACCAGTCCCCAAAACTCAGAAAGAAGTGAGAAGTTTCCTTGGCCACATTGGGTACTATAGATGATTCATTGAGAAATTCACTCATATTGCTTCCCCTTTGTTCAAACTATTGTCCAAATATATTATTTTTCTCTGGGATGCTAGATGTCAGTGTGATTTTTAGACTTTGAGAAATAAGCTTTCTGCTACCCCTATACTAAGGGGGGTTGATTGGTCCCTTCCATTTCACATATCTACGGATGCCTCGGACTTTGATTTAGGAGTTGTCCTTGGGCAGAAAGAAAATTAGATTCATTATTTTATTTATTATATTAGCATAAACCTTGCACCAGTTGAACTAAATTACGGGGGTCATGGAAAAAGAATTTTTAGCAGTGATATATGCTATCAATAAATTCAAACATTATATTATGTGTTATGAAGTCTATATTCACACTGATCATTCTGCTATACGATATTTGATGAATAAACCAGTCACAAATGGTATAATTACACGATGGCTTCTTTTGCTACAGGAATTCAATATTACAATTGTGGATAGACCAGGTAAACAAAACTTAGTTGTTGATTTCCTTTCCAAATTGAAAAGTGAAGGTAATGCTACTCCCGTAGATGATAACTTCCCTGATGAACATTTATTTGCAACATTTACTCATTCCCCTTGGTTTGTTGATGTTGCTAATTATTTAGTCTCAGGTAAGTTTCCTTCGCATCTAGCATACAGAGAGAAATAAAATATCACTAGAGAAAGTGTTTCTTATTCATGGATTGGTGGTGATTTGTTCCATACAGGACCAGATCTGATCATCAGGAGGTGTGTCTGTGAAGATGAAACATTTGATATATTAAATACCATTCATGATGAATCATGCAGTGGCCATTTTTCATATTGAAGAACAACTTATAAGGTACTACATTCAGGGTATTACTGACCCACCCTTTTTAGGGATTCTAAGCAATTTGTAAAAGGTTATGACATTTGCCAAAGAATGGGGTGACCAGTGCAGTCTAGTGAAATTCTATTACATCCACAAGTAATGGTTGAACCATTTGAAAAATGGGCCTTACACTTTGTAGGGCCCATCACTCCAATGTCAAGGCAGAAGAAATACATTCTTGTTTGTACCAACTATGTGACTAAATGGGTGGAATCCAAATCTTTGTTTCAAGCTAACGGACAATCAGTTGCAGACTTCTTGTATGAGGAAATATTTACCAGGTTTGGAGTTCCAAGAGAGATTGTCACAGACCAAGGGACCCATTTTACTTCGAAACTCATCAAGTCCATTTGTGAATAGTACCAGATTCGACGTAGAAATTTGACTCCATACCATCCGTGGGAAAATGGTCAAGTTGAATCCACCAATAAGGTTCTGGAATATATCTTAACAAATACAGTATAGTCACATCATAGGGATTGGGTGGACTAGCTGCCAAAGGAATTGTGGGATTAAAAATCTGCTTGGAGGAACATTACGGGATTCACCCCATATAAATTGGTGTATGGAAAATAGGTCTTACTCCCTATAGAGTTCCAAATTCAGACTTTCAGAACTGCAGTAGAGCTCGGGATGGAAATAAGAGAGGAAAAATAGCATAGAATATTGTAGTTGAATCAGTTGGATGAGATTAGACAAGACGGTGTTCATAAGACTACCCTGGTTCACCAACAAAGGAAAAATTGGCACGATAAATTGATTAAGAAAAAGTAGTTACAACCTGGTGATTGGGCACTTCTCTTCAATTTGAAATTTAAAAATTTTAAAGGGAAATTGACCATTCATTGGCTGGGGACATACAAGGTGGACACTATATTTGAAAATGGATCTATTCGAATTAAAACTATTGATGAAAATCAAACTTCTCTTCTAGTGAACGGACATAGTCTGAAATTATACCATAAGCCGATGTCTAAAGCAGAATTCATTTCAAGTGCGTTGCAATAGAATGAGATGGAAGTGGTAAGGAAAGTAATATTCCTACCTCTTTCCCATCAATTTAAATTTTTAATAATGGTCTGAATAAAACTAACAAAAACATTAAAAATCCATAAAAAGGAGAAAAACATAAAAACATCAGATTTTCTTTTTAACTATTAAACTTGAGCTTGTTTTTTTCCTTCTAATTCTCATTAAACCATGAGAATGACGTTTAATAAGTGAAGGTTTATCTCTTTATCCGGTCTCAGTGGACTACTTATAGAAAGTAACTGTTCCAGATTACTATTAAATCTTTGCCGTGCTCGCCGCTCGGTTATCAACCATGACAAAGATACCTCATGGAGTTTTCTTAAGTATTTCTAGACTCCATAAAAATGAAATATAAGCGAGCATTAACTGGATTGGGCTCTAGAAAAATCCATAGGACAGTAGAATATTATCAGTCTCTTTACTGATGAGATTTCTAGTTCAAGTGTGTTTTCAATTCTCAATAAAATTTATGTTCTTGCTCGTGTTGGATTGATGAAGGATTCGTCCAGGCCTTCCATTCAATAGTCTTGACTCATCGACTACAGCACATTATCTGGGTTTCAATACTAGAGCTCATATGATTCCTTGAGGTTGGTATGCCTCAATGGCAGACCATCTTTCCAACAGTAGTGGGGATGCATTAATGCCTCCTGATCGTTGGATCCTATAGGGGTTCAACGTCATTTTATTTATTCACACTTGTCGGGATGAATTAGGTGTTCCTTTGTTCCCTTAATGGTGGTGGACCTTGCATTGGTTAACAACATTCATAAATGGAAGGTAATTCATTGAATCCCTTGCACATTCAACACCAACTCATTTTATTCGTGTGCAAGGGGATTGCATAGAGAGAGGGACGAGATGAAGACTTCATAAATACTACAACAAAATTATAGTTTTGTCGGAATAAAAATGGAAGCATAAACAGATTGGGTCCTAACATATTTTAGGGTACATCAGGGTGTGATTATCAAAATTCCACGGCTTGTAACAATAGCAGAACAACAGAATGAATTCCAAGTGAAGGAATATGTTGGTCATAGGACAGTCTCAGCATGCATCCAGTTTTGCAGGAAGAATCTTGTTCCGGTAAAGTAGTGATCCACTCGGGGCCAGGAATCCGAGGGGGACAACAGTTCGACTGAATGAGTCGGCTCTGTTATGACAGAAGCACAAGAAATAGAATAAGCAAGCAAAAATTACACTATGCAAATAAACACAAATACACAGAGACAAATATGCAGGAATGTGAACTGATTTCTCTATTACTGGATGTAAAGATCCGGACTGATAAGATGTATATTACAATAGTTTACATTCTTATATAGAGAGTGTTGAGATGCTTGGGTGCCTTCCCGTTACGTTCAATTACAAAATAAGTTATAAAGATTCGGCAGTTCAACCGTTACAGTCGACTGGAAGACAGAGAGACAGTTTGTCGAAGTTCGACAATCGCAAGTCGCAAGATGGTGTTGCGCAAGTCGCAGGTCGGCGTTGTATGTCGAAGTCGCAAAACTGTGAGTTCGCTGAACATGTCGAATTCATGTCGCAGTTCGACAACTTGCAAAATTTGTGTCGAAGTCGCAGAGTGTGTCGAAGTCGAAACTCGTCGGATTTGTGTCGACGATGGCTTATCGCAGTAGATGTTGACATTCGATAATAATTCCAATTGCGATGTGGATCAGACCTCCTTCCTAAGAAACAATGGTCCAGATTGTTTTCTCATGAAGGTGAGGAAACTTGTTGGTTAGGTCAGTAGCAGAGTACCACTTTCCTTGTGCTGGGATCTGGCCTGCCTTAATAACCCGAAACAAGGGAATTGTGTTTTTCCTTGTATGGCGTACTCGTCGTCCCACAATGGTGTTGCAAGGAAGAGGCTCTTGAACATCTGGATCGATGCCGTCGGGTTCTATTGTCCGCAAGTCGTTCTGTTCCAACAGTGGTGCATGGTATGGTCGAAGTAGATCCACATTGAAGACATGATGTAGACCAAGGCACGCAGGAATGTCGAGCTGGAAAGCGTTTTCTCCAATCTGCTGAAGAATACTGTATGGACCATATCGCAAAGGTTTGAGATTCTTGAATGGTCCAGTGAAGAGCTCCTTCTTAATATGTAACCAGACCTTATCCCCAATTTGGAATGAATGAGGGATATGATGCTTATCGTGTCGGGCCTTAGATTTCTCGTTTTCTCTATGTAACATGTCCTGTGCTTGTCTCTGGATGTCGCAAATGTGTTCATGAAACTTCAATGCTTTGTCAACTTCTCGCTGGTTGTGGTTAGTGTCGGAGTTCGGGTGTGTCGAGAAGCTAATCAAGTCGATAGGTGTCGAGGGTTGAATTCCATAATAGATCTCAAATGGACTCTTTCCTATAGAGATGTGTTGAGCATGATTGTAACTGTGTTTTATGTATGGTAGACTTTCATCCCATGTTTGTCAATGCTTGTGGTTGTACATGCGAAGCAGTTGTACGACCAAGCAATTCACAACTTCCGTCTGTCCGTTGATCTGCGGATGAAAAGCTGTCGACAATGAGAGTCGTGTGTCTAGCCATTGCCAAAGGGTATTCCAAAAGATGCCGACAAATCTGGCATCTTGATCGGAAATGATGGTTGTTGGTAAACCAAAGTGTTTCCAAACATGTGTGAAGAAGAGCTGAGTAGTCTGTTGCACTGTCGTTGTCTTCTTGCATGGTATGACAATGGCCATCTTGGAAAATCTATTGACTACTACTAAGATTGCGTCATGTTGATGTTTCGTAGTAGGATACCCTGTCAAGTAGTCCATAGAAATAGATTCCCATGGTCGACTAGGAACTGGCAAAGGCGTGTACAATTCCTGTCATTGATTAGGCGGTTTAGCAATGGCACAAACCACGTATGATCAAATGTACTTGTTAACGTCGGTTTTAAGTGTAGGACAAAAGAAATACTTTTTCAGAATAGCAAGTGTCTTTGCTACTCCAAAGTGTCCTGCAGTATTGCTTTAGTGCACGTCTCAAATGAGTTGTTGTCGATGCTCACTGGTCGGTACAAAAAGCTGTCCAAGCTTGTATAGCAAGGTATCTTTCAGGAAATAGTTAGCGGTCGATGACTTGTTAGTCTGAAACTGTCGATAGACTGGTGAAAATTTGATGTCTTCCTGATACAACTGAGGCCAATTAGTGGTGTCATATCCCTGCATACTCATCACTGTGAAAAGGAGAGTAATGGGCGGCTTGCTTAGACAATCGGTGGTGATGTTAGCTTTACCTTTACGATACTTAATTACCAACTGGAATTGTTGGAGGTAACTAATCCACTTAAGCTGTCGAGTTGTTTGAAGTTTTGATTGTGTCGGATCGAACTGTAGAGGCTTATGGTCAGTGAGGATGACCATTTCCTTGCCAAGGATGTAATGCCTCCATTGCTTGAGAGCTTTCACAATGGCATCCAATTCTTTTTCGTATGTCGAATATCTTCTAACAGTGTCGTTATAATTTTTGGAATGAAAAGAGACTAGGTAAATAGACTGAGTGATCACTGCGCCCAAGGCATAGTCCGATGTGTCTGCCTCAATCTCAAAGGGCTGACGCAAATTAGGTAACAAAAGTACTTGTGCAGTGCAGAGCTTGTGCTTGATTTGTTCAAAATCTTCTTGTTGTGTCGGTGTCCATTTAAAGAAATTTTTCCCACTTCCTTTCGTCAACTGATTCAAGGGCCAGGCTATGTGACTGAATCCGAGTATGAATCGTCAATAGAAATTCGCCAAACCAAGAAAACTTCTTAGTTCTTGAATGTTGTGAGGAATGGGCCAATCTTTGAGAATTTGTACTTTTTCCGGGTCGACGTGAATTCCTGCAGAGTCAATTACAAACCCCAAATATTTGATGTTGTTCATCGCAAAGGTACACTTGTCCATGTTCAAGTAAATTCAATGTTGTTGGAGAGTGTCAAGGACTTTTCGAAGATGTACAACATGTTCTTCCCATGATCAACTGAAAATCAATATGTCGTCAAGATAGACAATGACCCATTTTTCGATGAAAGGTCGAAGAATGTTATCCATGTATCGCATGAAGGTCGCAGGGGCGTTGGTTAAGCCGAAAGGCATGACTAACCATTCAAACAATCCTTTCTTATTCTTGAAAGTAGTTTTCCATACATCTAAGGGCTCGATTGGAATATGATGATATCCCGACTTGAGGTTGAGCTTAGTAAAGAACTTATCACCTTTCAGACAGTCGACGAGCTCATCTATCCACGACAGAGGATACCGATTCTTCACTGATATTTTTTTGAGTGCCCTGTAGTCGATGCACATGCGCCAAGTCACATCTTTCTTCGGAACGAGGACGACTGGACTTCCAAAAGGGGGGGAGATGGGTCGAATATGACCTTTGTCGATCAAATATTGGATTTGTCTGTGAATCTCTTCATTTTCGAGAATGGATCTTCTGTAGACAGACGTGTTGGGTAAAGAAGAACCAGGAGCAAGTTCAATAGAGTTTTTTACCTGACAATGTAGAGGTACTTCGACTGGAACTTGGAATAGGTTTTGGTACTCATCAAGAATATTATCGATCTGTTGATTCTATCAGGAGCTGCATTGGTCAATGACTCGACTGGTTGCTGCAGTCTTCCTAGAATGTTGCAGCTTTATCATAATCAATGCGAACTTCTGAGCATGATTAATGAGCTTCTTTGTATGTTTTGCAGATACCAAGGAAACCCTTGGTGCAGGTCGTCGTTATGGTATGCTGTATCACTGATATCCGATTTGGACCATCACCTTCTACAGTAGTGACTGGTAACTTCCATGGCGATCCCATAGGTAAGGTTTCCCAAAAAGGGCGTCGACTACGGAGAGTGCTGCCACGTCGCTTTCTCTATGAGTTGTTGTGTCTCGTCGATGGCATATCTTTCGCCTGTTTCTTCTTCCATCTATGGATGTAGTGTCTGCTTGGATTGTTGAGTCTGCGAGCGAGTTTGAACTGGCATAAGTCAGGTAACTTTGCTGGAAGTGTCTACGCAAAACTTAAGCACGAACAAATATGATGCACTCTGGCGAAGCTCTGAATGAACTTTGATTATGCTATGATACCAATGATCCACTCGAGGCTAGGAATCCGAGGGGGACAACAGTTCAACTGAATGAGTCGGCTCTGTTATGACGGAAGCACAATAAATAGAATAAGCAAGCAGAAATTACATTACACAGATAAACACATATACACACAGACAAATATGCAGGAATGCGAACTCATTTCTATATTACTGGATGTAAAGATTTCAATTGATAAGATGTATATTACAATAGTTTACATGCTTATATAGAGAGTGCTGAGACGCTTGGGTTCCTTCCCGTTACATTCAGTTACAAAATAAGTTATGACGATTCAACAGTTCAACCATTACAGTCGACTGGAAGATAGAGAGACATTCTGTCGAAGTTGGACAGTCGCAAGTCACAAGATGGTGTTGCACAAGTCGCAGTTCAATGCTGTATGTCGACGTCGCGAAACTGTGAGGTCGTTGGACGTGTCAAATTCATGCCGCAGTTCGACAACTTGCCAAAGTTGTGTCGAAGTCACTGAGTGTGTCGAAGTCGAAACTTGTCGGAGTTGTGTCGACGATGGCTTGTTGCAGTAGATGTCGACATTCAACAATAACGCCAACTGTGATGTGTATCAAGTAGCACAAGGAAAAGTAGAATGAAGAGATTATGGGAACGTCTTAGTCCAGTAGCACAACAACATATTCTTCTAGTTAGATGGAATCCTAGAATACCTTCCTCCGGTGATGCGAAATCATGCCTTCAGCCTTGTGCTACTACTAGAATATTTTCTTCCAGTAGCACACCTGATTGCATATTAGAAAGAGACACTACCGAAACAACCATGCAAAGTGACCTTGCACGCATGTCCTATTAATGAATGAACATTGTTACAGTAACGTTAATGACATCAAATGTAGGAAGAATGCACCATTTTCTTAAGTACAGACCACTAGACAGAATATCATCATAAGGAAAAGAGGAAAGGATAATCTCTATCAATGATAGGATAAGCACATCACAGAAAATGGAAAAAAGTACGCTTCAACCTCAGAATATCATGACCTTCCAACTCGAATCATGTGGCATCATCATCATCAAATGCTAAGTCATAACCAAAAAGGAGAAACCCCACTCGTCACCATATGGAGAAATACCAAAGAGGCACATATATTCAAACTTCTATAGCCGTTAGTCTTAAAAGCCAAGGGTAAATTCACGTGGTGATTACCGGAGTTGCATGATCCAGTAAGGCCATAATTGTTCCTCACATTCCAGAAGCCTCTGAATCTATAGCTCCGTACTAGGTAAATCATGGTAAGGCTATCTCTTATTTTTGGAAATTAGTGATGAATGTGGATAACATCATTTCTAATATTTTCAAGTTACCTCCCCAATTTAGCCTTGTACAATAACCATTGTACCACTACCCTGCCCAATTAAATTCAAGCATGCCTACAATTATGGTTTTGCATGAACATATCTCTTATTAGTAAGTGATTTGGACCATGGTAAGGATCCAAATCACTTCATTCTACACCCTATTGATTTGAAAAGAGAAAGGAAAATTGAGGCCTAGATTCCCACCTTCGTCCTATAGAGTGCAAAGATGTGAAAACTTGAGCTAACTGATCCCCACAGGTTGCAAAAGCTGGGAGATAAACAACAAAGGAATAGAACAAGTTCGTATGTGTCTATAGATTCGAACTGGAGGGTGTGGAATATTTGGATTGATTCCTGACCTATAAGGGTTATTTCAGGGATGCGGGATGGATTTCATTTTGTGAAAATTTGCATGGATATAATACCAGGGTGATGAAGGTGTTTGCGAAGGTTTATGATGGTCACATAGCATAGTTGGGGTAGTTTATATTGATTTTGATTGAGGATTCAATTTCTCAATGCATTAGGCTTCCACAGGAGGGTGATCACTGGTTTAAAGGCACACCGGTTAAGGACTGCGATTACAATCAATTCTTGATTCCATAGTATGCAAACCCCAATTGGACAAAAGGAATTCCTCGTGATTGAGTCATGAGTGAATGGAGGGATGTTCTGTATGCAATTCAAAATTATTTTACCTGCGAAGTTAGGTACACAATTACTTTCCAGTATCACCTTTGGTTCCTTCTGCATTTTAATGGGACTAAAAAGATGAATCTGCCTCATTTTCTTTTGAGAAGTATATCAAAAATGGCAACCCACATTCAATTGCATCCCTAGAATGTAGAAACTACTTTATTCCACCATGGTGTCATTAGGTTGTGTTGATGCCTCGGATATCGCAGCATCAATCAGAAAGGGATTCACCCCAGTAAGCAGTCCCAATTAGATTGTTCACCGTTTGGTGTGGGGAATCCGTCCGGTTAACGGTTCCGGCTACCGTAAGATTTAAAGATTCTTATTATTTTAACCGATTACGGCCTGATCCACCGTTTATGTGTTTTATTTTAAAGATGATATGCAAGTGCCCTAAGCTAAATGCAGGTAACTAATCTAAATTAATCTAAAACAGTATAAGTAAATCTAACCTATCCTTACAAGGAGCAACTGTAAATATGAGTAATGTGCTGAAAGAAACATCTAAAGATTACATGGATAGCCATTTAAATCATAAAGAAGCATTTTCAGTAGTAGGTTAAAGATATTAAAGATAGCTTTAATTCACATTAACACATTCAATTACTTATTTAGGAGAATTATCATTGTACTGGAAAAGCAAGATCATTCAATAGACAAAAATAATTCACAGCAGCAAAGAAAGATCTCACAAGAATGTACGAGTGACATAAGAATAATCCAGCAGACATTCAACACATCTTTCCAGGCAAAATTGTCTTCTGCGAGGCTTTTATTACGCAAAATCGAGTTCCTTATACATGCAGAGAAATAGTTCACGTACAAGCCAGAAAATAGCTTTCACCTACCAAAAGTCCCTTACACTATTCACTAATCATCTATTTATAAGTTTACAAAATGCCTCTAGGGCTGCCACCTATCTCTTTACAATTTTCTTTAAAAATTCTCCCAAAATAAAGCAATTCGTGGCCTCCTTTATATAACAGAAAAAAGGATAGTTGTCCTTGTGACTTCACGTTTTGACCACAGGGACAAAGAGAAGTAAACAAAATCAAAACAATGCATCATGGCTATTGCAGCTAACTTTGGGGTGGTGCCTCTGCTGGTGATGTTGTGCCTATGCTGGTTGCTACCGCTGCTGCTGTCTTCTTCTCTTCCTCTGCTATATAACTAAACCATACACCAGTTCCTCTTATAACAATATTTGTTGGCGAGGGGAGCAAGATTTTTTGTGAAGTCACATGTTTATCAAGTTCTACTTCAATACTTTGAAGTCCTTCTATTGCTATCAGGTGGATCTCTTTGAACATATGATTGTGCACTGATGATAGCCCAATGTAGTGGTGGAGATCATCTGTGGCTAACACATCAATTTTCTTTACATACTCCATTTGAATGCCCAGCTCGTCTTTTAAATCGGACAGGCGTTTCTCTTTACTTGGAAATTCGTCAAGGGTCTAGGGGAAAAAAACCTTACACTTTTCATGCACTTCGTGAATCTTTTGATATAGGCTATTACCTTTCCCCATTGTACCCTGGATCTTAGCAATTAGCTTGGCGCTGCAATTCCTGCAAAATTCCATGAGGGCTACATCTTCCTTAAAACCGGCCACAGATTTGAATGGGAGGTGTTTAGGGAAATCTGCCTTCCCTTCTCTCCACTCCATCTAGCTCAAAATGTTTGCTTTTACTTGAGAGTACTTGTTTCTAAGCCTAGTAGCCTCGGTATTAACCTCCTTCATTCTATCCAACATGGTCTTGAGTCTGCAAACCTCCTCAGTAATTAGTTCTTGCGTGGCATGCATTTGTCTCAAGATGTCACAGGACTGTTCGTGAAAGGGAGACATATCCATTGCTCTGCTTTCTGTTCGCTCTAGCCGCTCAACCATCGACTGTTTATCTTCTTCCAACTGAACAACTCTAGCTTCGGAATCATTCTTTTCTGCCTCAAGTACCATCATCTGGATTTCCAGGTGCTCATTTTCTTCTGCCAGGTGTTGATACTTATCTGACAACTCTTTGTGGTCAGCAGACAGGCGATTATATTTGTTCACCACAAGGTCCCTGTAGGCCTACTCGTTAGCCATAGTATGCTGCAACATACGATCTCTTCTCTTTGTTGACTCGAACTCTTTAACCATGTCGATCACATTATCTTGGCTAACATTAATCTCTTCTTCGGCTTTAAGCCGCCTTTCTTCTTCGGCACTTTTCTCTTTCTCAATCATCTCCCTCTCTTCTTGATCCTTGGCAGCTTGCTGCAACCTAGCTTCCTCAAGTTTAAGAGCCTCTTCCTGCTCCCTTTGCAACTTATCGGTAGCAATTTTCTGGAATCTCTCTGCCTCCTCTTTCAACCTTTTCTCTTCACGGGTCAGGACCTCAGCTGCTTCCCTTTCTTTCTGCAGGTTGGCGTCTCGGGCTGTGGTAGAGCTAGAGCTAGCTCCACCATTGTGACGACAAATCTGCAATTCAATCATATTACTGATTCCTCTGAATGCCTCCTCTTCATTGTCATATTAATGTGCATAATCGAAGTGAGCATGCAACTCTCTGCAGTGCTCCACAACTTTGTTCCGTCTGTCATTTCTATGAAAGATTGCCTCATCGAAGTGAAAACCTCTTAACTCTTGAATGAACTCTTCGGCTGCTACAACCCCCGAGAACTTATAGGCTCCTATACAGAAAGGCAAAGGAGGGAAGGAAGCCTTATGTAGCTTATTAAGAAATCCGCCCACTCCATCAAGGAAAACTTGTCTGACTGCTTCTTTCAGGACTATGTAATCAGTGGCATATCTTGGTAATATCTATGGTGGCTTAGTACCTCCAAACATTCTGATATAGGTACCCTCTTCCGAGAAGTAGAAATCGCCATAATTCTCCATGACTTCCATGGCATTCTCTGACAGGAAATTGGGTTCTTCATTGAACATCTGCTCATACAGAGGCATAATGAATTCTTCACATATGAGCTTATAGTGCACCCTGTAATTTTGAGCCCATAGTATTTTATAAGCAGTATATACCGGGGTGTTGGACTGATCCCATAAGCAACCTAATTTGGGGAAAGGGAGTTTTGCCAAGATGCAATCAATGAGATATGAAGACATGTAAAACTCTGACTTTTTTAGAGCCAGATTTTCTTTAGCTGCAGCCACAGTAGATGCCAAACTATCTGAGAGGATAGTGTCCCAATCAAAAATAGTTCCCTTAAATGCTATGTAGTGGATTATGGGGGCCCATTGTATCCTATATACAGTTCCATCAGGCATGCCGAAAATTCTGCTTAACATAAGGGCAATCATCCTAAAAGGGGGTCTTAGGCTCTGAAGTTCATACTCATCATTGTCTCTCTTCCTTAGTTGTTTTCCCGTGATTAACAGCCTTTTAGCTATTTCAAAATTATTCATCTGTCCCAGCCATGTGTCGTCCAGTGCCTGTTGGGGACATGGGAACTTGTAGGCTGTTGCAATATAAGCCGGATGGAACGAAGCGAATGCCTCTCCCTTGCTGTCATGCAACACTCTTGTTTCTGGGTTGGCATGCTCCAATATCCACCCGATTACTTCTGAGCAAGGGAATAGCTCAGGGCGTGTAGAAGCTATGGATATGCCAGAGGCCCTGATGTTTAGGTAGATTTTCTCTTCTTCTAAGAGTACCCGTGGGATATCTTGGTCTCTGAGCATCTGGTAAATATCTCCCCACCTGACCTCAGGAGGGACACCTGTGGTGCACTTAGTGTCTTCAAATAGAGTTTCAATTCTCGGCTCTACTGGCTCTAGTTCCACCATTTTAGCTTTCTTTCTGCTACCCTTTGGCATTGTAGATTATCTCTATCAAGCAACCATACGTGAATGGACATAAGATTGCAAATAATTACATAGAATAGAGCAATATAGGAAAGAAACAGGACTAGCATGATAACATATAATCATAAAAAACCATAATGTCGTATGCTGGCGTAAGAAACAAAAACGCAAATCACTTAAGAAACACATATTATGGCCGTTTCACTTGAACGTTCTAGGGAGGCGATGTCGGGCTCGGAAACTTTTGAGCGGGCACATGGGCGCGGTTACAGGTTTGTGTTGCCGAAGAAGATTGGTCTCGCGGATTAACAGGATTGGGAAGACTACGGGGTTAAATGGTCATAGGGTCTGCATGCTCATACGGTTGGAAATAAAGACAATAAATGACGAAAAATCCACAGACCATTCAACTGATACGGTGAAAAACATCCAAGAAAGGTCCGACACAAAGCTAAGACAAAAACAATGGTAGAACCACCTACCTAGCAACGAAACAACGGTATAACAGGGTCGGCGTGGCAACAAACGAGCTGAGCTGGAGCGAAAATTTGCACAGTCTCCAAACGGCATGATAATTCGATTCAACCAATGGGGTTCAAAAAACCCATACCATATTTATAATAAGGTACACGCGTGTGGCAATTAATGGGTAGGTGGCGGCCATTTAAAACGGTGTTAATGATGCGTACGGTGGGTCAAATCACCATAAACGGCATTTAAGCCTAACCGTCAAAACCGAAGGGAAAAGGTGAGTTTCATCCGTCGTTGCGGCAAGAACTTGTGAGTTTCTTCCAAAGCGTGGGAGACTTGGCATTTGAACGCGACATCTGCACGTTGCGGAAAAGGAAAGAGAGTTGATCTGCCGTTGCGGAAAGACTCGACGAGTTCTTCCGAAATTGACAAGTCAATAGTCCGTTGCGGCGAAAGTTCTTGAGTTGGTTCGCCATTGCGGAAAGACTTGACGAGTTCTTCTGCAATTTCGGATGAATTTGGTAAGTCTTTTCCGAAATAGTGAAAGGTTGAGGGACTTGGTAAGGAGGCGCTTGTTGCGGCAAAACTTCATGAGTGCTACCGCCGTTGCAGGTGAACATCTCGAGTTCTTCCGAAATATCGGATAAACGTAAGTGCTTCCACCGTTTCGGGTGAACATCTCGAGTGCTTCCACCGTTTCGGGAGAAAAACTTGAGTTTTGACTTAGAAGAAAAACTACAACTCGAAAAAATATTTCTCATTGAAACAAAAAACTAGGTACAGAAAAATTTCCAAAGGAGACTTAACTCCTAAGAAAACTTTCTAGGAAGAGAAAAGGAGGGGCCCCAATGTCTACAAAAAAGAATTGGGGGGGGATGTTGTTGCAACAACAATTGGCGATTCTCTGGTGAACACAGATCTCTGAAAAGTGTTGATGTATATGTAACTTTGGAATGTATTTCATCTGTGTATTTTATATATATTTATTGTACCCTTATAAGAGATGTGTCATTCCTCTATAAGGAAGTGTCGTCATGTGGATTGACAAGTGTCGCAAGTATGTGTACTTGCCGATGGGTTATTAGACCACCATGTGGGGTCGACCCTCAATTATATATATTATAATGTGGATGTACCTAGCTAGACAAGTCAGCCCCATAAGGTCACTAGGCAAAAAGGTTAGTATAAATAGAGATCGGAGATCTCTATTTTACTCATTCGGAAAAGTAACTCACTCTCACTCAGAAAGTGGCGGACTAGTGAGGAAGAGGATCATCTGCTACTAGGAGACTATCTCAGTGTATTTTGGTTGTACTTTGGTTGAGCCATTGCTCTCTCTATCTCTGAGAAGTTGTGGGGTTTTTCACCTTAGGGTTTTCCCCACAGAAACTCTGTGTCTCTTGTCTCTCATGCTTTTGATTCTTGTGATGCTTGTCATGCTTATTGTGATTGTCATGCATTGATATACTGCATATGTTATTCTCTCAGCAAAGATCCTAGAGTATTGCGAATTAATGCTCAAAATTTAACATGGTATCAGAGCTAACCTGAGAAGAAGACATTTTGCAGTGACGAAAACTTGAGTTTCTTATTTATTGGGTTTCTCTCCACATATTTTGGAAAAAAAGTATAGTAGATTGACTCTACTCATCAAGGCGCATCTATCTGTCCAATCAGAATTCAATTCCGAGCATTTTCAGATTTGGCCCTAAAAATTAGGTTTTCCACAAAAATAGGAATTTCTGGAATTTGAAGACATAGATGGAAGCTCCTTGCAAAAATTGAAGTTTAGAGCTTTGGATCGAGATTTTTGGCTGGGTAGATCTCCGGAAAACTCAAACCCTAATTCAGAGCTCTCCCCAGTGAACCCGGGAGGACAAAAAGTCAAATCTGAAGGGTAAAACTTTGCTGATCTCAAATTCTGAATGCACCAGGATGATCAGATCATCAAAGCGCATCTTTCTATCCTTTCAGAAATTTGAAATTCACATTTTGAATTTTTAGGGTTTTTTCGACAAACCCTAATCCGAGACCAGATCTAGTTTTCAGCATTTCAAGTGGTAAGACCTAAATCTTTTCTATTTCCATTTGAATTACTCTTTAATATGTCTCTCCACACCAAGCTTGAGGATAAGCTTGAAGGGGCTGATAACTTCCAAGCCTGGAAGTATAGGATTGGGTTAATCCTGGAAGAGAATGAGTTGGACTCATATATAAAAGAAGACATCCCTATCCCAGAGGATGAAGAGGCCAAGGTATTGCATAAGAAGAACTTGGTCAAGGCAAAGAGAATCATTGCTGATTCAATCAAAGACCATCTCATACCCCATGTGTCTTCTCTTAAGACAGCCAAGGAGATGTTTGACTCTTTGACCAAGCTATTTGAAGGGAAGAACATAAATCGGAAGATGACCCTGCGGAACAAATTGAAAGGAGTAAAGTTTCAGAATGGAGAAACCATTCAATCTTATTTTTCAAGGGTCTCCCAAATCAAGGAACAACTAGAAGCAGTGGATGAAATGGTGGAGAATGGTGAAGTGGTGAGGACCACTCTAAATGGCCTACCCAGGTCATGGGATTCCTTCATTCAAGGAATTTGTGCAAGGAAGAAGTTGATCTCCTTCAACAGATTGTGGGAAGAATGCTCTCAAGAAGAAGCTAGGCTTGTGGCCTGAGAAGAAAAGATGGAAAATGAAGATCAAGCTCTCATAGCACATGCCAGGAAAGGCAAGTCCAAGAAGGAATCATCTCATAAAAAAAGATCCTATCAAAAGAATAAGAAGGATCTAAGATGCTTCACATGCAATGAGAAGGGTCACTTTGCTTCAGATTGTCCCAAGAACAAAAGGGATAATAACAACAACTCCAGCAAGAAGAAGAAGGGCAGCAAAAGAAAGTTCCATGCTCATGCTGCCAAGGATGATGAACCTCCAAAGAAGAAGGCTAGGGCAGAAAGTGATGATGACTCATCAAGTGAAGAAGAGTATGTTCTAATCTCTGCTCTCACAGGTACTATCTCCCATGGTTGTAATGATTGGTTGATTGATAGTGGGGCTTCCAAACACATGACTGGGTTTAAGGAATCTTTTGTGAATCTATCTGAACATGAATCACCCCATAAGGTGAAACTTGGGGATGATTATCAATACCCAATCAAAGGAAGTAGTGAAGCCTCCTACAACCTAGATTCTGGAAAATCTTTGAAGATGAAAGAATTCCTTTATGTACCTGGGCTCAAGAAGAACTTACTCTCCATCTCTGCATTGGATGCAAAAGGTATGAGGGTTGCATTTGTAGATGGCCAAGTCCTAATGTGGCCAAAGGGTAAAACAATCAATGATGCAGTAGTGATTGGAGAGCAAGAGGGAGGTTTGTACAAATTGAAGGGACAACCTGAACATGCCATGGTGACATAAAGACAAAGATTCATCCATAGTCATGGATCACATAGAGGTATGTATAATTTGTTTTTGCAAAAGTTAACTAATGAGTTATGCAGGTCATTGAAGAGAACAAGAACACATTGCTAGACACAACTAGCAAATATGGTGACCAAGTATGTGTTTCTTATATCATAGGATCTATAATATAAGTATGCATGGCATGATTGATGATGATTGTTCATAAAGTCATAAGTTTGAATAATCATGGGTATATGCATATTATGTGTCTTACCTTAATTAATGATATGACTAACCAGAAGAGTCATAGGTTTGAGTAATTACAGGTTTAGACATGTTATGTTTCTTATGATATGACTAACCATAAGAGTCCTATATAAACCTTGAATGCTAATGCTTATTATTTCTATACATGCTTGAGATTATTGTGTTTTAATAGTATACTAATGAATGTATGATTTTGTATGAGATCACAAGAATAACACAATCATGATACTAATAAGTATGCATAGGGACCAAGGATGAATATGAGTTCAAGAACAGGTAATCCAGGAAGCAAAGATCAAGAGGGAGCACACTCCAGTGGTTTCTGCAAGGGTGCAGATATTTAGAGGGAGTTGTCCATCTCTCTACATTCCACAACAGAAAGGTGTAGAAGGACTCCAGAAGCTCCTTGTAATGTCCCCAGCTTGACCCTATTGCATTAATATTGTAAATGATGTAAATATTGTTATTTAGTCATGGTGAGGAGCTCAAGGCCAAGGCCCCGCCATTGATTTATCATTCTATGTATCGGCAATTAGAATAGATGCATGGAGTTCTTGTGCTAGTGGTGCACAATGTAAAATCGGACATCATGTAAATATGCAATTTTAATGAAAAACCCACAATCAGCTACGCAATGCAACAAAGAGATGGGGGCATGATCTTTACAAGGAATAGGGAGGGAAAATAACCAAACCCTTGAGCCATGGTGTTAAGCCATTTCATTGAAGAAACCCATGAACTCTCAACTAACCATTTGGCCTCATGCACCCAATCATTTAATTCTTCCAAGAGTTGGTTGAGGCAGTTAATGCCTTGGGAATGAAGAAGTATGGCAGCCATTTTCGTGTATGGGCAAGCCATCAACCTGGAAATTCGTGTTTTGTCTCCTTGGGCAAAAAAACGCCCACGAAATGGTGCCCAAAGCCATTCTGAACAGACAGTCTTCACTCATTCACGCAGTGGGAGCTAGCTGGGTCTTTCCCTACACGTTTTTCATCCAAATCCTGCATTTTTTCCATGCCTGGGAGTTCGTTTTTGCATATACAGTAGCTTGGGAAAGAAGGGCCACGATTTGGGGACTGTATGGAGGTCGTTTTTGCCCCGAATGTCCAAGGACGTTTTTCTAAAAACGGATTTGGCTTACCTGGGTTGTTCCCCAACTTCCCATTTCGTTTTTGTGGATTCCCACGTTTTTTTTTCTGAGTTAGTTGAAACCCCATCTCATGCATTCCACTTTGGAAAACGTTTTTCTCATGCCCAACACTTATGATTTTGATGTTATATGCATCCATCTCTTATCAGCCTGAGAAACCCAATTGCTGATTGGCTTGGTTGATTCTGGTATACCTTTGGCTATGTGAGAGCCTGTTTTCCCCTTTTCCTTGTGGAGATCATGCCCAGCTCGGGGGTGGCAGTGGTGCTGAGAGATCGAGGAGCACACTGGCCTACGGTTGGGTGGAACGTTGCAGAAGCATAGCTGGTTGCTCAGGGATTACTTGATTTAAGATAAGTATTCTCATTTGCAAATTTGATATTGCTTAAATTGATGATATGGCATAAAAATCGGGAATGTATGATGGATGTGTGTTAATTCTGCACATGATTTACTTCTGCTGTGTTTGCTTAGATTGTACATCTGCATGCCTGTCTTTTATATATGTGGATGTTTCATTTAGTAAGCATCGGGGCCAATTGCCCGGTTTTAGCACAATGATCCTCTCTATCATGCTGGTATGATAGGAGGGGACATTACATTTGGTATCAGAGCTGATGGTTGCAGCATTGGGCCTCTATGGGCCAAATCCAATTGTAGTCATCTCTGAAAAGAAGAAAGTTTTCAAATTTTTCCTAAGTCTGTTTGAAAAATTTGTTTTGAAAAAAAAAAAAAAAAAATTTCGTTTAAGTCCGTTTCGGAGAGAATTCCCGAATGTCTTCCGTAACTGCGGAAGCATTCGGCGAATTGCTCCGAAACTGCGGAAGCATTCCGCGAGTTTTTCCGCAACGCGGAGGAGTTTGGGAAGTCGCCCCGAAATTTGCGGAAGGATTCCGCGAGTTGTCCCGCAACGCGGAAAAATTTGGCGAAATGCTCCGAAAAAGTGGAAAAATTTTCTAAGTGTTGGCGTCGAAAGGAAATTTTCGGAAGGAATTCTCTTCCGAAATTACGGAAGGAATTCTCTTCCGAAAATTACGGAAGGATTCCGCTAATCGTTCCGCAATGCGGAAGAGTTCGGCGAGTCGTTCCGAAATTGCGGAAGACTTCGACGAATCGTTCCACAACTGCGGAAGACTTCGCCGAATTGTTCCGCAATTGCGGAAGCATTCCGCGAACCTCCCCGAAATTTCGAAAGCATTCCGCGCAACGGCGGAAGCATTCCGCGAACGGCTCCGAAACGGCGGAAGCCTTCGCCGAATGGCTCCGCAACGGAAGCCTTCGCCGAATGGCTCCGTAGTTGCGGGAGAATTCGCCGAATGGCTCCGCAACTGCGGGAGCCTTCTCCGAATGGCTCCGCAACTGCGGGAGCCTTCGCCGAATGGCTCCGTAATTGCGGGAGCATTCGGTGAATCGCCCCGCAATTGCGGGAGCGATCGGCGCCCGAAAAAAAAAAAACTTGATTTTTGAATAGCAGGAACATCCGGACTTAGAATGGAATGATTTCTGTGGGGCTCGGAGGCCATTGATGAGGGCCATGAAAGAACCAGTGAAGACCCCGAGCCCATTACTCTCCGATTTGACAGAAAATGGGGAATAGTGACTTTTGAAGGACGGAGTCCCGAGGCTTGACAGAAGGTTGTTTTGAGCTGAAATTGATCAAGCGCGGCCATGAAGCAGGCACGATGTTAAGTTCAGAATCTTGGAGCCAAACTCCAAAGGATGTGGAGTCGGGGTGAGCAAGAAGGCCAAAAAGCACTGTTCCGGGCCACTTTTTCGGGATTTTGAAAAGCTGATGTACAGTAAAAGTGACCCTAGATGTGGGAATCAAAAATTTTACTGAACTAGACATTTCATATTCTCAGTAAGACGGACAGTTTCCGTTAGACGAAGATTTCCCAGAAATGCACCGTTTGGGAGATAGCCATTTTGGCCCAAAATTTGGAATTTTGGAAAAATGTGAAAAGTGAGAAGTAGTAAAACCGATAAATTCATAGAAGATGAACGGTGCATCGGAATTAAAATCCGTGAATTGCTGAGTGTTCCTTGTTATATGGACTAACTTCTCCCGGTAGATAAGTTTTTGCGATTCCTCTTAGATTTTCTTCCACAGGTGGCTAGAGTTGGCATTCTAGACCAAAAATGCAACTGTGTAAAATGTGCAGAATTGGAGTGAAAGTTGTCATTTTTTAAGAGATGCAGTTTCCGCACCTGATGTCGGAATGGAGCATGAAGATAGGCATTGGAAATCTTGTCCAACAGGGAACAATGATGCATGACCAGAGTTTGAATGAGGTCTACATACATCATAGATATTTAGTGCAGAAGAGCGCCCACGGCTGTTTTGACAAACAAATTTTGTTGTCAATATGGGCAATTTCTACAATTGCATGATATGGAAGAGGAATTCCATGTTACAATGAGGGATCGAAAAAGGGAGAATTCTTTAAACCCCTGTTTGTTATCATACTTATAATTATGAAATTGTCATATGGCATAAAAATGTTAAGAATGTAAGGGATTACATAAATGTATATGCACTAGATGGCATCTTAACAAACATTGCATAGTGCATATGGAAATGCTTGTGCATGAATGGGATATTGCATATTTGTAAAATAATGAAGTCTGCATCTGCAATGAACCACTAATGGAGAATGTTGTGGTTGATAATCACTATTGATGTTGGCATTGGTTGTAGGACCAAAGATAACAAAGAGCATGGCTAATGCGCTGAGGATGTTGTTGCATGAAGCCAACAACCTTATGCAGAAAGGATGGTGCAACAAATCTATGATCATAAAGTTGGAAAAAGGACTGAACAACCTTGGTAAGAGGCCAACCGATCAGGTAACATCAGGCGATGTTAATGGTAACCATGCAGGTAATGATTATTGGAGCCTAATTGCATGAATGTTGAAAGAGGATTTGGTAAGATTCCTTCAACTATGTTTGAGCTATATTGATTTAGTTTGCATGTGGTATTGAATGCTAATTGGGACTGTTGACCTACCAAGCTTGGTGAGGTGTGGGTAAGTGAAGGAAACGATCCTTACACCCTATGACTGTTTAGAAATCTCAATGCATTCATATGAATTATATCATGCCATGTGTATGTTGGTTATGTGCCTAATAACCAAAGCAAGTGAGGACTGGTGGTCCTGATTATGGTAATGCAAAATAGTAAATACATGAAGAGCCAAATCATGATCGATGGGCTGCTAGAATGTTCTGTGGAAGGACAGAGTTTTATGAATGATATGACTGTAAAAAGAAATGAGTATTTACGATTTATTTAAGTTGCATAGATAGTGTGACTATGTCTTGAAATTCTATTGTGATAATGATGCATTTATAGAAATGAATATATATCTCATTGCATTTCATATGTTGAACAGCTGAAGGTGTTTGAATTATTGAGTATTATAATTCTGAGATCACTTCAGTGACTGTTATGGCAATGAAAAATTATGTGCGTAGATACTCACAACGTGTTTGGTTGTTTGAAGTTTCAGTTTTCAGGTAGAAAAGTCTTGCGTATGGCAATGAGGATAAGTCCATAGTAAAGACCGGGATCTACCATGTGCAAAAGCCAAAGGTTATGAGAAGGTTCTCATGGTTGTAAATTTACGCATGAAACGAATCTGAAAATTGTCTGGTTTAAGTTTATGAGAATAGTCTCATGGTTGCAGATCTAATTTCTGTAGGAAAACAGATTTACAAATTTCAGATTTGAGAATTTGCTTATAATTGCTAATGATTGTTTGGCTTATATAGAATTGTGTCAGGAGGACATGTATAGGTGAATGTTCATGTATGGTAGCAAGGGTGAAACCATAATGGGGAAAGTGATACCACTTACAAGAGCCAAACAATATGAGGAGAGACTCATTGCTAAGCAAATCAATTTCTGTAGGAAACAGAATTGTAAATTCATATTGAATTTAATTATTAATGCTATTGATTGGTTATGGAACAATCATATTTGAAGCTTATTGCTAAATGTTGCTGACTGTTTGGCTATTTGATTAAGTGTGCCAGGATGACACATTGCAAGAAGACCATGTGTGATGGTCTGCAGAAGCCAAACTAGATGGGAAAGACCCCATGATTGGGAAATGGGTTTCGGGTGAAACGCCATTGTCTCAACCAAACAGCATGTCGGTAAACCATGAAAGTGAGATGGTAAAGCTATGCCCAGAAGGCATGTGAGACACATATGCAAAATGAATGAGTATTCTATGACCCTGGACAAGAACATGCATGTCTAAATTATTAGATTGAATATGCAGAGCATGTTTTATTACTTCATTATTTTTCCAGACTGTTTGAGTATGATTAGGACCTACATGGCGCACATCAGGAAGGGGGTGCACACCTTTTCTGGTGCTGGGTCATGGTAGGGTTTTCAATATTGACTACACCCTAAGGGAATGGACGCATTCCTGGTGTTTCAATACTTGATAGTGAATGATATGAAATATGATTACGATTTTTGAGCAGCAATACTGATGAGTCTGCTTATCCTTCTTGTGCTATCAGCTTACACAGATGCAATTGGTGTTGCACGTAAGAGGAAAAGTGAAGAAAGGGTGCTCAAGAGGACTGTATGGGCAGTGGTAACCTTTCTACGCTCACACTAAAGGACACTAGAAGGGGTGGATAGGCCCGGGGAGCTGTGTTGCAGAAAAGGGGTATCATCCTTGTGTAGTGTGAGTGGGTATTGTGGGGCCATGCTAGCCTGCAGTCAAGTGAGTCACCTATGGAGTTCCTGGAGGGAACCACCGGTTGCATAAGAGAAGGAGCCACGTAATCATACTATGTTGTTCATATTTCCTGATAAACCCAGTTGGTGTACTGGCTTGGCAATGGTTGTGGTATGCCTGATAAACCCAGTCGGCGTACTGGCTTGGCATTGGTTATTTGGGTGTTGTGGCGAATGGTTGTTGGATGCCTGATAAACCCAGTCGGTGTACTGGCTTGGCATTGGTTATTTGCATGTTGTGGAGGTATTGGTTATTTGGGTGTTATTTCCTGACAAACCCAGTCGGAGAACTGGCTTGGAAATGGTTATTGTATGCTTGATAAACCCAGTCGGCGTACTAGCTTAGCATACTGATTTTGAAATGCTTGATAAACCCAGTCGACGTACTGGCTTAGCATACTGATTTTGAAATGCTTGATAAACCCAGTCGGCGTACTGGCTTAGCATACTGATTTTGGAAATTCTTGATAAACCCAGTCGGCGTACTGGCTTAGCATACTGATTTTAGGGATGCCTGATAAACCCAGTCGGCGTACTGTCTTGGCATTGCCTATTCGGATGATGTTGTGGAGCAGCATGTGTGCTGGCCAAGCATCCACCCCACAGGTGATCCAAGGCTTGTAAAGCAGAGAAGGAAACCTGTGGAGTAGCGAGGAAAATGCACAATACAGATAAGTATTCATTTTCATTTATTTCTTATTTGGAATAATGAAGGCTTCAGGTATAAGTCTTATGACAACCAAGCTAATACACTGTTGTTTCTTTGTTGGAAACCTTGGCCATTACAGGAAGCAAGGACCCTGAAAGAGCTATAAATGCTTGGTAAAGCTAGAGAGTAACTGGTTGGAGCTATAAATTCTTGGTAAAGCCAGAGAGTAACTGGTTGGAGCTATAAAATTCTTGGCAAATTCAGAGAATAGTTGGTGGGAACAGTAACCACTCGATGTTGTGGAGCAGCTGGCGTACTAGCCAAACATTCCTTTAAACAATTGATAAAACCAGTCAGCGTACTGGCCTGGCATTGCCTATTTGAATGGTTGTGGAGTAGCTTGCGTGCTGGCCCAACATTCATTGTTGTATCCACGGGAAATCCAATGCTTGGAAAGCGAAGAAGGATCCTGTGGGATAAAGTGAAGACATCCTATAAAGATAAGTATTTGGTTATCTTGTAACTCTTGCTTATGAATATACATGTGTATATGATTTAATTATGATTTCTTAAATTCTCATTTGGAGATAAACCCTATGAAAATACACTAAACATGTGTATTGACTCAATGTTTGAGTGTAGGTATTGCTGGAAGCAAGGAATATGAAAGCATCTGGAGGATGCATGTGGACATGTGACCATCCTAAAGAGAGCTCAGTATGAGCGGTAATGAAAGATGGTGCTAGTGGAACTGTGTGGGTCCTAGCAGCCAAAGGTTCTGTAAGCGACAATGGGGAAGGGTTCCCTGGTTGAAAGCCATTAGACAGACCTTAGACACTAAAGTGTCATAGCCAAGAAAGGGCAAGTCAAGCATTCACATTGAAGTGAAAGAGGCCAAGGAGCATAGAACCACCAGTGATGGTGTGGCTCCGGATTGGAACAAGACTAAGAGGGGGAAAAACTCTTACTCGTCTCTTTCTTTTGACTGATGCATCTTAGAAACAAAGGATTGTTGAGTGAATGTCATAAATGAAAACAAATTGTGTTTCATTGCTTGAAATGAATTGTGAATGTTGAAATAGTTATTTTCTTGTGAAAGGATGAACATGAATGAGTTCATGTGTGTGTGGGAAAGCATGAAATGTGTGGAAGTCTCATGAGTAAAGCATGGACGTTCCAAGTCAATTAGGAAAATAATTGACTAATTTTATTGTTGTGTTATGCTTGTCCTAACAGGAATTGCCATGATAAGTCTCACATATAGTTGTCGGGACAACAAGAAAGATGGCATCCATGAAATTCCAGACTTGTAGATCAGCTGGAAGATAAACAAACGGAAGGGATTGCTGTGGAGCGATGCCCATCTGCAGAACTAGAGGATCAATCCAACAAGAGCAGCTTGTGGAAGCCAAAGGACTTGGTCCTGAAAGTTCAAGTAAATAGATGAAACGCAGGACAGACCTGCCACCAGTTGTGAATTTTGGACATGTGTAAAGTGGGTATATAATCTGAAGTGTTGGAACACCGAGGACGGTGTTATTCCAAGGGGATGGGAATGTAATGTCCCCGGCTTGACCCTATTGCATTAATATTGTAAATGATGTAAATATTGTTATTTAGTCATGGTGAGGAGCTCAAGGCCAAGGCCCTGCCATTGATTTATCGTTCTATGTATCGGCAATTAGAATAGATGCATGGAGTTCTTGTGCTAGTGGTGCACAATGTAAAATCGGACATCATGTTAATATGCAATTTTAATGAAAAACCCACAATCAGCTACGCAATGCAACAAAGAGATGGGGGCATGATCTTTACAAGGAATAGGGAGGGAAAATAACCAAACCCTTGAGCCATGGTGTTAAGCCATTTCATTGAAGAAACCCATGAACTCTCAACTACCCATTTGGCCTCATGCACCCAATCATTTAATTCTTCCAAGAGTTGGTTGAGGCAGTTAATGCCTTGGGAATGAAGAAGTATGGCAGCCATTTTCGTGTATGGGCAAGCTATCAACCTGGAAATTCATGTTTTGTCTCCTTGGGCAAGAAAACGCCCACGAAATGGTGCCCAAAGCCATTCTGAACAGACAGTCTTCACTCATTCACGCAGTGGGAGCTAGCTGGGTCTTTCCCTACACGTTTTTCATCCAAATCCTGCATTTTTTCCATGCCTGGGAGTTCGTTTTTGCATATACAGTAGCTTGGGAAAGAAGGGCCACGATTTGGGGACTGTATGGAGGTCGTTTTTGCCCCGAATGTCCAAGGACGTTTTTCTAAAAACGGATTTGGCTTACCTGGGTTGTTCCCCAACTTCCCATTTCGTTTTTTTGGATTCCCACGTTTTTTTTTCTGAGTTAGTTGAAACCCCATCTCATGCATTCCACTGTGGAAAACGTTTTTCTCATGCCCAACACTTATGCTTTTGATGTTATATGCATCCATCTCTTATCAGCCTGAGAAACCCAATTGCTGATTGGCTTGGTTGATTCTGGTATACCTTTGGCTATGTGAGAGCCTGTTTTCCCCTTTTCCTTGTGGAGATCATGCCCAGCTCGGGGGTGGCAGTGGTGCTGAGAGATCGAGGAGCACACTGGCCTACGGTTGGGTGGAACGTTGCAAAAGCATAGCTAGTTTCTCAGGGATTACTTGATTTAAGATAAGTATTCTCATTTGCAAATTTGATATTGCTTAAATTGATGATATGGCATAAAAATCGGGAATGTATGATGGATGTGTGTTAATTCTGCACATGATTTACTTCTGCTGTGTTTGCTTAGATTGTACATCTGCATGCCTGTCTTTTTATATATGTGGATGTTTCATTTAGTAAGCATCGGGGCCAATTGCCCGGTTTTAGCACAATGATCCTCTCTATCATGCTGGTATGATAGGAGGGGACATTACACTCCTACAAGGAAGCAAAGACTCAGAGGGAGTCCACCCAACAAACAAACAAAGATAAGTATTTTAATTATCATTTCTTGCATATTTTTCTGCTTAAATAAATTTGTTCAATGATGTATATGCTCATGTTCCTAGACTTAGGATATGTATTGTGCATATTAGAATGATTGCATTAATGAACAGTATACTACTAATATGCATATAATGGATAAGTGGCCTATGGCACTGTACAACATTCCATTGCTACTTATCTAGAATGAAACCTCTTTGCTGACATGTTGGGAGTAGTGCAAACTCTTAACAATGTTCTGGTAGAGACTGGAAGGCATCTAGAAAGTTATGGAACATGGATAAATGTTGTATTGAAGCATTGGCTAAGATAACTGCATGTCTGCATGACATATTTATTTATGTGTAAAGAATTTTGTTCTGAAAATTATGAAATGTTTCTAATCATGCAATTTAACTTGTTTTGTAGGAAAGACCGTATATCTTCACCTACAAAAGAAGGACTACAACATTTGTTCCAGCAACAAAGATATCTATTGAAGATATTGAAGTTCCTAGGATCTGGGATGAAGAAATGGAATGCCATGATCCGTCGATCATGAAGAATGATGTTTGGGATGTAGTCCCAAGACCTGAAGGGAAGTTTTGTTATGACCTCAATATGGATCTATCAGATCAAGCATGCTGCAGATGGCAGCATAGAGAAATATAAAAGCTATGAAATGGAAAATACACCAGATGGATGTCAAGACTGCTTTCTTGAGTGGTGTAGTTGAAGAGGAAGTATATGTGGAGCAGCCACTCGGTTTTGAAATACATGACAGGGAGTCATATGTATGCAGATTGAAGAAAGCCTTGTATGGCTTGAAACAAGCTCCCAGAACTTGGTATGGTAGGATGGACAGTTTCCTATCTAGTTTGGGCTTTACCAAGAGTAAAGCGGATTCCAACCTTTACTACAAGGTTGAGGAAGGGAATCCTGTGATTCTACTCCTGTATGTGGATGACTTATTTGTAACAGGAGATGACAGATTGATTGCAGATACTAAGAGGAAGCTTGCTGCTGAATTCAATATGAAAGATTTGGGAATGATGCACTATTTCCTAGGTATGGAGGTGTGGCAGAGTGCAGGTGGGATCTTCCTTGGTCAAGGGAAGTACACAGTAGATATCCTGAAGAGATTTGGGATGATGGATTGCAAGGCCATGGCCACACCTATGGCATCGAATCTGAAGCTTCTATGTGATGCTTCATCTGAGCCGGTTGATGTCTCTATGTATCGTCAGATGATTGGGTCCTTAATGTACCTGATGAACACGAGACCAGACATTTGCTTTGCTGTGAACACATTGAGTCAGTTCCTGACAGATCCGGGGAGTGTTCACCTGGTTGTTGTAAAGCATGTTCTGAGGTACCTGAAGGGTACAGTGGATTATGGGCTCAAGTATGAAGCGAATCAAAAGTTTAACCTGCAGGGTTATGTTGATTCAGATTGGGCTGGCAGTGCTGCAGATAGGAAGAGCACATATGGGTGTTGCTTCAGTATGGAATTAGGTGTGATCTCTTGGTTTAGCAGGAAGCAGTCCTGCGTAGTACTGAGTACAGCTGAGGCAGAGTATGTTGTAACTTGTTCGGCTAGTTGTGAGGCAGTATGGCTACGGAAGCTACTGTCTGAGTTATTTGATCTCCCGTTGGATGCTACTGGTATCTTCTGTGATAACCAGAGTTGTGTGAAGCTGTCCGAGAACCCAGTGTTTCATGACAGGTCGAAACACATGGAAATCAAATATCACTATATCAGGGATATGGTGTAGAGAGGAGCTGTGAAGCTCTTGTATGTTGCGATGGACGAGCAGATTGCAGATGTGCTGACGAAGCCACTAGCCAGGGTGAAGTTCGAGTACTTCAGAGAGAGGCTTGGCATTCTTCAGATCGAGGACACTTCGAGGAAGAAGTGATGGACACATTTGCTGAAGCCATTCCAAGCATGTTGGAAGGAGGATCCTTCACATGGCTGTGGATGTAAGCGCTGGATGACGAGCATCAGGATGATGTTTTGGTTTCTGCTTGGATATGATCAGTTGGATCATTTTTGTATATGTATGTATGCATCATGTTGGATTGTGGATATGTTCAGTTGGATCATTTTTATGTATGTATGTATGCATCATGTTGGATGCTGGATATGATCAGTTGGATCATTTTTATGTATGTATGTATGCATCATGTTGGATGCTGGATATGATCGGTTGGATCATTTGTATGTATATGCATCATGTTGGATGCTTGGACCATGCATCTGAATATGTATCAGGTGGATACATTGTATGATCAGGTAGATCATGTATATTGATATGTATCAGGTATGATCAGGTAGATCATGTATGTTGATGGATACATTGTGTGGATCATGTATCTATGTATCAGGTGGATACACTGTGTATGATGATATGTATCAGGTAGATACTTGGTGTGCATCAAATGGATGCATTGTATGATCAGAGTGATCGTGGATGACGAGCTTCTCCAGATGACATGCAGCAGGATGTTGCAGTGATGATGATCAGGATGATCATGTGTACATCAGGATGATGTATGGTGAGTATCAGGTTGATACTCTGTGACCGTGGAATAGGTTGTGCAGATAAGCATGTAATTTGTGCCCTGGGAGATTTGCAGATGGTCTTTCGAGGTTTTGCCTATGGCATGTAATTCGTACCCTGGGACATCTGGAAAATGCTCTTTCGAGGTTTTGCTTGGGAGGACATATAATTTGTGCCCTGGGAGATCTGCAGATAGTCTTTCGAGGTTTTGCCTATGGCATGTAATTTGTGCCCTCGGATATCTGGCATATGCTCTTGCGAGGTTTTGTCCTATGGCATGTAATTTGCTCCTGGGAGATCTGGACAGGATGAAAAAGGCCTCAGATGCTTCAGCCAGGTTTTGCCATGACCACATGTAATTTGCTCCTGGGAGATCTGGACAGTATGAAAAAGGCCTCAGATGCTTCAGCCAGGTTTTGTGGTGAGATCACATGTAATGTGCTCCTGGGAGATCCGACATGTAGAGCCGTGTGCTCGTAACAGCCTGGGATGCTTCAGCCAGGTTTTGTGATGGGTCACATGTAATGTGCTCCTGGGAGATCCTGCAGGTAGATCCATGTGCTCGTAATAGCCTGGGATGCTGCAACCAGGTTTTGTGATGCACGTAATCAGTCCTGAGAATTCCACAGTATGGCCAGTGATGATGAAGACCTGCAGGTGGTGGGCCTACATCCAGTATGAAAAAGGACTGGCTCTGTAGAACTTCCTATGACGAGTAGAGTCAGAGATTGGTTGAGATAGCAGCAGCAGTGACGATGATGATGATGTTGCATCGATGACGATGATCCCGAGAAGAAGACTTGTCTAGCAGAATTGTGTCGAGAAATACCTTCCTAGTTAAGAGGGAGTGTTGATGTATATGTAACTTCGGAATGTATTTCATCTGTGTATTTTATATATATTTATTGTACCCTTATAAGAGATGTGTAATTCCTCTATAAGGAAGTGTCGTCATGTGGATTGACAAGTGTCGCAAGTATGTGTACTTGCCAATGGGTTATTAGACCACCATGTGGGGTCGGCCCTGAATTGTATATATTATAATGTGGATGTACCTAGCTAGACAAGTCGGCCCCATAAGGTCACTGGGAAAAAAGGTTAGTATAAATAGAGATCGGAGATCTCTATTTTACTCATTCGGAAAAGTAACTCACTCTCACTCAGAAAGTGGCACACTAGTGAGGAAGAGGATCATTTGCTACTAGGAGACTATCTCAGTGTATTTTGGTTGTAATTTGGTTGAGCCATTTCTCTCTCTATCTCTGAGGAAGTTGTGGGGTTTTTCACCTTAGGGTTTTCCCCACGGAAACTCTGTGTCTCTTGTCTCTCATGCTTTTGATTCTTGTGATGCTTGTCATGCTTATTGTGATTGTCATGCATTGATATACTGTATATGTTATTCTCTCAGCAAAGATCCTAGAGTATTGCGAATTAATGATCAAAATTTAACAAAAAGAACTTATCCTTAGGGTAGAAATCTTCCAGGATGCTGATTTACATAAGCAACGAAATGTCTGCAAAGGTCATCATTTATGAATACAGTGATCACTCTCATCATCATGGTCATTTTGGGAGAGGGAAACTTAAAGTCATACTTCTTTCTGACTCTCCTAGGGCCTGGATATGGATTTCATTTTAACAGCTTATCTCTTAGAGATTAATTTTGAAAGACTCCACAGGATCGTGACAAGATTTCACAGACATATTCGTTTTTTTTTCATCCCCATGCTATTTGCATCCTTTTGGATGTTTCTTTATGACTTTTCGTCATTTGAGTCTTCCAGAAATGGATTTCTTCAACTCGTATATCTTATTTTGGTTCTTCAATCCATAGTGTCCTTTTGTGTGAGTGATACATTTACTTAATTATCATGCTTCACGGACGGAGAAGAACCTTGCTGGGCTGATTTATTAGTACATCTTTTCTTGATCAAGTTTGTTTAGTGCTTTCTCTGCCGTGCTTTGATTGAGGCGAGAATTTCTGGAAATCAACTCTTTGATACTAGCCCTTTTGGATTTCATTTGTAGCATGGGGTCATTTTAAATGCCATACATCTGTGAGAAATGCTTCCTTTCCATGGGTCTTATCAAAGTGAACTCTCTGAGACATATAATTATATTGCAGTGAATGGAGCCCCAAGATAGTCAGAAAGAAGTGTTGAATCTTAGCTATTAAAACAGGGTTATTCTAACCAATCAGAGAAAGGGCCTCTATATTCCTAAACATCAACGTTGAGGACAAAGTCCCCAGAACAGCCCACCATAAGTGAGTTCCAACCTGTCAGGATTGAGCTTAGTTCAAAGGTCTAGCTTATATATACCAAAAGTTGAGCTGAGCTAACCTAAAGGAAAACAAAAACAACTGAGCGAAATGGGAATGTAGCAAACAACTGGCTGGAATTAACAAATGGCTAGAACTAAAAAAAAAAAGGTCAAAACAAAGAAAAAAAGAAACTAGAAACAAAACTATGTACAAAAGAGTCCTCAAGGACTACGAGAAGTATTGCTTAAGAGCGAGGCTATTGAGAGGTAGGGTTATCTCCTCTCCTTGTAGGTCCTTTAGTTTGTAAGTAAATGGGTCGAGCTTTGCAGAAATTTGGTAAGGGCCTACCCACAAATGCTGGAATTTCGTGTGCATTCCCTTGCCTTCATGATGATGGTCCCATTTTAGAACCTAATCTCCTACCTCAAAACTTCTTTTACCGGACTTTCTCTTATCAAACCACCTTTTGAATATGTCTTGGTGTTGATGGAAGCGGTCTTTGGCTTTCTGTCGGGATTCTTCAAGTTGAACCAAGGTATCGATCCTGTATTGTAAAACCTGACTTCCAGACCCTCGGGAGGCTTGGGACAATTGTAAGGATGAAAGTAAGATGTTGGGGGGAAGGATGGCTTCCTTGCCATAGACAAGGGTGTAAGGGGAAACCCCTAATGCATTCTTTTGAGTCACCCTATCTGCCCATAAGGCATTTGGGAGAGCTATATGCCAACTTCATTGATTTTCAATCACAGTCTTCTTGAGAATTCGGATGAGGTTCTTGTTTGAAGATTCAACTAGTCCATTTCCCCGAGGGTAGTAATTGGATGAATAATGCAATTTAATTTCTCTTTCATAAACAAATTCATTTATTTTAAAATACGAGAAATAAGTGGCATTATCAAATACTAGGGAAATTGGAACCCCAAACCTGGTTATGATGTTCTCTTTCAAGAAAGTGATCACTGTGTCTTCATTGATCTTGCGCAGTGGGGCAGCCTCTGTCCATCTGGTGAAATAGTCGGTGGCTGTCAATATGTATTGATGTTGCAGAGAATAATATGGCTTTATCTCTCCAATGACATCTATACCCCACTGCTCGAAAGGTTCTGAGATGATAACCGGTTGTAAGGGCCCCACTGCCTTTGGTAGTTTTCCAGCACTCCTTTGCCATACATCACAGTTCCGTGCGTAAGTATGGGAATCCCAGAATAAAGTGGGCCAGTAATAGCCGGCTCTCAGTATTTTGTGAGCTGTTGTATCCCCTAAATAATGTCCACCAACAGGGCCATCGTGTAACTCTCTGACGACTTTACCTGCATCCTCCTTCTCTAGGCATCTGAGGAAAACTCCATCAAAATTTTTTCTAAAAAGTATTCCATCAATGATCTGATAAGCCGCTGACCTTAAATGGAGGGACCTTCTTTGCTTAGAACTCCAGTGCTCTGGTAGGTACCCTTGTTGCAGGTAATGCACTAAATCCCTATACCATGATTCGGGAGTGGTGAAGATGGGACATACTTCGACTAAATTCAGCTCAGCTTCATTCTTCCAATCCTACTCTTCATCAATTGTATGTTTAGTAAGCCGTTTACATAGGACTTGTCCTTTAATTATGGTGGCCGGTTTAAATTATAAGTCATACTCTTGAAGAGCTGTGACCCAATTTCCCCTTCTTTCTCCCAACTCCTTTTGAACGAAAAGGGATCTGACAGCTGGGTGGGGAACTATAACTTTAGTTATGTTCTTAAGAATATATGGTCTGAACTATTTTACTGCTTTGAACACGGCATACGCTTGTTTGTCGACCACAGGATAGTTCAGTTCAACACCTTTTAGATCAGTGCTAATAAACGAGATTGGGTATTCGCCCCCTAGCTCTATCTTTTGCGTGAGCACAGCTACGAGAGAGTCATCTGAAGCAAAAGTATACAAGATAAAATCTTTGTCAAAATCTAGGCTTCTTAAGGAAGGGGCATTAGCTATGGCCGTTTTAATATCTTTGAATGCATCCTTCTACAATTCTATCCATTTGAACTGTGTGCTTTGCTTGACCATTTGCTGCAAAGGTTTAACAGTTTGCACAAAATCGGGGACAAATCTTCGAACAAAATTGATAGTGCCCATGAATGATTGCATGGATTTTTTGTTATGGGGCATGGGAATTTGATTGATAACCTGGACTCTCTCTTGATATATTGAAATTCCCTTCTTTGAAATGATATGACCAAGAAGTTTACCTTCAGGAACATCAAACACACTTTTATTGGGGTTTAAAGAAATACCATATTTTCAACAACGATAAAAAATATGCTTCAAATGAACAACATAGTCTTCTCTTTTCTTTGAAAAAATGGTCACATCATCTAGATAGACAACGACACAATGGCCACCCAATCCTTGGAAGGTGATGTCCATTGCTCGCTGGAACATGGCTCCTGTGTTTATTAGGCCGAATGGCACTCTTTGGTATGCGAAAATTCCCCACTTGGTGCGGAAAGTAGTTTTAAGGCGGTCTTCTTTAGCTACTAATACTTGATTGTAACCAGAGAAACCATCAAGAAGGGAAAAGAGTTCTGATCCTGATACCATCTGGAGAATTTGTTCCATTGAAGGGACGGGATAGTTATCTTTATCTGAAGCTCTGTTCAGGTTCCTGAAGTCAACACATAATCTTATCTCTCTTGACTTCTTTCTTACGGGAACTAGGTTAGCAACCCACTCAGAATACCGGACTTTAAATATTTTCTTAGCATCAAGTAACTTCTTCAATTCCTTTTGAATCAGAGGTTCGAGAGTAGGATGCATCCTCCTCAATTGCTGCTGAAATGGCTTGGCGCCTGCTTTCATTGGTATAATATCCTGAATAGTGCAGGTGTCATATGTTTTCAAATCTTCATAAGTCCATGCGAAAACGTCCTTATATTGACGAAAAAGCTTGATGAACTTATATCTTTCTCCTGGTGAACAACATTTGCCAAGGTTAACAAATCTTGGTTCAGCTTCAGTACCCAGATTTACTAATTCGTGTTGCATCGATGAGCTATTGGTCTTGGTATTTGCTGGCCTTTTGAACTTGCTCTGTAAATCAAACAGCACTTCAAGTGACCTCACCCCTTTGGGAATGAAATTGCCTTTAGCTGCATCTTTCTTTTGTAAGTCCACATCATGCTCTTCTTCGTTTATCACAGCTTCTTGGAACATGTCTTCATTTGTTAAAAAACTGATAATCTGATCGTCATCATCGAAAACTCTGAAGTTTGTGATATTTTCAGGGACAGAGGACCTGAAAACCAATTCAATTGAGCATTTATTATTAGTTGGCACCAATCTGGAAGCGGATGTGGCTAATAAATCAGCAGCATTCTGCAGTTTAGGAACATATTTTATATTGAAAGCATCAAAATGTGTAATTAAATCCCATACCTCAGCCTGGTAACCTTTCAGATGAGGTGAAATATAGTGAATGGTATCTCTTACCTACCTCACAACTATTTCTAAGTCACCAAAAAATTTCAGGTACTTAGCATTTAAACCGATGGTTTTCTTCAATCCGTGGACTAAAGCTTCATATTCAGCAGTGTTATTAGTACAATCAAATTCTAATCTACAGGACAAGAAGTACTTATTCCTTTCTGGATCCATCAGAACACAACCAGCTCCGGATCCTTCCAAAGGTTTAGAACCATCAAAGTATAGAGTCCAAAAAACATTGTTTGGTCTAACTAAGTTAGTGTCTTCATGATCTAAGTCAGTGACTAAGTTAGCTATGTTACAATCAATATCATCAGTCCTAGAGAAATGAAGGAGATTGGACTATCTATCTGATTCAGGGTTAATAGTTTCAGATGATAATTACCCGGATCAATTTCTAAAAAGTAATTTTCCAAAAATGAAGATGAAAAGGCCACAGCTTCATTCCTTTCTTCTAGCTAAGTTACATTTTGTTTCATATGTGGCTCCCTCAAAACTTTGATCTGATTCTGTCTATTCTGATATGGCAGCCATAAATGGGACCAATCAGTTGTGAAGTAACCATTAAGTTTAGTGGACCAGTCCCTACTTAGGATTAAACCATAGGCTTCGGGAATGTCAACTACCATTACATCAATGAACTGACATACTCTAGAATCTGCTGATAACCTAATCAGAACATCTTTCATTTCCCCAATAACCTTAACAGCAATCCTATCCAATTGAATAATCTGCGCAGGAGATGGAATCAGTTGACCATTAATTTTCTTACAAATAGACAGTGGCATGACATTTGAGGATGCTCCAGAATCTACCAGACAATTGTGCACATTGTGATTGAAGATTTCAAAAGTTAAAAGGAAAGGCAATGTCTGGGATTTGGATTTCCCGCCGATACTGGCTTCATTAATTTCAGGGTTGATCCGGATCTTGGGGGCTGAGACCCGGAAGGCTTGAATGCCGAGAGAGGAGGAGATTAAGCATGCAAATCTGTCATAAAATTCACATGAAAACCCTAATATTGCATAAGAATAAGCATGAACAAAAACACATGAAGTGAATGGGAGGTGAGGCTCAAAGAGGAGCCCCACCTCTAAAACTAATTACCAATTACTCACTCAGATCTAAATAATCTCACAATGAACAATAGAAAATATGAGAGAAACCAAATGAGTAACTTGATATCATGAGAAGGCTTGCTAGGCCTTTATATAGCATTATTACAATGTTTTTTGAGGCTATACCATGGGCCAAAACTATGTGCTACTAAATACCATGGATGAGAGAGGGTGGCCTCTCTATTTAATACTTTTATGGCTTATACATCCGAATTTAGACCATATGCCCCCTAAAATTCGGATCATTCCTCCCCCCTTAGAAAATGATGGTCCCCATCATTTCATGCTAAAAAGAGACCCATGATTACACTGTGCTAGCTACCAATGAAGAGAAGGGTTTTGTGTGGTTGACCCATAACCGTGGGTTTTGTGAGGTTGACCCATAACCGTGGGTTTTGCAAGGGTGACCCATAACCATGATGGCAATGACAAGCTTGATTCCAATGAAGAGAAGAGTTTTGTGTGGTTGACTCAAAACCATGGGTTTTGTGTGGTTGACCCATAACCATGGTGGCAATGACAAGCTTGTTTCCACTGAAGAGAAGGGTTTTGTGTGGTTAACCCATAACCGTGGGTTTTGTGTGGTTGACCCACAACCATGATTACAATACATAACTATGGGTTTTGTGTGGTTGACCCATAACCATAGGTTTTGTGTGGTTAACCCATAACCATGGGTTTTGTGTGGTTGACCCATAACCATGATTACATTAAGATTTTTAAAAAATCGAAAATTCATGATCTTTGGTGCAGTTGATGTCTTGCTGCAAATCCATTCATAGCTTCTGATGCATGTACTGAAATTGAATTCCATTGAAGACCCATTTGAGATCTCGAAGAGACCTTTCCACACATATAACATACTTGCTCTGGGGTGGCCCAGAGATTGAGAAAATGTTTGTTGAAGCTCAAGAGATGCGCGCACACTATTTTGCAGACATCTGTTGCTTCAATCGATGATATCTCTCAAACCAGAAAGCCAAATAAAAAACCGTGAAATACCCATTTTAGCTGACCGAAATAGCTTTCCAATGAGCTATGGTAGAGCCTCTGAAACGTTATATGGAGTCTGTAGCACTTGTTTAAAGTGTTTGTACGTCCGGCCGCATTGTGTACAAACATGTGTTACTTCAAACAAGCATATCTCACAAACCAGGAAACGAAATGAAATTCCGTGAAATACCCATTTTAGCAGACGGAAAGAGCTTTCTAATGAGCTATGGTAGAGCCTCTGAGATATTCTATGGAGTTAGTAGCACTTGTTTAAAGTTGTTGTACGTCCGGCCGCATTATGCACAAACATATGCTACTTCAAACAAGCATATCTCACAAACCGGGAAACAAAATGAAATTCCGTGAAATACCCATTTGAACTGACAGAAATACCTTTCGGATGAGCTATGGTAGAGCCTCTGAAACCTCATGTGCAGTCCATGGAACCTGTTCAAAGTTTGCTGAATGTGAGAGTGTTGAGTATAGAGATGCCAAGGGTTTGTAGAGAAGCATGGGTTGTTGTAGAGGTTGTGGAACCTCCGTTGAACCCGCATAATCCTTCAAAATATTGTCCCAATGGAGAGCGTACCCGCTCTGATACCACTGATCCGGATCTTGGGGGCTGAGACCCGGAAGGCTTGAATGTCGAGAGAGGAGGAGATTAAGCATGCAAATCTGTCATAAAATTCACATGAAAACCCTAATATTGCATAAGAATAAGCATGAACAAAAACACATGAAGTGAATGGGAGGTGAGGCTCAAAGAGGAGCCCCACCTCTAAAACTAATTACCAATTACTCACTCAGATCTAAATAATCTCACAATGAACAATAGAAAATATGAGAGAAACCAAATGAGTAACTTGATATCATGAGAAGGCTTGCTAGGCCTTTATATAGCATTATTACAATGTTTTTTGAGGCTATACCATGGGCCAAAACTATGTGCTACTAAATACCATGGATGAGAGAGGGTGGCCTCTCTATTTAATACTTTTATGGCTTATACATCCGAATTTAGACCATATGCCCCCTAAAATTCGGATCAAGGGTCTTCTTGAGTGTCTACTAATGGAATGTTGGGCTGGGACTGAAGAGCTTACAACAACTTGTTTCGTTGCTGGGGAAAACTGCACATATCGAATATCGAAACTTTTGCTTTTACTTTCCTTATATCTTCAATGATGTCATATCCTATATCACATTCGTTTACAACTCTTGTTTGATTGTCTGTCTTGCTTAATATGACCTTTGGTTGCTGGACCATTGTGTCAATATTTGGCTGTTTGGCAGCGGTTGGGTTAACTTTATGTTGAGGAGGAATGGCTGTAATGTATCTTCTAGGTAACTCTTTGGAAATTTTAGGTTTGAGAGTAGTCGAGCTTGGAACTGGATCTGCAATGGAACCTTGACTGTGAGTGTTAATGTTTACAGCAGAGACTGGGATTTCCACAGGATCGTCTTCTATCAATTCAGTTAAAGGTACCCAATCCCATAACACCATGGTAGTGTCTGGAGAAGGTTCCTCTACTTCAAGGTTTTTTTCCTCTGGAGGACCATCTTGATCTGGAATCTGTGAATCTAGCATTTGGTTCATTACTAAACTCATAGTATTAATCCATTGGGGACAGCTCTTTTCAGAGTGCGGCTCTTGATGAAAGGTACAGAAATGTTCCATTCCTATTTCATTTAAATTTAACACAGGGGAAGTGTTCATAGGTGGATGAGGTTGGTCATTGTCTTCCCTTTTCTTGTAGAAAGGTTTGAAAGGATTCCTAGATGTACTAGCTGCCTTGTCTTTCTCGAGATCTACAATTTTATTGGAAAATTTCTGCATCATCTTAACTACATTTTCCATGTCTGCTAATGACTCTTCTTTATTCCTAGTAAGCAGCAGAGGTTTTCTATTAGTTGTTGGCTTTGCTTCTGCATCTAAGGCATGTTTAGCAATGCTATCTGCTTCCTCTTCCACCTTTCTTGCTTCTTCGAAGTTTTCTATCAGGGTGGTTTTCTTAGTTCTTTTAATGAACATTGCTATGGGAACTTCAAGTGCTGTTGTATAATATTCAACTAAAGATTCTTCAGTAGGTTTAGTTGCTTCCCTGAAATTATTCAAGAGCGTAGTGAACCTTTGGTTGAAGTCCTGAACTTTTTCTTTCTTTTCCATTCTCATGGAAAGTAATTCCTTCATGAGTGTAGCTACAGTTTTTTGGTTTCCATACTTCTTTAAAAAATGTTTTTCAAACTCCTCCCAATTGGAAATTGAGCTAGCTTGAAGGCTAAAATACCAGGAAGAAACTTTTAGTTCAAATGTGTATGGGAAAATCCTACAAACTACATCTTCATGCTGCACATTTAAAAGATTCAAAGCCAAGTATAAACTCTTAAGATGATCTTCAGCAGATATGCCTTTACTGGGGTCGTATTTGGGTAAAACTTTCTCTGTATTTTTAGGCAGATTGTGGAATGGCCCAGCTATATTTAATGCTCCTCTCGCTCTCCAAGCAGGAACAGCCATGGCTCTATGTGGAGAATTAGGTGGAGAATCATGTGGTGAATTAAGTGGAGTGTTCTTTGGAGTGAAAAGTTCTCCAAGATTTTCTGGATCTTCAAAATTTTATGGGTTTTCAAGATTGACTTCTTTCAGAGGTTCTGTGATCTCTCCCAAAGATAAATTTACAAGTTCTTCAAAGTTCTGCACAAGAATCGAATCACGGGTGTACTGTCTTTCCCTTCTAGGGGTTTTTCTTCTAGGGAGAAAGGTTATTGCGTTTAAGCCACCTAGTTGTTTAACGTAAGCTCATGTATGTCTTCTTAAATCAGCTACTTCAACAAAACGTACATCATACAACGTTTCTTGTAGCTCAAAATCAGAATTGGGATTTTCCTGATTTTCTTGATTTTTTGGGATTGCTGTCTCAAGCGAGTTTTCAGTAGGATCTGCTTGACAGGAAGAGTCTCCTCTATTAGCCATGCACTTCAGACCCTCCTTCTAGTGCCAAAAACTGTTGATGCCTCGGATGTCGCAGCATCAATCAGAAAGGGATTCACCCCGGTAAGCAGTCCCAATTAGATTGCTCACCGTTTGGTGTGGGGAATCCATCCGGTTAACGGTTCCGGCTACCGTAAGATTTAAAGATTCTTATTATTTTAACTGGTTACGGCTCGATCCACCGTTTATGTGTTTTATTTTAAAGATGATATGCAAGTGCCCTAAGCTAAATACAGGTAACTAATTTAAATTAATCTAAAACAGTATAAGTAAATCTAACCTATCCTTGCAACGAGCAATTGTAAATATGAGTAATGTGCTTAAAGAAACATCTAAAGATTACATGGATAGCCATTTAAATCATAAAGAAGAATTTTCAGTAGAAGGTTAAAGATATTAAAGATAGCTTTAATTCACATTAACACATTCAATTACTCATTTAGGAGAATTATCATTGTACTGGAAAAGCAAGATCATTCAATAGACAGAAATAATTCATAGCAGCAAAGAAATATCTCACAAGAATGTATGAGTGACATGAGAATAATCCAGCAGACATTCAACACATCTTTCCAGGAAAAATTGTCTTCTCCCAGGCTTTTATTACGCAAAATCGAGTTCCTTATACATGCAGAGAAATAGTTCATGTACAAGCCAGAAAATAGCTTTCACCTGCCAAAAGTCCCTTACACTATTCACTAATCATCTATTTATAAGTTTACAAAATGCCTCTAGGGCTGCCACCTGTCTCTTTACAATTTTCTTTAAAAATTCTCCCAAAATAAAGCAATTCGTGGCCTCCTATATATAACAGAAAAAAGGACAGTTGTCCTTGTGACTTCACGTTTTGACCACAGGGACAAAGAGAAATAAACAAAATCAAAACAATGCATCATGGCTGTTGCAGCTAACTTTGGGGTGGTGCCTCTGCTGGTGATGGTGTGCCTATGCTGGTTTCTACCATTGCTACTGTCTTCTTCTCTTCCTTTGCTATATAACTAAACCATACACCAGTGTCTCTTATAACAATATTTGCTGGCGAGGGGAGTAGGATTTTTTGTGAAGTCACATGTTTATCAAGTTTTGCTTCAATACTTTGAAGTCCTGCTATTGCTATCTGGTGGATCTCCTTGAACATATGATTATGCACTGATGATAGCCCAATGTAGTGGTGGAGATCATCTGTGGCTAACACATCAATTTTCTTTACATACTCCATTTGAATGCCCAGCTCGTCTTTTAAATCGGATAGGCGTTGCTCTTTACTTGGAAATTCATCAAGGGTCTGGGGAAAAACAACCTTACACTTTTCATGCACTTCGTGAATCTTTTGATACAGGCTATTATTTTTCCCCATCATACCCTGGATTTTAGCAATTAGCTTGGCGCCGCAATTCCTGCAAAATTCCATGAGGGCTTCATCTTCCTTAAAACTGGCTACAGATTTGAACGGGAGGTGTTTAGCAAAATCTGCCTTCCCTTCTCTCCACTCCATCTGGCTCAAAATGTTTGCTTTTACAATAACGCCAACTGTGATGTGTATCAAGTAGCACAAGGAAAAGCAGAATGAAGAGATTATGGGAATGTCTTAGTCCAGTGGCACAACAACATATTCTTCTAGTTTGATGGAATCCTAGAATACCTTCCTCCGGTGATGCGAAATCATGCCTTCAGCCTTGTGCTACTACTAGAATATTTTCTTCCAGTAGCACACCTCATTGCATATTAGAAAGAGACACTATCGAAACAACCATGCAAAGTGACCTTACATGCACGTCCTATTAATGAATGAACATTGTTACAGTAACGTTAATGACGTCAAATGTAGGAAGAATGCACCATTTTCTTAAGTACAGACCACTAGACGGAATATCATCATATGGAAAAGAGGAAAGGATAATCTCTATCAATGATAGGATAAGCACATCACAGAAAATGGAAAAAGTACGCTTCAACCTCAGAATATCATGACCTTCCAACTCGAATCATGCAGCATCATCATCATCAAATGCTAAGTCATAACCAACAAGGAGAAACCCCACTCGTCACCATACGGAGAAATACCAAAGAGGCACAGATATTCAAACTTCGGTAACCGTTAGTCTTAAAAGCTAGGGGTAAATTCACGTGGTGATTACCGGAGTTGCGTGATCCAGTAAGGCCATAATTGTTCCTCACATTCCAGAAGCCTCTGAATCTATAGCTCCGTACTAGGTAAATCATGGTAAGGCTATCTCTTATTTTTGGAAATTAGTAATGAATGTGGATAACATCATTTCTAATATTTTCAAGTTACCTCACCAATTTAGCCTTGTACGATAACCATTGTACCGCTACCCTGCCCAATTAAATTCAAGCATGCCTACAATTATGGTTCTGCATGAACATATCTCTTATTAGTAAGTGATTTGGACCATGGTAAGGATCCAAATCACTTGATTCTACACCTTATTGATTTGAAAAGAGAAAGAAAAAAATTGATGCCTAGATTCCCACCTTCGGCCTGTAGAGTGCAACGCTGTGAAAACCTGAGCTAACTGATCCCCGCAGGTTGCAAAAGATGGGAGATAAACAACAAAGGAATAGAACAAGTTTGTATGTGTCTGTAGATTCGAACTGGAGGGTGTGGAAATTTTGGATTGATTCCTGACCTATAAGGGTTATTTCAGGGATGCGGGATGGATTTCATTTTGTGAAAATTTGCATGGATATAATACCAGGGTGATGAAGGTGTTTGCGAAGGTTTTTGATGGTCACATAGCACAGTTGGGGTAGTTTATATTCATTTTGATTGAGGATTCAATTGCTCAATGCATTAGGCTTCCACAGGAGGGTGATCACTGGTTTAAAGGCACACCGGTTAAGGACTGCGATTACAATCAATTCTTGATTCCATAGTATGCAAACCCCAATTGGAGAAAAGGAATTCCTCGTGATTGAGTCATGAGTGAATGGACGGATGTTCTATATGCAATTCAGAATTATTTTACCTGCGAAGTTAGGTACACAATTACTTTCTAGTATCACCTTTGGTTCCTTCTGCATTTTAATGGGACTAAAAAGATGAATCTACCTCATTTTCTTTTGAGAAGTATATCAAAAATGGAAACCCACATTCAATTGCATCCCTAGCATGTAGAAACTAGTTTATTCCACCATGGTGTCATTAGGTTGTGTTGATGCCTCGGATATCGCAGCATCAATCAGAAAGGGATTCACCCCGGTAAGCAGTCCCAATTAGATTGCTCACCGTTTGGTGTAGGGAATCCGTCTGGTTAACGGTTCCGGCTACCGTAAGATTTAAATATTCTTATTATTTTAACCGGTTACGGCCCGATCCACCGTTTATGTGTTTTATTTTAAAGATGATATGCAAGTGCCCTAAGCTAAATGCAGGTAACTAATCTAAATTAATCTAAAACAGTATAAGTAAATCTAACCTATCCTTGCAAGGAGCAACTGTAAATATGAGTAATGTGCTTAAAGAAACATCTAAAGATTACATGGATAGCCATTTAAATCATAAAGAAGCATTTTCAGTAGAAGGTTAAAGATATTAAAGATAGCTTTAATTCACATTAACACATTCAATTACTCATTTAGGAGAATTATCATTGTACTAGAAAAGTAAGATCATTCAATAGACAGAAATAATTCACAGCAGCAAAGAAAGATCTCACAAGAATGTACGAGTGACATAAGAATAATCCAACAGACATTCAACACATCTTTCCAGGAAAAATTGTCTTCTCCCAGGCTTTTATTATGCAAAATCGAGTTCCTTATACATGCAGAGAAATATTTCACGTTCAAGCCAGAAAATAGCTTTCACCTGCCAAAAGTCCCTTACACTATTCACTAATCATCTATTTATAAGTTTACAAAATGCCTCTAGGGCTGCCACCTGTCTCTTTACAATTTTCTTTAAAAATTCTCCCAAAATAAAGCAATTCGTGGCCTCCTTTATATAACAGAAAAAAAGGACAGTTGTCCTTGTGACTTCACGTTTTGACCACAGGGACAAAGAGAAATAAACAAAATCAAAACAACGCATCATCGTTGTTGCAGCTAACTTTGGGGTTGTGCCTCTGCTGGTGATGATGTGCCTATGCTGGTTGCTACCACTGCTACTGTCTTCTTCTCTTCCTCTGCTATATAACTAAACCATACACCAGTGTCTCTTATAACAATATTTGCTGGCGAGGGGAGCAGGATTTTTTGTGAAGTCACATGTTTATCAAGTTCTACTTCAATACTTTGAAGTCCTGCTATTGCTATCTGGTGGATCTCCTTGAACATATGATTGTGCACTGATGATAGCCCAATGTAGTGGTGGATATCATCTGTGGCTAACACATCAATTTTCTTTACATACTTCATTTGAATTCCTAGCTTGTCTTTTAAATCGGACAGGCGTTGCTCTTTACTTGGAAATTCATCAAGGGTCTGGGGAAAAACAACCTTACACTTTTCATGCACTTCGTGAATCTTTTGTTACAGGCTATTACCTTTCACCATCGTACCTTGGATCTTAGCAATTAGCTTGGTGCCGCAATTCCTGCAAAATTCCATGAGGGCTACATCTTCCTTAAAACCGGCTACAGATTTGAACGGGAGGTGTTTAGGGAAATCTTCCTTCCCTTCTCTCCACTCCATCTAGCTCAAAATGTTTTCTTTTACTTGAGAGTACTTGTTTCTAATCCTAACAGCCTCGGTATTAACCTCCTTCATTCTATCCAACATGGTCTTGAGTCTGCAAACCTCCTCAGTAATTAGTTCTTGTGTGGCATGCATTTGTTTCAAGATGTCACAGGACTATTCGTGAAAGGGAGACATATCCATTTCTCTGCTTTCTACTCGCTCTAGCTGCTCAACCATCGACTGTTTATCTTCTTCCAACTGAACAACTCTAGCTTCGGAATCATTCTTTTCTGCCTCAAGTACCAACATCTGGATTTCCAGGTGCTCCTTTTCTTCTTCCAGGTGTTGATACTTTCTGATAACTCTTTGTGGTCAGCAAAAAGGCGATTATATTTGTTCACCACAAGGTCCCTGTAGGCCTGCTCGTTAGCCACGGTATGCTGTAGCATACGAACTCTTCTCTTTGTTGACTCGAACTCTTTAACCATGTTGATCACATTATCTTCGATTGCTTTTGCTGTCGCCACAACGGCAGATGCCATGGCCACGTGAGCAGTATTTGTATTTTGCATAACAGTGGTTTATCGCTGGGTGACAATATCTGAATGAAAAGGTCTCTTTAACCTTGTCTCTGACTTTAGGACTACAGACTTTCTCTTCTTATAATATACAAATCTATCCCATCGGGACATAGTATGATCTTTGGATGGGGTGAAAGGTATGATTGGGAGATTTCTTATATGGATGTTTGCCTCCGTGGGTGTGGTCTGTACCATCTGAGATGAGTCTATATCCATATCCTGGGTGTTAGAACCACCCGCTTGTGTATCTTGGCTGACCTTAATCTCTTCTTCGGCTTTAAGCCGTCTTTCTTCTTCAACACTTTTCTCTTTCTCAATCATCTCCCTCTCTTCTTGATCCTTGGCAGCTTGCTGTAACCTAGCTTCCTCAAGTTTAAGAGCCTCTTCCTGCTCCCTTTGCAGCTTATCGGCAACAATTTTCTGGAATCTCTCTGCCTCCTCTTTCAACCTTTGCTCTTCACGGGTCAGGACCTCAGCTGCTTCCCTTTCTTTCTGCAGGTTAGCTTCTCGTGCTATGGTAGAGCTAGAGCTAGCTCCACCATTGTGACAACAAATCTGCAATTCAATCATATTACTGATTCCTCTAAATGCCTCCTCTTCATTGTCATAGTAATGTGCATAATCGAAGTGAGCATGCAACTCTTTGCAGTGCTCCGCAACTTTGTTCCGTCTGTCATTTCTATGAAAGATTGCCTCACTGAAGTGAAAACCTCTTAACTCTTGAATGAACTCTTCGGCTGCTGCAACCCCTGAGAACTTATAGGCTCCTATACAGAAAGGCAAAGGAGGAAAGGAAGCCTTATGTAGATTATTAAGAAATCCGCCCACTCCATCAAGGAAAACTTGTCTGACTACTTCTTTCAGGACTATGTAATCAGTGGCATATCTTGGTATGTATGGTGACTTAGTACCTCCGAACATTCTGATATAGGTACCCTCTTCTAAGAAGTAGAAATTGCCATAATTTTCCATGACTTCCATGGCTTTCTCTGACAGGCAATTGGGTTCTTCATTGAACATCTACTCATACAGAGGCATAATGAAGTCTTCACATATGAGCTTATAGTGCACCCTATAATTTTGAGCCCACAGTATTTTATAAGCAGTATATACCGGGGTGTTGGACTGATCCCATAAGCAACCTAATTTGGGGAAAGGGAGTTTTGCCAAGATGCAATCAATGAGATATGAAGACATGTAAAACTCTAACTTTTTTAGAGCCAGACCTTCTTTAGCTGCAGCCACAGTAGATGCCAAACTATCTGAGAGGATAGTGGCCCAATCAAAACCAGTTCTCTTAAATGCTATGTAGTTTATTATGGGATCCCATTGTATCCTATATACAGTTCCATCAAGCATGCCAAAAAATTTGCTTAACATAAAGGCAATCATCCTAAAAGGGGGTCTCAGGCTCTGAACTTCATACTCATCATTGTCTCTCTTCCTTACCTGTTTTCCCGTGATTAACAGCCTTTTAGCTATTTAAAAATTATTCATCTGTCCCAGCCATGCGTCGTCTAGTGCCTGCTGGGGACGTGGGAACTTTTAGGCTGCTGCAATATAAGCTGGATGGAACGAAGCGAATGCCTCTCCCTTGCTGTCATGCAACACTCTTGTTTGTGGGTTCGCATGCTCCAATATCCACCCAATTACTTCTTAGCAAGGGAATAACTTAGGGCATGTAGAAGCTCTGGATATGCTAGAGGCCCTGATGTTTAGGTAGATTTTCTCTTCTTCTAAGAGTACCCCTGGGATATCTTGGTCTCTGATCATCCGGTAAATATCTCCCCACCTGACCTCAAGAGGGACACCTGTGGTGCACTTAGTGTCTTCAAATAGAGTTTCAATTCTCAGCTCTACTGGCTCTGGTTCCACCATTTTAGCTTTCTTTCTACTACCCTTTGGCATTGTAGCTTATCTCTGTCAAGCAACCATACGTGAATGGACATAAGATTGCAAATAATTACGTAGAATAGAGAAAGACAGGAAAGAAATGGGACTGGCATGATAACGTATAATCATAACAAACCATGATGCCGTATGCTGGGGAAAGAAACAAAAACTCAAATCACTCAAGAAACACATATTATGGGCGTCTAACTTGAACGTTCTAGGGAGGCGATGTCGGGCTCGGAAACTTTTGAGCGGGCACATGGGCACGGTTACAAGTTTGTGTTGCCGAAGAAGATTGGTCTCGCGGATTAACATGATTGGGAAGACTACGGGGTTAAATGGTGATAGGGTCTGCATGCTCAGACGATTGGAAATAAAGACAATAAACGACGAAAAACCCACAGACCATTCAACTGATACGGTGAAAAGCATCTGAGAAAGGTCTGATGCAAAGTTAAGACAAAAACAACGGTAGAACCACCTACCTGGAAATGAAACAACGGTTTAACAAGGTTGGTGTGGCAGCAAACGAGCTGAGCTGGAGCGAAAATTTGCATAGTCTCCAAACGGCACGGTAATTCGATTCAACCAATGGGGTTCAAAAAACCCATACCATATTTATAATAAGGTCCACGCGTGTGGCAATTAATGGGTAGGTGGCGGCCGTTTAAAACGGTGTTAATGATGCGTACGGTGGGTCAAATCACCATAAACGGCATTTAAGCCTAACTGTCAAAACCGGAGGAAAAATGTGAGTTTCGTCCACCGTTGCGGCAAGAACTTGTGAGTTTCTTCCAAGCATGGGAGACTTGTCATTTGAATGCGGCATCTGCACGTTGCGGAAAAGGAAAGAGAGTTGATCCGCCATTGCGGAAAGACTCAACGAGTTCTTCTGAAATTGACAAGTCAATAGTCCGTTGCGGCGAAAGTTCTTGAGTTGGTCCACCATTGCAGAAAGACTCGACGAGTTCTTCCGCAATTTCAGATGAATTTTGTAAGTGTTTTCCAAAAAAGTGAAAGGTCGAGGGACTTGGTAAGGAGGTGCTCATTGCGGCAAAAATTCATGAGTGCTTCTGCCGTTGCGGGTGAACATCTCGAGTTCTTCCGAAATATCGTATAAACGTAAGTGCTTCCACCGTTTCGGGTGAACATCTCGAGTGCTTCCGTCGTTTCGGGAGAAAAACTTGAGTTTTGACTTAGAAGAAAAACTACAACTCGAAAAAAGATTTCTCATTGAAACAAAAAACTAAGTACATAAAACTTTCCAAAGGAGACTTAATTCCTAAGCAAACTTTCTAGGAAGAGAAAAGGAGGGGCCCCAATGTCTACAAAAAAGAATTGGGGGGGGATGTTGTTGCAATAATAGGTTGTTAATAGAAGAGGAGTTGAAGAAGAAGGGATGGACCTAGAGGAATTTCCTCTTCTGGGGAGGATTTAAAAAGGATACCTCTGACTCACCTCCCTTAAAGCAACCAATCGAGCCTTCAAGTCAAACTGTAAGTTCCCAGAAGAAGAGAGAGAAAGTTGAAGGAGAAGGGACTTATGGTAAAGCTTTAAATGTCATGGTGGAACAAGGTTCTTCTTCAGGGGTTGACATGAATTTATTAGAGAAGGGTTGGACAGATGAAGATCATGTCTCCAAAAATTAAAAAGGTAATACAGAGAATAATGAACTTCAGTTCATAGAGGAAGTTATAGTAGAAGTGGACATTCATGCTTCTAAAGCTTGGAGAGCAGACATTGTTGTTTAAAATAAAACCCTCGGCACAAGTCTAGTCACACAGTTGGCTAAAGTTAAGGAAATCCCCGAGGATAAGTCAAAGTTAAGATCCAAGGGGGAGCCCAGGGTATTCGATGTTAAATAAATAGGAGATAATGCACAACAGAGCTCCTCAAAAGAACTGGAATCAAAACTTATGGAGCAGGTCAAGACCTCGTATAGGGACAAGTGGACGAATGAACAAGGATACTCATCGATGGGTATGGAGACAAATCCTACAGGATATTGAGTGTGTTGTTAGAGTCCATATTTTGTTGAAATCCTATGATGGAATTTCTACTGTGATTAATGAATACTCTGCATTGCTGATAATTTTCTAAGTTCTTAGCCACTGCGGTGCACTCAGTTAGCAGGTCCCCATGTTCTAAGTGGAACTAGCATTGTTATCTTGTGTGTTTAATTTATGCATGTTTGATTTATGTTTTTATATTATGCTCAAGGTAAATATTATATTGAATTAGTTTCAAGTTGTTTCAATACAGGTTTCTTGGTATGATTACAATTATATTGCAGATTTGTTATTTTCCTTTATAATTTGAATTGATAAAGAGTATCCAGTATCATAGATTTGATTTGAATCCTGTAGCCTAATTATAAATGCTTCGATTCACTTTTCATGCTCTTCATAACTTTGAGAGGATCCTCATCTATTTGGTGTAATCCAATAGTTTAAAGGTCATAAACCTGAGAATTCCATATGTGAATCTAACTAACATAGGACCTAGACCTATGATCGTTCCTCTACTTGGTTTACTTTTATGAACAATGTGTTCAGAACATCTATCTGATTGGAAACAAACAAATCTTGATTGCTTTTTGGACATCTTGACAATTCCAATAGTTGCTAAAAGATCGTTGTTTGATTCAATAGCTTGTTGTTGGGATATACTAGGTGATTCCATACAGTCTGTTGATTGTTGTTTAGAGGGTTGTAGTACAATTTATTTGTTGTTTGCATATTTTAACACCAAAGACCATATTGCTTATTTGAACATTGTGATAATATTAAACAAGATCTTAATTCATAACTATTAAAACTTGAAGGGTGATTGTATATACACGCAATGAATTCATTCAATTTGTCTAAGATTTTCTTTGAGCAATTTATTGAGAGTGATTAGTTGAACTTAGTTCTGCATATATTTTGCACGACAACTCATTAGTTTACCAACCCCGGTCGATAATTTATGTAAGTAAAATAAGCAATTATTTTTCCCAACACTTCAAGAGGTGGAAAACAGGTCTCCATGCCTGTTTCAGTTTTAAGCCATCATCATGATTGATGTCGTTTTCAAAATTTTCAATTTATAAGGCTTTTCATATTTTTCTTTTGTAGTAGTGTGGGATTGTTGCTAAAAATTTTGAGTCTTCAAGGAATATGTGGTGATTAGTAGTGTCAAAGTGCTTTGCAACAACAAAGTTTTTAATTCTTCCATATCTTATATTTGTACTGTGCTCTTTTAACCTTATTTTGACTAAGCGATTGGTTTCACTGATGCATGCTTTTCCATGAAAACAAGGTATTGCATAAACACCTTTATGGAGCTTTGGCTCAACGGTATCCTTATTTGAGTCAAGCATATTTATTAGGGGCATGCAAGAAATCTTTATATACTAGAATATCTTTTAAAGCTAAATGAGGGACACTTGTTGTGATCTTAGAGTAACCAACATAAGTTCTAAAATGATTCAAAGATTGGGCTAAAGCAAACACATTATTTTCCATTATAGTGTTTTTTTTCTTTGCATACTTGATATTCTTACTCATTAAGGAAATGAGTTGCGCAATATTATCTATGTTCTTCTATAGAAACACCCCTAATGTGGCATCTTCAAAGGAAAAGGAAAAAATAAGGAAATCTATGTTGAGTATATGCTATATTCTTTGCTTTGGGGGGGGGACGGGGGGGAGTGCACGTTTGACCGCATAGTGGTCAGTCCCCTCCATCTAGTGCTCTACCATATGCATTGGGCGCTAGCTCAGGGGGGGTAAGAGGGGGGCGGTATTTCTGACGCCCTCCCCCTTCCACGAAGTGGATGATGGAAATGGCCATTAGGCCATTTCCATTCCCGCGAGCACCAAAGTTTTTTGGGTTGTTTTCGGCTATTTTTGGGAATTTTCTAAAAATATGTAATTTAATCCCCGTTAAGGGATTGGGATCTATTTTCTATTTTGGGTTAATGGATTAGGGTATTGGATGGTGCGGAATACCTATATTGTGTTTGAATATTCTAACCATCTCATCTTGGTTTTGCATGCATGCATGCATTCCATGCAACACTCCATGCATCCATGCATTGGTAGTTGAGTCTCCTAGAACCTAGTCCTTAATTTAGACCCCCTAGAGATTAAATTCAGTCATATCCCTCTTATCAACTCAGAGTGCCTTGGTTACATCACTAAAGTCCAAAGGCACCCCCATGCATGATTTTAGGAGTCAGTATAGTCATTTCCATGATTTAGGGCTCCTTGTCCCCTTGATTACTTAGTTAACTGACTGTTACACCTAGTTTCACTGCTACTAAGTGTAGGAGCGCCTATTTTGACCACTACAAGTCAGTATTGCACCTCCTTGGAGTCTCATCCCCTAATTTCTATCCCCAATGACTCAGTCATGTGCCAGTCCACCCCAGTTGACTAGCCATTCATCATTAGTGGCCACTAGACCTTATCGGGATATGGTTCCAATGCAAACTAAGCCTGCCACTTGTGTGGATTCCAATTGCCTCTTTAGGCTCACGAATTTCTCCTTTGGAGATATATTAGTTATGTACACATTTTACTGAATAATGATGTAATGGAAGTTTTTCCAATTGTTATTCATTCTCTTGTGTTGTAACACAATTTTTTCTTCTCTATTTTTTCTGCTCAATTCTTTTGATCGATGTTAGACTTAGTGTGAATTTTATATTTTCTCTAGATTCCTATGATAATCTCACAAAATATCAAATACTATATCGTGAGTGATTCATAATGACAATGACATAAATAAGAGGTGCGTCTCTATGTTTTACTGGTTTTCCCAGTTAAGGGTTTCCAGAGTAAATCGTTGTGTATTATGTGTGAATGTTGTGGTGTAATCTCTTTTTTTCTTAAAAGAGTCGGTATGCTTTGATTCTTTGCACAGGTTTAAAACTTACATATGGTCTCAGAGCTCAATTATTTGGTTTTAGGGGGACGCCTTTGTTGCTGAGGGTTTGACGCAGTTGATAGATCTTGGTTCTATGATAAACCTGGGTTCAGTGGGAGATTTACAGCTTTTGTTTGTGCATTGAAAGAGAATAGTGAGCAGTTCAAGAATTGAGATCGAGAAATTTAACAACCATAAATTTGAGCTATGGAAGCTCAAAACGGAGGATCTTCTTGTAGATTGGGAATAGTGGATTGTTGTGGATCAGGGTACACAACCCACTAGAACGTCGAAAAAATATTGGGAGAAATTAGATAGAAGGGTGAGGAGTACAATCCGAATGTTCTTATCAAACTCTGTGTTGTTGAACATATCTAGAGATAATATTGCGATAAAGATTTGGGTGAAACTAGGGAGTTTGTATCAATCAAAATCCCTTATAAACAAGTTGTTTCTACAAAATAAATTGTATCACCTCAGAATGAATGATACTGACATAGTGACAGAGCATCTTAATGTCTACAATACTTTGGTAATTCAAATAACCTTTGTTGGCATTAAAATGGCTGAAGAAGATAAATGTATTATATTATTGTGTTATTTTCCAGATTCCCCAAACAACCTAATTGTAACAATAGGGAGTGCTAATCAAGTGACTTTAAAATTTGATGAAATAGTATCATCCCTGCTATCATAAGAGATGAGGCGGAAAACCATGGATACTCATAACATGGATGCCTTGTCTATGAGAGGTCGCCTCCAAGAGAGAAACAAAAATAAGGGATATGGGGGGAGATCTAAATATAAGGGCAGGTCTAAATCCCCAGGAAAATTTATAAGGAAGTGTTGTAAATGTGGTAATATTGGGAACTATAAAAAGGATTGTAGATCTAAGAATGTTGAGAAGGAAATGGATCTGAGGATATGTCTACCACATAGGCGAAGACTTCCTCAAAAGAAGGAGGGGATGTGTACCTAGCTTCCACTGGTAATCATTCAGAATGTGATATATGGTTGATTGACTCAGGTGCGTAATGTCATATGACCCCTCATAGGGAGTGGTTTTGTGAATATGAAAAATATTTTGGAGGTGATGTGTTCTTGGGAGATGATTCACCAACCAGTATCATTGGGCGTGGTAGATTCAAGTTGAAAATCAATGATGGAAGGATTAGAACTCTCCCTGGAGTACTACACATTCCAAATCTAGCGAGAAACTTGATATCTATCAGAAATATTGATATTGCAGGTGTAAAGACTGTGTGTGGAGATGGTGGTTGCAAGATGGTTTGAGGATCAATGGTATTGATAAGGGGATTTCGGTATGGAACTCTATACAAACTATTGGGAAGAACCATCATCGGTCAATGTAATAGTTCTGTTGTGCATGAGGGGGGAAATATAGAATATATAACCATGATTGCATCAAGAGGAAAGACAATGCTATGGCATCAAAGATTGGGGCATTTCGGAGAAAAGGGCCTTCAAGCATTACAAGGTAAAGGTATGGTTGAGGGTATGACTGATTGTACTCTAGATTTTGATTTCTATGCACATTGCATATATGGAAAACATAATTGAATAATATTTGCATCTGGTGCTACAAGAGCAAAGGGAATTTTAGAGTTAATACACAATGATGTGTTTAAACCTATGCGTGTTCCATCACTAGGTAGATATGTGTATTTTGTTTCATTTACGGATGATTTCTCAAGGAACACATGGATTTATTTCCTTCGAAAGAAATATGAAGTATTTGATAAGTTTAAATAATTTAAGGCTCTTGTAGAGAATCAGACAAAAAATAAAATAAAGGTGTTGTTAACGGATAATCTACCAACGATGGATCTAAGGCGTGATCTCCCTAGCTTAATGTAAGTCTAGAACAAATCAAACAGAATATAGATCTACTTTCCTAGATCAATAGAAGTGCAAACTAGTGGATAGATAGCTTACCTTAGATTTGTAGATCCCTTTGCTCTTTGTTGATCCAATGCTCCAACGTCGTCACATCTCCAGCTGCAAGACCCTGTTGAACATATAGATACTAACAAACAGTGAAAGCATACATTTCATATGATTGATCTAAGTTAACAGTTAAGGAAGAAAACTCTAAACATCATCATCAATGAGACAACAGTTTATGGAAAGAGATTATATTAACTGTATAAAAAGTAGGAATACATAGAAAGGACGAAGCTACAACCAAAGCCTCAACGTCGCATCCTCCATCCAACATGTCCAAGCCAAGTCTCCAAGATGGTACAAGCTTCCCAATCACCAATATGGATCCTATCAGCATAAGGGTACCATAGACCTTCCCCCCTCTCATGGAGAGAGTGGGTGTTTATATAGGGCTAAAGAGATAGGGTAGGTTGAGGATTAGGGGGAGATGGTTAAGGGATCTTTCCATAAGGTTAGGAACCGAAATGCCACCTCACCTAGAGCCTAGGGATAGGCCTCCACATCACTCATCTTTGAGAATTGGCTCGAAGATACCCTTTTAACCAAATAACTGACTTTGTTGCAGGTTGCATTAGGACAACCTGTGACGTCGCATGTTGCACAAGGGCAAACTGCGACGACCTTGAAAAGTAGGTCAGTTAAGCCCTCCAGTCATGGGAAACTTTAGGGATGTGTTTTTACTCTAAAATGGGTTTAGGTAAAATAGCAAAGAATTTACACAATGGTCAAGATGATGACATTATCACAAGGGTCATGATGACAAAACTTGGTCATAATGACGGTACTTGCAATGGTCATGATGATGACACTAGGTCATGACGATGACACTTGCAACACTTACGACACTTGTGACACTTGCACAAGGGTGACGACATTTTGGTGTAACAGAATGCCCCCAAAGCATGAAGCTGATGGAATGAGATAGGTGAAATGCTTTGTAATAAGAAAAATCGAAAGGACTTGCTGGTTGGAAGGAATTGCTGCAGAAATGACCTGAGATCCACAAGTCTGATACAACACAAAACATGGCTGCCGACCAATACATTGCAAATCCATGATAGTAAAGACCGACTGAACACAATCATGGCTACTAGACACAAGCGTAGATCCATGATGAGATGATAACACAGCCACGACCAACATAAAAGTGGATCCGTGTAATATGACTCAATACCAACTCCATCGCAACCTGGGTAAGACATGAATCCCCAGGGTCTTCAAGCTGAACCCGCAATGATACGAATCTATCCATGTGATTACAAATGTCTTGATGTCTAACATGGTAGAAACCACTTGATTACCGGTCATTGATGTAAACCATTAACAAGTGCGAGGGAGATCACCATTAATGTCAATGATTCCCAAGGTATCACAGTACATATCATCAAGTGTGAATAAATGATCTGAAGTCGAACGCAAGATGAAATCTTTCAATCAAGAGCCAATGATGCAAACTCATGATGAAAGCGAGGTAACCTGCCATTAAGGCATGCAGGGCCAAGGTACTTGGTTGGTTTGTAGATTCAATCCTTGGATGATGTGTTGAAGTCGACAAGGATGAATCCATCAAAGGAGGGCCATGATGAATCCCCCATCAATCGACACGAAACACGACAAAAAGATGTGTAGAGTGGATCGTATGGTACAACAATATGTAAGACTGACTTAAGGTAGACCAACATGATTGAAGGTGTACTGACTACAAATAATGAGGAACAAACGTCTCTTGAACATGGGCATGGCATGACTTGGCAGTATTGACATGATGAGAATGATACCAACCCCTAATGCAACTGATGGTGGAAGCATTCTTTAGCTGATCCAAAGGAGCGACGCGACTCATGGAATTGACAAGACTCGAGGACAAATAGATTATCCAAGTACTGAATGCAAATGCAAACGAGTGTCATGTTCAAGAGTGACTATGTACTGCTGTAATTAAGATGTAACACAAAATATTCCCTTTTTCCCCATCATGATTGATGAGTGCCTCATGTGTTTTTTACAAGCTTGATGAGGGTAACCAGATGCTCGGTATAGCTCATCTCATAGATAAGTCCAATCCCAAACGTTTTACGAACCTGGGAAAGGAGGGGTTCATCCCATAGTGGGCCCTTCAATGTTTAAAATTTAATGAGTCCAAAGAAGGAAAACTCAGCATCATTTCATGTTTAGAGAGTCTAAAAAGAACTAAAGGAGACTCCAAAAGGTTCTTTTTCGTAAAGTTAGTCCCTCTGCTCGAAAAAGGATAAAACAACGCGAGAGAGAACTCTTCCAGCCATGGTTGGGTGGAGTATTCCTTTTTTGTAAATAGTACTTCCTGGTCCGAAAAAGGGGTAAACTATCACCAAAAAGACGATCATTCAAATTCTTTTACAAGCGTGAAAGCATCATGTTCACTTGGAAATCTTTTCCTATTTAGGGAGTCTGAAAAGAGCTTAAAAGGACTCCATGAACAACTTTGTCATGGTTGATGACCGAGTACGACAAAGAAAAAAGTAAACTCGGCACAGTTCCTTTTCCGTAAATAGTCTAGCGAGGCCGAATAAAGTGATAAACCTATACTCAGTAGACACACCTTTTTATTCAGATTTTTAACGAGCACGATAATGGTATCAAAAGCACTCGGAATCTTTTTCATGTTTGAACCAGAGCACGAAAAAGTAAAAACTAAGCTCAAACCACTTTTCATGTTTCAACCAGAGCACGAAAAAAGTGAAGAGTAAGCTCAAACCACTTTTCATGTTTCAACCAGAGCACGAAAAAAGTGAAAAGTAAGCTCAAATGCCATCTTACTATTTTTAACGAGCTCGAAGATAGGTTGGAAGAATGCTCATGATGTCTGCTTCATTTTTAACGAGCTTGTAACAAAAAATGAACTATGCTCGGGATAATTTTCATGGTTTAATGAGCTCAAAAGCTAAAGAAGGAAAGTATGCTCGAAAATGTTCCCAATGGTGAACTTTTCCCCAACATGGCATCCAGAGGTTGGTGTGTGCCCTCAGCATGATTGCTGGAAGTAAGTGACTTAGCTCCAACGTAGTGTGGAGAGGCAATCAAGTTGACTTCAACGTAGCTTTTAGAGGTTGAAGACATGCCCCCAAGCTTCATTTCATTCGCCTAAGGCATAGGCGGGTGAAAAGAAGGTTCAAGTACTAAGTCTATGAGGAGACTCGACTCAAAGGGAAAGGATATGTTTCATTTTTTAACGAGCTTGACACATGAATAGAACTCTGCTCAAAAGACTTGTTTCATTTTTTAAAGAGCTTGACACAGAAAGGGAACTATGCTCATAGGTTAAGGCCCATTGATGGGTTCCTTCCCAACATGATGCCCAGAGGTTGGAAAATGCCCCCAGCATGATTGCTAACGGCTTAACATGGTAGTTTTCCCTCAACATGATTGTTGACGGTACGACATGTGACATGCCCCCCAAGCTTCATTTCTTTTGAAAATGTTACTTGCTAACCCAACTACCAACCTGGCTACTAATATGAAAATGTTCACCAAGGGGGGAAAACGAGAAACAGATGAAATGAAGGTTCAAGTTCTAACTCTAGCGAGAGACTCCAACCGATGGGGGGGAGATCTATTTCATTTTTACACAAGCTTGAAATAGACGATAACTATGCTTGAGGGGGCCCATCTTATTTTTTAACGAGCTTAAAATGAATAAAACTATGCTTGAGGGGGCCCATCTTATTTTTTAACGAGCTTGAAATGGAATAAAACTATGCTCGAGTGGATGGTTTCATTTTTGTGCAAGTTTGAAACCAAAGGTAAACTATGCTAGAGGGGTCTATCTCATTTTTTAATGAGCCTGAAATAGAATAAAACTATGCTCTAATGGATTGGTTTCATTTTTATGCAAGCTTGAAACTAAAGGTAAACTATGCTAGTAGGAACCTATTTCATTTTTTAACGAGCTTGACATAGAACGGGAACTATGCTCATGTGAAATGGTTTCATTTTTATGCAAGCTTGAAATCAAAGAGAAACTTTGCTTGAAGGTTGGTTTCATTTTTTAACGAGCTTGAAACAAAACATAAACTATGCTCGTACCTCCCATCCTCAGGGGGGAAGAAACCACTAAAACATGCAGAACATTCAGGGAAGTCTGATGACTAGGAGTCATATCATGAGTGGGTGTCACGAAAGAAAGCTGATCAACGGTCACAATATTCCCATGATGAGGAAAATACATCACTCAAAAGAGTGTGGACACTACAGCTTTCATAGCATAGACATAATCACGTCCAAGGAGCAGATTGAAATCTAAAGGACCTTGGACAACCATGACATCAACATAAATAGTTTTACCTCTCAACGTGATAGGTACCTATGGGAGAATCCCTAAAGGTCCGGTAGGCCTTCTATTAAAATCCAAAATATGGTCAATTACTGGCACAAGCTAAGGAGAACCTATAGCTTTCCAAGCAGTTGAGGATAAAATACTAACATAATCTCCTTCATCAACTATCGTACGAAAGATTTCTTTATCGGAAACTCCTACAGATATTTGAAAAGGAATACTCAAAGGAAGATGAGATTCTGTTAGACCATTCCAATCAAAGGAAATGACCTCAGTACTTGGGGGGGGTCCTGTAGGAATGGACAGGGTCTCCCCCTGCCTAGGACATTCTGAACTGACTAGGAAAACATCAGCGGTTTCCAATTCACTCTCACTTGGAAGATAAGAATGAGATGAATATTGTGTCATGGTGACTGATTCAGTCTGGACTTTCTCCAATGAAAGAGCGGGATCGAGTGGAGATGAGATCGACTCAATCACTTCACTCTCCGAAGGAAGAGTGGGGTCAATTACATATGAAACTGAATTGACCACTTGGTCAACCAGTGGGGGGTCGAGGGACAACTTACTATCACTTGTTGGAAACACCTGTTGAGAACTAGTAATATCTTCCAACCACCGTGAAGCTTCATCCATGCTTGGACAAAGGTAAGTACAATGCTTGCCCTTGCATATCCAACAAGGGTCTGCAGCTCTACCCTTTCGACCCTTCACCAATGAGTCATTGGTCGAGGGAGCATCATCAACATGATGGTCATAGGTTGACGATACAAGCGGTTTGGGTTTTTTAGACCACACTTTTGACACACGGGAAATACCAGGACAATGCTTGAGAAGGTGATCACCCTTGCAAAGTTTGCAAGGGAACTTTGGATTACGAGGTGTTCTCATAGAATGAGTGCCATCAGAGGAAGATGGTTGACGCTTGGTCTCTTTCTTATCTTTCTTCTTTTTAATCTTCCCTTTCTTCTTCTTCACACCAGCCTTCTTACTAACATCAGATTTTTCAGTAAGAGAAGAGGAAGAGATGGAAGTTGATTCAACTTTCGACAGAGAAGGAGAAGGGTCATCATGAGATTGATGCTCATGTGGTGAAGGACCTAGGTCCGACACGATTGGTGCACTTGGCGTAACTGGATTGGAGAATAACCATACTAGTAATCCTATCGTCAATCCAGGAAGACTCAACGTAGTCATAAAGGGAGGACCAACAGTTCCACAGGGGGGAATAATAAATGGCATACCTTGGAAAGGGGTGCCTTGGTTGGTAGTCCCAGAAGAATATTCCATATCTAAACTTCCTAAGAGTCTCTAAAGTACCACACAAATCAAACACTACTCAAGTCTATAGGAGTGGATTCAAAGTCTGGAACCTCACAGGATTATCAAGGCATCACAAACCGCTATATACTGCAGGGTCCAACAATATGACGCGACAAGGAGGATTGGGACCGTAACCTTGCCTGCATACCCGATTACCTGGACAGTACGTGCGTGCTAATCTCCCCGAGTGTTGTTCTCGGTGTATTGCTTTGCCAAGACGGCCAAATGGTTAACTCAGTTGGTTTCAGGAATTCTAATGGTGTCTCCCGATATACGCAAGGTACGTGGGAGCTCAAATCCGTAGTGGTGTTGTCTAATGCACAGCCGTTGGCATGAGACCTTCCGATATACGTGTCGAGTATGTGATACACCCTTCGATATACGCCAAGTACAGATTATGGTACTTGGTGGGTACGTGAAGGAGCTCGATATACCGATGTACGTGGAAGACTACAATACCCCCGGGCTACAGTGCTGGCAAATAACGACAGCTGCCATGCTTAACGACGCTGGAACACGTCTCTAACTTACACACCGTTACTAAATGATTTTAACCTAAGCTAGCGTTAATTTTATCTTGTACGGTTAGGTGGATGAAAAAGGTGAGTACATAAATGTAAACATAATGCAATCCTCAACTACATGATAATGCACATTTTCCTTTCCTTTTCAATGAAAACTACTTAAGGTGAGGAGAGATTTTTCTTTCTTTCAAACCAAAAATACTTAAGTAGTAGCGAAAAGAAGAATTCCTTCCTAGAGTGCAATAACTCTAACTTTCTGCAATAATCAGCTAAAGAGCGCAAAGAAAATGAAAGATGAAACTAATCTTAACAACGTGTAAGACAAAATGATGAAACACTTTTCAATTTTCAAATGCATGTACCAAAAATGAAATTTGATAACTCAACGCTTTTCATATCTATATATAGAAAATGAGAAGATATCTACAGCACTTTAATCTTTCAAAAATTCCCAAAGAAAAATGGCAAGCACCCAAACAACTCAAGGGCACTCAAGAGAGGCTCAAAATTTACCAAATGCAAGAATTTTAACTCATTTCCTATCTTTTTTACACTTGAAAAAGACACATCTAAGCTATGGAAAGAAGGATTCCACAAACGTTTCCAATCAAATGCAAGACAAAGATAAGCACTTAACAATCTTATCTAACTCCAATACACACAAAACTTAAACGAATCTTTATTCTTCTTATGAGTGTGAGATCAAGAATATCAAATGATCAAAAATAAAGTAAGAAGAATATTTACATTTTCCAAATTCATGAATATAGCAAAAGAGTGACAAAATCAAGCTTTTCATTGAACTAAAGTGGAGACAAAGAATCAATCTTTTCAAATAACCATTAGATAGCTTAGCATGTAAAGGAAACAAGATGCATAACCCAAGAGAAAGAGGTTCAAAATGTTAGGATATTCCTATACTCCATCCTAGTCCTTCTAACATTTCTGCCATTTTCAGTCCTACATGCAAAATTAGGGTTTGCATGCAATTAGGGTTTGCAGCACCAGCACCTAGCCCTCGGAAAACTAGCCCCGGGAGCTTCTCTCGGATCAGTCTTAGCTCTCCTAGAGCTTAGTGCGCCCTCTTTTCAGTTATTGCATGAGAAGGGCGCCTTTCTTCATCTGCCAGTCCAGTTTAGTTCAGTTATCTTTAGTTCTTCCTTGATTTAAGGATTAACTGACTCCTAACTGACCTTATCACTCTTTTGGACCTCCAGTGTGACTAGATAAACTGTTTTGACTCCAGTTAGCTCCATGAGCGCCCCCCACTGAGTCTCCTTCACTATATCAGTGCTTCCATGTGCCAGTTACACCAACCACACTCAGTTAGAATCAGTTTGACTCTCGGTTGATCACTACTTGTGCATTGATGACTTCACTGATGATGAGATAGACTCCTAGTTTGGCACTGATGACTCTCCACTGATTATGGATCTGTGCATGAAGGATAATTCGAATTACACCTAGTGAATTCGAATCCTCATACTCAGCATTGTATATTTACCCGGTTACTATTATGATTAATGTAATGTGTGTAATTATTTTGCCTCTATTGGATCTATGTTCTATTGCTTCTCTCCTCTTCCTTAATTCCTTAATTCTTTCACTGTGAGGTTTACATCATCTCTTTGGATCTTATGTGGGAAATTTCACATGGTATCAGAGCCTTGAGAGTATATTCTACCTCCATTCTTGAGAGTTTTTTGTAGGTACTTTGAAGTTCCAGCAGTTGCAGCAGCAGATTCAGTGGCTTTCCATTTGCACTTGTTCAAGCAATCAAAATGAGCAATTCGAATGCTCCTTCTTCTATACTTCTCACTCCTTTCAATTATTTCGAATGGAAGAGGAAGATGATAATACTCTTGCTATCAAGAGGGTTTACTAGAGTAGTTGAGGAAAAAGATGCCATACCACATCAAGCTGAAAAGAGAATCAAGCACCTAAACAAAATGGATGAAGCTTTTGGATTCATATGCCTTCATATATCTGATGATCTATTGTTTCATGCTGATGGATTGAAGTCTCCATATAATTTATGGATAAAATTGAGGAGTCTTTTTGGCAAACAAGACGAACTGAGAGGCTACATTCTTGAGAATGAATTGGTTGCCCTTCAACCTAGCAATTTCGAGAGCATCCAAGATTTCTTCTCCAAATTTCAGAATTTGGTTTTGCATTGCAAGCAATGTGGCATCACTAAAAGTGATGAGCAATTGATACTCTCTATATTGAGCAAACTTGGATCTCAATTTTCTGTCTTTGTATCTACCTTTCATTCTTTTCGAATGTCCATCCCTGGATGGAAGTTTCCCACCTTAAGTGACTTCATTGAAGCCCTCACTCAAGAAGAGAACAAACTGTTTCAAATGGGTGACATCAAAACCTCCAGAGATCTAGCTCTTTTAGCTGGTGAATCAAGTGGAGCGAATGAAAAAGGGGGACAAAAAGGAAAAGGAAAGAAACCTTCAAGATCCAAGAATGACAAACAAAAGAGACCAAATTGTACCTACTGCAAGAGAGGAAACCATCATGAGCATGCCTGCATGCATAAGAAGATTGATCTTCTAACCAAGCTTCTTGAACAAAACCAAATTGTTGTTCCAAAAGAAGCAAAGATGTCTGATTCTGGAAGTGGATCTGATGATTGTCATGCATTGATGGCTGGTTTTTCAAAGACAAAAGCTCTCCTCATAGGTTCTGGAGCTTCCAACCACATGATGGCACAAGAAGAATCCTTCTCCTCTTTGGATCTCCAAGATGGGCCTACCATTCACATGGGAGACAACTCTCAGATTTCTGCCAAAGGTTTGGGTACAGTTCATATGGAGCATGGTAAGTTCAAAAATGTCTTATTTGTTCCTTCTCTTATAGCTAATTTGTTATCAGTATATCAAATGACTCATACAGGATCTCCAAAACAAGTAATTTTTGGTCCAGACACAGTAGAGATTACATAAATCTCCACTGGAAAGGTTATAGCGAATGGGATTGCTAATCATGCCTCAAAGGCATATGAGTTCTCCCACTTCATGCCCTTCTCTCCAACTATCCCTTCAGATTCTGATGAAGATCACAGTGACTTCTCTTCCAGTGACTCCTATTCTAGTGAGGAAGAAGATCAAGATTTTGATGTTGAGATCATGGTTCAAGAAGATTCAGAACCAACACCTATTCTTAGTCCAGATTCAAGAGAAATATGTTCTCACACAGTCCTTGATACTACTAAGAACACAGTTGATGATTTATTTGCTTACAGAACTACTAGACTTCAACAGCATGCTAACCTTGCATTATGCCATCCACCTCTCCATGAGAGATGCAGCATGATGATGGGGTTTACTCTTCCATTCTTTGGGAAAACTCATCATGATACATTCGCTCCAGTGACAGAAAAGGTTCCTGAAAGACTTGCTACATTCAGCACATTCTCTAGCACTTGCATTCACACTTTACAGAGGATTAGCTTACCAAGTCTCTTTTCAAAGTTTTCACTAATGAAAGCTTGCTTCTTTTCTGCTTAGAGTAATGGCTCCTTGAGTTATTCAAAAATATAAAACAAAAAAAAAAAGGAAAAAGAAAAATTGAGGCAGTATTCTTTTATCATTTCATTGATTGTATGGGTGACCTTTGGTCCTAGTTACCAGGGCCCAGGATGGATTAAGGGGGGGTGTTAGGATATTCCTATACTCCATCCTAGTCCTTCTAACATTTCTGCCATTTTCAGTCCTGCATGCAAAATTAGGGTTTGCATGCAATTAGGGTTTGCATGCAATTAGGGTTTGCATGCAATTAGGGTTTGCAGCACCAGCACCTAGCCCTCGGCAAACTAGCCCCAGGAGCTTCTCTCGGATCATTCTTAGCTCTCCTAGAGCTTAGTGCGCCCTCTTTTCAGTTATTGCATGAGAAGGGCGCCTTTCTTCATCTGCCAATCCAATTGAGTTTAGTTATCTTCAGTTCTTCCTTGATTTAAGGATTAACTGACTCCTAACTGACCTTATCACTCTTTTGGACCTCCAGTGTGACTAGATAGACTGTTTTGACTCCAGTTAGCTCCATGAGCGCCCCCCCACTGAGTCTCCTTCACTATATCAGTGCTTCCATGTGCCAGTTACACCAACCACACTCAGTTAGACTCAGTTTGACTCCCGGTTGATCACTACTTGTGCATTGATGACTTCACTGATGATGAGATAGACTCCTAGTTTGGCACTGATGACTCTCCACTGATTATGGATCTGTGCATGAAGGATAATTCGAATTACACCTAGTGAATTCGAATCCTCATACTCAGCATTGTATATTTACCCGGTTACTATTCTGATTAATGTAATGTGTGTAATTATTCTGCCTCTATTGGATCTATGTTCTATTGCTTCTCTCTTCTTCCTTAATTCCTTAATTCTTTCACTGTGAGGTTTACATCATCTCTTTGGATCTTATGTGGGCAATTTCACACAAAAAGACATGGGTGTCCCACACTTTTCAAATCTTTAAAACAAGCTAGTCACGCCAAACAAAAAAAGATCTCAAAACCTTGAGATGGGTCAAAACGACTGAAGAATGCACGATTCATGGCCCCCCCCCCGGCCATGAGGGGGAATTTTTTTTCAAAAATAGAACCCATTTCGCTTAAAAATGCAAGCAAAACGCTAGTTTTTACTCAAGGGGCCAAACATGAATCCAAAACTCAAAAGACCCAAAAACCAATACAAACAAGCCAAACAAAACACTACTGGACAAAAGGGGCTCTGCCTAGAAGGTACAGTGCAGAGGAGTCTGTACACAAACCAAAACTCATATCAGAAATGGAGAAAAGGTGCCTGTATGAAAAAAATGGCAGATCGACGCACTCTGTGCTTATACACAGTGCGACGTCACAGTTCGCTAGTGCGGTAAGTGCGACGACGTCGCAGTATACCAATGGAAGGGCTACGACGACAGACTAACATGCAAAGAAAAGATATCAAAAACAACACAGTGTCGCTCTGGGTACACTGACCAGGTGCGACAAGCGAGATCTAAGTCCAAAAATGAACCAATTCTCCAGATAATGAGCATAAAAAGGTCTGCCAATGAGAAGTACAAACTCAAAGGAAGGCAATCAGACTCTTCAAAGAGAAGATCTGATGGTGAAAGGGCTTAAGAAGCAAATGGCCAAAGAGATGGCTTGGAAAAGAAATCAACTGAAACTGACATTCAGATTGAAAACAACAATGCTCTTCCCCAGTATGGTCGCCAAATTTGTTAACGGACAATCTACCAAAGACGGATCTAAGGCGTGATCTCCCTAACTTAATGTAAGTCTAGAACAAATCAAACAGAATATAGATCTACTTTCCTAGATCAATAGAAGTGCAAACTAGTGGATAGATAGCTTACCTTAGATTTGAAGATCCCTTTTCTATTTATTGATCCAATGCTCCAGCGTTGTCAGATCTCCAGCTGCAAGACCCTGTTGAACATATAGATACTAACAAACAGTGAAAGCATACATTTCATATGATTGATCTAAGTTAACAGTTAAGGAAGAAAAATCTAAACATCATCATCAATGAGACAACAGTTTATGGAAAGAGATTATATTAACTGTATAAAAAGTGGGAATACATAAAAAGGACGAAGATACAACCAAAGCCTCAACGTCGCATCCTCCATCCAACATGTCCAAGCCAAGTCTCCAAGATGGTACAAGCTTCCCAATCACCAATATGGATCCTATCAGCATAAGGGTACCATAGGCCTTCCCCCCTCTCATAGAGAGAGTGGGTGTTTATATAGGGCTAAAGAGATAGGGTAGGTTGAGGATTAGGGGGAGATGGTTAAGGGATCTTTCCATAAGGTTAGGAACCGAAATGCCACCTCACCTAGAGCCTAGGGATAGGCCTCCACATCACTCATCTTCGAGAATGGGCTCGAAGATACCCTTTTAACCAAATAACTGACTTCGTCGCAGGTTGCATTAGGGCAACCTGCGACATCGCATGTTGCACAAGGGCAGACTACGACGACCTTGAAAAGTAGGTCAGTTAAGCCCTCCAATCATGGGAAACTTCAGGGATGTGTTTTTACTCTAAAATGGGTTTAGGTAAAATAGCAAAGAATTTACACAATGGTCAAGATGACGACATTATCACAACAGTCATGATGACAACACTTGGTCATAATGACGGTACTTGCAACGGTCATGATGACGACACTAGGTCATGACGACGACACTTGCAAAACTTGCGACACTTGCACAAGGGTGACAACATTTTGGTGTAACAGGTGTTGAGGACAGATAATGGTGGAGAGTTCTGCGGGAATGAATTTGATGAATTATGTAAGAAGTGTGGTATAGCAAGGCAGAAGAATACTCCATACACACCTCAACAGAATGGAGTTTCTGAAAGGATGGATAGGACGTTGATGGAAAAGGAAAGGAGCATGCTAAGCAGTGTCAGGATAGGACAAGAATTCTGGGCAGAGGCAGTGGAGACAACATGTTACTTGGTAAATCGATCACCAACATAAGCATTGGTTGGAAAAAAGCCACAAGAGGTATGGACTGGTAAGAAACCCTCTATTAAGCATCTGAAAGTTTTTGGATGTGATGCTTATGTGCATCCTCCAAAGGAGAAAAGGAGCAAGTTGGATAAAAAAGATGAAAAATGTATCTTTATTGGATATAAAGATGGTATGAAAGGTTTTAAGCTTTGGAATACTGAAACTAGGAAAATTGTTTATAGTCGAGATGTTTTGTTTAGAGAGGTAAAAAAATTTCCCAGGCAGGAAGTGACTCCAATGGAAAAGGAACCACAGAAAATAGAGTTTGAGTTGGAAGATGAAGAATTTGACTCAATGGAAGAAGTTGAATTTGAAGAACAAGAAGAAGAACCTCATACCCCAGTTTTGAGGAGATCATCTCAAGAAAGAAGGAAACCATAAAGATATTCCCCTCCTGACTTTCAGTCTAATTTTTCTTTGTCTATTAATGATGATGATCCTAGAAATGTGAAGGAAGTTGTTGATTCAGAGGATAGTGATCTTTGGAAGAAGGCCATGGTTGAAGAAATGGATGCCTTGGACAAAAATGAAGCTTGGGATCTAGTTGAGTTACCAGCTAGAAGAAAAGTTGTTGGAAACAAATGGATATTTAAAAATAAGTTGAATGCATAAGGTAAAGTTGAGAAATACAAAGCCCGCTTGGTAGAAAATGGATATTCTTAGGTAGAGGGAATTGATTTTGGTGAAATATTTTCTCTCGTTGCAAAATTAACTTCTATTGGATTCCTTCTTGAAATTGTTGTTGCTTTTGATCTTGAAGTAGAGCAGATGGATGTGAAGACAACATTCCTACATGGGGACCTAGAAGAACAAATCTACATGAAGCAACCTAAAGGATTTACTGTAAAGAGTAAGAAGGAGTTGGTTTACAAGTTGAAAAGGTCCCTTTATAGTCTAAAACAGTATCCAAGGATGTGGTACCATAAGTTTGACACATAAATATTGGGACTGGGATTTGTGAGAAGCAAAGTTGATCACTGTGTCTATTGCAAATAGGTTGGAGAACATTTTGTTTATGTAGTGTTGTATGTCGATGACATGTTGTTGGTTGGTGTTTGATGGACAATCCACTCGAGTGGACGCGATCTAGATCTCCCTAGCTCAATGTGAGTCTAGAACAAATAGAACAGACTACAAATGGATTTCCTAGATCTACTTAAGGATCAAGTACTAGATGTCTTACCTTTTACTTCGCAATCCTTTCTCCTGAATGTTGCTCCACGTCTGGGGGTCATCGGATCTCAGTTGCAAGACCTATTAAGACACAAAGAACAACACAAAACGAGTAAAGAGCATCTATACAATAAGAGATCTAAGTAAACAGTTAAGCAGGTAAACTACTCAATATCATCACACATTAAAAATATTGGTGGAAAGCATTTGTATTACTGTAAATAGGGAAATACATAGTAGAGACATAGAACTACAACCAAGGCTTAACGTTGCATCCCTTCTCCATCCAAGCCATTTGCCATATCCATCCAAGGAAGTATGAGTCTCCCAATAGATGAGTAGAGATCTCTCAAAGATGATTTCACCAGCATGTAGACACTATAGACTTCCTCCTCTCCCATGGAGAGAGTGGGTGTTTATATAAGGCTAAAGAGATAGGGTAGGTTGAGGATTAGGGGGAGATGGTTAAGGGATCCTCCCATTAGGTTAGGAACTGAAATGCCACCTCACCTAGAGCCTAGGGATACGCCTCCACCTCAACAAGCTTCTAGAAAGACCTCGAGACTCCCCAATATAGCCTTTAACCAACCTCGTCGCACCCCGGTAGAAGACACAGAGCGACAAAAAAGGTCATCGCACTTTGTCCAAGGACAACCTGCGACAGTGTCTCACCCTAGCTGACCAAAAACTGTGACGTCACACCCTAGATGAAGGAGAAGTGCAACAACCTACTCAAAGAGGTCAACTAGGTAGGGAAATCTCTCAGTTGGATGTGTTTTATCCCAGAATGAGGTTAGGGGTCAGAGCAAAGAGTTTACAAAATGGTCAAGATGACGACATTATCACAATGGTCATGATGACGAAACTTGTTCATAATGACGATACTTGCAACGGTCATGGTGATGACACTAGGTCATGATGATGACACTTGCAACACTTGTGACACTTGCGACACTTGCACAAGGGTGACGACATTTTGGTGTAACAGAATGCCCCCCAAAGCATGAAGCTGACGGAATGAGACAGGTGAAATGCTTTGTAATAAGAAAAATGGCAAGGAATTTCTGGATGAAGGATGCTGCTGCAGTACAACTGACTCTGAACTGACAATCTCATATGATGCACAACATGGCTGCCGACCAATACAATGCAGATCCATGGTAGTAATGACCGACTGAACACAATCATGGCTACTAGACACAAGCGTAGATCCATGATGAGATGGTAACACAACCATGACCAATACAAATGTGGATCCGTGTGATACAACTCAATACAAACTCCATCGCAACCTGGGTTAAACATGACTCCCCAGGGTCTTCAAGATGAACTCGCAATGATACGAATATATCCATGTGATTACAAATGTCTTGACATCGAACATAGTAGAAACCACTTGATTACCGGTCATTGATGTAAACCGTCAACAATCACAAGGGAGATCACCATTAATGTCAATGATTCCCAAGGTATCAAAGTACATATCACCAAGCATGAATAAGTGAGTTGAAGTCGAACGCAAGATGAAATCTTTCAATCAAGAGTCAATGATGTAAACTCATGTTGAAAGCGAGGTAACCTGCCTTTGAGGCATGCAGGGCCAAGGTACTTGGTTGGTTTCTAGATTCAATCCTCGGATGACGAGTTGATGTCGACAAGGACAAATCCATCAAAGGAGGGCCATGATGAATCCCCCATCAATCGACACTAAACATGACAAAAGATGTGTAGAGTAGATCGGATGGTATAGTAACATGCAAGACTGACTCAGATTAAACCATCATGGTGGCGGGTGTACTGACTGCAGATGATAAATGGTGGATGTATTCTTGAACATGGGCATGGCATGACTTTGCAGTATTGACATGACGAGTACAATACTAACTCCTAATGCAACTGATGAGGGAAACTTTCTTTGAATGACTCAAAGGAGTAACAAGACTCAAGAAGTAGGTAAAACTTGAGGACAAACGGATGACCCAAGTACAGTATGCAAATGCAGATGAGTGCCATGTGTTGAATATTGTAACTTCTAAGAATATTATATTTGTACATTATTTATTCCGGAGATGTTTCATCCCTCCGAGGTGATTCTATTATGTATCCGGAGATGTTTATTCCTCCGAGAAGTTGTGGTAACTAGGGTTATTAGACCCACCATGTGGGGGTCGGCCCTGAGGTTATATTTTAGGGGTTATTGTTAAATATTCAATATGCTAAGACAGAAAATAGCAGCATTACATTCCATTTCACAATAATAGCATATACAGGATCACTGAAGAAACAACAAGCATAGCATAAACACAAGAGACAGAGATTTATCCTGGGAAACCCTCATGGGGTAGAAAACCCAGCAAAGCTTCCTCAATATAGATGACCAGCAATATACAAAGATGCAAACCCTGAGCATAAGCTCCTTCTCCTCCATAGCAGACCTCTCCTCCACAAATGCGCCTTTTTCAAGTGAGTGAGTGTATCAAATGAGGAACACACCTCCTCTATTTATACACTACTCTGATATGTATTTTACACAAGTACATGTAGGCTCGTATTTAACCATTAGGTTAAATACCCCATTATAACTGACTGGGCCGACCCCCACATGGTGGGTCTAATAACCCTAGTTACCACATTCAACTCGGAGGAATAAACATCTCCGGATTTATAGTATAATCACATCGGAGGTATGGAACATCTCCGGAATAAATAATATACAAATATAATATTCTTTGAAGTTACAATATTTCAACACTCCCCCTTAACGAGAAGAATATTATAACAGTATGAGCAAGGAGTCATCAACATCATACATGATACATCTATAAATCATTGGAAGCTTTCTTCAATTTGTCTTCATCAGTAACTCAAACAGTTACTGGTACATCAATGTCAACATCAATATCAGCATTACGATCATCAGCATCGTAATCACACGATCAGCAGCATCATCATCACACTATCAACAGCAGCATGATCAGCATCGTCATCATACGATCATCAGCATCGTCATCACACGATCATCAGCATCGTCATCACACAATCATCAGCATCGTCATCACACGATCATCAGCATCGTCATCATACGATCATCAACATCGTCATCACACGATCAGCAGCATCGTCATCACACGATCAGCAACATCGTCATCACACGATCAGCAGCATCGTCATCACACGATCATCAGCATCGTCATCACACGATCAGCAGCATCGTCATCACACAATCATATTTAAGACTATCCCTCCTGGATTTGCTGTCTAAGGATGATTAGTCCAACCACAATCATATTTAAGACTATCCCTCCTGGATTTGCTGTCTAAGGATGATTAGTCCAACAATTCATTTAGGACTATCCTTCCTTTCGAAATTACTGGATTTACTGTCCAAGGATGATTTAATCCCACAATTCATTTAGGACGATCCTTCCTTTCGGAATTACTGGATTTACTGTCCAAGGATGATTTAATCCCACAATTCATTTAGGACGATCCTTCCTTTCGGAATTACTGGATTTACTGTCCAAGGATGATTTAATCCCACAATTCATTTAGGACGATCCTTCCTTTCGGAATTACTGGATTTACTGTCCAAGGATGATTTAATCCCACAATTCATTTAGGACGATCCTTCCTTTCGGAATTACTGGATTTACTGTCCAAGGATGATTTAATCCCACAATTCATTTAGGACGATCCTTCCTTTCGGAATTACTGGATTTACTGTCCAAGGATGATTTAATCCCACAATTCATTTAGGACGATCCTTCCTTTCGGAATTACTGGATTTACTGTCCAAGGATGATTTAATCCCACCACAATTCATTTAGGACTATCCTTCCTTTCGGAATTACTGGATTTACTGTCCAAGGATGATTTAATCCAACCACAATTCATTTAGGACTATCCTTCCTTTCGGAATTATTGGATTTACTGTCCAAGGATGATTTAATCCACTCAATTCATTCTCGAAGACCTTACGTCTACGGCTCTCTTTAGGACTGACAGTCCAGGGATGATCCAATCCCCTCAAGTCCATCAAGGACTTCATTCTCGGAGACCTTGCGTCTACGGCTCTCTTTAGGACTGACAGTCCAGGGATGATCCAATCCCCTCAAGTCCATCAAGGACTTCATTCTCGGAGACCTTGCGTCTACGGCTCTCTTTAGGACTGACAGTCCAGGGATGATCCAATCCCCTCAAGTCCATCAAGGACTTCATTCTCGGAGACCTTACGTCTACGTCTCTCTTTAGGACTGAAAGTCCAGGGATGATCCAATCCCCTCAAGTCCATCAAGGACTTCATTCTCGGAGACCTTACGTCTACGGCTCTCTTTAGGACTGAAAGTCCAGGGATGATCCAATCCCCTCAAGTCCATCAAGGACTTCATTCTCGGAGACCTTACGTCTACGGCTCTCTTTAGGACTGAAAGTCCAGGGATGATCCAATCCCCTCAAGTCCATCAAGGACTTCATTCTCGGAGACCTTACGTCTACGGCTCTCTTTAGGACTGGAAGTCCAGGGATGATCCAATCCCCTCAACTGTCCACTAAGGACTTCATTCTCGGAGACCTTACGTCTACGGCTCTCTTTAGGACTGAAAGTCCAGGGATGATCCAATCCCCTCAACTGTCCACTAAGGACTTCATTCTCGGAGACCTTACGTTTACGGTTCTCTTTAGGACTGAAAGTCCAGGGATGATCCAATCCCCTCAACTGTCCACTAAGGACTTCATTCTCGGAGACCTTACGTCTACGGCTCTCTTTAGGACTGAAAGTCCAGGGATGATCCAATCCCCTCAACTGTCCACTAAGGACTTCATTCTCGGAGACCTTACATCTACGGTTCTCTTTAGGACTGAAAGTCCAGGGATGATCCAATCCCCTCAACTGTATTCTTATCCATACAGGTACAATCATGTATCACATCAAACCATGTACACATCACATCAAAACATCAAAACATGTATACATCACTAATCAGAACATGTACACATCACATCAAAACATGTGTACATCAAAACATGTATACATCACTAATCAAAACATGTACACATCACATCAAAACATGTGTACATCAAAACATGTATACATCACTAATCAAAACATGTACACATCACATCAAAACATGCGTACATCAAAACATGTATACATCACTAATCAAAACATGTACACATCACATCAAAACATGTGTACATATCACTAATCAAAACATGTACACATCACATCAAAACATGTGTACATCAAAACATGTATACATCACAACTAGCATGTATTCTTACTAATACATCAAAACATGTATACATCATATTTAGCATGTATTCTTACTAATACATCTAACATCAAAAGCATGTATAAGTAAAACTAAATATTCTAAGTAAGAGAGTCCTAAATCTAAATATTTCTAAGTAACTGGGTGTAGAGAACAGGTTACCTCATCATCGACCTTGTTGTTCGATGAGACAATCTCATCAGTAGTGACTGTACTACTCCCCCTTTCGAGGAGGGTCCTTTTGAACTACACCAAGCTTGTCTCGGAAGTATTCAAACTTCACTCGAGACGGAGGTTTGGTTGATAACTTCTTCACTTGACGTAGAGGCTTGGTTAGTACAACGGTAACCTGTTATAAATTCAAACTTTTAGAGTTCCTTTCTGTGTCATATCTTGTTAGTTCCCTATGTTCTTTGACTTATCATGGAACACTAGATTCTATGTCATCTTGATACAACTCTAAAAATCACATAGGATCTCAGTTGGTTCTATCTCTAAGTCAAACAATCCTAAAGCCAAACTTCTTCACAACTAGCAGAGCAGGAAGCCATATATTCCGCTTGTGCTGAGAGCCACACTAGACTGCTTCCAGCTAAACCACGAGATCATGGCTAATCCCAGACAATAACATCCTCTCGATGTGTTCTTCTTGTCTGATACACTTCCTGCCCAAACAGAATCTGAATAGCCATCTGAAGTCATGATCTTCAAGATAGCATAGATCAAATTCTATCATGTCCTTTATGTGCCTCATCACATACTTTGCAACTATCAGGTAAACACATCTAGTTTCCACTAGATACTAACTCAAGGTGTTCATAACAAAGCATATATCTAACCTAGTATATGTTAGATATATCAAAGACCCAATAAATTGACTGTACAGAGTTATATCCACTAACTCTGATGAGTTATCCCCTAACAACTTCAAGTTGGAATCCATAAGAGTGGCCATTCCAACACCTCAAGTCATATTTCTCATCAAACTTTCCCTGGTTGAGAAATATTCCTTATGAGCCTTGCCATACTTCCAGACCTAGGAAGTAAAGCATCAATTTGAGATCTTTCATTTTTCATTTCTGCATTGAATGAACTTCTGCATATCTATCTGTGCCATCTCTCGTTTAGATGGGTCTAAAGAGCCTCAATATCATTCGAACTCTGTGGTGAGTTCCTTCTTGCATCCATGTCATATGTGTATCATATTCAACCTTGTAGCAAAGGTTGAGATCCACATCACCCATGGTGATCATTAAGCTTATCAAATTATTATCGATCCTAGGTACCTATACAGAACCTGATTCATACTTCTTCTTTAATTACACCATACTTGGAGCAAACATCTTGTCATGATTCTCTTCCCCTTTCTAAGAGAATCTTCTAGCCATGAGCCTTCTATATTTTGTTTGATTTGTAAATCTTCTTGTTTGAACATCCACCACTTTTACGGTGTCCATCATTCTTCATGACCTTTCCTACAAATCAAAATTAAGTACATGATTAGTAATACTTCATAATCATCAAAAGATAACCCATTATGCATATAGATATCATTTACATAGTGATGCAACTATTTTGACCAAAACTTTGACACAACACTTTCCCATATCCTGTATGCATACAGTGGCTATCTAGATGCCTTCCATCTCTACCAGAACATACTATCGAGAGTGTGCACAACTCTCAGCATGTCAGCAAAGAGGTTTCATTCTAGACAAGCAACAATGGAATGTTTGTCCAAACATATGCACATTAGTTGTATACTGTTCAATGCTCTATGAATGTTTACACTCAGCATTATATATTCTAGGAATACAAATATGCATGCAGGCAATATCATTACTATTTCAAATAGCAACTCAAATACTTATCTTTTATGTTTGTGTGGCTGCCTCCCGCTTGATCTTCTGTATGTCTTTTGAACTTCTATTCATTCTGTACCACTGTGCATGCTCAAGAGTCATCCTCATGATCTCATACACAAACATACACTCATTAGTTTATTCTAAATGCTATCAAAACATTATAGTACTAAATAATCTTGAAAACGTATAATCATGATTATAGTTAATAAACATTAGTATTCAATATTTCAGGGAAGTCTTCTTTTACTCATGCATATCTTTGATAAAAGATATAATATGCATAATCCCTTGATTACTAACTTTATGAATAAGCATAACCAATCATTCCAAGTATACTTATATAAGGGATCCTAACACAAGGTAAGATTCATGGGAGACATACCTGGATTAGTATACCTACTTGGTTATGTACAACATACCTAAACAACCTCTTCAATGATTTAGAGATCCTGAGCTAGAACCTGCATGTCTCATAGGTCAAGCATAATATAACAAAGTCATACATACCTCGTAAGTAGAACAAGGATTATGGATGAGTCTTTGTCTTCATGTTTTCATGGTCATGGAGCCTGATTTGTCTTTTGTGGTGTACCTGTATCTTGTTAGCAGACAACATCAACCTCACACAACACCATAATGCATTAGTACAATCATAAGTGTCAACACCCTAGCCAATGAATATCTTCTATCATGCATTCATAATTTTGTTAAGGTGATACAACAAATCTAAAATCAAGATTGTACTAACTGTAATAACATGAAGACAAACATACCATAAACTTAATCATGAAAAAATCTCAAAACATACCTCGATGAGTCATACCTATCGAGATCGCTTGTAATCTCCTTATGTAAAGCCTTACCCTCTTCTTCCTCTGAAATAGGAACTCCTTCACTTATGCAGGTGACCAATCCATCTTCTTCTAGGATTAACCCTATCCACTTGATTTGCAAGAACTGGACCTGGAGCTGGATATGGGTTTGTCAGAGAAACCCCAAAAGTTCAAACTTTGAATTTCAGACTTCCGAAAGGATAGAAATATGCGTCTTGATGAGCTGATCAAACTGATATATTTAGAATTTGAAAACTGCAAAGTTTTACTCCTCAATTTTGCCTTTGAATCTTTCGGATTCACTGGACGTGACCCTGAACTGGGGTTTGATGAATCCCACTCTTTTGCCCCATCAAAAAGTTTGATCCAAAGCTCTAAGCTTCTATTATTCTGAGGAGCTTCCAGCCGTGGTCACAGATTTCAACAATTCCCATTTTTACAGAAGCCCTAATTTTCCGCTTTTCTGATCAAAGTCCCGAACTAGGGTCTAATCAAGCCCGGTCTTCTGCCCAACCAAAAATTCTGATCTTGGTCTCTAAATTTCTATTTTGATGAGTAGCATCCAGCCGTGGTTTCCGATTACAAAAATTCCAACTTTCTTCAAAGCCCTAAATTCCGGAAGCCATGAATGAAGGTACCAAAAATAATTCTGTTTTGACAGAAATATGTACCTGATTGTTTCTAGTGTAACTCCAAAATTTTTGATCCACAGGGTCTGAAAAAGTTTTCTGAGATAGCCTGACCTGTTAGCTTTCCATCCTGACAGGTCTGACCTCAATTGGATTCTCTGAGAGAGAGTTATGCCAAATGTCGCAACGTGACCTGTTTTGGGAAAATACAGGAGAGCGAACTTGTACGGCGTGCCACGTGTCACTGTTTGACCTTCGGCCTCTGAAAAAGTTTTCTGAGATAGCTCGGCCTGTTTTCTTTCCATCCTGACAGGTCTGACCTCAATTGGATTTTCTGAGAGAGAGTTATGCCAAGTGTCGCAACGTGACTTGTTTATGGGATAATACAGGAGAGCGCACTTGTACGGAGTTCCACGTGTCACTGGTTCAACTTCGGCCTCTGAAAACGTTTTCTGAGATAGTTCAGACTGTGTACTACCTGTCACTTTTTACGAAATTTCATTTGGAGCTTCCTAGCCCAAGATATGACCTTTTTCCCAAGGTCACCTGATTTTGACTCAGATCTGGAAGAGGCAGAAACCCTATATTGTACAGATCATAAATCACAAAGTACAATGAATTAGAGGTTTTCCTTTGGACACAAGGTACCTGGAGATGTTAGCTTCGTCCTGTAACAATTTCAGATCCGAAAACTTCGCCAAAACGGATTTATAGCGAAAGTGCTACGATGACTGGTTTTTGCTATGTAAAACCCTAACCTTCAAATTGTCGTAAGTAAAGCAAGTGTCTTTAGTGCCATACCTTGTCTTCCTTCAGGTTAGCTCTGATACCATGTTAAATATTCAATATGCTAAGACAGAAAATAGAAGCATTACATTCCATTTCACAATAATAGCATATACAGGATCACTGAAGAAACAACAAGCATAGCATAAACACAAGAGACAGAGATTTATCCTGGGAAACCCTCATGGGGTAGAAAACCCAGCAAAGCTTCCTCAATATAGATGACCAGCAATATACAAAGATGCAAACCCTGAGCATAAGCTCCTTCTCCTCCATAGCAGACCTCTCCTCCACAAATGCACCTTTTTCAAGTGAGTGAGTGTATCAAATGAGGAACACACCTCCTCTATTTATACACTACTCTGATATGTATTTTACACAAGTACATGTAGGCTCGTATTTAACCATTAGGTTAAATACCCCATTATAACTGACTGGGCCGACCCCCACATGGTGGGTCTAATAACCCTAGTTACCACATTCAACTCGGAGGAATAAACATCTCCGTATTTATAGTATAATCACATCGGAGGTATGGAACATCTCCGGAATAAATAATATACAAATATAATATTCTTTGAAGTTACAATATTTCAACAGTTATTAGACTTCTCCAGGAGAGGTCGGCCCCATTAGGTATTTTTGGTGGTCGGGAGTTAGTATAAATAGAGGAGGTGAACTCCTCATTAGACACACTTGCTCACTTGAGAAAAGTAGCGCACTTGTCTGGGAGATTTGCTAAGGAGGTGAAGAAGGAGGGAGCACATCTTGTATTTTGGTTGATCATCTTATTGAGGAAAGCTTTGCTGGGTTTTCTACCCCATGAGGGTTTCCCAGGGTAAATTTATGTCTATCTTGTGATTATGCTTCTTTCAGTGATCTTGCTAATCTATTTGGTTTAAACTTAACATGGTATCAGAGCTAGACTGAATAGGACATCTTTCACAAGGTAAGAATCTCTCTCTCTCTCTCTCCGGTGAAGTTTAGGGTTTCAGCAAAAGGTTGGTATTATTGAAATCTGATTACATGGCTGGATATCCCTTCTCAAGACAAATCTTTTGAGCCCTAGATCGAACTTTTTGGTTGGGTAGAACTCCGGGAAAGTCAAACCCTAATTCTACCAAAAGTGCGATAAACCAGAAATTGGTTTCAGCAAAAAGTTAGTATTGTTGAAATCTGATTATATGGCTGGATATCCCTTCTCAAGACAAATCTTTTGAGCCCTAGATTGAACTTTTTGGTTGGGTAGAACTCCGGGAAAGTCAAACCCTAATTCTACCAAAAGTGCGATAAAATTTTGTTTCAGGATCCGGAAAAGTAAAAGGTAACTGCTCAAGTAAGTAATACTCTGTCTCTTGGACTCCCCCAAGAGAAGATGGCTCCAAACACTAAGCTTGAAGACAAGCTCGAAGGTTTAGAAAATTTCCGGGCATGGAAATACATAATTGGTCTCATTCTTGAAGAGAATGATCTTGCTCATTACATCAAGGATGAAGTTGCAGAACCAGAAGGAGATGAAGCCAAATAAAATAATAGGAAGGATTTGATTAGGGAAAAGAGAATCATAGTTGATTCTATTAAAGACCACTTGATTCCCCAAGTGGCCTCCAAGAAGACTCCAAAGGAGATGTATGATGCCCTAGGAAGAATGTATGAAGGAAAGAACATCAATAGGAAGATGAATCTAATGACTCAATTGAAGAGTACCAAGATGCACAAATGAGAATCCATTCAAGACTACTTCTCAAGGGTCTCGCAAATCAAGGAGCAACTAGATGCAATAGGTGATACTCTTGATGAGGATGGACTTGTGATGACTGCTCTCAATGGTCTCACTAAACCTTGGGAATCATTCATACAAACCATGTGTGCCAGAAAAGAGAGCATGAAGTTTGATATAGTATGGGAGGATTGTGTTCAAGAAGAAGCTAGAGTAGCCAACAGAGAAGCTCTTCTCAAAGAGGATGACCAAGCTTTGGCCACCCATACCAAAAGAAGAAGAATGAGTCATCTCAAGAAAGTTGACCACAAAGGATCTCAACACTTCTCTAGACCTAAAAAGAGAAAAGGACACATTCCAGTAAGAGATCTATCCACAGTCGAATGCTACAATTGTCATAAATTAGGACACATCTCCAGATTTTGTCCTTCACAAAAGAAGAAGATTGTCCACAAAAGACACCATGCACATATGGCAAAAAATGACAGTGAAGAAGAAGAAGAAGAAGAAGAAGAAGAAGAAGAAGAGGTAGAGGTAAGACCTAGAAAGAAAAGATATAAAGTGAAGAAAGAAGATCCAGAAGAATATGTCCTATTCTCTGCACTCTCTGGATCTGTATCTCCTGGAGAAGATACATGGCTTATTGACAGTGGTGCTTCGAAGCACATGACAAGTCAAAGAAAGACTTTCTCAAATCTTGAAGAAAAGTCTTCTTCACAAAAGGTATCTCTAGGAGATGACTACCAATATCCCATCAAAGGAATTGGTGAAGCTAGCTACAAGCTAGATTCTGGAACCCCCTTGAAGATGAAAGACATCTTATATGTACCAGGTTTAAAGAAGAACCTACTCTCTATCTCAGCACTAGACAAGAAAGGTTTTAGAGTGGCCTTCATAGATGGACAAGTACTCATGTGGTCCAAAGGAAAGACAATTAAAGATGCAGTTGTCATTGGTGAAGAAGAAGGAGGTCTCTATAAGCTCAAGGGTCATCCAGAAACTGCCCTTTCTCATGAGATCTCTAGCCCCAGTGAGCTATGGCATAGAATATTAGCTCACATCAACTATAAAGCCTTACCCTATGTAAGCAAGGTAGTCATAGGATTACCAGATTTGAAAGCTGATCATGATGGCTCATGCAAAGGATCTAAGAAAGGGAAAAATGTCAAGAACCCCTTTCCAAAGAGTGAAACAAAGACTAAGAACATTTTGGAGCTAATACACTCAGATGTATGTGGACCAATGCCCACTACTTCTCTAAGTGGTTTTGAATACTATCTTTCATTCATTGGTGACTATTCAAGAAAAACTTGGATATACTTCCTAAAAGCTAAGAATGAAGTCTTTGGAAAATTCAAAGAGTTCAAGGCTCTAATAGAAAATCTCTCAGAAAATAGAATCAAGATTCTCAGAACAAATAATGGCGGGGAATTTACCTCAAAAGACTTTGAAGACTTTTGTAAAGAAGCTGGAATCAAAAGGGAACTAACTACTCCCTATAATCCCCAACAAAATGGGGTGGCTGAAAGGAAGAATAGAACAATCATGGAAGCTGTGAAGACTATGATACATGACCAAGATCTTCCCATGTATCTATGGGCTGAAGCAGCCAAGACAGCAGTATATGTGCAAAATAGATTATCTCATAGTGCTCTTGATTTCAAAACTCCAGAAGAAGTGTTTACAGGAAAGAAGCCTGAGGTAAGTCATCTTAAAATATTTGGGTGTCCTGTATACATCCACATTCCAAAAGAAAAGAGAACCAAGTTAGACCCTTCTGGTAAGAAGGGAATATTTGTTGGGTATTGTGAATCATCCAAAGCCTTCAGAATTTATATTCCAGGTTTTCATCACATAGAAATAAGTAGAGATGTAACATTTGATGAAGAAGCAGCTCTTAAGAAATCCAGAAAGTGCCAACTTGAAGAAATCTATGAAGAAGATACATCTCCCAGAATCTCAGAGGCTGTGCCCATTCCTGAAGATGATTCACCAGAGGATCATGACTTATTGGAACCACAAGAGCCTCCTATTTCAGATTTATCTAAGAAAAGAAGGCCAGCATGGGCTAGAGATATTATTCAAGGGGCTGAAAGATATGGAGCTCCTGAAGGCTCCACTAGAGAAAGAAAGAAACCAAAGCTAGTATCCAACTATATGGCCTTGATGTGTGATCTTGTGGATCAACTACCTACCAGCTATGAAGAGGCAGCTCAGAAGAAAGAATGGGTAGAAGCAATGACAGAAGAGTATCAGTCAATAATGAAGAATGATGTTTGGGATATAGTCCCCAAACCAAAAGATAAAAGTGTAGTTTCTTCCAAATGGATTTTCAAGATAAAACATGCTGCAGATGGTAGCATTGAAAAATACAAGGCAAGATTTGTAGCCAGAGGATTCTCTCAGAAAGAGGGAATTGACTATGAAGAAACATTTGCACCAGTTGCTAGGTATACTTCAATTAGAACTATCATGGCACTTGCATCCATGATGAAGTGGAAATTGCACCAAATGGATGTTAAGACAGCTTTCCTGAATGGTGTAATTGAAGAAGAAGTATACATAGAACAAACACAAGGATTTGAGGTCAAGGACGGAAGGACCCATGTATGCAAAATGAAAAAGGATTTATATGGATTAAAGCAAGCTCCCAGGGCTTGGTACGGAAGGATTGACAATTTCTTAACAAGCATGGGATTTACCAAAAGTAAAGCTGACCCCAATCTCTATCTCAAAGTGATGGATGATGAACCAGTTATATTGTTGTTATATGTAGATGATCTATTTCTAACTGGAAATGAGAAACAAATTATTGAAAGCAAGAAGAAGCTTTCTTCAGAATTCGAGATGAAAGATCTCGGATTAATGCACTACTTCTTAGGCTTAGAAGTATGGCAAGAATCAAAAGGGATCTTTCTAAATCAAGGTAAGTATACTGCGGAGATTCTCAAAAGATTTGATATGTTGGAATGTAAAGCCATGGCCACTCCCATGGACTCCAACTTAAAGTTATTGGTTAATGATTCATCAGAATTAGTGGACATAACTCTATATAGACAAATCATTGGATCATTGATGTATTTAACAAATACTAGGCCTGATATATGCTTTGCTGTAAATACCCTAAGTCAGTATTTAGTAGAACCTAGAAAGGTTCACTTAATAGCTGCAAAGCATGTAATGAGGTACCTAAAAGGTACATTAGATTTTGGTCTATATTATCTCAGAGGTCATGAACTCAGGTTACATGGTTACTCAGATTCTGACTGGGCAGGGAATGTCTCAGACAGAAAAATTACTTCAGGTGGATGTTATGGTCTTGGATCTGCTATGGTTTCATGGTTCAACAAGAAACAATCTAGTGTGGCCCTCAGTACTGCTGAAGCAGAATATATAGCTGCCTGCTCTGCCGGCTGTGAAGCAGTATGGCTTCGGAAACTATTATCTGGAGTGCTTGACTTAGAAATGGATCCCACTGTGATTATGTGTGATAATCAAAGCTGCATTAAGATGACTGAAAATCCTGTGTTCCACGATAAGTCAAAACACATTGAGATCCGATATTTCTATATACGAGATATGGTGCAGAGAGGAGCTATCAAGCTCGAGTATATAAGCACTGAGGATAAGATTGCTGATATCTTGACTAAACCTCTGTCTCGAGTGAAGTTTGAATACTTCCGAGACAAGCTTAGTGTAGTTCAAAAGGACCCTCCTCGAAAGGGGGAGTAGCATAGTATCTGATAACAAGTCTGTCTCATCAATGATGAGGTTAACTATTTACTGCACTTAGTTACTTAGAATTATTTTAGATTTAGGACTCTTATATTTTTACTTTTGATGATAGATGTATACATGCTTTTGATAATAGATGTACTAGTGAGAATACATGATTTTGATGATAGATGTATTAGTGAGAATACATGCCTTTGATGATAGATGTATACATGCTTTTGATGATAGATGTATTAGTGAGAATACATGCTTTTGATGATAGATGTATACATGCTTTTGATGATAGATGTATACATGCTTTTGATGATAGATGTATTAGTGAGAATACATGCTTTTGATGATAGATGTATACCTGCTTTTGATGATACATGTTTTGATGATGAGGATACATGTTTTGATATACATGTTTTGATGATGAGGATACATGTTTTGATATACATGTTTTGATGATGAGGATACATGTTTTGATGATACATGTTTTGATGATGAGGATACATGTTTTGATGATGAGGATACATGTTTTGATATACATGTTTTGATGATGAGGATACATGATGCCTTAATGTATTGAGTATATTTGTACTTGTATGAATGAAGATACTTGTACCCATGGTAGACATGTGAGGGGATTGGATCATCCCTGGACTTCAGTCCTAAAGAGAGTCGTAGACATATGTCTTCGAGAATGAAGTCCTTGGTAGACATGTGAGGGGATTGGATCATCCCTGGACTTCAGTCCTAAAGAGAGCCATAGACATATGTCTTCGAGAATGAAGTCCTTGGTGGACGATTGAGGATTAAGTCATCCTTGGACGTGGTCCTAAATGTACGGTTGAGGATTAATTCATCCTTGGACGTGGTCCTAAATGTACGGTTGAGGATTAATTCATCCTTGGACGTGGTCCTAAATGTACGGTTGAGGATTAGGTCATCCTTGGACGTGGTCCTAAATGTACGGTTGAGGATTAAGTCATCCTTGGACGTGGTCCTAAATGTACGGTTGAGGATTAAGTCATCCTTGGACGTGGTCCTAAATGTACGGTTGAGGATTAAGTCATCCTTGGACGTGGTCCTAAATGTACGGTTGAGGATTAAGTCATCCTTGGACGTGGTCATAAATGTACGGTTGAGGATTGGATCATCCTCGGACTTTGGTCTCTTGAATTGAGCCGTAGACATGAGGTCTCTGAGAATTGATAGGACTGGATCGTCCCTGGACTTCGGTTCAAAAGGTACATGATAGGACTGGATCGTCCCTGGACTTCGGTTCAAAAGGTACATGATAGGACTGGATCGTCCCTGGACTTCGGTTCAAAAGGTACATGATAGGACTGGATCGTCCCTGGACTTCGGTTCAAAAGGTACATGACAGGATTGCATCATCCATGGACATAGGTCCTAAAGAGAACAGGATTGATCGTATGATGACAATGCTGTTGATCGTGTGATGACGATGCTGATGATGATGCTGATGATCACAATGCTATTGATCGTGTGACGACGATGCTGATGACGATGCTGATGATCGTATGGTGACGATGCTGATGATCGTATGATGACGATGTTGATGACGATGCTGATAATCGTGTGATGACGATGCTGATGATCGTATGATGACGATGCTGATGATCGTATGATGACGATACTGATGATCGTGTGATGATGATGTTGATGATCGTGTGATGACGATGCTGATGATGATGTTGATGTTCCAGTAACTAGTCAAGTTACTGATGATGTTGAATTGAAGAAAGCTTCCGATGATTTATAGATGTATCATGTATGATGTAGTCATTAACTCCTTGCTCCTACAGATGTTGTTATAATATCCTTCTCGTTAAGGGGGAGTGTTGAATATTGTAACTTCTAAGAATATTATATTTGTACATTATTTATTCCGGAGATGTTTCATCCCTCCGAGGTGATTCTATTATGTATCCGGAGATGTTTATTCCTCTGAGAAGCTGTGGTAACTAGGGTTATTAGACCCACCATGTGGGGGTCGGCCCTGAGGTTATATTTTAGGGGTTATTAGACTTCTCCAGGAGAGGTCGGCCCCATTAGGTATTTTTGGTGGTCGGGAGTTAGTATAAATAGAGGAGGTGAACTCCTCATTAGACACACTTGCTCACTTGAGAAAAGTAGCACACTTGTTTGGGAGATTTGCTAAGGAGGTGAAGAAGGAGGGAGCACATCTTGTATTTTGGTTGATCATCTTATTGAGGAAAGCTTTGCTGGGTTTTCTACCCCATGAGGGTTTCCCAGGGTAAATTTATGTCTATCTTGTGATTATGCTTCTTTCAGTGATCTTGCTAATCTATTTGATTTAAACTTAACACCATGTTCAAGAATGACTACATACTGCCACTACCAAAGTGTGTAACATAAAAACTTTCCTTTTTCCCCATCATGAATGATGAGTGCCTCATGTGTTTTTTACGAGCTTGATGAGGGTAACCAGATGCTCGGTATAGCTCATCTCATAAATGAGTCCAATCCCAAATATTTTCCGAACATGGGATAGGAAGGGTTCGTCCCATGGCGAGCCCTTCAATGTAAGAATTTAACGAGTCCATAGAAGGTAAACTCGGTCATCATTTCATGTTTAGAGAGTCTGAAAAGAACTAAAGGAGACTCTAAAAGGTCCTTTTTCGTAAAGTTAGTCTCTTCGCCTGGAAAAGGGTAAAACAACGCGAGAGAGAACTCTTCCAGCCATGGTTGGTTGGAGTATTCCTTTTTCGTAAATAGTGCTTCCTGGTCCAAAAAAGGGGTAAACTATCACCAGAAAGACGATCATTCAAATGCTTTTACAAGTGTGAAAGCATCAAGTTCCCTTGGCAATCTTTTTCTATTTAGGGAGTCTGAAAATAGCTTAAAAAGGACTCCATGAAGAACTTTGTCATTGTTGATGACTGAGTACGACAAAGAAAAAAGTAAACTCGGCACAATTCCTTTTCTGTAAATAGTCTAGCGAGGCCGGATAAAGTGATAAACCTATACTCGTTAGACACACCTTTTTACTCAACTTTTTAACGAGCACAATAATGGTATCAAAAGCACTCGGAATATTTTTCATATTTGAACTAGAGCACGAAAAAGTAAAAAGTAAGCTCAAATACTATCTTACTTTCTTTGACGAGCTCGAAGATATGTTGGAAGAATGCTCATGATGTCTGCTACATTTTTTAACGAGCTTGTAACATAAAATGAACTATGCTCAGGATAATTTTCATGGTTTAATGAGCTCGAAACCTAAAAAAGGAAAGTATGCTCGAAAATGTTCCCAATGGTGAACTTCTTCCCGTCATGAAATCCAAAGGTTGGTACATGCCCCCAGCATGATTCCTAGAAGTAAGTGACTTAGCTTCAACATGGTGTGGAGAGGCGATCGAGTTGACTTCAACGTAAATTCCAGAGGTTGAAGACAGCCCCCCAAGCTTCATTTCATTCGCCTAAGGCATAGGCGGGTGAAAGGAAGGTTCAGCTACTAAGTCTACGAGGAGACTCGACTCAAAGGGAAAGGATATGTTTCATTTTTTAACGAGCTTGACACAGGAATAGAACTCTGCTCAACATACCTGTTTCATTTTTTTTAAAGAGCTTGACACAGAAAGGGAAATATGCTCATGAAGCTAGTCTCAATTTTATGCAAGATTGAAACCAAAGGTAAACTATGCTTAGGGGATCTATTCCATTTTTTAACGAGCTTGGAATCAAATACTAATCTGTGCTCATGGGAACCTATTTCATTTTTTAACGAGCTTGACACAGAAAGGGAACTATGCTCAAACTACTGGCTTAATTTTTTAACGAGCATGAAGCCAAAGGTAAACTTTGCTCGCAACCTATTTCATTTTTTAACGAGCTTGAAGCCAAAGGTAAACTCTGCTCACGGTTAAGGCCCATTGACGGGTTCCTTCCCAACATGATGCCTAGAGGTTGGTAAATGCCCCCAGTATGATTTCTAGTGGCTTAACATGGTGGTCATCCCTCAACATGATTGCTGACAGTATGATATGTGGCATGCCCCCCAAGCTTCATTACTTCTGAAAATGCTGCTGGCTAACCCAACTACCGACCTGGCTACTAATATGAAAATGTTCACCAAGGGGGGGGGAACAAGAAGCAGATGAAATGAAGGTTCAAGTTCTAAATCTAGCGAGAGACTCAAACCGATGGGAGGGAGATCTATTTCATTTTTACACAAGCTTGAAATAGACAATAACTATGCTTGAGGGGATTGGTTTCATTTTTATGCAAGCTTGAAACCAAAGGTAAACTATGCTAGAGTGTTCAGTCTCATTTTTTAACGAGCTTGAAACATAACATAAACCGTGCTCGTACCCCCCATCCTTAGGGGGAAGAAACCACTAAAACATGTGGAACATTTAGGGAATTTTGATGACTAGGAGTCATATGATGAGTGGGTGTCATGAAGGAAAGCTGATCAATGGTCACAATATTCCCATGATGAGGAAAATACATCACTCGAAAGAGCGTGGACACTATAGCTTTCATAGTATAGACATAATCACGTCCAAGGAGTAGATTGAAATCTAAAGGTCCTTAGACAACCATGACATCAACATAAACAGTTTTACCTCTCAACGTGATAGGTAACTGCGGGAGAATCCCTAAAGGTCCGGTAGGCCTTCGATTAAAGGCCAAAATCTGGTCAGTTACTGGCACAAGCTGAGGGGAGCCTATAGCTTCCCCTATAGCTTGCCAAGCAGTTGAGGATAAAATACTAACAAAAGCTCCCTCATCAACTATCGTACGAAATATTTCTTTATTGGAAACTCCTACGGATATTTGAAAAGGAATACTCGAAGGAAGACGAGATTCTGTTAGACCATTCCAATCAAAGGAAATGACCTCGGTACTTAGGGGGGTCCTGTAGGAATGGACAAGGTTTCCCCTTGCCTAGGACATTCTGAACTGACTAGGAAAACATCAGCGGTTTCCAATTCACTCTCACTTGGAAGATAAGAATGAGACGAAGATTGTGTCATGGTGACTGCTCCAGTCTAAACTTTCTCCAATGAAAGAGCAAGATCGAGTGGAGATGATGTCGACTCGACCACTTCACTCTCGGAAGGAAGAGTGGGATCGATTACAGATGAAACTGAATCGATCACTTGGTCAACCAGCGGGGGGTCGGGGGACAACTTACTATCGCTTGCTGGAAGCACTTGTTGAGAACTAGTAATATATTCCAACCACCGGAAGCTTCAACCATGTTTGGACAAAGGTAAGTACGATGCATGCTCTTGCATAGCCAGCAAGGGTCTACAGCTCTACCCTTCCAACCCTTCACCAATGGGTCACTAGTTGAGGGAGTGTCATCAACATGATGGTCAACTGTTGACGATACAAGCGGTTTGGGGTTTTTAGACCACACTTCTGACACACGGGAAAGACCGAGACAATCCTTGAGAAGGTGATCACCCTTGAAAATTTTGCAAGGGAACTTGGGCTTACGAGGTGTTTTCATAGAATGAGTGCCATCAGAGGCAGATGGTTGATGCTTGGTCTCTTTCTTATCCTTCTTCTTCTTAGTATTCCCTTTCTTCTTCTTCTTCTTCTTCTCTGCCTTCTTACTAACATCAGATTTTTCAATAGGAGAAGAGGAAGAGATGGAAGCTGATTCAACTTTCGACGGAGAAGGAGAAGGGTCACCATGAGATTGATGCTCACGTGGTGAAGGACCTAGGTTCGATGCAATTGGTGCATTTGGTTTAACTGGATTGGAGAATAACCATATGGGTAATCCTATCGTCAATCCAGGAAGAATCAACGTAGCCATAAAGGGAGGACCAACAGTTCCACAAGGGGGAATAACAAATGGCATACCCTGGAAAGGGGTCTCTTGGTTGGTAGTCCCGGAAGAATATTCCATATATTAACTTCCTAAGAGTCTCTAAAATACCACAAAATCAAACACTACTCAAGTCTAAAAGAAACAAGCAAACTGTGTGAATAAGAGTGGATTCAAAGTCTGGAACCTCACGGGATTATCAAGGCATCGCAAACCGCTATATACTGCAGGGTCCAACAATATGACGCGACAAAGAGGATTGGAATCGTACCCTTTCCTGCATACCCTATTACCTAGACATTACGTGTGTGCTAATCTCCCCTGAATGTTGTTTTCGGTGTATTGCTTTGCCAAGACGGCCAAATGGTTAACTCAGTTAGTTTCAGGAATCCTAGTGGTGTCTCCCGATATACGCAAGGTACGTGGGAGATCAAATCCATAGTAGTGTTGTCTAATGCACAACCGTTCGGCAAGAGACCTTCAGATATACTACCGAGTACGTGATACACCCTTCGATATACGCCAAGTACGTATTATGGTACTTGGTGGGTACGTGAAGGAGCTCGATATACCGATAAGTACATGGAAGACTACAATACCCCTGGGATACAATGCTGGTAAATAACGATAGCTGCCATGCTTAACGATGCCAGAACACGTCTCTAACTTACACACAAGTTACTAAATGATTTTAACCTAAGCTAGCGTTAATTTTATCTTGCATGGTTAGGTGGATGCATGAGGTGATTACATGAATGTAAACATAATACAATCCTCAACTACATGATAATGCACATTTTCATTTCCTTTTCAATGAAAACTGCTTAAGATAAGGAGAGATTTTTCTTTCTTTCAAACCAAAAGTACTTAAGTAGCAGCGAAAAGAAGAATTCCTTCCTAGAGCGCAATAACTCTAACTTTCTGCAATAATCAGCGAAAATGCGCAAAGAAACTGAAAGATGCAACTAATCTTAACAATATATAAGACAAAATAATGAAGCACTTTCAATTTTCAAGTGCATGTACCAAAAGTGGAATTTGATAGATAAACGCTTTTCATATCTATATGCAGAAAGTGAGAGGATATCTACAACACTCTAATCATTTGGAAATTCCCAAAAAAAAATGACAAGCACCCAAACAACTCAAAGGCACTCAAGAAAGGCTCAAAATCTACCAAATGCAATAATTATAACTCATTTCTTATCTTTTTACACTTGAAAAAGATACATCTAAGATACGGAAAGAAAGATTCCATCAATGTTTCCAATTAAATGCAAGACAAAGAAAAGCACTTAACAATCTTATCTAACTCAAATGCATACAAATCTGAAACGAACCTTTCTTCTTCTTATGAGTGTGAAACCAAGAATTTCAAATGATCAAATTAAAGCAAGAAGAATACTTATGTTTTCCAATTTCATGAATATAGCAAAAGAGTGACAAAATCAAGCTTTCCTTTGAACTAAAGTGGAGACAAAGAATCAATCTTTTCCAATAATCATTAGATAGCTTAGCATGTAAAGGAAACAAGATGCATAACCCAAGAAAAAGAGGCTAAAAAAGACATGGATATCCCACACTTTTCAAGTCTTTAAAACAAGCCAATCACGCCAAACCAAAAAATGATCTCAAAACCTTAAGATGGGTCAAATAGAACTTTCGCTTAAAAATGCAAGCAAAACACTAGTTTTGACTCAAAGGGCCAAACATGAATCCAAATCTCAAAAGACCCAAAAACCAATACAAACAAGCCAAACAAAACACTGCTGGACAAAAGGGTCTCTTCCTGGAAGGTATAGTGCAGAGGAGTCTGCACACAAACCAAACCTTAAATCAGAAATGGAGAAGGGGTGCCTGTATGGCAACTTTGATAGATCGACACAGTCTGTGCTTGTACACAGTGCGATGTCGTAGTCCAGCAATGCGAGAAGTGCGACGGTGTCGCAGAATACCAATGGAAGGGTTACGACGACTGACTAACAGGCAAAGAACAAAGATAAAAAATGACACAGTGTCGCTCTGTGTATACTAACCAGGTGCGATAGGCGAGATCTAAGTTCAAAAATGAGCCAAATCTCCAAGTAATGAGCAATGAACTAGTTTGAAAATGAAAAGTACAAACTCAGAGGAAGGTAATCAGACTCTTCAAAGTGAAGATCTGATGGTGAAACCAACTTAAGAGGCTAATGACAAATGAAAAAGGCTTGGCAAGAAATCAACCGAAAATGACTCCTAGATTGACAACTACAGAACAAGATTTATAATCCCCAGTATGGTCACCAGATTTGTTTGATGGAAAATCCACTCGAGCGGACGTGAGCCAGATCTCCCTAGCTCAATGTGAGTCTAGAACAAATAGAACAGACTACAAATGGATTTCCTAGATCTACTTAAGGATCAAGTACTAGATGTATTACCTTTTACTTCGCAATCCTTTCTCCTGAATGTTGCTCCACATCCAACGGTCGTCGGATCTCAGTTGCAAGACCTATTAAGACACAAAGAACAACACAAAACGAGTAAAGAGCATCTATACAATAAGAGATCTAAGTAAATAGTTAAGCCAATAAAGTACTCAATATCATTACACATTAACAATTTTGGTGGAAAGCATTTGTATTACTGTAAATAGGGAAATACATAGTAGAGACATAGAACTACAACCAAGGATTAACGCTGCAGCCCTTCTCCATCCAAGCCATTTTCCATATCCTCCCAAGGAAGTATGAGTCTCCCAATAGATGAGTAGAGATCTCTCAAAGATGATTTCACCAGCATGTAGACACTATAGACTTCCTCCTCTCCCATGGAGAGAGTGGGTTTTTATATAGGGATAAAGAGATAGGGTAGGTTGAGGATTAGGGGGAGATGGTTAAGGGATCCTCCCATTAGGTTAGGAACCGAAATGCCACCTCACCTAGAGCCTAGGGATAGGCCTCCACCTCAACAAACTTCTAGAAAGACCTCGAGACTCCCCAAAATAGCCTTTAACCAACCTCATCGCACCCTGGTAGAGGACACAGAGCGACAGAAAGGGTCGTCTCACTTTGTCCAAGGACAACCTGCGACAGTGTCCCACCCTAACTGGCCAAAAACTGCGACGTCGCACCCTAGACGAAGGAGAAGTGCGACATCCTACTCAAAGAGGTCAACTAGGCAGGGAAACCTCTCAGTTGGATGTGTTTTAGCCCAGAATGAGGTTAGGGGTCAGAGCAAAGAGTTTACACAATGGTCAAGATGACGACATTATCACCATGACCGTTGCAAGTATCGTCATTATGACCAAGTGTCGTCATCATGACCATTGTGTCATGACGATGACACTTGCAACATTTGTGACACTTGCGACACTTGCACAAGGGTGACGACACTTGCAACACTTGTGACACTTGCGACACTTGCACAAGGGTGACGACATTTTGGTGTAACAGTTGGAAATAGCCTGAAGGTTATTAAGGAGGTGAAAACGCAAATATCCTCCAAGTTCGACATGAAGAATCTCGATGGTTCTAATTTCATCTTGGGGATGGAGATCAAGAGAAATCGTGAAGAAAGGAAACTCTAGTTGAACAAGAGAAAATATGTGGAAACAATACTACACATGTTTAATATGCAGGAATGTAAACTAGTAAAAGTTCCTATTCCTATAGGTGTAAGATTATTTGCATAACAGTGTCCCGAGACAGATGAAGAAAAAGAAGACATGTCCCATGTTCCTTATGCTAGTGCAGTTGGAAGTTTGATGTATGCCATGGTATGCACTAGACCAAACATTGCCCATGCAATGGGATTTTTGAGTACATATATGTCAAAACTGAGAAAGGAACATTGGACAACTGTGAATAGGGTTTCCAGGTATTTGTGCCAAACAACAGATAGTGCAATCTGTTACCAAGGAAGAAATGAATAGGACAGAGTGTTGAATGTACATGACTTTGTTGATGCTGACTGGGATGGAGATATGGATCGTAGAAGATCTGCAAGTGGGTATGTATTTAACTTATTTGGAGGTTCTATCAATTGGATGAATAAGAGACAGGCTGTAGTGGCACTATCAACTATAGAAGTTGAATACATGGTAGCAACTCATGCAAGTAAAGAGTTTGTATGGTTGCAGATATTGTGTTCGGACATTGGGTTTGAACAACAAGCTGTAAGGTTAGATTGTGACAGTTAGAGTGTAATCTTCCTGGAAAAGAGCCCTACTTATCACTCAAGAACAGAGCATATTGATGTGCAATTTCACTTTGTAAGAGACATGGTTGAAAGCAAGAAGGTGTTACTGGAGAAAATTGACACTTTGAAGAATGTTGCAAATTCATTGACAAAATCTGTGAGCACTGAGAAGTTCTCTTGGTGTAAAGGTGCAATGGGCATTGGTTCCCCGGATTGTTGATCCAATAAAATATTGTATCCCCTGTATGAAAATAAAATAACAAGTGGGAGAATGTTGAGTATATGTTATATTCTTTACTTGTGTGTGGGGGGGGTGCGTGTTTGACCGCGCAACAGTCAATCCCCTCCATCTAGTGCTCTGCCATATGCGACGGGAATTGTGTGTGGTGTTAGCTCGGGGGGGGAGGGGTAAGAGGAGGGGGATGCTGAATCCCTCCCCTTCCATGAAGCAGATGACGGAAATGGCCGATAGGCCATTTTCGTTCCCGCAACCGCAGCGAGTGCCAATTTTTTTTGGGTTGTTTTCGGCTATTTTGTGGAATTTTCTAAAAATATTTAATTTAATCCTGGTTAAGGGATTGGGGTCTATTTTCTAATCTGGGTTAACATATTAGTGCATTGGATGCTACAGAATACCTATATTTTATTGTGAGTGATTCATAATGATAATGAGAAAAATAAGAGGTGCAACTCTAAGTTTTGTTGGTTTTCCCGGTTAAGGGTTTCCAGGGTAAATCTATGTGTATTATGTGTGAATTTTTTGGTGTAATCTCTATTTTTATTAAAATAATATATATTTTTTTCTTCTCTGCACAGGTTTAAAACTTACAATCTCTTGAATAATTAGAACTAACAAGTATTGAGGTAGACATAGTGGCCTATTTTATCCATTTCAACACATGTTTGTTTTCCTCATCCCACTTAAGCTCGCAATACTTCTTCAATAGTTTTGGTATTGGTTTGAAAATATCAACAAAATTTGGGATGAGTCTCTCGATGAATTTTATCTTTCCAAAGAATGATTGGATGACTTTCCTATTCTTAAAGAGGGGCACTTTCTTGATATAATCAACTATGGTGAGATCAACCTAGATACCATCTTTCGAAACTACATGTTCCATCAACTTTCCTCAATCTACCCTAAAAATGGATTTCTTTGCATTCAAAGATATTCTATATTTCTTGCATCTCTCAAAATATTTCCTCAAATGATGCACATGGACACTTCTATCTTTTGAAAAAATTGCTAGGTCATCTTGGTATATTTTGACTATATTACCTATTAGATCTCTAAATGTGAAATCCATGGCCTTTTGGAAATTTTACCCAACATTCAACAACCCAAATGTAATTCTAACATACTCAAATTTTCCTCAAGGTGTTGTGAAGAAATTCTTATGTTAATTATAATTTTTTTACTAACACCTATTTGTAACCTAAAAAACAATCCAATATTGAAAGCATATCAACAACTATAACCCTCTACAATAATTGTTTCATGTTTGGAAAATGGTAATTATCTTTGAGGGGCAATTGATTTAGACTCTTGAAGTCCACACAACCAATTTTTCTCTCTTTTTTCTCACCACCACCACCAAATTTTCCATCCACAATGAATGCCTAGTTGGAGCTATAATTTAAGCATTTAGCATTTTTTGTAGCTTCTTTTTAATGAGCGGGGCCAACTTAGGTTTGATGTTTCTCAATTTCTATTGAGAATGATTTTATTTTGGATACAAGGTGTCATATGTTCAATAACGTCACCCTTGTAAGATTTAAGTTCATAATGTGACCATGAGAAGACATCCTTATATTAATTGATTGAATTCTCAATGTTCCTCCTTTCCTCGGGTGAAGTATGTTTTCCAATCTTGATCAATATGGGGCTTTCATCTTATCCAATGTTTATTTCATACATAGCTTCTGGAACCCCCTCTTCTTCTATGATCTTATACATACCATGCCAATTGAAATTTCTCTCTAATGAAACTACCCCATGGGAATATTATTTTCATGTAAGTATTCAACCCTTATTTTATCTTCATCTTGCTCTTCCTCTTCACCCTACCAATTAATCCGATTTTCTAAGAATTCTTGCAAATTATTCAGAAATATTATTTCCTAAACATCATCATGAAAGAATTTCCAATGATCAAAGTTATCTAAATTTATCTAAGATCGAATCTCCAAAAATTATTTCCATTTTTCATTCCCCAAAAGTAAACTTGTCACAAGGTTAGAGGGTTGTTGCCACAACTTCCAGTGCTTCTACCTTTACATTTTTCTCTCTTGGTATCGCTTTAATGGAAAGGAATCAAATAGTTCCATGGAGCCCCATACTACATTCTTGTATATTTTTAACCTCACTCTTAGCAATAAACCCTTACTTCACTTGTAGGACAATGAGATTTGAAACCCCTATGACCTACAGGAACTTTATACCCATATCTATAGCCAACTTTATGTGCATTATAGAATTTTTCAATGATATAGCTTGAGTTGATGCACCTACAAAACTCTATTATTTGTTCCAAGGATTCAATGGCCCTCACTGCAATCCCATTTCTGGACTTTGTGAGGAACCAAGGAGCTTATTCCTTCTCTAATATTGAATCAATTTATATTTTAGTAACTCCTTGTTTCTTCATCCATGGCATTCAAAATGGCCATCCCGAATTCCCTTGTTGCATCTATACTCTTTTATTCAATATGTCTCATCTATTATTAAATCACTAGATGGGATTTTGAATGACAATTATAGATATAATCTCCATCATCAACAAAATTCATGCTATCTTATCCACTTGGATCCTCACCACCTCCTGGATCAAAATTTCTCAGGCAATCCCATTCATTGTGTCGCTAATCAAAAGCAAAGCCCCATGGAAATTATTCCTTATTAAACAAATTTGTATAGGCTAATGGGTTAGGGACTCTGGATTCTTTAGGGCCTCTATTTCTATTCCATCATATATTTCCTCTCACTTGATGTTCGTACCTCTAATGATAAAGAACATGTTGTCCCTTTTTTCTTTCCAAATTGATCATCCTATTCAAAATAATTGTTTGTGATCGAATTAAATCCATGGACAACTTCTCAATTTTTTTCATTCAGAGTTGTGATGAGATCCTGCATTGATTTTGTTGTATTCATGGATATTGGTTGTTTTCCAATTTTGACATGAATTCCCATGGATCCATAAAGGATCAAATTTAGCAAACAACAAGTTTAGTATTGTATGTTGTTGGCCCAGTCCTGAGATTCTATGAGATTATTTGAAAAACTTGTCTCTCAATATTAGGTCGAAATGACCATTATAAGCATTAATATAATGCAAAAGGAGTGCATCATTTGTAGGCTTGATTTTCTCAAGAAACTGATACACAAGTTTTCTAAACCTTCCATCAAAATACTTCATGGTTTCATTTTCCTTTTTGTTTATCTCATGTAGTTGATTTAACAACGTTCGTCCATATTTCCTAATGGCCCACTGTTTATGAAGACATTGTGAAATTTTTTCCAAGTTTTGATATTGCCATATCCAAACTCCTATGCTAGATTTTAACATCATCTTCCAAAGACAACGCAAATAGTTTCATTACTACATCCTTGTGACCTTGAGGAGCATGATGTTCACCAACCTTGTCCTAAAACTTGCCAAGATGTTTTTTCAATTGTAATAACATTATTGCCAAAAAATATTGGGATCCATCTATGGTATTTATCTAACAGATCATGGAGAGCTCTTGGATTTGTGAAATGTCAATATCCTTGTAAAATTATTTACCCAAGGAGCAATGGCCAGGGTTCTTGGATTATTTAATAAAGTTATGGGATGCCAAAAATGTTTATTACAACCTTGATGATCTCAACTTGATTATTGTTTCAGTTTGGGAATGTATTTTGATTCTCCTTTTATAAACCTTTTTTCGGGTTTGCAAGTATTGGAAATGGATTTTGAGAAGAACTCCTTAAGGCTTCATCTTTCCTCTTGTGTAGTCTCTAAATGAATGTCCGAAAAGTGTTTTTAAAGTTGAACTCATCAATCATGTTGAAGCACAGTCTTCATGATTCAAGAAAATGGAATTTGTTCCCTAGAAACAACTCCAAAATGTTACCAATTAAACTAACACCTAAGGTGCAAAGCCTTCACCAAAGTGAAACTTTAAATGGAACTCGGAAGAGTCAGCACCATCACCTTAGAAATATATTCCCTCACTTCATGATGGATTACAACCAATCACTTGGGGGGCTTCCCTATCCTCACTAGATATTAATGGTGGACATTTTTTGGCATATGATTTAGTAGTTGTTTACAAATATGTATGAAGGTTTCTTCCTAATGTAAATATGAAAAATTATAGGACAAGAATATAAGTTTACTATATGATTCTAGAAGTGTAAATATATCAATTTCTAGGAAGATTTAAGATGATGTAAAATAGAAATTTACCAACAACGTTTTTAGAATTTCAAAAGGGATTTACAGTGTTACAACTCTTCTATTAATGATCTTTATTTTTAGAAAGAATATATTTATAAATCAACAAAATAGTCTAGAAACTTTTGCCAAAGTTAAGATGCAACTAGAGTATTATGGAGTAGATCTAGAGTAAGATATATGATTGTAATTTTCCAAATCTATCCTACTTAATATAAAAGTTTTAATCCTATTTTATGGTGGTTAAAGAACGGTGCCAATGCCTTGATTTTTTGTTGGGTATAGGGTTTTGAGGTGGCTCAAAGGGAAATTGTCCTAAAATAAGAGAGTGTTGGAAATAGAGTTGAAGCATACAAGCTATGTTTTCCTATATCTTAGAAATCTACTTAAAGGTTTTGCTAGAGTAGACAAACTATATGGTCATTGAGTTTATATTCATCATAAATGACTTATTCATGCATAAAACCAAAATTAAAGATACATACATTGATATATATCAAATGACACACATATAAAAATGGAAATATGTTACCACTTATTATTGCTTCACAACCATTTATCAAAGAAGAATCTTGAAGAAAAATGACAAAATCATAAAGTTTCTCGTGTAGGCATTTTGTCAAACATTTAGCAACTAGGTTTTAAATTAAAAGATTAACTTGTAGACTTTAAGAATTTAAAACACCATGCCAAATCCTTCAAACTCATAAGTACTGAACATCCACATTGTACACAGTCAATGTTTGGTCAACCATGACCAGGGGAAAACCCAACCTCGGGAAAACCCTAAGAGAAGAATTTTATTAAGAAGAAAATTCAGAAATTTCTTTACACATAAATTTTCCTTTTTCCCTGAACTGGTACATTTTACAAACTTATCTTTAGTAGAATGCTACCTCAATTTTTGTGCCTCTGAACAAATGTACATCCTCCACACGTGCCAAAAACCTGTTGTACAAACTACTCAATGTCTGCAATTATTTTTTCCTCGTTTTATGTGCCCACACATGCCAGAAAAGTGTTGTTGTGCGGTCCAAACAAGATGCAATTAATGTTGTCAATCCCTACATCAAAAAATGTGCCCACATGACCTTCCAGAACTAGGATGATGTATGGCCTCTGTCAGACTGCTTTAGAAAATGTGCAGATCAATATGGTTGCCTTGGGAATCGTTTTTTTGAGAGATCCTTGAAAAGTGCCAATTTTTTCTTGGAAACTGTCCTTATTCTTTAGTCTTCTCTTTCCCTCTTGGTGTTTTTCTCTTTGTCCCTTCATGTTCTTTTATACTTCACTTTTAATAACTAACCCTAACTACCAAATTATGAAGGGGTAGCATTAAATATTAAGATCTAGGGTTCTCATTAAATGCACATTTAAATACTAAATTTAAAAATTAAATGCACAACTTAAATGGGACCCACAACTTAAGTCTCACCTTTTAAAAATAAAGTGCAAACTCACTTTATTTACATAACATATTTATACATAAATAAAGTACTAGGGACAACACTTTGTCCCCCCATGACTAACACACCCAAAATATCATGAGGAAGACCTTTAGAGTTAGATATTTAAACACTCCCTCCTAATGAGAGAGGTCCTTCTAGCACTAACTGTATCTCCATCTATGTTCCCTGAAGAATCTCCCTCCTGCTCTGGAATTTGCCTCGGAGATAAGTGCCTGAACCTGAAATGAAACTCCTAATCTTGATACTCCACCTGACCCTCCTGAACCTTGTCATCATCATTGCACTGGCTGAGTCTCCTGCCAGTGCTATGAAGAGATCCACTCTCTTCATAAGAAGAAATGAAGATAGCTGACTAATCAACTACAACTCCTTCCCCATCCTCAGAATCTGTCTCAGATAGCCAACCTCCTGACCCTATATGCAAAACATGTCCCCTCAACACATACAACTTGTCCATGCGATCGTCGAGAAGGATAGCGGTACCAACTGGTTCTTCCACTCGATAAAGGAAGACATGACCAGACCTGACCATGAATCCAAAACCATCATCCTCCAAGGATGAAATAGAAATTTTAATAACTCCCATCCCATGAAAAAATAGAACCCCGTGCACCTCTAGAATCTGACCAAGGTCCAGTTCGAACCTCACTGTTCCAACACCTCGAACTGCTACTTGAGGACTATCAATATATGTCTACACAAAATTCCCTGGTCCCAACTCTGTAATGATCTGGAAAGCACCATAAATTCTGGTCATATGTCTAGTTGACCCACTTTCAACTATCCAGACATGATAAAAAACAGAGCTTCCCACACTGGAGCCAATGGAAGCTAGAGAAAACTCATGCTTGAACTTTGCAACATATTCCTCCAATGAGGCAGATGGTGTTGTATCTTTCTCCACCTTCCCCTTCTTTTCTAGACATTTCGAAGCAAAGTGGCTGAACTGATTGCACTGGAAGCACCCGATCTTACTTAAATCTTTCTTCTTCTTGTTCTTCTTGCTCTTAACAGTAAGAACCACATTCTCCTCAATCTCACCACCCTTAGACTGTTTTCTTTTGAGAGACTCAACATGAGTCTCTTCTTGGATGAAATCATCCCAAACTCTCTCCCAGCTGGGTCTATTCTCTCTAGATACCACACCTTTTGCAAAAGTGTTCCATGCACCGGAAAAACCATTCAGGGCATTTCTCACCATTTCTCCATCAGTTACAACTTCTCCAACTACACCAAGTTCATCTAGAACTTGATTGATCCTTGTGATATATGAGGACAATTTCTCATTCTCAGCCATCCTAATGTCTCTCAGCTTTTCTCTAAGTACCATTTTCCTATTCTCGTTACTAGTCTGGTAAAATTTTGTCAAGGATTCCCACATATCAAAGGCATTTGCTTTCCCTTCTATATGAGGAACAATGTGATCCTTGACAGCATCAAGAATCACTCTCTTGGATTTCACATTTGTCTTCTGATAGGCTGCATAACATGTTGCATCAACAGACTTATCAGGTACAGTGAATTCCTTCTCAACTATATCCCATAGTTCAATTTCCTATAATAGTAAAACAATATGTTACTTCCATGGATTGAAGTTGGATTCCCCATCCAACTGGTCTTCAAAACTCAAGATGTTAGCCATTAACTCCTAGACTGAAAAATTCAACACACTATGAGACAATCTTGCTTACTTCCTTGTTCAGTACAACTCTAATACCATGAAAAAAAAAGACAAAATCATAAAGTTTCTATTGCAGGCATTTTGTCAAACATTTAGCAACTAGGTTTTAAATTAAAAGATTAACTTGCGGACTTTAAGAATTTAAAACACCATGCCAAATCCTTCAAATTCACAAGTACTAAACATCCACTTTGTACACAGTCAATTTTTGGTCAACCTTGACCAGGGAAAAACCCAACCTTTGGGAAAACCCTAAGAGAATAATGTTATTAAGAAGAAAATTCAGAAATTTCTTTACATAGAAATTTTCCTTTTTCCCAAAACTAGAAAATTTTACAAAATTATCTTCAGCAGACTGCTACATCGATTGTTGTGCCTCTAAACAGTTGTACGACTTCCACACGTGCCAAAAACCTGATATATGGATTGTTCACTATCTGCAATTATTTCTGCCTCGTTTTATGTGCCCACACTTGCCAGAAAAGCGCTATTGTACAGTCCAAACAGGCTGCAATTAATGTTGTCGGTCCCTGCCTCGAAATTGTGCCCACACATGCCAGAATCGGGTTGTTGTATGGCCTCTATCAAACTTCTTTGGAAAATGTGCAGATCAATATGGATACCTTGGGAATCGTGATGTTGAAAGCTCCTTGAAAAGTGCCAATTTTGTCTTGGAAACTCTCCTTCTTCAGTCTTTTATTTCCCTCTTGGTGTTTTTCTCTTTGTCCCTTCATGTTATTTTATACTCCACTTTTAATAACTAACCCTAACTACCAAATTATGAAGGGCTAGCATTAAATCTTAAGACCTAGGGTCTCATTAAATTCACATTTAAATAATAAAGTTAAAAATTAAATGCACAACTTAAGTCTCACCTTTTAAAAATAAAGTACAACTCACTTTATTTACATAACATCTTTATACATAAATAAAGTACTAGGAACCACAATTTGTCCCCCCCATGACTAACACACCCAAAATCTCATGAGGAAGACCTCCAGAGTTAGATATTTCAACAAATCTAACATAGAATACAACTTCATCACGTAGAAGACCTATTTATCCTCTAGGGCGCATCACCAAAATGTAAAATAACTTAAGAGAAATGAAGACAAAAGTTACCAAGGTCTTGAGTGGTCAAGTTTCCAATAACCATTACAATAGGAGGAGCCATCCTTTCTTATATAATATTCTAGTCTCGAAATATCCATCAATCAAATATGATTATCTAGGCTAAAACCTTAGATCTATCCTAGGAAAACATAAACAATGACCATATCTTAACTAACATCAGAAGATAGGGTCAACAATGCATAAAATACAAGTGGCAATGCCACAAGGTATACATCTCCAAGCACAACTCAACTAACACATCAGGTGAATCTCTTATGTGGGTAGAAAAACCAATAAAGTCATCCAACATCCTCCTATGAAGACTCAAAGCAAGTCATCCTCTCAAAAAAACCCTCAAAAAGTGTGCCAACGACCTCATAGGGATGGGCGATCACCATTTCGGGTGGACACTGTCTAGAAGAAGGAATAAACCATAATAGAACCAAGGAAATATTGCCACGTGTGAGGCATCCATGGGTTTCATCCCATCGAATATGTAATAGAATGGTTAGTGTGAGGCCTCCAAGGTACAATCACGCCACAAAAGAAATTCTAATAGTCAAATCCTCATAGTAACATGTGCAATATATGCATCAACATCAAATAGGAGTGGAGTGACCCCATCAAATACCACAAATAGTGCCATATGCCTTAATACATGTGCAATCAAGCTCCTCATTAATCCACTACAATTAGCCTCCAAGTGTGCACATAGGTTGAGCACTCCACCTAGGATCAAAATATATGATATGACAATATAAAATGTACATGAAATAGACCCATAAGTGCTAGGGTGTTCAAGCTCGATACCCCCAATCATTAAAAAACCATGGAAATATGCCTCCAAACTATGTTAATCCATATAAAGTGATCAACAAATCTAGGCATGATATCAATATATCAAAGCATACAAATGTATCATCCATATGTGAAATAACATCAACATGTAAGAGAACCACCTCCCCGACAAATCCTAGGAACACCTATATCATCATCACATTTACCAAGTAGAACCCCTAATAAACAAAATGTATTTATCTAAAGGAATGTGCATGTACCAATTGCTTTAACCATAACACTTGCATGACAATTCCAAGGCTAAGTCCATAGAAATAATAAAAATAGAGTGTTATAAGACTTGTCGCCCAGGAAAAGCATGCCATAAACTAATATGATCCTCATCTCAACTGGAAAAACCATGCAACATGGTGTTACATATTTCAACTACACCATCACATCAAAATACCTTTGACACTCCTGCAATGCTCTAGTGATAAATGCAAATAACTCTGCATCACACTCTCATTTGAACATCACAACACCAAACCATTGGGATAGTATGTTAGTCAACATTCATAGCCATTTAGGAATCTAGTAGATCATTCTAATGCCAGAGAGAATGTGTGTGTCCATAACAACCCTCGAATCCATCAAGTGTAATCTATATGTGCTGCATCAATGATCAAGGTCAATAAAATGGAAGAGGATCCTCATACAACATTATGAGCAACAATAACAACAAACACAAAAGAAAAACTTTCTTTAAGTAGATTCTCTTACAAATATGGAATCTTACAGGTACTCCATCATGTTTCTTATCACCCTTGTAAGGGTAAAATCCTTGAATCTTCTAAATTCCCAATTTCTTGAATTTGTAAACTCCTAAATTATCTCGCATTCTTGAATTCCCAAATTCCTCAAATTCCCAAAATCCTAAATTATTGAAATTCCCAAATCCCCAACTTACTTGGAAAACAATCCATGTTGAGTTATTTTTTCTTTGATTCCTTCCTATATTAAATATTCAATCACTCAAACAAGTAATCCTCCACTATTCCATTGTTACGTTTCTCAACTTCATATTCAAGATTGGATGATTGTTCAATTATAAAAGAAAAAAAGTTATCAAGGCTATATTATGTTTTTCTTTTGTCTTTAACCTTCTCTTTAAGAAGATCATTGGCTCAAATTTTAGGATTCCATGATGTATGATCTATTTTTCTACAATGTCCTTTAACAAATTATTTTCATGTTTTTCTGCTCATTGTAATTTATTAAGTCAATGCATTCTTTAAATGGAGAGAACATTCTAAATCTCCTTCATTTAGCCTTCCATTTATTATTTTATCTTCAGCTAAAAGAGATGATATCATATCATCTAAAGGTTGTGAAGGCAATTGACTCAATGTAAAAATTGCATTGTTGTAAGTTGAAGGTAAACTATTTAATAATATACCTTTTATATCTTCTTCTTCTACATTTGCATCAACTTTAGTTAATTGTTTTATAAGCAAATTTAACCCATTTATATGACTAGACATAGTGATTTCAGCAGGAACTTTATATTTAAGCAATGGCAATTTCAATGAGAATTTTTCATTTACTTCTTTTGCATGAGACAACTTGTTCCACTAATCCCATATTTATTTAGATGGCTTCTCCATATCAACGTGATGTAATTCTAAGTATGAAATAGAAAGACCAATAGTGGACTTATCATTGTCATCTCTACTTTGCCACTCAATCAATTTATTAGGCTAGTAGGTTCTACTTTAGTGCCTTTGCCTATTCCCCATAAATTTTTGTTCATCAATTACATTTGAATTTTTCCTTCCAAATATAAAATTAATACCATTGAATTTTTCTAATGGGATTTTAATCATGAAAAATACTATGTAAACTATGTTTGAAACTAACAATAACACAATATTTTGAAGGAAAAAATAATACTTCTCTATGAATCTTTTTAAAATATATTTATGAAAAAACAACTTTTCTATATAGGGTTTTGGATTTTGTTGTCTTTGTAAGAAAACATCACAATAGTGGAAGTCCCTAACACAAAAAATTCTATTCCTTTGGAGTAATCTAACAATTTCTGATATTTGAATATTGATTTGCAGTGCATAACCAACTTTTCTATACAACGACTTTGTGGTTCTCTTCCAACAATGACTCTCTACAGCTAGCAATTAACTTTTTATTTGACAAAGACTTTCCTTTTTTCTTTTGGTGGCTACTCTGTCTTATTAGAATGGACCATTGATGTCTTTCTCTCTCAAAATGGACCATGTCTTAGTGGCTAACTCTCTCTTGCGCGGTGGTGACTTGATACATATGATAACATCTTGATGTAACAACTCAACTCCTTTAATACATTCTCTAACAAGAAAATGGAATCCAATATACCCACACCACAAACTTTGCTTTGATACCATGTTAAAAAATAGATTATGCATTACATAAAAATGAATGATATAATCTCTATTAATTTTATCAATGGTGAGGTACTTGATTACATTGGCATCAATCCTCTTTTATTTGGTTACTAGGAAGTTGTATAACCTAACTACCTTTTCTTAGTAATATCTAAACACGCTTTTATTACATTTTATTATATTGTAGCATTATACTACAACACTACTAACACATAGCCCCAAGTGTTAGCTCAAGTGATCATGAGCCAAACATGAGATCTCTCCCCTTAAAAGTTTGGGAAGTCACATGTTTGAGTCTCTTGATCCCCTCGAGGTTAGGATCCAAAATCAGGGCCAGTGGTTTACCCCATTTAACATCCATGGATCATGGGGAGGTACTTAAAAGGTTTTTCGTGATTCATTCCTTCAAGAAAAAAAACACTACTAACACCAAGGCACAACACATGAAAATTGTTGTTTTGATACCATAATTGTGTTGTTACCACCAGCCTAGATCCAAATCCTAGGCTCTATCAAGCATCGAGAGGGATCAAATCTCCCGAGGTGCAAACCTCTCCTTGAATAGCTCCTTGAGTGCAATAACTGAGCCACCTAATCCTAAGCTCTAAAGTCTCTAGTTTAAGTCTCATATTTACTTTTTACTTTGTATTATTCTTTTTTGTTTATGGCCGACATAATATTTATTACTTTTTACTTTGTATTATTTTTTTTGTTTGCTTTGTATTATTTTGTTACTCGACAAACACTCTAAAGTCTCATATTTACTTTTTACTTTGTATTAAAAGTAAAAAGTAAAGTCTCTAGTTTAAGTCTCATATTTACTTTTTACTTTCATATTATTCTTTTTTGTTTATGGATGACATATAATTTACCACCTAATCCTAAGCTCTAAAATCAAGTCTCATATTTACTTTTTACTTTGTATTATTCTTTTTTGCTTATGGTCGACATAATATTTATTACTTTTTACTTTGTATTATTCTTTTTTGTTTACTTTGTATTAATTTGTTACTCGACAAACACTCGACACATGTTACAAGATCTCCCTTATACTGGGCTGTAGAGTGCCTCTCGGTGCAATAACTAAGGTTTCTTTGAAATGTTTGTTATTTGCATTTGTTTGAATAGGTCATTACCTTGCACAAAATTCATTACAACATTGTATAACAAGGTCACTAGGGCCCCTTTTATTTTGTTTGTTTCAAAACTAAAAGAATGCCAAGAATGCCCATAATACTCCAAACCAAGTGATCAAGTGAGAATCAAAGGAATCAACAACAATAACCATAACATGTGCAACACATTGCTTAATGAAACTAATAAATGAGAACATGAGCATGATAAAAGATATAATTCAAATGACAAAGCAATGTCCAAAACATATAGTTGTGCAATAATAATCAATCAACACATCAAATTCAAAGAGTATTTCACCAATCAACCATCAACTCTCCAAACTCTACACACCATTTACTATAGTTGTGCAATAATAATCAATCAACACATCAAATTCAAAGAGTATTTCACCAATCAACCATCAACTCTCCAAACTCTCCACACCATTTACTTTCATCAGAACATCCTTATGACTCTAAGTGTGGTCTAAGAAATGACATTCCCTCTATTTTTTCAAGACGTCAAGGATTTTCAAATGAGGGTCATGGAATATGAGTAAGAAAACTTAGATCAATGAAAGCAAGGAAATCACAATGATTTGTGATTCTAATCACATTCGCTAGAAATGGGGTCAATGCATGGTAACTCCACAAGAAAGGTTGAGTGCATTCAGGTTGGAATTCAAATGCTCAACTTCACAAACTAGTGTTTTCAGCAATAGTGAAAATGATGAATTGAGACATATGAGATTGGTCAAATGTAAGCATGAAAGTTACAATGTCATCATAATGGAGAAAATGCTCATCATGCAATGTGTATTCCAAAAGTTTGCACCCACATGGGGTGTCGAATGGAACAACTAATGAAGATTAGGGTTGGAATTCTCTATGGTTGTAATAGGATAAATGCCTCTTTGGATGAAGTCTTGATCAAATCTATACTTAAGCACGACCATTTTTACCCTTTTTCCCTTTTTAATAATAAAGTGACTTAGTCAATAGTCACTTTATTAATTTATTACTCAATGTCACTTTATAAAGTCAGTTTTTTCCTGTTGTCACTGAATAATTAATTAATTTCCCTTTTCGTCCTCCCATCATTTAAAGCTCTTCGGCATGGTTCCAACGGGCTATTAAACTAAGGTGTTCCCTCAAATAAAATGCCCCAAATAACACCCTTAGTGCAATCAATTAATTTATGCCCAATATTTTTCCCAATTTACGGGAATTGTCGGAATGCAATAGAACCATGAACAGTCTATGTGGAAATGATCATGATGATGAATAAGGGTAAATAGACTAGGATAGGGTCCCATAAAACTCCTACGAGCTCTATGGTAACATAATCACACTCCTCTAACCTAGTTAACACAAACCTGAAAGCATCTCCAACCGCAGATAGGGGAATCCAAAATTGGGGACGTTACAATCCTCCCTTCCCAAAGAGTACTTGTCCTCAAGCAATGCCATCACAACCTGACACTCCAGAACTGAACCATACTGAAATTGAAAATGATACCAGGGTCCCAAACCAACCTGAGAGGTGTGGAGCACCTAGTGCATAAAATACCGCCCTACAAGGTACTAACACAAGAGGCCCCTTGCAGATCACGGATCAATAAAGAGAGCAAATATTGTAAATACTCGATCCCCCTCTCATCGAATCGCTCTCGTAGGAATTCGGTCCAATGCAGTATAGGATTGAGATCCTCATAGTAAAAGTTGACTTCCATCTGTACCAATTGACAAACTATCTAACCATGAAATCCCAAGGTCCCATCCTACTCTCGGAAAGGACCCACCACCACTATGATCATAAATATATGGCCCTCATGCATAGATGGTATCCTCCACTCCTAGAACCCCAAGCTGTAATTCCTAGAAGAACCATCCCAACTATCCAGGGCCACATCCTCCAATCGTAGCTCAGTGAAGTCAAAATATACAAATCTAGTGTCAGACTCTATCATGAGTATCAGAAAAGAGAATTTGTCCTTCCATATGGCATGTTCCCCATCATCTCCTCTCGAAGTGCCCCAAAAATGAAACGGGTCAATCATAGGAGTATTCGGAATCCACATCCCAACTAGGAATCCACTATGCCTCACACCAATCGATTCCAACTGTGCTACACTGATCAACTCAGTGCCAACTAACCTATACATCTCTTGACAACATGTCTCGTGGGTTGTGTTATTCCAATCATTGGAAATGACTCTAGGTTGCTCATGAATTCTAAACATCTCCCCAAGAGATATCTATGTCACCCGTGCTACCCTATACTCTGGAGAAATCATCAGAAGGTGCATGAAATCTTATATCCAATCAGTCTCTACTCTCTGTAACCTCAGTAACCATGTGATACAATCTAGCAACATGCTCCCCCCTTCCTGGCCAGAAATGGTAAAAGGCATCATTTTTGTTGAATGAGTGGCTCACGACTTTCTTTGCTAACCAGGCATAACATCTGCAAAGCCTCTCCATGCAAAACTATCTCGAATCTGCCTATAAATGGTGAAGTCACCCGGGTGCCACACTAGACTGTAGGATGTGAAGCACCCTCTACCTACGACGTTGGTGTGCCTAGTGCTAACACAAGAATCCATCTAACTACCCCTCATGATCCAAGCAATCATAAGTTGCACAAACCCCTCGAAATACCACTCCCTCCATGCATTCCAGCCTGTCCATCTCATCTGTAACGGCCCCACTATCAGTCTCAATCTTGAATACCATGAAAGGAAGCCTACCCTTCCATAAAGAAGAAGTCTCAACCTCTCCTCCACTAACATCACAATATAGCTAACCGATCATCATCACATCTCTATCGATCACCTCTACAATCTGAAACAATCCATCGGACGGATGAATGCCAAGATCCCACCACCAAATTGGAACTCCACCACTCCCAATGCTTACAAAAATATTTGTGAACCAATCCAATAGAGTATGGTTCTCCTCCTGTGCACTCTGCACACTGATCACATGGTCAAAATGAAAGACTCATGTCAAGCCACAATGCCCCCTATCTCATAAGAATAGATCCAGTGGTCCTCTCCTGTCCTGTTGTATACCGCGAGGACACAAATAACTATCTGTAGGCCTGTAAAGTGACTCGTGCGTTGGTCAATCCCAAGGGTGTAACCAAGAAATCATAATGAAACTTGGAAGCAAACTTGTGAGTATCTTTCTCCCTATACCTCCTCTGGTGATATCTCAAATGAAGATCAATCATTGAGGGATATGTTGCATCCTAAGGCTCACCCATCCACTCACTAATTCTGGGTAACCTCAAATCAATGATATGTTTGCAATCTCTTTTAGGAAGCCTTCGTGGAGGAAACACTCCGAAACTCCAATATATACCGTCGTGTACCCTTGTGTACCCATGTATACTGTTGTATCTGATTGTATCCTCCTATATCATATGGTATCCTGCATGTGCTACTGTATCCAACACTCTACTGATGTCAATTAAACATGTATCCCAGTGTGTATCCATAACGGTCATATACATGTCCACCCAATCTAGGGATCCATGAATTTCCTTGTGGCCTAATCCCCAAGAAAGTGCTCAAATATCTCCTCTATAGCTAAGCCCTGAGCTTTTAGTGGCCTCTCCAACAGAGGTAGCTCGTGATCTCCACAATGCAAAACACATGCATAATAAAAACTAGTGAGGTTATAAACTACCGCAAGCTCTTGAAAATCATAATGCTCCTCATGCTCAACCATCACACGAGGTTCCTCCATCAAACCATACGTGTCACCAACATCCTCCTGAGAAATGAAATCAACCTCAAAAGGTAATTCATCCCATGTTAAGTCCTCCTCATACTTAGGTGCACTCACACCCAACTCGTCATAAGCATCATAGCAAGGATAAGATGTTGACTCCTCAACATGAGATGACTAGAAGGATGCATCAAGTCTGCTATTGATATGTCCAACATGTGTGTTGGTGTCATATAGAACAACTATAATGGTGCATCCAAGGTTGTTTTTTGATCTTCCTCTATGCACAAGTCCTCAATATGGCTAAATGTATGCTCCTTCACCTGTCCTTCATGCTCATCTCTCTTCGATTTTTTCCCTGTGCCTCTAAAGAAATCATCATCCAAATCCTTGGGTCAACTTCCATGCTTGATGGTATAATAGTCTCGAAAGGACAATGCTGCATAAAATTCCTCACCCAATGCTAGATATTCCCGATAGTAAGGCATGTATAGATTCTCCCAAATCTCCGCCAAGAGATTCTTATTTTTTTGAAGGATTTGTGAAGTCTCATCCATGCCTTCATGCATTGCCTTCGTCTTCCTTAAGTCCATTGAGTGCAATCTTGATACCACATACCACTGTTGAAATTGAGGGAAATAAATCAGATCACTTAATTTGAAGCAATGTGGAATAATCCCCCCATTGAATACCCCACAAGCTGGCAAGATATATGGATACCACTGTAATATCCCTGACCCAAATATGAATGATTCCTGACTAATAGCTTAAATATTTTGGTCTAGGAATTAAATCAAACACTTTGAGATCCTCTTGCTAACTGTCATAGATTACTAAACCAACAAACATCTGAACCTTATCATTGTTTCCAAGTGATAACTTTTGTCAAACACTTCTCAGGCACACTGTTGTAACTGACTGTCTAGGAGAGATTTGAGTGTTGGTGTGTTTGTATGCATAAAATTGGCTAGATGTTTGACAAACACTTGTTAATAATGATGCACATGGTTTGTAGACTGTGATAGTTTTAGTCAAGCTCAATTTACATAACATGTCATGGCATAATGAATCTAATCACTTCATTTTGACCCAAAAACTTACAACAACACTCCAATGGAAAAAGACACAAACAAATTGCTATTTATTTATGCATAATAATTAAAAAAAACTATAAATGTAAGCCAATTCAGTTAGAGAGAGGACTGATATTTATCTAAATGTCTGACCTAGGAATTTTCATGTAGCTTATAGTCGCAAAGGAGCATTGGAAACCCCTACAAAGACACCACTTGAGAAAGGAAATGAGATGAATGATATTCAAGAAAAGAGGTTCAATAAGCAAGTTGGTGTGACTTTCTTGGGCTGAGTATTACCTCCAAACAATAACATATTTGATCCACGGTAAATATAACTTCCAATATGACTATCACGCCCCTCTTTGCAGCTGAGAATGTGTATTTGTGAGAGATGCAACCTCACAACCCAATGTCCAAAGGAAACGACCTCCTTAAGCAGCCAATAACCATGAATACCGATACTTTATTACCCTTTTTCTTTGGCCAAGAGTTGAGTGAGAGAAAGGAAGAATGTGCCCATCTTGCTTGACTATTAACTAACTAGAACTTCTTACTTCTAAATAGAGAATGCACCCTCTTTAATGATCACTGAAACTCATCCCCATCTCTTCAAGTGAATGCAAATGGTATTTAAACAATAGCTGGTGCGCCCTCTTGCTCAGTAGATATCCCCAAAAACACAACTATGCCCTTCACCAAACAATGCTTAGGAACCATGCTAACTTTAGATCTGAAACTATAAATCATTCCAACCACGACAATGAAGGTCAATGAGAAATATGAATGATTTCTCCTTCCAATAGCTAGGGTGGGTTTGTCTCACCACCGAAACTATCATCCTCTCCCTTAGGGTTTTGTCCAAGAGAAAACAAAGCTTAAGAGCTCTCAAGTTCGAAAATGCAAATATCATGAATGAATGAAAAGTGAGGCTTTCTCCCTCTTTTATTCTCATCTTGACCCTTCTTGGCCATTTTTACCTTTTTTCCCCTCTTAATAATAAAGTGACTTTGTCAATCACTTTATTAATTTATTACTCAATGTCACGTTATAAATTCACTTTTTGCCTGGTGTTATTGAATAATTAATTAATTCCCTTTTCGTCCTCCCATCATTTAAAGCTCCTTGTCCTGGTTCCAATGAGCTATTACACTAAGGTGTTCCCTCAAATAAATGCCACAAATAACACCCTTAGTGCCATTAATTAATTTATGCACAATAATTCTCCCAATTTATGGGAATCGTCGGAATGCAACGAAACCGCGAACAAATTGCACAAAAATGATCCCGATGGTGAATAAGGATAAACCGACTATGTTGGGGCCCCATAAAACTCCTCCAAGTTCTCTGGTAACATAATCACACTCCTCTGACCTAGCTAACACAAGCCCGGAAGCGTCTCCAACTGCAAACAGAGGAATCTAAAATTGGGGACATTACATCGTACATCAAATGAAAATTTGTACTACAACTATAGTACAAATCCATCGGTTAAGAATGAGTACAGATCTAGTGATTCTAGTATGGTAGCAAAAAAATGCATACAATTGTTGCTAAGATAAATCATACGGCAAATGATAGTGTCAAATATGGTTTCAATTTGAAAGCTAATCACACCTTTCTGATTCTCTAGATCATCTTGTGATGTACGAGAAAAGCATACTTAGTGAACTAGTCCTAGATGCTATCTCGCTCTCATACTATATTACAAGAAACCTAGAAACCCTAATATAGTCAAGAGATACACAAAATAACACAATATGATATTTATGAATAACAAGCGCAAAAATTAAAATGGATTTTACCTTCTTATATATCAACGGTCTTTGATCAAGTCATTTCCACTTATGAATGTGCGATAAACTACTTTACACATAAAGTGAACATTAACTCAACCTAAAGTCATAAAGTGACTTTATTATATGGTAAGCTTTATATTATAACATTTTGGTTGTTTGTTTATGCTCATTGATTTGTGTTGCTGGCTTCTTTTTGTCTTTGCCACACTATCTACATGGAAATCATCCCCATTTGAGAGAAGACATGCATAACATTAGAACCCCTTCAAAAAGTGCTACTTTTGAGTAAGTGTTTTCTTAATTTTGCACAACTATTTTTCGGTGTTCTTTGGACTTTTAGAAACATATTAAAGAGATATATAACCTTTATGTTACATAGTTCTAATGGGTTGGCACAATTATTTTTTCCAATTTGCAAAAGAGAAAAGGGAATCTTTCGACATCAAAAAGAACCATTTAATAAGTATACCATATCTTTTTGGTCCAACTCCGTTTTGGATGTACTTTGGACCAGAAAACTCTTCAATAGAATTGCAACTTTTATTTTATACATGTATAATTATTCCAAACAAATTATTTCAGATTTGTAAAAGAATAGAAAGGAATATTTCACATATGTCAAAAAAATGGTTTTTATTCTTTTAAACATTTGAAACAACCTATTAGGAATTGTCAAAAGTCTACAAACAAAACGTTGCAGATTTCCAAAAAATCTTTCCACCTATTTAAAGAGTGGCCAAAATGAAAGTTGTAGCAAAAAGTGATGGAAAAACAAAACGAAATTTCCTATGCATTAAAATATTATGTTTTTTTATTCTTTTGAAAATCAAAACAATATGTGCATAAATGTCAGAAACTTAGAACATAAAACTTGTAAATCTCTTCAATATCTTTCCAGAGGTCAAAAGAATTCCCAAAACAAGGGTCAATGTAAAACAATATCGCAATCTTACAAAAATATGCTCAAAATCAGCACTTTATGGAAGGTGTTCATGTGCACTTGAGTGTTCATTGTTTGTTGTATACTTGTTTTTCCCATGGTCTCTCACATGTTTGAGACCCAAGCTACATGCAACATGAACACCTGGCCCCTCTCTTGATTCTTGCATTCTTGGAACAATGAAAAAATAAAAAAGTAAGCATAAAAACAAAAAAAAGATGGAGGAAAGAAAAGAATTATTATGTATATGGGAATTTTCCCAATCTGTTGAGTCCCCATGAGTTTACTTGGGTAACCATTATGTTTCCCTTCACTCGAGCATTTGTATAGAGTCACCTACTTGGTTTTCTTGGGCATTTTTTTTTTTGAAACCTGATTCACCAAAAATTAAGTCTATGTTTGTCCAATTCATCTACCATTACTCACTGATCATTACAAAGGAATGCCTAATTCACACCTTTCACTGAGTAGACTTTTCCCCATAGTTTCCTTTCAAGTGAGCGTTGCCTATGTTAGTATTTGCCTTATTTCTCTATGTCAAGGGATATATTGCATTTCCTTTCCCATGTTTGGTTAGTTCCTGTTATCACATCCATAGTAGTCGGGCTACCATGATTGCAGATCAGTTTCCAGTATATTTATTAGCCAGTCCTTTACACATTTTGATGAGATCCATTCATGATGAGCATCATTTTGATGATCACTCCTATGCATTCAGTGGATCCAGAGCTTGTACATTCACAGTCTCATGCCAGGACTGAGCCCCATGACACCAGGTTGGTGACTGAGATAGCCTTTCCTCTATCATCCAGAGCAGATTGATGACAGTGCCCATATTATATTCAGATGCAGTGCTCCAGTGTGATTTAGGTAGTTCAAATCAAGGACTCAGGTACATGATCCAGCAGGTATATTTTGGTACATACTGGTTGTTGATTTGCTCTTCCTCTTATCTAGGTAGTTTATGTCTAGGTATATAATGATGGTTGTTGGCTCTATCTTATTTGTTGCTTACTTGTTGTTAGAATAGAAGTTGGTTACTATTAATAGGAGGTTCTTGAATATACTCGTTGGTCATACCCTTACTCCATAAAGTAATGACTTGACCATTCCCTTATTCTAGGGCCTTTGCTATCCATGGCACCATTAGTAATTTTCTTCGTCCATCCGTTATCTTCCATTTTTTGTTTTATCCCGACTCAAACCTTAGCTAGTGATCTTGAGGACTTCCCCCAACTAGACCTCTCGGTTAGATAGATTCCCAGTTTGCATTGTGTCTCGGCTCTGGAGTGTGTGATTTTAGTCACAGTGGTTATTCTCCTCTAGTCCTCGAAACCAAGTATTCCTACAAACAATGTTGCTAAACACTAGAGCATCAGATCTTAAATGCTATATCTAAGGGATGCTTAGTCAGCAAAAACAGTGTTGCTAAACATTAACCATGTATATCTATATTAGCTAGTCAGTGGCCAAGGGACGTGCACTCATACTTTGTATGATGTAAGGTCGTTTTCCCCTACAGGGAAACAAAGTGTTCACTCCATCGCACCTATGGACGGTGGCGGGCAATGGAGGTCATACCGAGTCATTATCTGAGGCGCTATAGGCTATTCAGGAAACCTGCTCTTCAAGGCTGGCTAGTGAAAATCTATAAAGTGAAATAAATGTTAAATCTTAAATGTGAAAGATGACAAATAATAAATTGCTAAAGGTTGCTTTTCTAGAGTCTATTGGAAGCATTCTCATCACTCTACCCATTTGTGAGACACCACCATTCCTCGTGTTATCTTCTATCCAGTATATGTGTAGGTAGTCTCCCTGGTTCCTTCATCTGAGAGATTGCAATGTTGAGGTTGTTGAGTCCTTCCCCTAGACTAGCCTTTGTTTTCCACCCTCACCCATGGTTAGCAAATTGTTCAAGTCAGTAAACGAGTATACACTTGAAAATATTGTTTTTAGTAGCTAGTTACTTTGATCTAGACATATCTTATTATTATTTACATGATTACGCCAGTTAAACATCATTCTATGCTTTGGTCTAGCTACTTATATAATTGAAGGAGCATATATTAACCATTTGTACTTGTAGCAACAGTTATTTGTGATCTAGATCATCATTTTGATCATTTTTTACCTGGTGAACCTAGTTTGACCAAGTCAACCATAGGGTCAAGGATGAGGTTGGGCAGACAATGATCAAGATGGTTTATGCATGTTCCATATGTGTCCCTTTGATGGTTCCATGCTTCAGACTACCTTTTCAAATGATGGTTTGATGGTTTTTTATGATTATTATTATTTACAGATCATTATTTTTATTATTTTGGGCATGGGTGAGCTTACAGAGGTATTTTTTGATGGTCACATGGTGTATGAGTACTCATTCCTAGTTGATTTGAGCATTTTGAGCTCATTGGTGCACTCAGTTATCAGTTTTGAGCATTTACATGTGATGATATGGTCAGATTACCACTTTTCTCCAGTTTGCCATGTAGAAATGGCATGTCTAGCTCTTTCATTGAGCTAGTATGTCCTCCTAGGGCGCTACAGACGGAGATAGGGGTATAACAAGTCATTATTACCATTTTACCCCATCCACGGACATTTTGGTATAGTCAGGGACACTGGGCAGTGAGTTAAAGGCATTTTTGTACTTTCAGAGGTGGCTTTCCGACAGAAGAATGGCTCATTGAGGAAATCGATTTGGCTTAGTGGGGCAAGGAAATGGCATGAGATTGGTCTGAGATACTTTGATGATGATGTCCACAACTTCTAGCACTTGTTTTAGCATCAGTGGGGTCCACGCGTCCCAATATTCGTCATTTTGGATATTTTATTGTCTTTGAGAGGGCCACGAGTTGGTCATATGGTCACATTATGATGTTGTCATATTATTTATTATTGTGCCATGGGGCCATGCTAGTGAAGGACATGATTACATCCTAGCCCCACCATGTGCTTATGTCATGTGTCTTAGTTACTTATCATGTGGTGTGTCCCCCTTGGGTGATTTAGTGAGTGTGCCCTCTCTATTTTTGAGTTGATCCATGTATTGTATTTCCAACTCATCTTAGCCGTTGATTATTATTGTTATATCTTTTAATCTCCACCACTCATTTGACAAGTGGTTAGGGTTTTGGTCTCTCTCACTCCTATTTAAGGAAGTGACCCCCCGCATTGTGAAATGACTTTTGGCTCTTAGCTTTTGGAATACAAAGAAATATTTTGTGAGAATTCTTATGATCTTGGGTTGGAAGCTTGGCTATGGTGATTGAAATTACCTTTCCATAGCACTGAAATATTTTGGTAGCTATATCGCATATTTTGTTCCACAAATTTTGATTTGCAGGTGGAGGAGGCAATTTGGGAGAGGGGCGCATTGGTTGGGGAGACCCACACTGCTACTTTCTGTCAGGTCTTGGGTTACATAGGGAGTAATTTTGTCTTTGCACCAATTATTCTCTATCTTTTACTTCTAGCTTGCATCTACCTTCATCTTTGTTTAATGATTGAACTTTTGTTCCTTGGTTTTGCAGAGAGAGGACGCACTTGTGGATCTGGGCAATTCGTTGGAGCAAGAGAAGTGACCAAGCTTTAATTTGATATTTGCGGGAGTAATCCTTGTCATACCGGCATTCATCTTCATCATCGAGGTATGCTCACAAGGTACGTATTTGGCTCCTTAGCTTACCCATCTGTCAAATTTCATACAAACCCTAACTCAAAAAATTTATAAAAAATCCCTAGCTCTCTCAACTTGGAATTTGGGCAAACGATTTATGGGTTTTTCACTTAAGGCCTAGCCCCAAGTGGGTCCTTAAGGGCGTCACCCTTGGGAGACTCCATCTACCCTAACCCCTAGGCACCGATATTTAGCTATTGCACCCTCCTTGATTTTGCCCCTTTTTCTCGGTTGTTTGAGTCTCATTTTTGGCTTGTGAGCTTAAACACTATCAGATGTATAATCAAGATTTTCTAGGAAGCCCTTATCCTTTCATATATACTCCTTGGGATCAATTTCCATCTTTCAAGTACACATTTCCCAAGGTAGTTGATTTGATCATTTACCCTAGCATCTCTTTCCTAGATTCATTCTTAATCTTAAGTTATCGTAATTGATCTACTTATCTCTCATATATCTAAGCCTCTACAGTAACTCATTTCCTTAAATCTAGTGTTCACCACTTTTCATCATAGATCTATCATTGAATATCTTGATCTAGTGGTTGGTTTGGATCTCTCTCTCTCTCTCTCGCTCAGAGTAGATCAGGGTCTCCCCCTTGTTATCTGGGGCTTGGATAGCAAGAAGCGAAGAGTGACTCGATTGGCGTGACAACCAATCTTTCTTGGGAATCGAGGCCCTCTTGGGTCACCTCTTTAGTTGCCTAGCACCTCTACCATCCTGGATAGGATCACCTTTAGGGGCAAATACAAGTTGTTTGATGACATTTTTGGCGTCGTTGTCGGGGAAGGCAGACACCTACCTGGGTTCGGCATTTATCCTTTAGCTCTACTCCCGTTCACTTTGATAATAGTTTTGGCTCCGCTGTCGAGGAGGTAGAGGCTTACCTCAGGTGTTTGAGTGTCCATGCGATAATCCCATATCTTATCGCATCCAATTTTATTTCTGAATGGTTACCATTTGCATCTTTAAATCATACATAGCCATCTCATTTCATTCATTTCTCCCCGCTATCTTAACGACATATCTTTCGGTAGACAAGTTAAATAGTTTACTTGGCGAATCCAAAACGTGACTCCGTTGAGGAACGACCCCATACCCATCTTTCAATTTTGAAATTTATAAATCAAAATGAATTCAGACGTTTTTCTCCAAATGTCAAGATGTATGAATGAAATATATGAGAATCTATCTCAATATAAAGGGAAATTGGAGGAAAGAGGTGAAATCCAATTAACTTATCAATGTGGGGGTAGTTATGAATATGATTATATGTGTGAGCTTGAATATCATAATTCTTATGATTCCCACCATTCTCTTCATTCTTTGAGTAAAAGTATTGTCCCAATTACTCCGAGTGAACGACAATCTCGACCAAGGCCTTGCAACCAAAGCATTCGGTAGAATGACTCGTGTACTCCAGTTAGACATCCAAATCAAATCCCTAGAAGAAAGGCCAACGTTGTTAGAACGCCAGTTGAGCCATCTCCTTTTGACGTCTCTGAAATTTATGGGGCACCTCATCCTATGCCAAATAATTACCCCGAACGGTTGCCTCATTTCTATGGAAATTATTTTGAATCAATCGAAAGTCACTTACAAAATTTGTGGGATGATATGGAAGTTAGGGGTGCAGACGATGAAGATGTTTATATGCGGGCCCTGGGTGGATCCTTGGGCGGAAATGTCGAGTTGTGGTTTGATCAGTTAGCACTAGGATCCATCACTGGGTACGACATGTTCACTGGGTTATTAAAGAATAAATGGGGTAATAACATTGAAGAATTCATAACATAACCATCAAGCAATGATTGTACTGTTGAGGATCGGTTTGATGAGAGCAATCAGGATAGTGATGATGAAATGATTGATGAATGTCCTTATCAAGTTGATTTTTCCTCTCCTGAGCCAACAGTGAACGTGCCTTTGATTGATCTTTTGAATGATCCTTCAATTCAGGAAGAGCTTATAGATTACTTGAAGAGTATACATGATGATGTGCACGGCCCGAGTCCTCAAGAATTTGATTTGGAGGAGGAACTTGATAAAACCATACTGCCATCATCACCTGAAAAGGGCACAGATAAAGAGTTAGATGTGATTCATGAAAAGAAGCTCATTGATCACCATATAGATGAATCCGAGGATGAGTCGTCCACTTGTGAGTCTATCGAAAATATTTCTAAAGAACAAATCCTTAATCATTACATGAATGATGAAACTTCAAATCAATTTTTAAGCAGCCCTAATCTTGATCCTGAAGAAATTCCCAAGGTTGAACTTTTAATCAATGAGTCTATTGAGGATCCTCTTGAAGAGCAACTCATTAATCATTATGTCATTAGCAATTGTTCAATTTCATGTCATCTTATTGAAGAAGAAGAAAATGGGGACATGAACCAAGGCCTTTTTGAGATGATTTCACGTGATCATTGTGCAAATAATCAGGATATTCTTAATAAACTTGTTAATTTTCTCCCTGGTCAAGTCAGTGAAAATGATCATTTATCCTCATATGAATTTAATGATAAATCAATGGAAGAACAATCTCAGGGTGAGGATGAGTTAGTAAATCAAATTATATGCTCAAATCATTGTTCAACTTCTCATGGTGAATCCTCAAGCGTTCTTTTACCATACTCATATGATTCCATCCTTAATCAAGATAAATTGGTTCAATATTTGGGGTTGGATAATTGCAGTAAGTTTTGTCATCATATAATAACTTTTGACCTTATTCCAAACTAGGAAATTCTTCCTGGAATCAAGAGTGTTATTACTTAAATGTCTCTCCCTCATTTAAATTTTCAAGGTCAATTATCATCAATCATGTGGGAGGCAACATATATTTTCAATCCACCCTCCCATCCCAGCTTTTCGAATCCTTTTGCTTGGGTTTATGTTTGAATAAATTTTTTGGGTTTTTGAGTCAGGAGTCTAAGGGTTGCCAAATGGTCGATTGTGGAACATTTTATTATGTTGTCTAGTCATTTTTGGTTTATCCCATTCATTGCTTAATTGAGAAACTTTATAAAGATCAATTTCATCTTTTCTCGGTTATAAAGCAACAATTGGGGTTTATCTTATTTGTCAGGTTGTTAATTTTGGAATTGTTCCCAATTTGTTTTGTCGATGGTCATAATTCAAACAAAAATGAATATGCAAGAGAAGTGAATGAGGAAAGTAGTTTGAGTCAAGGGAAGTTGAATCATTCATCACATATTTTCCCTCCATCCATCTCGAAAATTAACCTGCATAATTTTTATGATCCTATCAATTCTTTGATGGAGGATGTTTGCATCAGTCAGTCTTCTCCTTGACATGATTTCATTTTGCACCATTCAAACCCTTCTTCAATTTTTGAACAGGTCAGGAAAATCGTAACTTTAAACTCATCAATCTCTAATCCAATCTTGACTTGTTTTGTTAAAGAGCATCAAGGAAGAATCATTAATATGTTTGATGAATGGTTGCACTGGATTTTTTATTTTACTTAGCACTTGTCTAACTGGTTAGAATAGGGTAGGTAGGACTAAATAAGCTCATTTGAGTAGTAATTAGTGTTTTCCGCCATTGAATCTGGCCCTTGTTCTCCTTTTGTTTTCTTAGTTTTCATTATTTCCTGCAACAAAATAAATTTGTTAGTTGATTAGATCAGCATTTTATTTCCAGCATCTTATTTCAACATTTTACTTTCAGTACTGTTATTTATGCTATGATTATATGTATATGATGTTAGTGATGACTGGTCTGTGAGATTGGTAGAGCTCTTGGCATTTTGAAGATACTAGGTACACACTTTGATGATGATGCAGAGCTCGAGTGCGGGATCGTGGATTGATGGAGTGAGTGTTGTGGACCAGATATTCCTGAGGTTCTCAAGCACTCTCTCCCTTAGTGCACTTGTCCCAGCTGGAGCCAGATGTTATCACATCCATAGTAGTCGGGCTACCATGATTGCAGATCAGTTTCTAGTATATTTTTGAGCCATTCCTTTACACATTTTGATAAGATCGGTTCATGATGAGCATCATTTTGATGATCACTCTTATGCATTCAGTGGATCCATAGCTTGTACATTCATAGTCTATGCCAAGACTGAGCCCCATGACACCAGGTCGGTGACTGAGATAGCCTTTTCCTCGATCATCCAGAGCATATTGATGACAGTGCCCATATTATATTCAGATGCAATGCTTCAGTGTGATTCAGGTAGTTCAAATCAAGGACTCGGATACATGATCCAGCAGGTATATTTCGGTACATATGGGTTGTTGATTTGCTCTTCCTCTTATCTAGGTAGTTTATGACTGGGTATATTATGATGGTTGTTGGCTATATCTTATTTGTTGCTTGTTGTTTAGAATATAAGTGGTTGGCTACTATTAATAGGAGGTTCTTGAATATACTCGTTGATCATACCCTTACTCCATAAAGTACTAACTTGTCCATTCCCTTATTCTAGGGCCTTTGCTATCCATGGCACCATTAGTCATTTTCTTCGTCCATCTGTTATCTTCCAGTTTTGGTTTTATCCCGACTCACACCTTAGCTAGTGATCTTGAGGAATTCCGCCACCTAGACCTCTGTGTTGGATAGATTCCCAATTTGCATTGTGTCTCGGCTCTGGAGTGTGTGATTTTAGTCAAAGTGTTTGTTCTCCTCTAGTCCTCGAAACCAAGTATTCCTACAAACAATGTTGCTAAACACTAGAGCATCGAATCTTAAATGCTATATCTAAGGGATGCTTAGTCAGCAAAAACAGTGTTTCTAAACATTAACCATGTATATCTATATTAGCTAGTCAATGGCCAAGGGACACGCACTCATCCTTTGTATGATGTAAGGTTGTTTGCCCCTACAGGGAAACAGGGTGGTCACTCCATCGCAACTATGGACGGTGGCGGGAAATGGAGGTCATACCGAGTCATTATCTGAGGCCCGCTAAGCTATTCAGGACACCTGCTCTTGGAGGCTGGCTAGTGAAAATCTGTTTGAAGATAGACATACGCAGGAATAGTTGATAGTAAGAAGGAGCTGCGTTAGTAAGTGAAAATCTATAAAGTGAAATACATGTTAAATCTTAAATGTGAAAGCTAACAAATAATAAATTACTAAAGGTTGTTTGTCTAGAGTTTATTGGAAGCATTCTCATCACTCTACCCATTCGTTAGACACCACCATTCCTTGTGTTATCTTCTATCTAGTATATGTGTAGGTGGTCTCCTTGGTTCCTTCATCTGAGAGATTGCAGTGTTGAGGTTATTGAGTCCTTCCCCTAGCCTAGCCTTTGTTTTCCACCCTCACCCATGGTTAGCAAATTGTTCAAGTTAGTAAACGAGTATACACTTGAAAATCCTGTTTTTAGTAGCTAGTTACTTTGATCTAGACATATCTTATTATTATTTACATGCTTACGCCAGTTAAACATCATTCTATGCTTTGGTCTAGCTACTTATATAATTGAAGGAGCATATCATAACCATTTGTACTTGCAGCAACAATTATGTGTGATCTGGGTCATCATTTTGATCATTCTTTACCTGGTCAACTTAGTTTGACCAAGTCAACCACAGGGTCCGGGATGGGTTTGGGCAGACATTGATCGAGATGGTCTATTCATGGCCCATATGTGTCCATTTGATGGTTCCATGCTTTAGACTGCCTTTTCAGATGATGGTTTGATGGATTTTTATGATTATTATAATTTACGGACCATTATTTTTATTATTTTGAGCATGGATGAGCTTACAAAGGTATTTTTTGATGGTCACATGGTGTATGAGTACTCATTCCTAGTTGATTTGAGCATTCTGAGTTCATTGGTGCACTCAGTTATCTGTTATGAGCATTTACAGGTGATGATATGGTCAGATTACCACTGTTCTCTAGTTTGCCATGTAGAAATGGTATGTCCAACACTTTCATTGAGCTAGTACGTTCTCCTAGGGCGCTACAGAGGGAGATGGGGGTCCAGCCAGTCGTTATTACCATTTTACCACATCCCCAAACATTTTGGTGTAGTCAGATTTGTGTCCAGGACATTGGGCATTGAGTTACAAGTATTTCTGTACTTTCGGAGGTAGTTTTCCGCCAAAGCAATGGCTAATTGAGGAAATCGATCTGGCCTAGTGGGGCAAGGAAATGGCATGAGATTGGTCCAGGATACTTTGATGATGATGTACACACCTTCTAGCACTTGTTCTAGCATCAGTGGGGTCCCCACATCCCAATAATCATCATTTTGGATATTTCATTGTCTTTGAGGGGGGCACGATTTGGTCATCTGGTCACATTGTGATGCTATCTTGTCATATTATTTATTATTGTGCCATGGGGCCATGCTAGTGAAGGATATGATTACCTCCTAGCCCCACCATGTGCTTATGTCATGTGTCTTAGTCACTTATCATGTGGTACGTCCCCCTTGGGCGATTTAGTGAGTGTGCCCCCTCTATTTTTAAGTTGATCCATGTATTGTATTTCTGGCTCATCTTAACCGTTGATTATTATTGTTATATCTTTTAATCTCCACCACTCATTTGAAAAGTGGTTAAGGTTTTGGTCTCTCTCACTCCTATTTAAGGAAGAGACCCCCCTTATTGTGAAAGGACTTTTGGCTCTTAGCTTTTGGAATACAAAGAAATATTTTGTGAGAATTTTTATGATCTTGGGTTGGATGCTTGGCTATGGTGATTGAAACTACTTTTCAATTGCACTGAAAGATCTTAGTAGTTATCTTGCATATTTTGTTCCACAAATTTTAATTTGCAGGCGAAGGAGACAATTTCGGAAAGGGGTGCATTGGTTGGGGAGACCCACCCTGCAACTTTCTGTCAGATCTTGGTTTACACGGGCAGTGATTTTGTCTTTGCACCAATTATTCTCTATCTTTTACTTCTAGCTTGCATCTACCTTCATCTTTGTTTACTTATTGAACTTTTGTTCCTTGGTTTTGCAGAGAGAGGAGGACGCACTTGTGGATCTGGGAAATTCGTTGGAGTAAGAGAAGTGACCAAGCTTTCATTTGATCTTTGCGAGAGTAATCCTCGTCATACCGACATTCATCTTCATCATGCAGGTACGCTCACAAGGTACGTATTTGGCTCCTTATCTTACCCATTTGTCAAATTTCATACAAACCCTAACTCATAAAACTTATAAAAATTCCCTAGCTCTCTCAACTTGGAATTTGGGAAAAAGATTTCTGGGTTTTTCACTTAAGGCCTAGCCCCTAGTGGGTCCTCAAGGGTGTCACCCTTAGGAGACTCCATCTACCCTAACCCATAGGCACTAATCTTTAGCTATTGTGTCCTTGATTTTGCCCCTTTTTCTCGGTTGTTTGAGTCTCATTTTTGGCTTGTGAGCTTAAACATTGTCGGATGTATCATCAATCTTTTCTAGGAAGCCCTTATCCTTTCAGATCTACTCCTTGGGATCACTTTCCATCTTTCAAGTACATGTTTCCCAAGGCAGTTGATTTTGATCATTTACCCTAGCATCTCTTTTCTAGATTCATTCTTAATCTTAAGTTACCGTAATTGATATACGTTTCTCTCATATCTCTAAGCCTCTACAGTAACTCATTTCCTTAAATCTAGGGTTCACGACTTTTCATCATAGATCCATCATTGAATATCTTGATCTAGTGGTTGGTTTGGATCTCTCTCTAAGAGTATATCAGGGTCTCCCCCTTTGTTATCCAGGGCTTGGATAGCAAGAAGTGAAGAGTGCGTTGATTGGTGTGACAACCAATCCTTCTTGGGAATTGAGGCCCTCTTGGGTCACCTCTTTAGTTGCCTAGCACCTCTACCATCCTAGATAGGATCACCTTTATGGGAAACTACAAGTTATGTAATAGCAATTCCCTTGAATCAAGTCTATGTCTGAATCATTTATATCTTCTTACCTCGTGTTTGTTAAAGGGATTCACCATTGCCTTTCTTACAATGGGTCTACTCCTATCAACCAAGACACACTTAATCTTAGAGTTTGATCTAGAGGATTGGCACCTTGGGTTCCACCTTCCTCATTAGTGGAGTTCTTCACATTTGGTAATAATTATCATCATTGTCCCTAAGTCCCTTTCAGTGCTTCAAATCATTTATTCACACAGTCAAGATTGTGATGGTGCCTTGGTTCCCATTTTCATTATCGATAGGTTACCCTGCATCTAGCAAGGATTGACATTATCAATTTAGGACCAAATGGTTTCTTATATGTTGAAATTCAACTCATTATCACATGTTGAGAATTGTACTCAATGGTATTAGTGTCCCAAACTTAGTGAATCACTATAAACATTTGTGGTTCCTTCTAAACAAAATTAGAGCCTTGATTTCTTTGATGGCATGATATTGTTGATGTTAAAAGATGTATTGATGATGGATTTAACATATAGATGTACTTTGGCATAGACTTCCCATTTTGTTGTGCCATGGATCCATTTATATATGATGAGGTTTGGCATAGTGTTCCCAGTTTGTTGTGCCATGATACACTCATATGTTGTACTTGACTTGACTCATACATGAGCATGGGTATGCTCAACTCACGATAAAAGGACTATTATTGTTAAGTTTATACTTGTTTAGCATAATAACATTAAAACAATAGGATCACATAAAGAAAGACAAGCATAGCAACACAATATTTTCCTCAGGGAAACCACAAGGGAGAAAACCCCGCAAAACTTCCTCAGTATAGAAATCACCAAGACAATGTAAAACCCCAAGACAACTTCTTTCTTCACCAACGAGCTTCTCTCTCTCTCTCTCTCTCTCTCTCTCTCTTATGCGAACTTGCTTGAGTGAATGAGTGAGTGAGAGTGATACCAAATGAGGAATTCGACGACTCTATTTATATTCTTTAGTTGGGTGACTTTTTACCCTAATTGGGCCGACTTCTCCTAACTGACTGGGCCGACTTCACTTAGGGAGACGCAATAACTTATTTAATATAATTATTGAGGGTACTATTGACCCGATTTACAAAGGAAGGTTTACATTGACTCTTACATGACCAATTACATCAATGACATCTCCCGAAGGAGGAATAAAAATATAATAAACAAATACAATTAGAATATCTTCCGAAGTTACATTTCTTTAACAATTATATTACCATATTGTTGTATTTATAGGCCATTTTCTTGTTCTCTATCTAGGAGGTGATTTTTTCTCTAGGCCCTCAAAGTCCATTTTAATGGAAAAAACAAAATGTATTTCAGCCACATGCTACTCTATTGACCTCATAAATTATGAGGCATCCGATATTATGAAAATTTATCATGCTTGTACCAAGTATTCATAACCCCATAGTGCATTGTTATATGGTCTATTTTCTATGGAGCTATCATAATGTCCCAAAACTTTGGGAAATTATTACATTTTCATGGTTAATTAAAACAACGTTGATATTGGCACGTTTTTAGTGTTAGTGCTTATACTGGACTTTTTTGTTAGTGCTTATATTGTATTGCTTCCAATGCTTCCCTTGTTGATGAGGTAAAACATGATCACCATGCACTCCTAAGTTGATTTCGTCAAAGATGATCACTTAGTGAGTGCCCACAACACATATTTCCAAAAACTCAAGAATGTGGACCTATTCTTCATGTAAAAACTCTAGAAGGGCTAAGAAACTATAGAAAAGCCTCTTTCATGTGGGATTTATAGTCTTGGATTGATCCAAGAAGATTTACCCTACATCCATGATCTTTTGGATGGATATCGCAATGAGGTTTTTGACAATGTGACTTTCTTATTTGCAAAGGAATGCCCCATTTGCCCCATTATATCCACTTGCACAATTTTCTTGTGGAGGTTTGAGGAGAACCAATGAAAACATATCAAAGACCTTTGGGCTAGACAAAGCCTTAAAAGAAAAACCCTAGGGAAAAAGGACTTGGAGCCAGCTCACCATAGCAAGGTATTGGATCCCTCTTTTACTTTCGTTGGTTTAGGTTTATTGAATCAATCAAATAGATATAAAAAGGTTTCTACTTTGTTTTGTGAGTTAGCTCTAGGATTTTCTATTGTAGAGTTGAGAATGTATTTTTTCCTTATCATGTGTGCAGAATTCTTGCAGCCAGACCTTATATTCTTTCTCTTCCATTTCAGATTTTGGCAATCCATCAAAAGTGCTAGTCTTTGCTTACATAGATTAGTCGTGTAAAACATTAATGCTTCTTGTTTGTCATGGGCATACCAATCTGCTAGTTATATTGGGCATACCAATCTGCTAGTCATATACACTGTACAAAAAAATCTTGTCAACAATCTGTATATAAATATGGTTGGAGTGATGTTTTATTCCCCTCTCCTCCTCAACAACATGGTTGGGGTGATGCATCCATTATTAAACCTAATAGTTATCATGCTGATTCTAATATCGCTAATCCTCCATCAGAAGATGCATATGCCAAACCTGTTCCACCTGGTGACCTGTTGATGATGTTGCTCATAATGTTGATCCTGCTCCTGAGAATCAACCGGATGGTGTTATGTATGAAGCTACCCATGTTGTTGTTGATGTTATTGATCCTTCGACTCGTCAAGTTCAACTCACCACTCTTATTGTAAATCTTAAAAAATTTATTGTTATATGTGATTTCATCAAGCAAATTCTTGTAAATCATAAAAAACTAGTGTTATATGTGATTGGAATTCTAACATAGTAGGAAAATATCTACATGCGGAATTATAGTAGCAACTCCATAGTATAAGTTGTACAAATTTGTAGTGTAAGCAATTAGTCTTGTACAGAGTAACCTTGTTACATAGCTGCTGTAGTGTATCTAATTTCAGCGATGGAAGAATGCACATAAGTGGCCTATCCACATTGGTGTGGCCTATCCAAATTGATAGGTGTTGCAACGTGTCAATCATATTGAAGCATGTTTGGCAACATAAGCACTTGCTATATCCCTGATTCCAGTAGTGTAGAGTCTAGACATGTAATGAGCCTTGAACATATTTAGTTCAGAATTAGGGATGTGGATGGCAGCATAGTCGTAGCAAACATCCAAGTTCAGGTATATGTATGTTGAATTTTAGCAGTTTGGCCACTAAATCAGCAACATAGGCAAGTAGAAGATGTGAGTGAAGAATTGTACTATCCATCGATTGTGCAACTATAGATCACAAATTTTACAGTTGTGACCAGTTTGTCCACATATCCTGCAGGTATACCAACTCTTGCCAGTTGCATCATTCAAAGATGGACAATAATGTCTCCACTGACCCTTTTAACCACAGTTCTTGTAAATAATTATTACTCCTGCATTAAAAAATACAACAGCAAGCAACATAAGTAAGCAACGTTTCGATAGAGATTAGCTTGCTTCCATACCAAAGTTAATAGATAATGTCATCCACAGACATAGTGCAGATAAGAATTGAATATCATGTACATTCAGTTCACCGGTACATACTTTCTCCTCAAGTACATGATTGTTTATGGGTAATATAACTTATAAGCAGTATTAAAAAAAATACACTTTAATCAAGTCAACAGATCAAGTCTTTTGTTATAAAGCTTGACATTGCTAACACAATTAATCTAGAGTTAAAAAATATTCAAGAGCAATGTGCTATGTGTTTGTAAGTAAATTAGCACATTTTTATCATAATCCATGTTATACTGATTTTTTTCTTTGCGCTGGCAAGGCTCAGGGGGTAACTATAAACACCGTGCTTATTAGGCACCTATGTTCTTGCCATGGATTGGGGATCTGCACCATCCGGATACTAGCTTTTTATCTCACCATACTCATTAATATCGTTGAGTGTACATATGCAATTGTTCTTCTAGTTGTCCTGGAATCTATATTTAGTTAATCTATTTAACCCTTGGATTGCCATTTTGCATTAGATCTTCTGAAGTCTCAACAAATTGCATCATTTATTCTAAGGTTGTATTTCATAAATTTCTAATTGGAAGACATTTTATGTTTGTCGTCTTTTTTATCCTCCATTTTTCTTTAATGAAATTCTTGGTATGCGCTTCTTTTCTAAAAGTCTCCAGTTTAGCACATTTTTTAATGTCAATTGGGAGTATGCCCAAAACCATTGGAAACTAGTGTGAAATAAAATGATACAGTGCTCCTATAAAATCTCCATGAACTGTACAAAGAACACAAATCCAAAAAATTAAAAAAATAGGGCAGAGACTACTAGTTCCTGATGGAATCCCAATTCTTGTGGTTATGGTAAATTGTAAGATTTACCATAGGTGAATATGAAGAGTCATAGGGCAGTCCAAGAGACCTCTTGGGAATATGAAACCAAGGGTCATATGGGTCATATCTTGATGTATTTATACATGTACCATCTTAATGAAAACAGCATCTCACTCTTATCTCTATTTGGTTTGTTATTCTCACTGAGACTGATTCCAACAGTGGTATCAGAGCCTTAATGAAAACTTAATTTTGAAACTTGAAGACTAAGCCATTTTCAGTGATTTCAGTTGCGTTGGAAAGTAGCTTCAGAGGAGCACCAAAAGGTATTCTTATATTTTCAAGATTCATGCCTGATTTGTGCAAATTTCCTTAAAATCCACACTAGAGTTAAAGTATGCCAGATTAATTTATTAAACCCAATTGCCACTATTAACCACACATGGATTTCTTCACTATGCAGGGGAAAATAAATACTGAAAGAAATATAGCATCAATCACATCAATGGAGACAACGCAAATCTTTTTGGGTATAAACCCCTGGACAAAAAACCAAGGTGAGAAAACTAGTGCAGCAGTATGAGAAGATATTTTATTATGAAGATATGAAGCAAGTACAATCCAGAAAATTGATTTACCCAACCTGGCAAAATTGAGCCACCGAAATTCACTGAGAAAACCCTCAAACTTGTTCGGCCCCCTCTGTGCAGTTGTACGGCCTCCTACGTCAGCTGTACGGAATCCGTACGGTCTCTGCGCCAGCTGTACGGACAGATCCATACGGCCTCCTCTCACACGTGCGGGTTCCTCTGCGGCTGCTGCACGACCGAGCTGCAGGTCTGTACGGCCCTCTCTCTGCAAATCCGTACGGCTCTCTGTCTCTGCCTGATCACTCTGTCGATCTTCCTGCTGAATGCTCCTCCATCTTATCTGTAAACTTCTCTATCTCTCTGTGTGTCCTCTCCACCAAATCGATCCCCCTTTTAACTCAATGGCCAAGCGAAAACCCTAACATCTCACTATGGATCTATGGATGAGATCTTCCAGTGAGATCAATGGCCAAGATTAGATTAGCCATCACTTTAATTATTTTCACTTGTACTTTATAAAAAGTGACTCCACTAAGTCAATTAATAATTAGATCACTTAATGCACTTTTCCTAAGTCTAAACTTTGGAAAATACATCAAATACATTTGGGTTCCTGATTTAAGTCTTCTAGCATGCAAGGACACATGCAATGCAAGAAGACCTTCCTTGTTGCCACTTTCTAACACTCCCTCTCAACGAGGAAGGGATTCAATAGCAACCCCAACTTGTCTCTGAACTTCACAAACTTGAGTTTGCAAAGTGCCTTGGTGAATATGTCTACCACCTACTCATCTGTCTGAATGTACTCCAACCGAATGGTTCCTCTCTGAACAATCTCTGAGGAAGTGATACCGGATGTCAATGTGTTTGCTCCTGTCATGAAACATTGGATTCTCAAAAAGGTTGATACCACTCTGATTATCACAGCGAAGTATAGTAGTCTCCAACTCACTCTCGAATAATCCTGAGAGCAACTTAATCAGCCACATCCCCTCACATGCTGCCATGCTGGCTGCCATGTACTCAGCCTCTGTCGAGCTCAATGCAACTGACTTTTGCTTCCTGCTGAACCAAGAGACAACCCCTGATCCAATGCTGAAGCAGCAACCCGAAGTGCTCTTTCGATCCTCTACACATCCTGCCCAGTCAGCATCTGTGAAACCTGCCAACTGTATACTCCCACTGCGCTCATAAACCAATCCATACTCCACTGTGCCTCTGATATAAAGAAGTATGTGCTTCGCAGCTGTCCAATGTACTCTTCGAGGGTTCACCATGAACTGACTCAAGGAGTTGACTGCAAAGCTAATGTCTGGTCGAGTGTTGACCAGATACATCAGTGACCCGATAAGTTGTCGATACAATGTAGGATCAAACTCCTCTGATCTTGATACATAAATCTTCCTCCAGTTGGTAACTAGATGTTAAAATAATGTAACTGCGGAAGATATTCTATTTATATTATTGTATTCCTCCTCCGGGAGATGATGGTCATGTAATTAATAATCTAAAGGTCATTGAAAGAATCAATGTAAACCCTAGGACATGTGTCGGCTCAGAAAAGCCCCTAAAAGATTATTATATTATGTAATTGACCAGTCAAGTAGAGAAGTTGGCCCTATTGGGGAATTTGTCACCCCAACGGAAGAATATAAATAGAAGTGCTTTCTCTCACTTCTATTCATTCATTCACTCAAGCAAGTTCGCATTAGTGAAGAAGAGAGGTGCGCACAAGTGGAGGAGTAGCTGATTTGTCTTGGGGATCTTTTGTACTTTGTGATTTCTATATTGAGGAAGGCTTTACTGGGTTTTCTACCCCAAGAGGGTTTCCCAGGATAAATTGTGTCTCTTATTAGTTTTTATGATGTGCTTGTTTATCTTTCAGTAATTTTTTATATGCTATATGCTGTTCAAGTAAAAACTAACATGGTATCAGAGTTGGCCTGAAAGATTACATTGTGCAGCCACGGAAAATTAGGGCTTTTGACAGAAGGAGAATTTTTTAGTTTTCTCGGCATAGGATTGATCCCCTCAGAAAAATCGAACTTTTGAGCCCAAGATTGAACTTTTTGGTTGGGCAGAACCCCGGGATCAAGCAAACCCTAGTTCGGGATTTTGACCAGAAAACCAGAAATACCAGAAATTGCAGATCCGAATTTCGCAGGTCACTTTTGAAGGGCAAATTTTTGGAATTTCCAAAATCTGAGCACACCAGCTTGCTCGCCTCAATCAAGTACATCTCCCTGGCTTGTCGGAAGTTTGAAATTTCAAGTTTGAAATTTTGGGGTTTCTCTGTCAAACCCTAGATCCAGCAAATCATCAAGGTAAGATCTACAAACTTTTCTATTTCCATTTGAAGTTCTCATTATAGCAAAATGGCAAGCAATACCAAGCTTGATGAAAAGCTTGAGGGAGCTGAGAACTTCAGATCCTGGAAGTATAGAGTCATGCTCATCCTTGAAGAGCGTGAACTAGAAAACTATGTTAAGGAAGGGCTTACAGAACTAGAGGAAGATGAAGAAAAGGCAAGGCATAAGAAGAACCTGATCAAAGCAAAGAGGATCATTACTGACTCCATCAAGGATCACTTGATCCCCCATGTGTCTTCCAAGAAGACACCAAAAGAGATGTTTGATGCCTTGACCAACCTGTTTGAAGGAAAGAACATCAACAAAAAGATGACCTTGAGAAATCAACTCAAGGGTGTGAAGAGCATGAAGTCTGAGTCCATGCACTCATACTTCTCCTGAGTATCCCAGATCAAAGAACAACTAGAAGCCATTGGGGATATGATAGAAGAAGCAGAAGATAGTGATGATGATGACAAGACCAATGAAGACTCCAGTGAAGAATATGTTCTTATCTCAGCACTCACTGGTTCAGTATCTCATGGAAGTGATACTTGGCTAGTTGATAGTGGAGCTTCAAAGCACATGACAGGATACAAAGAATCCTTGTCTCATCTTATCCAGAAGGAATCTCCACACAAGGTAAAACTCGGAGACGACTACCAATATCCCATCAAAGGTATGGGAGAAGCCTCTTACAAGTTGGACTCTGGGAAGTCCATGAACATGAAGGATGTACTTTATGTACCTGGGTTGAAGAAGAACCTTCTATCTATTTCAGCATTAGATAAGAAAGGTCTTCGAGTTGCATTTGTAGATGGTGAAGTTCTCATGTGGCCTAAAGGGAAGACTATTGATGATGCAGTAGTCAATGGAGTAGAAGAAGGAGGACTTTACAAACTAAAGGGTCATGCAAATGCAGCAATGATGGCTAGTACCATGAACCTCTGTCAGCTATGGCATAGGAGACTAGCTCATGTACAATATAAGGCCTTACCAATTGTAAGTAAGGTGGTGACTAGATTACCAGAGATCCAAGTGGATCATGAAGGAGTATGCGAAGGGTGTGCTCAAGGGAAGAGTACTAAGAACCCATTTCCAAGTAGCGACAACAAGGTGAAAGGTATTCTGGATATCATTCATTCAGACATTTGTGGACCAATGTCCACCACCTCTCTCAGCGGGTATGAATATTATGCTTCTTTTATTGATGATTATTCTCGTAAAACTTGGATTTACTTTTTGAAGAATAAGAATGAAGTTTTTGAAAAGTTTAAAGAGTTCAAGGCGCTCGTAGAGAATCTCTCTGAAAAGAAGATTAAGATCCTGAGGTCAGACAATGGAGGGGAATATACCTCAGGGGATTTCAAAGATTTCTATAAGCAAGCAGGGATTAAGAGGGAGCTCACGGTCCCTTATAATCCACAACATAATAGTGTAGCCGAAAGGAAGAATAGAATGATCATAGAAGCAGTAAAGGCTATGATCCACGACCAAGACTTACCCATGCATCTATGGGCAGAAGCTGCCAGAACTGCAGTCTATGTATAGAACAGGATCTCCCATAGTGCCCTTGGCAACAAGACCCCTGAAGAGATGTTCACCGGGAAGAAGCCTGAAGTCAGTCATCTGAAGATATTTGGATGTCCGGTGTTCATCTACATTCCAAAAGAGAAGAGATCGAAACTAGAGCCTTTAGGGAAGAAGAGAATATTTGTGGGTTATAGTGAGCAATCTAAGGCTTACCGCATATACATCTCAGGATTCCATCAAATCGAGATTAGTCGGGATGTCACATTTGATGAAGATTAAGCTTTCAACAAGTCTAAGAAGACTCATGAGGATGAAGAGGAGCAGGAGGCTCCCAGAGTTGCAGAATCAACCAAAGAACCAATTCTAAATATTGAAGGAGATCCTACCCCAGAGGATCATGACATGGCAGAACCTCAGAGACCTGAGGAGATACCTCATGTGGAGATCTCTCGAAAGAGAAGACCAACCTGGCCACGTGAATTAATCCAAGATGCAGGAAAGTATGGTGCTCCAAAAGGCTCCAGTAGAGAGATCAAGAGACAAAGGCCATACTCCAACTATGGTGCCTTGATGTGCAATCTTGTTGAAGAAGAACCAGCTTGTTTTGAAGAAGCAGTAAAGAAGAAGGAATGGTTGGATGCCATGAATGAAGAATATCAGTCCATCATCAAGAATGATATTTGGGATATGGTACCAAGACCGAAGGACAAATCGGTTGTTTCATCAAAATGGATCTTCAAAACAAAACATTCAGCAGACGGAAGCATTGAAAAGTACAAGGCAAGATTTGTAGCCCAGGGATTCTCGCAAAAGGAAGGAATTGACTATGAGGAGACTTTTGCCCCAGTAGCCAGATATACTTCGATTAGAACCATTCTTGCCTTGGAAGCCAAGATGAAATGGAAGCTACATCAGATGGATGTGAAGACTGCTTTCCTGAATGGAAACATAGAAGAGGAAGTATATATCGAGCAAGCAAAAGGATTTGAAGTAGAAGATAATAAGTCACATGTATGCAGGTTCAAGAAAGCACTGTATGGGTTGAAGCAAGCTCCCAAAGCATTGTATGGAAGAATTGACAGCTTCCTAATGAGCTTGGGCTTTACCAAGAGTACTTTGTTGGATTATCAAGCGAGCGGGCAGAGTGGAACATGATACATGTTCATTTTTGGTGAATTGATATCCAGCTGGCCTTTTAAAGGCCCCCGTTTTTAAAATTTTCCACATGTCCATGGCCCTGCGGGGTTTGTAACAAAACGTGCTAGCATGGTGTTTTGTAAAAGACTCGGTTCCTTAGGACTTTTTGGCCAAGTCAGGTATTCCAAGGAGTTTTTTCACCTATCTATTATGTCTTGCATCAGTGCATTACATAATTAATTGGTTTTTCTCCTGCTCCTCCAAAGCTGGAATGCTTGGGGAGGCTGACGGGCCTTAGGGAATTATTAGAGTCTATGGGTCAATGTATATGAACATGCTAGGCGTTAATCTTGAGTCATATGGACATGTGCTAAGTCCCCCTAGGTTGTTTTTTAATTTTCGGCAAGTTTTAATTTTTCCGTAAATTGGGCCATTTTTTTTAATGGTTCAATTAAAAAATTTGTAATTGGCCTATCTGGGGCGTCTGGAGGTATTTTTTGCCTTAGGGGTACTCATTTTCTAACTCAGAGTACCCCCTAAACCCCTAAACCCACTTTTCCTAAGGTTTGGGTGCTTCAATATTTTCCTATGGCCAAAAAACCCAAAAAAGTCAAAAAAGTCATGAAAAAATCAAAAAAGTGAAAAAATGACTTAAAAAATTATTAATTTTTTGGAGTTATGACAACTCTGATTTGGATCAGCATGTATTATGGAGGATTTTTGGCTGATTTGTAAGGTGTTTGGGCAGCCCCAAACAAGGAGAGAATCATGCCCATTGAGGAGGGGCGCATTCACTTGAGGAGGGGGCGCATTCATGGAGTGGGCAGCCCATGGTTTAAGGAATGGGCAGCATGGTTAGTGCTGCTATGTTAGCACATTAAGGGCTGCGTATGGGCAGCTAGAATAGGGGATGGCAGCCCCATTCTCCTCCACCATTTGTGCCACGCTCCCCCTCTCCTTTTTGGCAAGTGCGCCCTCCATCTCTTGGTGTTTTTTCTATATAATGCAGCATTCTCTCCATTATTCACTAGTGAGAATTGGAGCACAAAAGTTATCGTTGTAATACTCATATCATTTTGAATTTGAATAAAGAAGACTTTGGAGGTCAAGTTTGTGGTGTTGTTGTGTGAGTGGATGAACCATCTTTGGCTTGTCTAATGGAGGTAACCTGTGCATAAGCTTTGACATTTATTTGCATCTATTGTACTCATTGGAAAGATTGGTAACAATTCATGAGATAAGTTAATTCAATTTGTTTATTGTCTTAGCTTATTGATATATGTTTATTAAGTGATCATGTTTGTATGTTTTCATTTGTTTATGAGTATGCAGCACTGATTTCTTTTAAATATATGTCTACACTTGATCCTTGTTTGCAAAGTGTGTGATGTGCAGGTTATCTCAACTGGAAGTAGGTGGATCTTGCTTGTTTCCTCCCTTCTAATTTTGTTTGCAGATGCAGTCCCTTGGAATATCACAAACACAACCTTCAAAGCTTCGGATTTCAACCAAGATTTGCTTCATCTCTCTCTCAACTTAATTCAAAATCAAAATTTTCTGGTTACTGGTTACTTGCATGTGAAATATTTCTGATTTATATGCTCATATTGTATTTCAAAGTAGATCAGAAATATTTTCATAAAGGATTGGTTTAGACAGTTACAAAGTTTACATCTTTTACTGTTAGATTTTCATTTACTTAGCATCTACTTTTCGAAAGGCTTGCAAGTAAAATCGTCATATCTCTTTTAAGTCTTGTTGGGTAGTTGTAGTGCTGATATAAAAGATATATTTGGCTGCCCTAGAGCTTGAAATTTGCAGCCATTAAAGGGCTAGCAAAGATCCCAAGTAGACAAGCCCCATAGCTTGTTTTACTTGGTTATTTTTCATCATTTTTACTTAGTTTTAAACTTAGAATTTTTTGGGTTTTTTAGGAGGTGTTCCAAAGACACTCTTAAACTAAGAGACAGGACACGTCCCAGGGGGTCCCCGTGTCCCGTGGGCCACGTTTGGGCGCGGACACGCTGGCCCCACGTGGGGGACACGCAAATTTTCGTGTCCCGAAATCGGGACACGCGTGTCCGAATTCTGCGCGACGTGGGGAATTTCCAGGACACGGTTTTAGCGAAAAAGTGCGCCCGCGTCTCCATAAAACCGACTTTTTTGTTATTGTTTTGTCATTTGCTAATTGATGGGAGTGTGAGGGAGAGCTAGAGTGAGCCCAAAGTCAGTTTTTTTGCAGGTGAAGGAGATTCAAGAGTGTTTTCTTGCAGGTGGAGGAGATTCAAGTGTGATTTCACCATCAAGATTGAAGGAAAATGTCTCAACCAGCTAGGGCAGCAGGTAGAGGGCAAAGGAAAGGGAAGAATGCCCCATCTATTCCCTCTCGTCCTATTCATCCTCCAAGCACATCCCCTTCTGCTCCTAGTAGTGCTCCAACCGGTTCTAGTGAAGCTCATCCTCATTATAGCCATGCTTTGGCAAAACAACAAGCACAAGAGAAGAAATACCCTTTGTGGAAGTATGTGACTGTTGGAGCGAAGCTTGGTGGGGGAGGCAATGTGTGTTGGACTTGCAATTTTTGCAAGCATGAATTCAAGAGCACCTATTACCGGGTTAAAGGCCATTTGTTGGCCCTCCCTTGTGGGATTTCTTCATGCAAAGCTGTGAGTGTTAACCAAAGGAGGGAGATGGAAAGAGAAGACCATGTTGGGGTAGGGAAGGTGGCTGCAGCAAGCAAGACATTTCATCGTGAGGATCCTCTTCCATTCTTGAGGAAACCCTCTAGCACTAGGAGTGGGGTTGATGCTATTGCTTATCCAACAAGAAAGAGGCCAAGTTCAAAAGGTCCAATGGATAGGATTTTCCAACATGAGGCACGAGAAGAGGTAGACCTCTCCATTGCATTTTTCTTCTACCTCAACTTCATCTCATTCAATGTTGCACGGTCACCATTGTACTTTGAGATGTGTCGATCTATAATGGAACGAGCTCCAAATGGTTATGTGCCTCCTAGTTCAGAAAAACTTAGAACCACATTGTTGGTTAAGGCAAAGAAGGAGGTGGATAAAATTATTGATCCAATTAAATCAAAATGGTCCACATGGGGTGTTAGTATTGTTTCTGATGGATGGACGGATCCAGCACGCCATCCACTCATCAATTTCATGGTGTCTTCCACAAATGGACCGGTGTTCTTGAAAGCGGTAGATGCTCTTGGGAAATACAAGGATGCACAATATATGGGTGATTTGTTCATCAAAACCATTGAAGAAGTAGGTGTTGATTCTTGTGTACAAATCATCACGGACAATGCACCTGTTTGCAAGGCTGCTGGCATGATTGTGGAAGCTAAACATCCACAGGTATGTGATTGTTAATTTACTCATTTATTTGAAATTTTGAGCTGTTAGTAACTTAGTAGTTAGTTGTAGTCTTGTAGAGTCTAGGAGTCTAGACTCAATGACTCATTTATACTTTCTTTTATTGATCTTACAGGTATTTTGGACACCTTGCATTGTCCATTCTTTGAATTTAGCACTGAAATCTATTGCTTCAGATGTGCCATGGATTGGCAAACTTATTGAGGATGCACGCCATATCCGCAACTTTGTACAAAACCACACCAATGCCCTCACAATCTACAAAGAGTACACAAATCTTTCATTGTTGAAGGTTGCAGATACTCGGTTTGCTTCCTCATTCATCATGCTCAAGAGATTGAGAGAGGTAAAAACCGCTCTTGGGTCCATGGTGATTTCAGAGTTTTGGGGTTTTTGGAGAAAGTCGGATCAGAATGCTTCACAAAAGGTGAAGGACACAGTATTAGATGATGGTTGGTGGGATAGGGTAGTCCTTAGCATCAAGATCATGGAGCCAATCATTTCTTTGTTGCGGTTTGCAGACACGGACCAGCCCATCCTAGGAGATGTTTATGAGGGGTGGGATTCCATGATTGAGTCCATGAGGACCATTGTTATGGAGAATGAGTGTGCTGAGTATGAGACATCGGCAGAGAACTTATGGTCCATCATACAGGGCATTCTTATCTCCAGGTGGGATAAGAATTGCACACCTTTGCATTGCTTGGCCCACTCATTGAACCCTAGGTTCTACGCTCAGGATTGGCTCAGTGGTGGGTCGGGGCACTCATCCAGAGTCCCTCCTCACATGGATGGAGAGATCTCAGAGGGGAGGAAGATAGCATTTAGACGGCTACTTCAGGATAGAGACCACCTTGAGGTGGTGGAGGAGGAATTTTATGAGTTTTCTAGTGGCACCGGGAGATTTGGAGGATATGAGGTGATTAGAGACATGGGGGTTAAGAAACCCCTTGTTTGGTGGACAACTCATGGGGCAACATGCCCTATTCTACAAAAGATAGCCTTGAGGGTCCTCTCTCAAGTTACTTCATCCTCTTGTTGTGAGAGGAATTGGAGCACATATGGGAACTTGTACAGTGTGAAGAAGAGCAGACTTGAGCAGTCCAGGGCAGAGACGATGGTGTATGTGCACTCCAACCTTCGTCTTATTTACAGGAAGAGGGAGGAGTGGGTGAAGGGAAAGACACGGATGTGGGATGTCTTTCCTGATGAGATGGGTTTGGACAGCAGTACTGAGTTGGCATTAGCCAACATGGATCTTAATGATCCAGTGCTAGAGCCGGTCACTTTTGATGAGGGTGATCGTATGGAGGGGTCATCCTCCACACCAGCAGATGCAGTTAGTCAGCTTGGCAGAGAGGAGGAGGAGGAGGAGGAGGATCAGGGCAGTGATGAGTTTGTTGATTCAGGCATGGAGGAGGACTATTGAGTCATTGATAGATGGGATTCTTCCATCTTGATCCACCCCTTTTTTGTATTTACTATTAGACTATTAGTCTAGACTCTATTTGGCATTTGCTAGTGCCCAGTGGCATTCCGACATCTATGTAATACATTTTGATTTTGATGACTTAATGAGAAATATGGTTCCGAGTCTCTGACATGCATCTATGTGTCTCAATGTCTCATTGTGATTTGTGATTGTGAATGACAAATGTGTTGTGATTTGTAAATGATCTAATTTCTATTGAATATTTCATATTTGTAATTGTAAATGTAATTTCTATTGAATATTTGTAATTGTAAATGTTAAATTTTATTGGATCTATATGTCTATATTTTTAAATTGTAATATATTTTAAAAAAATATATATGTATATAAAACGTGTCCTACGTGTCCTGATTCCGGGGGTCACCGTGTCCCGTGGGGACACTCGTATTTTGGGGACACTCGTGTCCCGTGTCCTCGTGTCATGTGACTTAGCTCTTAAAGTGTTTTTGGGCATCTTATACTAATTATTGCTTGCTGGTTTGCAGCAAAAGATGAACAGGTAGGAGGAAGTGCTGGCGAAATTTCGAGCATCCAGGCGATCCGGAGGACAAAATTTCCATATTTTTCAAAACCGGTCATTTTTTCTATAATTTTGTAAGCCACCAAGTCACATTAAGTAGACTGGGGCACTTCTCTATATCATTGTAAACATTTTTAAACGAGAGCAAGTGGGCTAGCCAGTGCCCATACCCCATCCCCCCAGGGGTGGCCTGTGTCGTCTCATTTTCATGGCGTGAATGTTAGAGTAGTTTATTTCTTTGTTTTCCGGCATTAAATAAAATCAATTAGGATTAAAATAAACCTTGTTGGTCCGTTCCACTGGCGGGCCACAAGTTCACTCACAACCTAGTTTTTTCACATTTTTTTTTACAACTCATAACGCCCCCCTTGCTTTCCCGAAGTAGGGTTTTGTATGAGGGCTTGCCCGAAATACATGCCTGAAAAGAGACTCCTGGGGTTCTAAAAAGATAAAATTTGTGTTCTTAAAATTTTATAAAAAAATACCAAGGTCGTCTCCCGTATGCTCTGTGGCCAACTTGCAGCTTAGTCTGATCCAGTTGGTACACACCAGAAAGGAGTGGATGACTAGTAATAGGACTTAACACCACCCCAATAAAAAATCCTTTTTGTGAAAATCCGGCACAACACGCAATTTGTTGTCGTGGGCAAATTTCCCAGAAGGCTTGGGATAAAACTGGATAGCGACCTCTTGGAAACCCTTAGGCTTGCCCTCGTTGGTATAGCATCTGAACACCTCCTCGAGACTCCGATTCAGCCCAAAGCCTGAGAGGGAAGCCACGCTTCAAATTTCCGGACATGTTCCCCCGTACCTTGCGTATATCGGGAACCCACCTGCCTTAATAAAAAGATCACCATCACATTAATTTTTTAAAATAAACCAAGAACATTCCACAACATTTACCTTTTCTGTTTATGCATTTGTTATTTGACTCCATAATAAGGCACTGGTCTTGTTGCGAATTTCATTTTATATTGTTGACTAGTCTGCAGTTGAATGATGATTATTCTAAATGGGAGTAAATGATAAATGATGTTCTTATTTGAAAAAAGTATATGTTGTCTGTCTTGGTTGCAAAATTATTTTCCTAACTCCTAGGTTAGAGGCCTTAGTTTCTTTTATTTTTTAGGGTCCACCCCCCTTGGCTTCGCTAGGAAAGCCTAGACGGAGGAGTCGAGTCCCAAGTGACAGCACTTGACTCTGACTTGCCCCCAAGGCCACACCAGCAGCTTGAAGACTTCTGCTGCGTTTTCCCCAGGTGTGGAACCAGGCGGCAACAGGCTCCAGTAGAGAGATCAAGAGACAAAGGCCATACTCCAACTATGGTGCCTTGATGTGCAATCTTGTTGAAGAAGAACCAGCTTGTTTTGAAGAAGCAGTAAAGAAGAAGGAATGGTTGGATGCCATGAATGAAGAATATCAGTCCATCATCAAGAATGATGTTTGGGATGTGGTACCAAGACCGAAGGACAAATCGGTTGTTTCATCAAAATGGATCTTCAAAACAAAACATTCAGCAGACGGAAGCATTGAAAAGTACAAGGCAAGATTTGTAGCCCAGGGATTCTCGCAAAAGGAAGGAATTGACTATGAGGAGACTTTTGCCCCAGTAGCCAGATATACTTCGATTAGAACCATTCTTGCCTTGGAAGCCAAGATGAAATGGAAGCTACATCAGATGGATGTGAAGACTGCTTTCCTGAATGGAAACATAGAAGAGGAAGTATATATCGAGCAAGCAAAAGGATTTGAAGTAGAAGATAATAAGTCACATGTATGCAGGTTCAAGAAAGCACTGTATGGGTTGAAGCAAGCTCCCAAAGCATTGTATGGAAGAATTGACAGCTTCCTAATGAGCTTGGGCTTTACCAAGAGTAAAGCGGATTCTGATCTTTACTACAAGATTATGAACAATGAACCCATGATACTATTATTGTATGTGGATGACTTATTTCTGACAAGAGAAGACAAGCCTATTGTTGAATGTAAGAAGAGGCTTGCAACAGAATTTGAGATGAAAGACCTTGGCAAGATGCACTATTTTCTAGGTCTTGAGGTAAGGCAGTTTCCAGACAAGATTTTCCTGAGTCAAGGAAAATACACAATAGAGATCCTAAAGAGATTTGGGATGCTGGATTGCAAGGCCATGACCACTCCGATGGTGACAAATTTGAAGCTTATGAGTGATGGTTCTTCAGAGAAAGTGGATGTCACCATGTATAGACAGATTATTGGGTCATTGATGTATTTGACCAATACTTGTCTAGATATATGTTTTGCAGTAAACACTTTGAGTCAGTATATGGTGGAACCCAGGAATGTTCACCTGATTGCAGCAAAACGTGTGATGAGATATCTGAAGGGTACATTGGATTATGGACTCAGATATGCCTCGGATAGTGAGTTCAGACTGTATGGGTACATAGACTCAGATTGGGCTGGAAGTGCTGAAGACAAAAAGAGCACTTCAGGATGTCGTTTTAGTTTGGGATCAGGTGTGATCTCATGGCTTAGTAGAAAGCAACCCTATGTTGCACTCAGTACAGCGGAAGTTGAATATGTTGCAGCTTGTTCAGCTTGCGGTGAAGCAGTGTGGCTTCGCAAGATGTTGACAGGATTGTTCGATGCAGAGATTGATGCTACGGAGATACTTTTTGACAACCAGAGTTGCATCAAGTTAACTGAAAATCCTATGTTTCATGATAGATCGAAGCACATTGAGATTAAGTTCCACTATATCCGGGATATGGCGTAGAGGGGAGCTGTGAAGCTCGAGTATGTTCCTACAGAGGAACAAGTTGCTGATGTGCTGACTAAGCCTCTGGCTCGTGTGAAGTTTGAGTACTTTCGAGACAAGCTTGGTGTGGTCCAGAGGGACCTCTCTAGGAAGAGAGATTGATGATGCCTATCCGAAAGGATAGATGCCTGTCCAGGAGGGACGGAAGATCAATACTGACTAACTAATGGTTCCAGCTCTCACGAGCTGATGCCTGTCCAGAGGGATGGATGCCTCTTCAAGGGTGAGGGATGATCAGTACTGGTTGACTGATGGTTCCAGCTCTCACAAGCTGATGCCTGTCCGGAGGGATGGATGCCTCTCCAAAGGTGAGGGAAGATCAGTACTGGCTGACTGATGGTTCCAGCTCTCACGAGCTGATGTCTGTCCGCAGGGATGGATGCCTCTCCAAGGGTGAGGGAAGATCAGTACTGGCTGACTGATGGTTCCAGCTCTCACGAGCCGATGCTTGTCCGTAGGGATGGATGCCTCTCCAACGGTAAGGGAAGATCAGTACTAGCTGACTGATGGTTCCAGCTCTCATGAGTTGATGCCTGTCCGGAGGGATGGATGCCTCTCCAAGGGTGAGGGAAGATCAGTACTGGCTGACTGATAGTATCAGTACTTAGTTATTGATTGTTGTTGCAGGTGTTCCAGCTGATGGTGCTGCTGATGAGGATGTTCCAGCAGATGGTGTTCCAGCTGACGATGATGTTGTTCCAGCTGACGGTGCTGCTGATGAAGATGTTCGAGCAGATGGTGTTCCAGCTAACGATGATGTTGTTCCAACTGATGGTGTTGCTGATAAGGATGTTCCAGTTGACGAGGTTGCTGACAATAGAGGATGTTACAACTGATGAAGTTGTTGATGAGGATGTTCTAGCAGAAGAAGTTCCAGTTGATGAAGATGTTGTTCCAGTAGATGATGTTCCAGCAAGAGGATGATCGTTGATGATGATGCTGATGATGATGATCATTTTCCAGCAAATGATGATGTTGCTACTCCGCAGATGATGCCCCAGACAAATGATGATCCAAAGCCTTCCTACGACATATAGAAGTTCACAAGTCAGTTGTGCAGATGTTGTTACCCGCAGAATACCTTCCTAGTTAAGAGGGAGTGTTAAAATAATGTAACTGCGGAAGATATTCTATTTATACTATTGTATTCCTCCTCCGGGATATGATGGTCATGTAATTGATAATGTAAAGGTCATTGAAAGAATCAATGTAAACCCTAGGACATGTGTCGGCTTAGAAAAGCCCCTAAAAGATTATTATATTATGTAATTGACCAGTCAAGTAGAGAAGTCGGCCCTGTTGGGGAATTTGTCACCCCAACGGAAGAATATAAATAGAAGTGCTTTCTCTCACTTTTATTCATTCATTCACTCAAGCAAGTTCACATTAGTGAAGAAGAGAGGTACGCACAAGTGGAGGAGTAGCTGATTTGTCTTGGGGATCTTTTGTACTTTGTGGTTTCTATATTGAGGAAGGCTTTGCTGGGTTTTCTACCCCAAGAAGGTTTCCCAGGATAAATTGTGTCTCTTGTTAGTTTTTATGCTGTGCTTGTTTATCTTTCAGTAATTGTTTATATGTTATATGTTGTTCAAGTAAAAACTAACACTAGAGGCATGAACATGGGCCTACAGTCCTCCATCTTGAATCTCCTCAAGATCTCTACTGCATACTTCCCCTGTCCAATGAAGAAGCACCCATCTCTCTGCCAGACCTCGAGACTAGGAAGTAATGCATCAACCCAAGGTCTTTCATCTCAAACGCCACTGCAAGATTGGACTTGCAGTCCTCGATCAGCCTCTCAACTCTTGTAAGAAAGAGATCATCCATATACAGTAACAGTATGAGAGGTACCTCACCTGACAAGAAGTGCAGGTTATGGTCTACCTCACTCCGTTGGAAACCCATCTCCCGTAGATAGCTGTCGATCCTCGAGTACCATGCTCGAGGTGCCTGCTTGAGCCCATAAAGAGCTCTCTGCAACCTGCATACATGTGACTCTCTGCTCTTCACCTCGAACCCCTCTGGCTGCTCAATATACATCTCTTCCTCAATAACTCCATTGAGGAAGGCAGTCTTCACATCCATCTGATGAACGCGCCAACCCATCTTTGATGCCAATGATAGGATAGTCCGAATAGAAGAATACCTGGCGACAAGGGCGAAGATTTCCTCATAGTCAATACCTTCCTTCTCTGAATACCCCTTAGCCACGAAGCGTGCCTTGTACTTCTCCACACTTCCGTTTGCTGCATGCTTTACCTTGTAGATCCATCTGGATCCCACCACCTTTTTACCTTCTGGCCTCAGCACAACCTCCCATACCTGGTTCTTCATGATTGAGTCATACTCCTCAACCATGGCTTCTTGCCACACATCATGCCGTGCAACCTCCTCAAAACTGGAAGGCTCAGAGTTAATCAACTCTGTCATCAGTGCCATATAGCTAAGTCTATCTGGTGGCTTGCTCCGCCTCATGGAGCTCTGTGGAAGACTCACCTACCTGGAATCCTGAACAGTGGACCTATACCACCTAGGTCGTGGCCCAGTGTATACCTACTGCGGCTGTTGGATATCCTCCTCTTGTTGCTGCTCATCCTCCAAATCAATGATAGGAGGATCTTGTCCACCTGACTCCCTCTGACTACCAGAACATGTGCCCTGTGTCTATACCTGTAACTCCTCCAACTTGACTCCCGAGTCCTCTACTGGCTGCTCCAGTGCTAGTAAGTCCATAGATCTTCTTAAGTCTCTATCATCATCAAACTGGACATCCCTTCTCACAATGATCTTCTTGCGAGTCGGGACATAAACTCTGTATGCCTTAGAAGTCTCACTATAACCAACTAGAAGCCCCTTCTCACCAAAAGGGTCCAGCTTCTTCCTAGTGTCAGAATGAATGTGACAATAGCAAATACTCCCAAATATGCGTAAGTGACTCACATATGGTCTTGTACCTGTGAATACCTCCTCAGGTGTCTTCCTCCCCAATGCTGTGGGAGGACACCTGCTTTGGACATATACTGCAGTCCGAAATGCCTCGGCCCATAGTAATAGTGGTAATCCCTGATCAAATAACATGGCCTTGGCTGCACTCACCAGTGTCTTGTTCTTCCTCTATGCCACTCCATTCTGCTACGGGGTGTGAGGAACAGTGTGTTCCTTCTTGATCTCCTTTGATGCACAGTACTCCAAGAACTCTCTACCAGTGTACTCGCCACCGTTGTCAGTCCTCAATATCCGAATCCTTCTCCCTGTCTGGTTCTCCACGAGAGTATAAAACTCTCGGAAACGCTCAAAGACCTCTGACTTGGCCTTCAAGAAATAGATCTAGGTCTTCCTGGAATAGTCATCAATGAATGTGACACAATAATTGTAACCATTGAAAGAATGGACACTCATCGATCCGCATACATTTGAATGCACCAAGTCTAAGGCCCGCTCAGACTTGTGCTCACTATGTGGGAAAGGTCTCTTGATGTTCTTCCCCAATTCACAACCCTTGTAGTGGTTGTGCTTCTCCTCCTATACTGAAGGAACTCCAATAACTGCCTGTCTCAGATGCTTCAGTGCTCCATGATGTAAGTGTGCCATCCTCCTATGCCAAAGCTCACAATCACTGCTAGTTAGGGAGCTTCTCCCTAGCCACCACGCCTTTGACAAAGACGCCCCATGGCTTAGAAAAGCCATTGAGGGATATGCAAACTAGCCCCTCATCCTCAGTCTTAGAGCCAACTGCTCCAAGCTCATCTCTGATCTGTGTGAGCCTTGTGAGAAAAGGCACCACTCCGTCTCCCTTGACCATCCTGGTACTGCGCAACCTTTCCTGCAGCACCATCTTCCGATTTTCGTTCTTGCTCTGGTAAAGACTCTCCAAAGTGTTCCACATCTCTAATGCGGTCTTCTTCCTGGAAAGGTGAGGGACTATGTGGTCCTTCACCCCATCCAAGATGATCAACATAGCTCTGGAATCTATCTTCTTCCACTTTGCTAACTCTATTGGATCTGTGGGTGCAGCCTTATGGCTGTCAATGTGCTCCTCTGCATCACTAACATCCAGGATCCTGCTGATCCTCTCTTTCCACGTAGGAAAGTTCTGTGCCCCCTGGATTCTATCCTCAACTCTCAACTGTACGACCATAATGAAGTGTACATGTAAACCCTAGGATAGATATGCCCCTGATCTATCCAGCCAACTGCTGCTTTCTCTCAGATCTGCTCATAAGAGCTCTGATACCATGTAAATTTCCTTAAAATCCACAATAGAGTTAAAGTAAGCCAGATTAATTTATTAAACCCAATTGCCACTATTAACCACACATGGATTTCTTCACTGCGACGGAAAATAAATACTGAAAGAAATATAGCATCAATCACATCAATGGAGACAACACAAATCTTTTTGGGTATAAACCCCCGAACAAAAACCCAAGATGGGAAAACCGTTGCAGCAGTCTGAGAAGATATTTTATTATGAAGATATGAAGCAAGTACAATCTAGAAAATCGATTTACCCAACCTGGAAAAATCGAGCCCCCAAAATTCACTGAGAAAACCCTCAAACTTGTTCGGCCCCCTCTGCGTAGCTGTACGGCCTCCTACGTCAGTTGTACGGAATCTGTACGGTCTCTGCATCAGCTGTACGGACAGATCCGTACAGCCTCCTCTCACATGTGCGGATTCCTCTGCGGCTGCTGTACGATCGAGCTACAGGTCTGTACGACCCTCTCTTTGCAAATCCGTACGGCTCTTTGTCTCTGCTTGATCACTCTGTCGATCTTCCTGCTGAATGCTCCTCCGACTTCTCTGCAAACTTCTCTCTCAAACTTCTATATCTCTTTGTGTGTCCTCTCCACCAAATCGATCCTCTTTTTAACTCAATGGCCAAGCGAAAACACTAACATCTCACTATGGATCTATGGATGAGATCTTCCGGTGAGATCAATGGCCAAGATTAGATTAGCCATAACTTTAATTATTTTCACTTGTACTTTATAAAAAGTGACTCCACTAAGTCAATTAATAATTAGATCACTTAATGCACTTTTCTTAAGTCTAAACTTTGGAAAATACATCAAATACATTTGGCTTCCTGATTTAAGTCTTCTAGCATGCAAGGACACATGCAATGCAAGAAGACCTTCCTTGTTGCCACTTTCTAACAATTTGTAGATATCCACTCACGTAATAATCAAATTACATGTCATGGAATATGCAGTCACTAAAATGCAGATTATGGGCAGCATACACAACGGATTTGACCAAATAATATGGTGTTGAAAAACTCTTTTAGAGGTGGATAAAATCCCATTGGAGATTGATTGCAAAAGTCAGCTTGGAAAGAGAAAATTTCACTGAAACAATCATCCCACAACATGAGAAATGAACACTCCCAGTTAAAAAACATGTTTTTCTCACCATATATATTATATTTTTTTGAGATAGCACTTGCAAAGAGGATGCCCAAGACAATACTGAAATGAGTATCTTTCATTTTTTCAATCCACTTCTTGATTAGTGAGATCTTATCAGTAAACTTTTAATGGTTTGCCAATGCTACAACGAAACAGTTTCATGGAAGATTTGTAGAATGTCAATAGATTTTGGGCAGTGTGAATGTGTCTTTAAGATACGCTCTCTGAGATCTCTGATGGGTTCTCTCCATTTTGTCATTCATTGTTGAATTTGTGAGGTTTACATGGATAAATTCTTGGAGGAAACAAATTGTGTCACTATTAAAGACACGTACATTTCCACGGAGGTGCATTCTTGGTTGAACCCAACACCCTTCATCTTTTGAGTCCAGAACATCTATTATTGAGTCTTATTTTGAAAGAGTGGAGTTGCAAGAAACCCTCTAAGGTTTGAGTCACTCTTTCAAATGGATAAGAATAAAAGATTATTAGAGTTACTGAACACTCTAATACTTACTACTCTTGACAATACAATCACAATCAACAAAGCAACTCTCCAATCCATGCAACCTATTTGCAAAATTTGCAAGCCAAAGTGGACTTTCTCCAAACTAAATCACATCTCCAGTATGATGGAATACAACAAAGGAATCAACATTTTGAACTAGTTTTTGTTCAACACAACCCTCTCTTTGAATTTGATAAGGATTCCTATAAGCTATCAGCATAGGACCAACTCATTGAAAAGTTAGATGTCGAAGACAACCTATCATGAACATGTTTAGCAAAATCTTTCCAAGCCCATCATCAGACCTTGGGAAGAACTTAGGAACAACAAACAGATAACAGGTATTGAACATGATAAGGAAGTGACCTTGCATATTGAATCCCGATTATGCCAAGCCAATCCAATTTCAGATTTATGGATTCCTTTAAGAAGATTCATCTTCACCTATTCTAGTTTAGCATCAATGCCAACATTGTCACCAAATTGGCCACATGGAGGATCAATGTTTCAATCTCAATCCTTGTCAGCATTGTAGGAAGCATAATCATTCTTTAGATACATGTTCAAAACTAAAGAAACCTACAAGACTAAAGATTCCCTATGTGTGGATCAATTCTTGGCGATGGTTATTGTTATCACATACATTGTAGTTGGAGCTACCATGATGCAGACCGGATTTTTTTCGATCCATGAGCTAGTCCTGTGGTTGAGATGAGCCTATAGATTAGCGGTGATGCAGTTATTCCTGAGCCAGCAACAGTTTGCCCCCTTGTCATGACCGATCTTGCATGACCCCATTGAGATGATTCTAGTGTAGTCATGGTTCATACAGAGCAGAGCAATTAGCCGGTGATGTCCTTTGCCCACAATCAGTTGCAGAAGTTTCCAAAGACAGGTATATGGTTGAGCAGAGGTATATATTGCATTTGGATGTTATAGCGTGCTCTATAGTTTATTTTCATTACTGTGACTATGCATGTTCTACTGACAATGGCATTCTGAGCTTCATGGTTTGAAAACCTGTGTCGTGAGTTGTTAGACAGTCCCTAGTGTAAGGCCATTTACATATGCTTGCTAGTATCTCCTACCTTACACAGACTTAGTCCCGTTATCGCCTGGTTCCACACCTGGGAAAACACAGTAGAAGTCTTCAAGCTGCTGGTGTGGCCTTGGGGGCAAGTCAGAGTCAAGTGTTGTCACCTGAAACTCGACTCCTCCGTCTAGGCCTACGCTGTTGGGAGCGAGGAGCGGGAGCGAAAAGCGGGAGCGAAAAGCGAAATTTTCAAAAGCTTTCGTTTTGGGAGCGTTTCGGGAGCATTTTTTATATAATATATATTTTAATATATTTTGATGCATATAAATTTAAAAAAACATGTATTATGCCAAATTAGCTATAGAAAACATGAAAACATAGATATTCATATAACCATTTAGTGCACATTGATATAACATCAATCATCTAGGAGCTATAACTTATAACATTGTCATTAAATGATCATCATAAAATCATCAATCATCAACAACATCAACCTTCAAATTTCAACATATAATATTTGCCATCAAACTAGGCCATAATGTTTACAAAATAGGCCAAAATAAACATGAAAATGAAATACAAAGTACTATGAATCTATGATACTATCTACTAAGCTTTCTGATTGCCACGAGAAACTTCCAATTTCTTTTCTCGTGGTCTAGGTGGAATAGGAGCTGCTGGGAGTGATCGTGGAACATGAGAAGAAGATGAATGGCCCCCATGGGCTGAACTTGGACGTTGTGAAGCTAAAGGCAAAACTCCTGCATCCGGAAAGCTACTTCTGCTTGGGGGTGGCATCTCTATACGGGTACCTGTAGTCTGAATTGGATCATCATGATCACCCAATAGTTCAGCCTCCAAGCACTCTAATGCTATGGCTCCATCCTCCACATTAGCCTCCTTTGGATTGTTGTCCCAAGTCCAAAATGTTCTATCATTCTTGGTCGCCTCACAATAATGGGACAACAACCTCAAGTTGTAGTGCACATAAACCAAGCTTTCTGCGCATTCTACATTCAGACTGTTTCTCTTTACACTGTGGATGAAGTTGTAGGTACTCCAACACCTCTCTGGAGAAGAGCTATTAACAACCTATGATAGCACCCTCACCACCAATTTATGCAAATATGTGGCTCCAGAGCCATACATGTTCCACCAACGGATAGGATCCAATCTGACTCGATCTTTAGTTGCATGCAGGGTACCAAAGGCTCCATGCTCACTGATGTATTCGCTCAATTCACTCTGTACTTGAGCACAATCATCCTCATCAGGGACCAACTTGTCTAATGCAAGCATATACCCAGTTTGCACCTCTGGATCTGTGTGGGGTTTTTTCCTAACTCCACCCCCAGGTGCAGGTTGGGCCAACCAAATTGGAGAATAGTATTTTGGGGTAAGGACATATGCAAGGGCATGGAGTGGAACTGTTATCACACAACTTGTAGTTGCCCCTAGTGGTATCCCATCCGGGACGGTAGAGGAAACGGACAACTAAAGAGGTGACCCAAGAGATGCCACGGTTCCCAATGCAAGGTGGGAGTCACGTAAACCGAGGCACTCTTCGCTTCAGATCTAGATAAATCAAGACCTAGGGGGAGACCCTATAACCAATCAAAGATGATTGGACCCAAACAAAGGTTCCTAGGGATGAGTAAATGGTAAGTTACGGAAACCAATGCAAGGTAAAGTGGACCTAGAAATTAAAGTATGGTTGAAGGTGGTAGGAGAGATGATTAGTGTTTCAACCAATGTGTGATTTAGGCCACATGATTAGCTATAATGACAAGGTCTAGTACCATGTGCTACCAAAGTGGGTCCTACTTTCTTGGGATATGTGAAATGGCTTAAAGTGGACCCACCAGGTGAAATTAAGGGATGCAATTGGCACTAGAGGATAGGTAATGAGTAGATCTATGGATCTAAGTTGAGATTAGGAGTACCCACTTACTGGATCTAAGGTTTGACACAATTCCCAAGGAGTGCGACTTGCCTAAGGAGGACTAGTGCCTTGTTGGATGGGTTAATGGAGTCAAAAGATATGTCAAAGTGTAGATCGGGACACCTAGAGGTCAAGACAAGTGGGCTAATTGAGATAGAATGGTTGGATCTTGCTAGATCTAGGTTTTCATGAAATGACCCAAGTGGACCACAATCCCTTAAAACAACGAATGCTACCCCCAAGGCAGATCGTCACAAAATGATACTCTAGATATAGGTTTCAAGGTATGCCCGTTCCAAATCCTCTGAAATCTCAACTACCCAGGTCCTAGAAGTGGGCAAACTCAGTCACCCAAGGAAGTGCGACCTTGCTCAAGGAGGGCTAAAAGGTGGATAAGGTGTGTCAAATCAAGTCCAATGGCCACCAAATTGTAGATCCAAGTAGCTTAGGCAATGATCTATGTGGATCTAGAAAATCAAGTCAATCCAAGGGTTAGATCTTACTAGATCTGAGTTTTAAGGTGCCAAGTAGTTCAAAAGGGGGTTTTAATCCCTCAAAATGTGGAATGATGCCCACAAGGTAGAAATCACCCAAGTAAAAGTCTAGGGGTAGGTTATCAAGTGTGTAGATTGCAAATCAAGTGGGATCTCACCTACCCACATGCTAGATCTAACCCAACAAGCCTCTCAAAGGAAGTGCGATTTGGTTCAAGAGGGCTATATTGCCTTGAAAAGTGTGTCAATTTTAACCCAATCACCACCAAACTATAGATCCAACTAGGGGTGGATGCTATAGAGGTGGGTTCTTAAGATCTTTTCAAAAGCAAGGCTAGATCTAAGTAGATCTAAGAAAAACCAAAATTGGGGTTTTGATTAATTAGGGTTTGTGACCAATGAAGAGAGAATGGATGGAAAGAGGCACATACCTTGTAGATCTTACCTCAATTGCTTGTGGCCACCTTGCAAATTGATAGCATTCTCCTATGTGTATATTCAAGAGTAAGATCAAAGAGCTCCAACCAAAACGTCCTCCTCCAAGATAGCCAAATCGTCCTCCTCCTACAAGACAAGATCAAAGAAACAAGTCAAGTAAGATGATTATGAAAATGATAGAAAGATGTAATAGAAAGCATCAACTATGTCACGAAGATACAATAATGATACTCCCTGTCACAAGATCAACCGAAGAGAGAATATGTGGAGCCCTCCAACAATAACCCTCAAGAAATCGCCTTCCTCTCCACCAATTTGACTTTCCTGCAAGAAAACTAGTAGAAGCACCAAAATCCACAATGATACATAGAAGAGATACTGTATACTCAAGATGCAAGAGAATCCACAAGACAAGAGAGATATGCTCCACAAAGAAGTGTTCTATTCCAATATTCCAGAGCTCCAAAGGTGAGCTATACAATAGGGGGTCTCCTTATATAGGATAATAAAGACCAAAACCCTATACCACTCTACAATACTACATCAAACGAGTGATTAAGATTAAAAGATCTCAATACATGATCAATGGCTAATAATGAATCATAACAATATATCACATGGATCACCCAATATAATGATGACGTCATAGTCTAAAATAGTCATGGAGGGTGACGTCATCCACTAGAGGGGGTAAAAGTACCAAAGCCCACCTCATAATGACTAGGACATGACATAAGAAGCAAATGGTGGGGCTAGGAGGCATCAATCCTTACTAGCTTATCCTCAAGGCACAATAAAATAATAAAATATGTCCAAGATAATATAAATGATCAAATCTGTCCTCAAAATCTGTGATAGACAAGCAGTAAATGACCTCCTGTGATCGTTGTGGGCCTACCCACATGGTGAAAACTGGCTGGAAGATAGTGGGATAACCCTGGAAGACCTCTGTGAAAACCAAATGCCAAAACCTTGCCTCAATTGCCCAAATCGAATTCCTCAGTGACCACTTTATCCCATTTTTTAACTGCCTCGGTAACTGTGAAAGTGCAAAAACTACCTCCTAGGGCATCTGCGCTGTCCAACTGAGCCCACTAGACTCTCCCGAAGGGGGGGTAAATGGTAAAAACAAGTGGCTGGACCACCCCCTCCTCATACAGCGCCCTAGGTGAACTGGCCTCTCATGGCCCCTGCTGTTCAGGCTGGGAAATCAGCCCCAAATCTGGTCAACAAGTGTAAAACTGCATCAATCACTGTCAAAAGTGCCCGGAACTGAAAGATAAGTGTCTCATTGGATCCAGAAGACCCAAATCCACTAGGAATGTGTACTCATACACCATGGGTTTCCCTAATGGGCCTGTTATCACATATATAGTAGCCGGGCTACCACACATTATTTTTCAGATTCCAGAGCACTCTTCAGCGAGTTCTTTTACATTGAGATGATGAGATGAGCATCTATCTATGGATCACTATCAGATTTTGGACAGCATATGTATTCCCCATGCCATGGCTGAGTCTCAGGACACTCAGAGAGATGACCGATGTAGCCATTATACCATTTATGCAGAGCAGTCAGTAGTGCCCAGAGTTAAAGTAGCAGTTTCAAAGGACAGATGATGGTTCAGAGGATGAGCATTCAGATATATGACTCAGCAGATATATCATGGTGTTATGGTTATATTGCTTTTATATTCATTCTTATGGCATGTCTTAGCACTTAGTGTCATGATCTAGCGATCATATAGATATGTGGACCTGGTTGATCTTATTATATGTATTATACTGTCCTTACTCAGACTTAGAAGTTCACTACTCATACTCATTGGTTTTACCCTCCCTAGGGAGAATAGAGGTGATCATTACACCATACCTTGGCTTCCTAGTGTTAGCTCCATTATTTATTGTCCTCATCCATCCATTACCTACCTTTTAGTTTATCACCCTGACTTACTACTTGACTAGTGGCATGGAGGATCTTTTCCCCACTGTAGCCTCTGTATTGGATGAGCTTCCCTGTTTATTGTGTCTCGGCTCTGAGTTGGTGACAAAACTTACCTCTGGTGAGTTGGATTGTAGGCCTAAATCATTCTGGTCGGTTGTCCCGATGTTTGGCATTGGCTCGAACTCCCCCTAGTCACTTGAGATGTTGTTGGCTAAAACTGAAAGCTCATGTACTATTTATGGAAACTTCTAAATTCGCCCATGGAAACTAAAAAGGGCAAGAGCGATGAACTGCTAAAAAATACTCCTTGAAGAGTATAAAAGAAAGGTCCAAAAAGCAATGATTCTTAAAAGCTATATCTAAACAATTGCTGACCTTATGTATGTATAAAAAACATGCCTTGGTTGCAAGCTGCAACTAGTTGTGCTTAACAGCACACCTGAGATCCGAAGGGTTATGTAGGCCAAAAAGGCCATGAAAAGGCCATGAAATGAAATTGAATGATCCTAATGAACCTGGATCAACTTGATGTAGACATGATGCCCAAGTTGAATAAGCACTCTCTAAACAACTTATCCATTTGTGAGACACCGCCATTCCCTGTGTTGTTGCTCATTCAGTATATACTATGGTGTGTATTCCCTTTCCCATATCCAAAGTGTCACAATGTTAAGTCAGTCAGTCACCCTTTAGCCTAGCCATTTTATTTTATCCTTCACCCTTCACTAGCAAATTGATCACAATTATGAAGTGAGTATGGTCCCGAAAGTCTAGTCTAAGTCATAAATAATTAAAGACAATATATATTTGGATTTAGATCGCCAGTAATGATTACTTTGTGTTAAAATTGCTATTTGAATGAGTTGTAGAGCATGCACTAACCTTTGACACTTTGCAGCAGCTTCAGATGGTAGTCTGAGTTATATTTGGTCAATATTGACCTAGTCAAACCTAGTTTGACCAAGGTCAATCACAGGACATGAGATTATTGGACCTTATGATGACACAGGTAGATGATATATGGTCTATGTACATGTACATGATGGTTCTATGCATCAGATACAGGTTTATGATGATGATCTATGGTTTTCAGAATTACTTGATCATTTACAGATTATTATTATTTCACCTGTTCCGGTATATTGGATATATTATATGATCATGCAGAGATCTACATGGTGTATGAGTACACATCTTGGATAGTTTTGGACCTTCTGAGTCCAATGAGACAGTCTATTTCCAGTTCCGAGCAGTTACAGTGATGATTTAGCCTCAGTAGGCTGTCCTAGTGCAGTTTTGGTCTGTCGGAGACCCTGTCAGAGCAGAGATGATATTTATTTGGTTCACCTAGGGCGTTGATGATGGAGGGGGTGGTCCAGCCACTTGTTTTTACCATATCACCCCCCTTTCGGACACACTGGTTCCCTCACCTTGACAGCGCAAGCACTCTAGGAGGCAGTTTGGGACAGGAACACGCTTCCCGAGGTAGTTTTGGATTGGTAGAAATGGCTACAGAGGAATTCGATTTGGGCTACTGAGGCAAAGTTTTGGCATGGGATGATCAATGATGATGAGTGGGATGTCTTCCGCACCTTCTCCAGTAGTTTCAGCTTCATCGGGGCCCACATCCATCACTTATGGCACTTTCTGGTGATTTCTGAGGTCTTTTTGAGGCCTACGATTTGTCCATAGAGGCACGATTTGGTATATTGATGACTATTTTTATTATTATTGTGCTATGAGGATTGACCAAGGGTGGCTAAAATTACCCCTTGGACCCACCATAAGCTTATTGTTATATTTTGTCATCATGATTTGGTGGGATCCCCTTTCCTAGGGCGATTTTGTCCACTTATTGTTATATTTTATGGTTGATCCATGTATTTTATTGTTGAGCTCATCTCAACCATTGATTAGACCTTTTGATCTTTTAATCTTAGCCACTCATGTAAAAAGTGGTTAGGATTTTGCTCTCTCCCCATCCTATTTAAGGAGGGAGCCTCTCATTGTAAAATCATCTAGAGATTTTTGGCTCTTCGCTCTTGGAATAAAATTTCTATCTTTTGGAGTACATGCTTGGGTTGGAGTGGATGTTGGTTGTTTTGATTGTAAATGCTTTTGTCCATTGCACTAGAGGATCTATTGTAGCTATCTTGCATATTTTCCATATCTTTTTACAGGTGGAGAAGACTTCTTCAACAAGTGCGAATTGGTGGGGAGGCTTTCCCTTCAAGCTTGGAGGACGACGTTTTGGGTTAAACAATGAGTGGTTTTGTCTTTGCACCAACTATTCTTTGCTTATCTCTTTCTTGCTTGTATCTACCTTCAACATGTTAAACTGATTGATGCTTTGCTCCTTGGTTTTGACAGGTTAGAGGGACATACATGTGGCTTGGAAAAATCGATTTGGCAAGAGGGCTTCAAAAAAAATTCTCCATTTGATCTTTGACAAAAGTAATCCTCATCTCAACTAGCATTCATCTCTTCATCTAGGTATGCTCCAAAGGTATGATCTTCTTCCTCTTTGAATCATCCATAATTTCTAGATCATAAAAACCCTAATCAATCAAAACCCTCATTTTGGTTTTTCCTAGATCTACTTAGATCTAGCCTTGCTTTTGAAGAGATCTTAAAAACCCACCTCTATAGCATCCACCCCTAGTTGGATCTATAGTTTGGTGGTGATTGGGTTAAAATTGACACACTTTTCAAGGCAATAAAGCCCTCTTGAACCAAATCGCACTTCCTTGGAGAGGCTTGTTTGGTTAGATCTAGCACATGGGTAGGTGAGATCCCACTTGATTTGCAATCTACACACTCGATAATCTACCCCTAGACTTTTACTTGGGTGATTTCTACCTTGTGGGCATCATTCCACATTTTAAGGGATTAAAACCTCCTTTGAAATACTCGGCACCTTAAAACTCAAATCTAGTAAGATCTAACCCTTGGATTGACTTAATTTTCTAGATCCACATGGATCAGTCCCTAAGCTACTTGGATCTACAATTTGGTGGCCATTGGACTTGATTTGACACACCTTATCCACCTTTTAGCCCTCCTTGAGCAAGGTCACACTTCCTTGGGTGACTGAGTTTGCCCACTTCTAGGACCTGGGTAGTTGAGATTTCAGTGGATTTGGAACGGGCATACTTTGAAACCTATATCTAGAGTATCATTTTGTGACGATCTGCCTTGGGGGTAGCATTCGTTGTTTTAAGGGATTGTGGTCCACTTGGGTCATTTCATGAAATCCTAGATCTAGCAAGATCCAACCACTTTACCTCAATTAGCCCACTTGTCTTGACCTCTAGGTGTCCCGATCTACACTTTGACATATCTTTTGACTCCATTAACCCATCCAACAAGGCACTAGTCCTCCTTAAGCAAGTCGCACTCCTTGGGAATTGTGTCAAACCTTAGATCCGGTACATGGGTGCTCATAATTTCAACTTAGATCCATAGATCTACTCATTACATATCCTCTAGTGCCAATTGCATCCCTTAATTTCACCTTGTGGGTCCACATTAAGCCATTTCACATATCCCAAGAAAGTGGGACCCACTTGTGCAACATATGGTACTACATCTTATCATTTTAACTAATCATGTGGCCTAAATCATACATTGGTTGAAACACTAATCATTCCACAAACCACCTTCAACCATACTTTAATTTCTAGGTCCACTTTACCTTGCATTGGTTTCCGTAACTTACCATTTACTCACCCCTAGGAACCTTTGTTTGGGTCCAATCATCTTTGATTGGTAATAGGGTCTCCCCCTAGGTCTTGATTCACCTTGACCTAAAGTGAAGAGTGCCTCGGTTGACGTGACTCCCACCTTGCATTGGGAACCGTGGCATCTCTTGGGTCACCTCTTTAGTTGTCCATCTCCTCTACTGTCCCGGATGGGATACCACTAGGGACAACTACAAGTTGTGTGATAACAGGGCCAGCTGTAGGGTCCACCATATATGGATAGTGCATAATCTGATGATCTGAAGTAATTATGAAACCTGCTGAACTGCATCAATCATCATCTGAACCATATGTCCATCATATGATATCATCATCAAGTATGTGGGACCACCAATCATCATCAATAGGTATAGATATATGGCCCACATCATCACGGATCCCAATAATATACAACCAAGGATAAATCACATCAGTAGACTAAGACATGTTTCTCTAATCATTCTCACAGCCAAGCTCAAAGTATAACATCCATTCAGTGGCATTAATCAATTTAGCATATTCCTTTGTTATATAAAATTACTTGCACAATAGTTCAAATGACAAACTCACCCATTGGACATGGTCAAACTGCTAGTGAAGGATGAAGGCTAGGAACAAGGTTGGGCCAAGGGGTTGACTTGTCTAACTTAACTCAAAAATACTTTGGACTGGGAGAAGGGGGAAGCTACAAACTCTGTGCTTGGACAAAATAACACGGAGAATGGCTGTGCCTCACATATATAGTAGCCGGGCTACCATACATTATTTTTCTGATGCCAGTACACTATTCAGCTAGTTCCCCTACATTTGAGATGCTGAGATGAGCATCTATATTGGATCACTATCAGATTGTGGACAGCAGTGTATATTCCCCATGCCATGACTGAGTCTCAAGACACTCAGAGAGATGACCGATGTAGCCATTATACCATTTATACAGAGCAATCAGTAGTGCCCAGAGTTGCAGCAGCAGTTTCAGAGGATAGATGATGGTACAGGTTGATGAGCATTCAAGTATATGACTCAGCAGGTATATCATTGTGTTATGGTTATATTGCTTTTATACTTATTCTTATAGCATGTCTTAGCACTTAGTGTCATGATCTGGCGATCATATAGATATGTGGACCTGGTTGATTTTACTATATATATATTATATTTGTCCCTAATCAGACTTAGAAGTTCACTATTCATACTCATTGGTTTTACCCTCCTTAGGGAGAATAGAGGTGATCATTCCACCATACCTTGGCTTGCTAGTGTCGGCTCCATTATTCATTGTCTTCATCCATCCATTGCCTACCTTTTAGTTTATTACCCTGACTTACTACTTGACTAGTGACATGGAGGATCTTTTCCCCACTGTAGCCTCTGTATTGGATGAGCTTCCCTGTTTATTATGTCTTGGCTCTGAGTTGGTGACAAAACTTACCTATGGTGAGTTGGAGTTCCTTGGAATTCCCCCTAGTCACTAAAGTTGTGTTGGCTAAACCTGAAACTTTTAGATCTGCCATGAATACAAAATCTGGAAAATGAAATGCTATATCTTGTATGAAAAGCCCATTCATGCAATGTGTTTTTAAACACACATGAATGAAAGGCATGCCAAATGAAAATGGCCATGAAAATAAAATGTTATATCTTTTGGAAATGTAAATACCTAGGTAAACAAGCTGTCCATGACACACCTAGAAGTGCTCAGGTAAACAAGTGCCTTAAAAACACACCTGCAGCAGAAAGCCTAAAATAAATGTAAATCTATGCAATGTATTTATAAACACACATAGATCAAGGCTATGGAAACTTCAGGCCCAAAAAGCAATGGAACTTAAATGCTATATCAAAACAATTGCTGGCCTTATTTGTATTATGGATTGTGCGCATCTGTTAAAGGTGAATAAACCCTCTTTAAACAACTCATCCATTTGTGAGACACCGCCATTCCCTGTGTTGTTGCTCATTCAGTATATAATATGGTGTGTATTCCCTTTCCCTTGCCAAAGTGTCACAAAGTTAAGTCAGTCAAGTCATCCCTTAGCCTAACCAGTTATTTTAGCCTTCACCCTTCACTACCAAATTGATCACAGCTATGAAGTGAGTATGATCTTGAAAGTCTAGTCTGAGTAATAATAATAATTAATGACATTATATATTTGGATTTAGATCGCCAGTTATGATTACTTTGTGTTATAATTGTTATTTGAATAAGTTGTAGAGCATGCATTAACCTTTGACACTTTGCAGCAGCTTCCGATGGTGGTATGAGTTGTATTTGGTCATGTTGACTTGGTTAGACCTAGTTTGACCATGGTCAACCATAGGACATGAGATGGTTGGACCTTGTGATGATATGGATTGATGATATATGGTCTATGTACATGTACATGATGATTCTATGCAGCAACTACAGGGTTATGATGATGATTCATGGTTTACAGCAGTATTTGATCATTTACAGATTATTATTATTTACCCTGTTCCGGTATATTGGATATATATTTTGATCATGCAGAGACTCATAGGGTGTATGAGTACACATCTTGGATAGATTTGGACCTTCTGAGTCCAATGAGACAGTTTGTTTTCAGTTCCGGGCACTTACAGTGATGATTGAGCCTCAGTAGGCTATCCCAGTGCAGTTTTGGTCTGTCGGAGGCCCTGTCAGAGCAGATGTGATTTTTATCCGGTTGACCTAGGGCGCTGTGCTTGGAGGGGGTGGTCGAGCCACTTGTTTTTACCATATTACCCCTCCCCCGGACACACTGGTGCCCTCACCTTGACAGCGCAGGCACTCCAGGAGGCAGTTTGGGGCAGTTTCACGCTTCCCGAGGCATTTCAGGATTGGTAGAAATGGCTATTGAGGAAATCGATTTGGGCTACTAAGGCAATGTTATGGCATGGGATGATCAGTGATGATAGATCGGGGTCTTCCACACCTCCTCCGGCAGTTTCAGCTTCATCGGGGCCCGCATCCATCACTTATGGCACTTTCTGAGGATTTCTGAGGCCTTTTGAGGCCTACGATTTGACCATGGAGGCACGATTTGGTACATTGATGATTATTTTATGATTATTGTGCTATGGGGATTGACCAAGGAGGGATAAAATTACCCCTTGGACCCACCATAAGCCCCCTATTGTATTTTGTCATTATGATTTGGTGGGATTCCCCTCTTCTAGGGCGATTTTGTCCATTCATATTATATTTTATTAGTGATCCATGTATTTTATTGTTGAGCTCATCTCAACCATTGATTAGACATTTGTATCTTTTAATCTTAGCCACTCATTCAAAAAGTGGTTAGGATTTTGATGCCTCTCTTTCCTATTTAAAGGAGAGAGCTTCTCATTGTAAGGGGACTTTTGGCTCTGGATTATTGGAATAGAAAATTATTATTGCATCTATCTCCAGTGTTGTGGTGAATGTTTTTGGTGTTCGTTCGTTGGTTCTTCCTTTGCACTGAGTTATTGGAGATCTTGTTTGCCATATATTTTGTACCGCGTTTTTTGCATCTACAGGTGGAGGCCGATTTGCTTTGAGGAGGAAGTATTGGTAGGGGAAGACTCTCCCTAGTTCTTCTTTGGATCTCTTCGTTGGTAGCAGGGAGTATTACTGTCCCAGGACCTTCTATTTCATGTTACTATTGCATTTCTCTTGTATTTCCTCCATACTTGATCTTACTGATTGAATCGCTATTCCTTGGTTTGACAGGTAGAGGAGGTCGCACTTGTGGGCTAGGGCATCACTTCGGCAAGCAAAATCAACAATTTCTCATTTGATCTCTGCGGGAATCTTCCTCAACATCAAGACATCTCATTCACATCACTCAGGTATGATCTCAAGGTAATTTCTATCTCCATGATCTATCCAATTGTCTAAAACAATTAAAACCCTAATTAATCAAAACCCCCATTTTTACATTTTTTCAGATCTACTAAGATCTAGTGGCTTTTTGGGTAAGATATTTAAAACCCACCTCTATAGTATCCACGGCATCCCGGATCTATAGTTTGGTGAGGATTGGCTTTCATTTGACCCTCTTCCCAAGGCATTTAGCCTTCTCCAAGCAAGGGCGCACTTCCTAGTTTGGGTTGGTTGACCTAGATCTAGTATGTGGGTAGTTGAGATTCCACTTGATCCGTGATCTACATATCAAATAACCTACCCCCAGATTGTCACTTTTCTGATTTACACCTTGTGGGCCCTATTCCACATTTTAAGGGATTTAATCCCCATTTTGGACCACTTGGTATACTTAAACTCAGATCTAGTAAGATCTAGCCGTCGGATTGCCGTAAAATTATAGATCCACACTCCTACTTGACTAACCTACCCGGATCTAAAGTTTGGATGTCATCGGACTTGTTTTGACCCCACTTACCCCACTTGTTGGCCTCCTTGGGTAAAGTCGCACCACCTTGGAGAAGTGAGTTGACTCACTTCTAGGACGTGGGTACATGAGATTTTTGGAGATTTGGAACGGGAATAATTCAAAACCTAGGTCTAGGGTATCACCTTGTCAAATCTTGCCTTGGGGATAGCATTCCTTATTTTAAGGGATTGTGGTCCACTTTGGTCAAACCTAGATCTAGACTTATTCATCCATCAAGACCTTATTTTCCCACTTGTCCCATGCCATAGGAGTCCTTAACCACAAGTCAACCCTACTTTGACTCCATTATCCCAATTCCCAAGGCACTGGTTTCTCTCCAAGTAAATTCGACTTTCCTAGATTGTTGGATTAACTTGTGGTTTGACCTTTGCATGGTGAACCAAACTCTTGAAGCCATCATGTATCATGGTCAAGCTTGTCACTTGTACTAGTTAGCCCCAATTCAACCCATAAACTACCCTGCATTGGACACGGTTCCCAAGGCAGTGGATTTTCCAACATTGAACTAGTACTCTAATCCTAGATCTCATTTCAAATACTATAAGTCACTTTCACATTAACTATGAACCAAAGCTACACTCTTTGAACCCCTCACTTGTCTTGTGACTTCAACCTAAGGTCTAGGATAAACCATACACCTAACTTCACTTAGAAATACCCTGATTTGGTGTCTTGGTTTTGATCTCTCCTGTCGGGAGTAGATCGGGTCTCCCCCTTTGTTGTCTGGGCTAGATAACATAAAGTGAAGGTTGCCTCGACTGGCGTGACAACCATATATTGGAGGTCGAGGTGATCGTGGTTGCACCTTTTGAGTTGCCCTTCCCTATTGCCATCCATGACTGGATATATCCATAGGGGTAACTACAGCTAGGTGAAAACAGTTACTATTCCATCCCATTTCGACCTAAGATGCTCAATGCCATGTGTTATGAATTACCAACTCACCCAAGAGTGTTCACCTTCCCATGAATTCGAATTGGCAAGAGAGAGCTGCCATGTGTCATTGAAAAATCAAGCTAGTGTGGGTCCCACCACCTCCACATGTCTCCAAAACCACTTGCCACTTAGAATTTCTCTTGAATTTATTTATTCACCATATTTATTAAATGCTTGAACCCTTCTAATGTCTAAATATTATTTATTAGCTTCCTTATTACCATTCCACATGTGCCCATCCAACTTAGGAAACTAGTAGGATTGATGGGATTGTCTTACTATGCACTTATTTGAATGGGGACATTACATGATGTAAGGTTGTTTTCCCTTATAGGGCAACAGGGTGGTAAATCGATCGCACCTATGGACGGTGGCGGGCAATGGTGGTAAGACCGAGTCATTATCTAAGGGCTGCAAGGCTATTCAGGGCACTTGCCCTTGGAGGCTGGCTAGTGAAAGATAGATCAAAAATGTTAAATGCTTAAATCGAAAATGTTAAATGTGCAAAAAGATGGCAATAAATTAAATGTAAAAAGGATGCTTGCCTAGAGTCTACTGGAATCCTTCCAAGCACTCTACCCATTTGTGAGGCACCGCCATTCCCTAGTGTCTTCTATCTGACATATGTCTAAGTGGTTCCCCTTTTTCCCTAATGTCCAAGAGATTATAGTGCTGAGGTTATCAAGTCAATCCCCACTATCCTTACCTTGTTTATTCCACCTCACCCATCCTAGCAGTTTGCCTAAGTCTGTGAGTGAGCATATGTAGGGGGTTTCATGAAAGACTTGATAGTTTCTCTGACACAGGTGTATTATGCATTTCATGTTTCAGTCTGGTTATTAACATAAACTTGTGAGCATCATCCATTATGCATGCAGAGTTATCCAGATTATTGCTCAACCTTCAGTTTGAGTACTTTGACTTGGTCAAAACGTTTCTCGAGGCAGTGACTGCAATATTCGAGATTGCATACTTATCCTCCAGATGTATCTAGTACACCATTTCCATACTCAGTTTTTGGTTTGTGGCCATTATGCAACAATTGCCGTGATTATTATTATTTTTATGGCCATTTTTTATATATTGGATGTGGTGTTGGGCTTCAGATGCATATTTTGATGGACATATGGAGTATTCGTAGTCACTATTGATGGATTTGAGGTCACCGATTCAGTTGGTGCACTCAAATGTGGAGTTTGGGAAAAGGAAGTGGACTTGATGATGACTATTCTCCAGTATGATGAAACAACCGTTTTATTCACAAAAAATGACCATGGCTTCACTAGGAAAATCGATTTGACTAATGTGGGTGAGGAAATGACTTGGGGATGGTTGATTATGATGAGATGTGGCTCTACTTGCATGCCCCATGGATTATCTTCGTCAAAGGAGGCCTTCACATAATGCTACATTGGTCCTAGGGAGGACGTCTTCCTTCTTGGGGTACACTTGATGTTGATCATTTGTTGTATATCATGTTATATTGTTATATCTTTGTAAAAGGTGGGCACCTAGGGTGAATTGAGCCCCTAGTGACCCCCTTATGATGTTGCCCCATGTTATATCATGTTGTTATGTTATGTTTTCCTTTCCTAAGGAATTAGTGGGAAAAAAGTGCGCCCCCCTTTATGACTTAATCATTGATCCATGTATGTAAAAAATAAAACGATCTCCACCGTTGATGATCTCCATTGTATCTTTTAATCTCAACCACTCATTCAAAAAGTGGTTAGGGTTTTGGTCTCTCTCGGATCTATTTAAGAGAGAGGGCCCCCTCATTGTAAAGGGACTTTTGGCTCTTGGAAAGGAATAAAGAGATTTTTGCAAAAATTCTTGAATATTCTTTGTGGGATGTTCTTGTTCTTGATTGGAAAGTCTATCTCTCTTAGCATTTGAGTGATTGCTTGTGGATCCAAATATTTTTTGGGAAGATAGTGTTTGTATGCAGGAGGGCAACTTCACTTGGGCGTTTTGTGGGCTTCCCCAACTCGTTTCACTTTAAGGCGTTGCATAATCAGGGGGTTTTTCAATAGCATCTTTGATCTTTGATATTCCCTCTATTTCTTTTGCATCTATAGCTTATATTTCTTGTGCATCAAATATTACATTCGTAGTTAGCTTGTGCATGGAAGAGGGGCGCACTACCTCCTTTGGGCAAATCGATTTTACTTGGGGACACTTCCAAATCATCTCAAATTGATCAAGAAGGGACAGATCATCATTTGCAAGGCATCTACAAAATTTTCCGGGTAAGATCTACTCTAGATCTCTTGTTTTAAATTTCCAATCCATTAGTCATAAAATTTAACTGTTGAAACCCTCATTTTTAGTAACTAAGAAAATTATGGGGCTCAAACCACTTAGAAAATCAAAATTTCGGCATTTGGGTATTTGCGGCCATCCCTCAAAACCTCTAGATCTCCTAAGGCATTATCATTAGACTCCATCTACCCACTTGGATCTGGCACTAGTCATTCAAGCAATTCGCCCTCCTTGGGTTATTGGCCATTTTCTGAGTTTTGTGTCCCAATTTTGCTTGTGCTCTTAGATATTCTCAAATCCTTCATCAGGCAAGTTAATCAAGGTGTTAAAGGCTTAAATCTACTGTCAAATCACTTATTTGGGCATTTCCTTAATTCCTAGATCAAATACCCCCAGGGTCTTGACTTGGCTATCATACACTTAACACCTTCAACCTCAATCACTTTGATTAATTAGTATAGCAAGAAATAAACTATTTGGGATCACTTTAATCTATATTAACCAATATCCCTTTCCATTAAGCCTCTCTTGCTATTTACCTTTTTGGATCTAGGGTTAATTTGCTAATCACCTTGCGTATTCTATTGATTAGTTTGATCTAGTGATTTAGCTTTAGGTCTTACCTCATAGGTTAGACCAGGGTCTCCCCCTTTGCTACTTGGCCTGGAATAGCATAAAGTGAAGAGAGTCTTGACCGGTGTGACAAGTGATCCACCTCGGGGGTCAGGATCCTCTTAGGTCACCTCTTTAGTTGCATAGTTTTTCTACCGTCCTGAATAGGATTCATATCGAAGGGGAAACTAAAAGTTGTGTGATAAGAGTTATCAACAATCAAGAAGATATATCATTCATATCGAATAATTCAGTCCCGTGTTTTGACACAGCTTGCAATAGAAAGTCTCCCTACTTCTCACCTTGTACCTAACATGGGGGGTTGTCATGGATTGACAGTCGAGCTTCAAGTTTCGAAGCTCTATCAATCAGACAGAAAACAAGCAAGCCTGATCCATAGTCGGAACTAAAGCCAACAGCTAGAGCCAGAGTCAAAGTCAGAGTTGTAGCCAAAAGACAAAAATAGAGCCTTGTTCCAAAGCATCATTGGTTTGTGGTCATCCAAAACCGCCCATTTAGTAGAAGACAATAGCTTCTACTTTTTGGTTTGTGGTCAGCCAAAACCACCAAGTTTGTGGTCATCCAAAAACCACCCATTTAGTAGAAGAAATCAGTTTCTGCTAATTTTTTTTGTTTTTTGTTAGCCAAAAGTAAAACCACCAAGTTTGTGGTCATCCAAAAAGACACCCATTTAGTAGAAGACATTAGCTTCTACTAAATTTTTTGGTTTGTGGTCAGCCAAAACCACCGTGTTTGTGGTCATCCTAAAACCACCAATTCATAGAACACCTGTATTTTCACCATTTAGCAAAAGACGTCACCTTCTGCTAGCTTACTTGGAAAATTCAAATTGTCAAGAAATGTTCAACCATTGACAGTTATCCACTTCCAAATTTCAGCTCTCTTTTTGAAGATTCTTGGACTCACAAATACCCCTTCGAATTAAAAGGGGGACATTGGAAACCTAATCCTTTTGGCTATGGCAAATTGTAATATTCACCATAGATGAATAAGAATAGTCATAGGGGAGTCCAAGAGATAAGATAAGATAAGAGAAGATAATTTTATTAATGTCCAATAAATGACCACAAAATAGGTCAATGGGACTGTGTAGCACCATGATGTCAATACAAAGTGGGAGCGCGAAGGTGGCTCCAATAAAAGCAAGTGGTATGACCTAAAAACTAAGTCACAGGACACGGCCATATAGGCCTTAGTATTTGTATCCTACATGTTGGGCACATGCCATGCCCAAACACATGTCTGACACGAAAATTTTAATGTCCAAAAATTAGGAAAAGTGTTTGGACCGTGTCCCACACGTGCCAGACCGTGTCCCAATTTTAGGACATGCGTCCTTTGCAAAAGGGCGCCTGCGGGTTATAAAACATGATCTTTACTCATTATTTTTATCATTTGCTTAAGGTTGAGAGTATTGAGAGTGGATTTATTTGCAAGTGAAGGGTTTTTTAAGGGATTGCAAGTGGATTCAAGACAGATTTGGTAGCTAGAGGAGTCATTTTTTTACACAGCAGCAGCATTCTTCATTTACCTCAAAGGAAGTGATGGCTCAATCATCAAAGGCAATTGTCAAAGGTCAAAATAAAGAGAGGAATGTCATTATTGGCAATCCCTCCCTCCTAGTTTTTCAGACAGTGCTTCAAGCGAAGTTGTTGGTGCTTCCAGGGCTTCATATGACCCTGCTGTAGCAAAACAGCGAGCATAGGAAAAAAAGTACCCCCTATGGAAGTATGTAACAAGGAAACAAGGGCCCAAATCAAAGTTCGGTGATGGGGGGGCAATGTTGTTTGGACACATAATTACTACATGAATCAATTTGAGAGCACCTACTACCGACTTAAGGGACATAGGACATTTGTTGGGCCTTCTTGGTGATGGTGGGGGGAATGTTTCAATTCAAGAGCACCTACTACTGACTTAAGGGACATAGGACATTTGTTGGGCCTTCCTTGTGGACTTGTAGCATGCAAAGCAATCAATGTTACCCAAAGATATGAGATGGAAAAAGATGATACAGTTGGCTTGAGGAATGTGGCAACAAGCAAGAAAGTTCAAAAACATGATGATCCTCTTTCATTCTTAAGGAACCATCTAGCAAATTTGGGAGTGGGGTTGAAATTCAGGCACCAAAAAGGAGGGAAGCCCCAACATATGGTCCAATGCACAATATTTATCAGCAAGAGAAGCGAGATGAGGTTGATCTTACCATTGCATTAACATAAGGATCTTTACGTTAATTTTTTTTAATAGATATATATATATATATATATCCCCCGTGTCCTATTTCTGGGGTCACAGTGTCCCGTGTCGAATACTCGTATCCACGTGTCCCATGTCCTCATGTCATGTGACTTAGCCTAAAAACCAAAACCAAAAAGGAACTGACTCCAAAGATGGATAGTCGAGCTAGAGGAGAGATGTACAAAGAGAACCCTATGTTGCACGAAACTCCTCAAATACCCACGTACTAGTACCGAAAACTCGTGAAAACTCAGAAACTTATGGGAAACCTCCAAGGGTCCATGAGTAGCTTGGAACGCATAAGAAATCTAAAAAGCCCCAGTTTTTGGAAAATGAAAACAAATTAACCTCTAAATCGTTTCTAAACCTACCTACAAATTAACCTCTCATTCATATTTTATTGTGATATAATGTGTTATTAAAAAAACTATATATATATATATATATATATATATATATATATATACCGCGTTTCCCCTGATGTACCCACTTTGGGGGGGGTCACGTTTCCAAGTGTTCCAGTTTTCAAAACTTGTACACGTTTCATGCAAGTTAGGAGCCAATACATAATAGAAATGTATAAGAGTAGTGGATATGGGATCTGTAGTACAGAAATGGAGAATATGTCATGGTGCACTGGAAGCACTGGAAGCGTCTCTCCTAACATCCGAAGTTGAATGAAGAAATCTCAAAATAGTACTTTGTTGAAAGAAGGGCTAGAGGAGGGCCTATAAGGGGTAGTGTGCCACCACTTGGAGTGAGGAGCCTGCTGCTGTGACTTGAATGCCGTCATCCGACTGCTGGGATGTGGTCCAGGATGGCCACATCATTGGTGTCAAGCGGAAGTGGAGGCAGTCCTCCGTGTCCTAACTGATATGTGGTCAAAAGCGGTGTTGTCTTCTATTGGTCTCTTGGTACCCCTAGAGGAAGGGAGCACCAGGAAGAAGGAAGTGATCCACTGAGTGGAGGATGATCCTAACTACGAATGTCATTGGAGGATGAGGGAGCAAAGTCAGATGGCCTCTTGCAAGTATAAGGCCAGACATATCTGATCGAGATATCTAAAGAAATTATCTTAAGTCTGAAGCTTTGTGGGAAGAAAGTCCTTGAAAAGACAATGGAACTGCCCGTGAATCTCATAGTAGACAGGACACCAAATAATGAAGTGCTCCTTGGTCTTGACCTCTCAAAGATGACATACCTAGCATATCCTGTCTGAATGGTCGATCTAGTGATCTGTCTCTACCCTAAGGCGGTGAGAACCCACACTGAAGAGACCTCTTGGAAATATGAAACCAAGGGTCATATCTTGATGTGTTTATACATGTACCATATTAATGAAAATAGCATCTCATGCTTATATCTATTTGGTTTGTGATTCTCATTGAGACTGATTCCAACAATTTCCTTACTAGTTTGATTCTACGTTTTACTCACATTTTAAAGAAAGGCTACAGTTGAGCTAGTTTTCTGGATTACTGAAGAAAGCTTTCTGTGTTTCAGATGTATGATGCCTTGCAGTTGCTGTTCTCTGCAGATGAATTTCAAGTTAACAATGAGATAATGCAAGAAGAATGTTTTGAGATGAATATTATCAAACAAACACTGCACTTGCTAATGCGATGTGTAAGAACCTTTACATTATTCTCCATGCTTGTTGAAGTTGGAATCCTGGGCTTGTGTTCCTTTTGCTGACCACTGTAACTTTTGGTTAGGTTATTCTGGGGACATGTCCTACTGTTGTGACCAGCTTCTCCACAAATTCCACAACTATATCGTTTACTGTAAGTTCTATACTTGATGTTCTCTTTGTTTCGTCCACAAGTTTGACGGTTGTGACCAGGTTGCCCACATATCCTGCAGGTATACCAACTCTTGCCAATCACATCCTTCAAAGATGGACAATAATGTCTGCGATGACCTTGTTGACCACAGTTCGTGCAATGAATTTTAACTCCTGCATTAAACTTACAATAGTAAGCAACATTTCAATAGAAATTACTTTGCTTCCATATCAAAGTAAATAGACAATTCCATCCATGGAGATAGTCCAGATAAAAATGCACTTTCATGTACTTTTGCTTCACTTGTACATATTTTTGTCCTCTTGTCAATAACTTTTTATGTGTCATACAAGCAGTATTTTACAAAAATAAGAAGAAAGAATGCAATTCAATAATCAGGGTATTAGTTCAAGTCCTTTGTTATAAAGCTTGTCTTTACTAACACAAATAATCTAGAGTTCAAGCATATCCAAAAGCAGACTGTTACATGTTTGCAAGTAATGAGCATATTTTTACTACAATTCAGGTTGTACTGTTTTTTCCTTTGCACTAGCAAGGCTCAATGCTTAAAAATAAATGCCATGCTTATTAGGCACCCATGTTCTCACCATGGCTTGGGATGTCTGCACCAGCTACAGAACAATTTTTTATTTCATCATACTTGCTAGTACTATTGCAGTACATATGAAAATGTTCTTCTAGTTGTACTGGAATCTATATTTTAGTTAATCTAAAATTTAGTTTATAGATCGACAATCTGCATTGGATCTTCCGAAGTCTCTACAAATTGCATCATTTATCCTAAGGCTGTAGTTCATAGATACTAATTGGGAAACATGTTATGTATCTTGTTTTTTATCTTCCATTTTGGGTTTTTGAAATTCTTGGTGTGTGCTTATTTTCAAGATATCTCCAGTTTAGCCCATTTCATTATGTTAATTGGGAGTTTGCCCAAAACCAATGGAAACAATTTGAAAGAAATAGTACAGTGCTCTTACAATATCTGCACAAAATGTACAATGAGCATGTCCAAAAAAGTAAAAAATAGGGCACAGCCTCCTAGTTCTCTTACTGATTTGATTCTCCCTTTTGGTGCTTAGTCTCACCTTTCATAGAAAGGCTACGCTTGAGCCGGTTTTCTGGATTACTGAAGAAGACTTTAAGTGTTTCAGATATATGCCGCCTTGCAGCAGCTGTTCTCTTTGCTCTCTGCAGATGCATTTCAGGTCAGCAATGCCAATGCTAAAAGCATATTTTAAGATGAATATTATCAAACAACGATTTATCAAATTTAGGCACCAGCTACCATTTTGCAATTCATATCTATCATTATTCTATTAAGGAAATCAAGATGCAGATTCCACAAACCAAAGAAAAAGAAATAACTAGAACTTAACAATAAAAATTCCTATGTGAGGCCTTGGTTCACAAGAATCTCAAAGGTTTTCAAAATACCTTCATAGCTTCTACTCTTTGAGCATGGAGAATAGGATCACTGTGAACTTTCTTCATTCGTTTGCTGAATATTCCTGTTACTGCATTTAAATTCTAAAATATCCATTCCAATTGATGCAATCAAAGCAGAAAGGACAACTATCAGCACCACAAATTTGTCAATGGCAAACAAACTAAGAAATCTACTTCATAGAATAAAGGCAGAAATATTAAAATTATACTCAAAGAATTTGATATGTACAATGTAATGTAGCAATGCGTCTTGATCCCATCTCCTAGCATGACTGGAAGCATAGATACAATTTCAAGCAATAAAAGAGTAGGTTAATAAAGGACAAGAAATAATAGTTAATTGATATTTGCACTATGAGGATCATACTTCTAATCCATTTGCATGTAACAAGTACACCATAGAATGTCATTTTGATACTGATAATCCAACTATATCCATAATGAAAACCACAGATTGATGGTACTGGAGGAGGTTGAGAAAGGTTTCCCCTGACTTAATGGAAGAAAAGAAATAGTACCTTCTAGAATTTTGTTGAGAATATGTTGATCAGTCTAAGATAAGCCACTGATGTTGTTTGATTTGGGAATGACTGCATCTCCAAACAGCTATAATGACATGGATACCTTTCCAAACACCCCAGTTTGCTGTTTTGGCTAATGATCCATCTCCACAGGAAAATGTTACTGAGTTTTGAAAGATTCTAGGTAATCGATCAACCAAGATTTATAGCGTTAGGAGAAGCAATAGACCATAGCTGTTCAGCAATATGGATAATAATATAGGGAAGAATAAATATATGTACCTTATCACCACCTAATCAAGAACAAAATTTGTAAGGCTATTTAGATTGGAATCCATCAAGTGTAAATCCCAATTAATTTTATTATAATGTCATAAAACCTTAGTTGCATGGGTTCGCGTACCCAGGGGTAGGGTTCACGTCCCCGCACCGGGTTCACGAATCCACGTCTCCGATTTGGGTTCGCGTTCTTGGTTGGCGAACCCATACGAACCAGGTTCTTGACTGGAGAACCCGAGACGCCAGCTTGAAAAAATGGGTTCGTTTGGCTTAGAGGGGACGACGTACCCTGATTTTTTAAGAAGTGAAATAAATAAAAGGAAGGGGGCAAAGGTGCCCCCCCTCCCAAACCTAAAATGATGACCCCCAAACTCTTCAAACATAATAATTCTCCATTCAAACATCTCATAATCATGTCATTCAACAGCGGCAGTGTTTGGTGAAGGGATTTCCACGACAACAGTGTTTGGTGAAACCGTGAAGGGCTTTCCACATTGAATACAACGACAACGTTACACTGTTACAACAAGGAGAATCATTAAAAGAAATCACTGTTGAATGTTTTCTGAATTTTGTATTTTCTATTTCATGTCTGGAAAAGCCATTGGCCCATTAGGCAAATTTTGAAAGTAGTATGACAATGGAATCATAATATAACTTCCACTTGATATCAAATTTTATGTTCCAATGTGAATGTTGAATGAATGATGAATCATTGAATTATGAAGAAATATGCATGTGACATGTTTTTAATTTTTATGAAGAAATATGTATGTGGCAGGCGGTTAACTTCACAGGTATGTTTCAAATTTAAAATGTTCATTGTTAATTTAATAATTAAATTTTGTTTCAAATTTTCAATGTTTAAATTTTTAAATTTTTGTGCAATGTGTATGCTTTTAGCATACACACCAAGCTAGCTTGTTGTGTATGCTAACAGCATACACAACAACAAACACTAAACAACATATTGTTCTATATGCTGTTAGCATACACAGCAAGCAAGCTTGCTTTGTTGTGTATGCTAACAACATACAGAATAGCAAGCATGTTGTTGTTCTGTATGCTGTTAGCATACACAACAAAGCAAGCTTGCTTGCTGTGTATGCTAACAGCATACAGAACAGTGCTTGCTGTGTATGCTAACAGCATACAGAACAGCAAGCATGCTTGTTGTACTTGTTTTGTATGCTAACAACATACAAAACAAGTACAACATTAAAGTTTTACTGTTTTTAGTTTTAGTATTTTAATTTTAGTCAATTCTAAATTAGTAAATTTAAATTACTAAATACTAAAACTAAATTCTAATTTCATTGTTTGAAATTTGATTTTTTTTTCCACTTGATATCAAATTCTAGTTATGTAACTACTAACTTATGTTCCAATTTGAATGTTGAATGAATGATCATTGACATTGATGAATCGTTGAATTATGAACTTGAAGAAATCTGAAATCTGAAATATGTTTTTATTTTTTTTGTTAAAAGTTACAACTACTTATAAAATTTATAATTTTATAATATATATATATATATATATATATATATACAGTACCCCGACGAACCCAAGTACCCTGTTTCAAAAAGTGGTGTCCCCGCCCCCACACCCGCCCCCAAGTACCCGCACCCGTCCCCGTCCCCTGGAAACTTAGCATAAAACTCTATCCTAAACTAGCTGTGTAGATTGAATTCTTATGCATATCAAATTGTTTTATTTTCCCCAGTTAGCTTTGATGATGGTGGTCACATTTTTCAAAATCTCTTTAAATCTGGTTTAAAGTTTGTTCACAGTTCAGGGTGGAGGAACATCATATTCCTAGAACCAATACATTTACAAACTCTGCTCCTTTGGAGGTAGGACACTGAGAAGCATTTTAGTCCTTATTTAGATGCCAGTTTATCATCAACTGTGACGCAAATACTAATGTTTATTAGGGTACGACGGGTCAACTGTCCACTTTCCTCTAATAGGAGGGCCATACGTGCTTACCTCTTAGAGGGTCAATCCTACATTGGTAATACCTATCAAGTGACAATAAAAAACTAGTTGGATTTCTTTGCATTCCCTATTCTTCTATCCACCAATGTTATTGCTAAACATGGGTTCATGTTAACACATAGTTAATCCTTGAAAATCTATAAGACATTATAGCAGAGCCCAGGCTACTAGATAGAAGATTATAGGCATTGGCATGCCTCCTTGGAAAAACATGAGAGCCACATATTAGAGAATTCTTAGTCAATATTACATTAGTCCTTCTCACTTTCTTTGAAGTACCTTTCACTTGCCTCAGAGAGAAATGCTCCCACATTTTCATCCAAGATTCTGTAGTACAGATCCATGGTATGAACACTTCATCAATTACAACCTTAGATGGGCTTAGTGAGAGTTAGCTTATGAGGAAGGTCAAGAATGATAACCACCCACAATGGTACTGTTATGCCATATTCTGCAAGCATACTATTTCACATGCAATTTTTTGCTTTTTGAGCAAGATGCATTCCAGAGTATTGAGGCCCATCTTTGCTGCTCTTGGGCCTCCCTTTTGCTGTGATGTGATGTGATGTGATGATATATGCCATGATTATACTGCTATTCCCTGCCATGATGATGTATTATATGATGATATAATATATCTTGTTATTGCCATAGTTGATGTGTTGATTATCTGATGAGTATAGTTAGTAGCAGTGAAGCACCACTCATCTAGTACTTGCGAGTATGGACGAGTCGACCTCCGGAACGGGTACTCACTGTAAACCCGCCCTAGACTCACCAGAACCAGCAGACTCGCTGTGACTTGGATTACTTGCTGCAAACTCGGCCATGACTTGCTCAGACTTGGCACAACACAGGAAAAAAACCCCACAGAAAAAAGCTCGCACGTCAATTTTTTTTTTAATTTCGTTGATTGCTTTTGGAGAGAAAATCGACGTGGAAGAAGCTATAAACACCTCTCACGGGTCACCCTCTCTTTCATGATTCCTCATTGCTGAGTGTTGAGTGTTGCTGAGTAGTGGACTAGTGGACCGTGGAGCCTCTCATACCCTTTCTTTGGTCGTTGAAGGAGGATGGAAACTGGAGCTGCGATCTGAGCCTGTGAAGGAGGGTAACTCAACACTATTAAGGAGGGAGAACTCATCAGGCTTCAAACCAGGTTCCATTTTGTTTGTTTTTTTCATTTTTCATTTTATTTTTCATATTTTTTATTTTGTTGTTATTTCAATTTGTTTTTTAGTTTGTTGTTATGCCTTGTGGCTGAGTATCTCAGCCACACAGGCCCATACATGCCCTGTGGTTGAGTATCTCAGCCACACAGGGCCTGTGGGCTAAGATACTCAACCACAGGGCCTATGGACTGAGTAGAGTGTGTTCTCTACTCAACCCACAGGCCCTGTGGCTGAGTATCTCGGCCCATAGGCCCTGTGTGGCTGAGATACTCAGCCACAGGGCAATAAAAATAAATTTGTTTTTATTGCCCTATGGCTAAGTATCTCAGACACACAGGACCTGTGGGTTAAGATACTCGGCCCACACTCCCTATGGTTGAGTATCTCAACCGACAGGGCCACACTTGTTTTAAATAAAATCATTAAATAAGTAAAAATTTTAAAATTTAAATTTAGAAATAAATGTATGATCATTGATAGTCATTGCTCATTAATGTAGAACATCTAATTTTTTTGCAATCCAGATTCCATGGCACCTAAAGCCAAGGCTAGAAGGCCTCTTGATCCAGTGTGGCAATATTGTGTCCAAGTGAATCCCAATGATGACCACAAGGTCATTTGCAATTTAGGCTCGACCCAAATGTCTGGGGGCATAAACAGGATGAAATACCACCAAGAAAGAATTGTTTGCAAAGATGTGGTGGTTTGTGACAAATGCCCTGATGAAGTCACAGCCGAAATGGAAGTTGCACTGGATGCCATTATAGAACAGAGTGAAAAGAGGGCAAGATACAAGTTTGAAACTTCCATGATAGGTAGACCTTCGATGGGGCCACCAAATCCAAGTACAAGAAGGTCCACATCAGTTGCTGCAATAAACATGAGTGTAACTTCTTCTTTCTTCCTTCCCCGTACAACTCAAGGATCTCAGTCATCCTTGGAGAGCTTCAAAGAAAAGAAGAGGAAAGAGGTAGATATGGCAGTGACGAGGTTTTGGTACTATTATCACATCAATAATAGCCGGGCTACCATGATTGCAAAGCAGTTTCCTGTATATTTTTTAGCCCATCCTTTACACCTTTTTTTGATGAGATCAGCCTATGAAGAGCAGCATTTTGATGATCACTCACATATATTCAGTGGATCCAGAGTTTGCATAGTTACAGTCTCATGCCAAGACCGATCCCCATGACGCCAAGTCGGTGACTGAGATAGCCATTCCTCTATCATCCAGAGCAGATTGATGGCAATCCCAGTGTTATATTCAGATACAGTACTTCAATGTAGATCATGTAGTTCAGATAAGGGACTCAGATGCATGATCCAACAGGTATATTTTGGTACATGTGGGTTTTTGATGTGCTCTTCCTCTTATATAGGTAGTTTATGACTAGGTATATTATGATGGGTGTTGGCTCTATCTTATTTGATGCTTGTTGTCCGCCAGATTGCACACCAGCAGCGAAATCTTTCGAAAGCTGTCTCCCTCACTGGAAGTGGGGAGAAGTGTGGCCTTGGGGGCAAGCAATGAGCCATAGTTAACTCTCTGTAGGGACTTGTTATCACACCATAGTAGCAGGGCTACTATTCTTGTTTAGTAGATATCTGCACATTCCAGAGCTTCCATTATTCAGAGCATGGCTATGATGATTGTATATTTTGTGATCACTCATGATCAGAGCAGTGTATTATTCAGACTTATGTTAGACCTTGTGTCAAGCCTGAGCCTTGAGAGTTCAGATTTGATGACCGATGTGACCCTTTATCCCATACAGTTTCAATTCAGTGCTTAGAGATGTATTGCAGCAGTGTTTCAGATGGTATATGATGTTTATTACTATGATGATGTTGTATGATCTATGGATATTTTATCATTGACTGTGGATTATTATCTTGTTGATTTAGTCATGTTCACAGCATCTGCTTGGTATATTATTCGTGATGTGGCAAACTGTTTAAAATGAACTATAAATCATAAAATGGACAATTGCTTGCACATTTAGGTCATTTAACAAAACCCACTGGTTTTCCACCTTACATAGATATGGTCTTTCCTGACACCAGTTGTCTGCTAGTGTAGGCTCCATATTCACTTGACTCCATCCATACATGACTTTCCTATTTGACTTTAAACCTTGACCTGTCTCATTTGACTTTTTGATACTAAGGACTTCCCCATTTTTCTACCTCTATGTTTGGACCGCATCCCTGTATATTCAGTGTCTCGGCTCTAAGTTGGTGACAAAACTTGCCTTTGGTGAGTTGGATTGTAGGCCTAAATCATTCTGGTCGGTTGTCCCGATGTTTGGCATTGGCTCGAACTCCCCCTAGTCACTTGAGATGTTGTTGGCTAAAACTGAAAGCTCATGTTCTACTTATGGAAACTTATAAATTCGCCCATGGAAACTAAAAAGGGCAAAAGCGATGAACAGCTAAAAATACTCCTCGAAGAGTATAAGAAAGGTCCAAAAAGAAATGGTTCTTAAAGCTATATCGAAACAATTGCTGACCTTATATGTATATGAAAACATGCACTGGATGCAAGCTGCAACTAGTTGTGCTTTTCAGCACACCTGAGATCCGAAGGGTTATGTAGGCCAAAAAGGCCATGAAATGAAATTGAATGATCCTAATAAACCTGGATCAACTTGATGTAGACATGATGCCTAAGTTGAATAAGCACTCTCTAAACAACTTATCCATTTGTGAGGCACAGCCATTCCCCGTGTTATTTTGTCCAAGCACAGAGTTTGTAACTTCCCCCTTCTCCCAGTCCAAAGTATTTTTGAGTTAAGTTAGACAAGTCAACCCCTTGGCCCAACCTTGTTCCTAGCGTTCATCCTTCACTAGCAGTTTGACCATGTCCAATGGGTGAGTTTGTCATTTGAACTATTGTGCAAGTAATTTTATATAACAAAGGAATATGCTAACTTGATTAATGCCACTGAATGGATGTTATACTTTGAGCTTGGCTGTGAGAATGATTAGAGAAGCATGTCTTAGTCTACTAATGTGATTTATCCTTGGTTGTATATTATTGGGATCCGTGATGATGTGGGCCATATATATATACCTATTGATGATGATTGATGGTCCTACATACTTGATGATGATATCATATGATGGACATATGGTTCAGATGATGATTGATGCAGTTCAGCAGGTTTTATTCTTACTTCAGATCATCAGATTATGCACTATCCATATATGGTGGACCCTACAGCTGGCCCATTAGGGCAACCCATGGTGTATGAGTACACATTCCTAGTGGATTTGGGTCTTCTGGATCCAATGAGACACTTATCTTTCAGTTCCGGGCACTTCTGACAGCGATTGATGCAGTTTTACACTTGTTGACCAGATTTGGGGCTGATTTCCCAGCCTGAGCAGCAGGGGCCATGAGAGGCCAGTTCACCTAGGGCGCTGTATGAGGAGGGGGTGGTCCAGCCACTTGTTTTTACCATTTACCCCCCCCTTATGGAGAGCCTGGTGGGCTCAGTTGGACAGCGGAGATGCCCTGGGAGGCAGTATGGCACTTTCACAGTTACCGAGGCAGTTAAAAAATGGGATAAAGTGGTCACTGAGGAATTCGATTTGGGCAATTGAGGCAAGGTTTTGGCATTTGGTTTTCACAGAGGTCTTCCAGGGTGATCCCACTATCTTCCAGCCAGTTTTCACCATATGGGTAGGCCCACAGCGATCACAGGAGGTCTTTTACTGCTTGTCTGTCACATATTTTGAGGACAGATTTGATCATTTATATTATCTTGGACATATTTTATTATTTTATTGTGCCTTGGGGATGAGCTAGTAAGGATTGATGCCTCCTAGCCCCACCATGTGCTTCTTATGTCATGTCCTAGTCATTATGAGGTGGGCTTTGGTACTTTTACCCCCTCTAGTGGATGACGTCACCCTCCATGACTATTTTAGACTATGACGTCATCATTATATTGGGTGATCCATGTGATATATTGTTATAATTCATTATTAGCCATTGATCATGTATTGAGATCTTTTAATCTCAACCACTCATTTGATGTAGTATTGTAAAGTGGTATAGGGTTTTGGTCTTTATTATCCTATATAAGGAGGAGACCCCCTATTGTATAGATCACCTTTGGAGCTCTGGAATATTGGAATAGAACACTTCTTTGTGGAGCATATCTCTCTTGTCTTGTGGATTCTCTTGCATCTTGAGTATACAGTATCTCTTCTATGTATCATTGTGGATTTTGGTGCTTCTACTAGTTTTCTTGCAGGAAAGTCGAATTGGTGGAGAGGAGGGCGATTTCTTGAGGGTTATTGTTGGAGGGATCCACATATTCTCTCTTCGGTTGATCTTGCGACAGGGAGTATCATTATTGTATCTTCGTGACATAGTTGATGCTTTCTATTACATCTTTCTATCATTTTCATAATCATCTTACTTGACTTGTTTCTTTGATCTTGTCTTGTAGGAGGAGGACGATTTGGCTATCTTGGAGGAGGACGTTTTGGTTGGAGCTCTTGGATCTCACTCTTGAATATACACATAGGAGAATGCTATCAATTTGCAAGGTGGCCACAAGCAATTGAGGTAAGATCTACAAGGTATGTGCCTCTTTCCATCCATTCTCTCTTCATTGGTCACAAACCCTAATTAATCAAAACCCCAATTTTGGTTTTTCTTAGATCTACTTAGATCTAGCCTTGCTTTTGAAAAGATCTTAAGAACCCACCTCAATAGCATCCACCCCTAGTTGGATCTATAGTTTGGTGGTGATTGGGTTAAAATTAACACACTTTTCAAGGCAATATAGCCCTCTTGAACGAAATCGCACTTCCTTGGAGAGGCTTGTTGGGTTAGATCTAGCATGTGGGTAGGTGAGATCCCACTTGATTTGCAATCTACACACTTGATAACCTGCCCCTAGACTTTTACTTGGGTGATTTCTACCTTGTGGACATCATTCCACATTTTAAGGGATTAAAACCCCCTTTTGAATTACTTGGCACCTTAAAACTCAGATCTAGTAGGATCTAACCCTTGGATTGACTTGATTTTCTAGATCCACATAGATCATTGCCTAAGCTACTTGGATCTACAATTGGGTGGCCATTGGACTTGATTTGACACACCTTATCCACCTTTTAGCCCTCCTTGAGCAAGGTCGCACTTCCTTGGGTGACTGAGTTTGCTCACTTCTAGGACCTGGGTAGTTGAGTTTTCAGTGGATTTGGAATGGGCATACCTTGAAACCTATATCTAGAGTATCATTTTGTGACGATCTGCCTTGGGGGTAGCATTCCTTGTTTTAAGGGATTGTGGTCCACTTGGGTCATTTCATGAAATCCTATATCTAGCAAGATCCAACCACTCTATCTCAATTAGCCCACTTGTCTTGACCTCTAGGTGTCCCGATCTACACTTCGACATATCTTTTGACTCCATTAACCCATCCAACAAGGCACTAGTCCTCCTTAAGCAAGTCGCACTCCTTGGGAATTGTGTCAAACCTTAGATCCAGTAAGTGGGTACTTCTAATTTCAACTTAGATCCATAGATCTACTCATTACATATCCTCTAGTGCCAATTGCATCCCTTAATTTCACCTTGTGGGTCCACTTTAAGCCATTTCACATATCCCAAGAAAGTAGGACCCACTTGTGTAACACATGGTACTATACATTGTCATTATAACTAATCATGTGGCCTAAATCATACATTGGTTGAAACACTAATCATTTTTCAAACCACCTTCAACCATACTCTAACTTCTAGGTCCACTTAACCTTGCATTGGTTTTCGTAACTCATTATCTACTTATCCCTAGGAACCTTTGTTTGGGTCCAATCATCTTTGATTAGTAATAGGGTCTCCCCCTAGGTCTTGACTCATCTAGATCTAAAGTGAAGAATGCCTCGGTCGACGTGACTCCCACCTTGCATTGGGAACCGTGGCATCTCTTGGGTCACCTCTTTAGTTGTCCATCTCCTCTACCGTCCCGGATGGGATACCACTAGGGGCAACTACAAGTTGTGTGATAACGGGACTTTTCAGGCTCAGGGATAAAACTAAGCAAGCCTTCAGAGTTTCTTCTCGTAAAATCCTTGAAGAACTTAGATCTAAGTCTATTTTAGACATCCACTCCTTGTTTCCAGAAAATTTTGAAGATCTTGAAACTAATAATTGTTTCCTTTCCACAATGGGTGAGTTGTTTACTCAACTCGACTTCACTCAGATAGAAGGTCAACCCCATGACGTTCCTGAAAAAGCTATCGACAAACTCATGACTCTTAATGGCACTGATGCCTCTGCCTCTGCTGAGCAACACATCAGAAATTTTTCAAGGCATTGTGGTTCATATGTCAGAGGCACTGACAAGCATGAAGATGTCTACATGACCCTCTTTGCCTTATCTCTGGATGGTAAGGCTGGAAATTGGTATGACAACCTACCAAACAACTCTTTCGCCACCATAGCAGCTTTTAAGACTGCTTTCCTCGACAAGTTTGGCAGCAAAAAGGAGCCTAGACATCTAGTAGCATCCTTAACCAGCATGAAGAAGTCAGATACTGAAACTATGGATGAATTCAATGCTAAATTCACAGAGTTATCAAATTCCATCCCTGCCACTTATGCACCTCCTGCAGCTTCATTATTGGACTATTACATAGAAGCATTGAGTGGCAAGATACAGTACCAAATAAGGGATAAGGAACCCACTACTTTGCTCCAAGCTCAGAGTTTGGCTACTAAGATTGACAAAAACATGATGTCTTCCGGAGAGTCAAACATCCAAGGATATTCTAGATCCTCAATCCCTTCAAAAGCTCCTAAACCTAAAAAAAAAGACCCTATGGTTGCTTTAAAAGATTCATATGAAAAGAAGATGATGGAAATGTGTGAGAGGATGGAGAAGGCTGAACAGAAACATGTTGTCCAAATGAAGGAAGTGCAAAATAAAATCATAAATATAGAAAGAGCACATGTCCAACATGTCCAACAAATCCAATAGACTCAGCCGATCCAAAGAAACTACCATCCCAAAAATAATTGGCAGAAAAAACCTCCCAACCATGAACAGAGGCCTCCTAACCAATTAGAGGCTGCTAACATGGTTGAAACATATAGGCCATTTTGCAGACCATGCAAAGATTTCCACGAGGAATCTCATTGCTACTATGCATGCTATGTTCAAGAACATGGTTTTCCTGAGGGTTGTGGTCCTAGTACTTCTACAGACGAGCCTGTTTTCATCAACCATGTGGGGAACACCTATGAAAATCCTAGAGATAGCGGAACTCAAGCCAACCAGGGCCATCAAAAGGTTGATTACATAACTCAGATCTATGGTGAGATGCCACCTAATATCAACAATAGCCAGAAATTCAAAGGGTAGCATATCAAAGAAAACCGAAGGAAGGACCATCTGCTCAAACTGCTCCTAAGGTAACAATTCCTAACATTACTCAAGAAATTAATAATGAAAAGGAACCTGTTGCTTTAAGTTTTGATTTAGGTAGTTGGTTGGCCAACACTAAAGTTCCAGTCCCAGTGCTTGAATTATGTAAAATTCCTGGTCAGAAAGAGAAGATTTTGAAAATGTTAGAGCCTCAAGCTGATGATGTCCTTCCTCCTACTCCAAAACCCATAGCATCTGAAAAGCCTCCTCCACCTACGAAACATCCTACCCCTAAGAAGGTAACTTTCTCAGAGACTAAAGAGAAACCTTCAACCAGCGATGGCACAACTTATGAGGACCCTCCTATAATCTTGCATACTAGGGAAACAAGAAAAGAAGCTCACCCCCCTTTCTATATATCATTGATGATAGGTGACCTTCTTCTACACAATTGTATGCTAGATTCAGGATCTAGTGCTAGTCTAATGACCAAAAACGTTATGCAACAGCTTAACATAAAAACCACCAGGCCCTATCAAAATGTGTGTGCCATGGATTCTAGACCAGTTGAGGTTGAAGGAATGATAGAAAACGTAGCTGTTAGATTGGCCAAGTATCCTGACATCCATGTTACCATGGGCATCCTTGTCATAGATGTACCGGATAGGTGGGGTATGCTGCTCTCTAGAAAGTGGGGTGCAACTTTGGGTGGCTCTATACAGCTAGATTGGTCTTATGCAACTGTTCCAGCTTCCGAAGATTCACTTGTAAAATTGCACACTGAAAAGGAAAGGAGATACCATGTTGAGAATCCTAAGAAACCATCAAATGAACTTATCTGCAATATTGGTGAAATAGGGACCTTTCAAATAAACTCCACCTTTTTAGATCCAATTCATGAGGAGATTAAGAGTGAAAAAACAAATAAGCTATGGAAAATGAACTTCGATGGAGTATATTCTAGAGCAGGAAAAGGGGCTGGGGTTGTCATCATCTCACCAGAGGGTAAGGTCTTCAACTTTGCCCTCAGATTGGAGTTTGAGGCAACAAATAATGTGGCGGAGTATGAGGCACTTCTACTAGGCATAGAGATTGCCAATGACATGGAGTCAAACTGCTAACTATAAAAGGTGATTCAGATTTAATTGTCCAACAGATTAAGGGTCAGTTTGCATGTAAGTGCCAGAGACTTAAAAAGTATCGAAATGCAATCTGGGACACAATGGAATTTTTTTATGCCCTTAAATATAGAAGCAATCCCTCGAGACCAGAATAGTGTCACGAACAGACTTGCAGTTTCAGCCTCAACACTTCAACCTTTAGATGAAATGTTAGAAGGACATTGCCCTTTGGAAATCAATTTCAGACCTTCCATTCTTGATAATATAGAACATTGGCAAGTTTTCAGAGATGATGAACAAATACTAAAGTTCATAAATAACATTGATGAGTTCTTGAATTATAAACCAAATGATCAAGAGGAAGGAAAAAATTATCAAGATGAGGGTAACCGCTCAAATCCTGTTCCACGAGGTTTTGTTGCCTTGGAAAATATTTTTGACAGACAGGATAGGAGAAAAAATAGTGTGGACCAAATGAAGCCAGGTGAGTACATTGAAATTAACATCGGAACGGAAAAAGAACCAAAAATACTGAAAATTGGAAAAGGTATCTCTGATAAAGAAAGAAATGCCCTTATAAACTTGCTAAGAGAATTTAGGGATATATTTGCCTTCACCTATGATGAGCTAAAAGCATATAGGGAAGATGTCTTTCAACACACCATTCCCTTAAAACCCGAATGTCAAAAGGGTAAACCTTTCCGGCAAAAGCTGAGACAAATAAATCCTAAGTTAGCTCCTATTGTCAAACAGGAATTAGAAAAGATGTTGGCAGCAGGCATTTTAGCACCTACTCGACATACTTCGTGGTGCTCCAACTTAGTGGTAGTCAGAAAGAAGAATGGCAGCTTAAGAATATGTATAGATTTCAGAAATCTAAACATAGCATGTCAAAAAGACAATTACCCCCTTCCAAATATGGAAACCCTCCTCCAACGGGACACTGGATCGAGCATGATGTCAATGCTGGATGGCTTTTCGGGTTACAATCAGGTGGTCATCAAGGAAGAAGATAGACACAAAACTGCTTCTACAACCCCTTGGGGAACTTTTGAATATCTTAAAATGCCTTTTGGCCTTACAAATGCTGGGGCTACTTTCCAAAGGGCCATGGATTATGCCTTCAAGGAATTGGTAGGCAAAATCATTGAAATCTACCAAGATGACTTGACTGTGTTTTCAAAAGAAAGATATAGCCATATTGGTCTTTAAATCCGGTAAAATCGGTCCTTGGCATCGAGGAGGGTAAACTTCTAGGTCACATTGTTAACAAAGACAGGGTCAAAGTTGACCCCGAAAGAGTTGAAGCTATCCAGAAAATTCCCCTTCCTAGAAATGTTAAGGGTCTCCAATCTTTCAACGATCATATCAACTTCATAAGAAGATTCATCCCAAATTTGGCCGAGCTAATGAAACCCATGCAGCGGTTGTTAAAGAAGGATGCTAAATTTGTCCGGGATGATGAAGGGAGGGAAGCCTTTGCAGCCATCAAAGATGCTATTACTAGATCACCTGTGTTGATCAGCCCTGACTACACAAAAGAATTCATGATATTCTCTTTCGCCTCAGAAGACACAATTGCCGGGGTGTTGCTCCAAAAGAACTTCGAAGGGTTCGAGCAACCAATTGCCTTCATGAGTAGAGCCCTCCAAAATTCCGAACTGAAATATACTATCATGGAGAAGCATCCCTATGCCTTAGTAAAATCTCTAAAACATTTCAGGACATACATTGGTTATTCAAGAGTTATAGGATATGTCCCCCATGCTGCGGTAAAAGACATCCTATCCCAGCAGGATTGCTTAGGAACAAGGGGCACATGGGTATCTAAAATCCAAGAGTATGATCTAGAGATTAGGCCCACTAAACTAATAAAGGGGCAGGGCTTAGCTAAGATGTTAACTCAGAAAAATGAAGAAGCTATTGAATTAAGTTGTGCAAACCTTTCATCCAATCCTCGCATGACACCAGCTTTGCAAGAACTTGACAATCATTGGCACTCAGACATCATATATTTTCTGCTACACTTAGATGTCCCCGATCATCTCAAAGGACATAAGAGGAGGGCTCTTAGATAAAAAATTGCTAGGTATTGCCTCACCCAGGAGGGTTTGGGTTGGAGAAACCCAGAAGGTGTAATACTTAGATGTGTACATGAACAAGATTCCAAAAATATCCTAACTGAGTTCCATTCAAGATTTTGTGGGGGCCATTATGCAGCAAATACAACTGCTCATAAAATCCTTAAAGCAGGTTACTATTGGCCGAATATTTTTGATGATGTTTATAAACATGTCAAGTATTGCCAGGAATGTCAACTTTTCACGGGAAAACCTAAATTGGCTGCTTTACCTCTCACACCAGTAGTTGTCATTGCCCCCTTTCAGCAATGGGGTCTTGACTTTATTGGGAAGTTCAAAGATAACTCTAGCAATGGATTTTGCTGGATCCTTACTGCAACTGATTACTTCACTAAGTGGGTAGAAGCTATTCCCACTAAAACAGCCACTGATAAGGTTATCATGGACTTCATTGAAGACGGGATCATCACCCGATTTGGCACTCCTTTAAAAATAACAACTGACAATGCCAAGGCTTTTAGCTCAGCTGAAATAAATGATTTTTGTTTTAAGTATGGCATTATTCTATCACACTCCTCTGATTACTATCCTCAGGGTAATGGACTTGCAAAATCCTCAAACAAGAACTTGATGACCATCCTTAAGAAAACTGTGGGTGATAACAAAAGATCTTGGGATAGTTAAATCAAGTATGCTCTGTGGGCCGATAGGATCACCAAGAAGAACTCCACTGGAAAGTCTCCTTTTGATCTTGTTTATGGCATCACGACAGCATTACCATTCAGCATGCAAATACCCATTTATAGAATGTTGACTGATTATGGTACCGAAAAACTGGAATTAGAGGATAGGACAAATCAGATCATTGAACTTGATGAAAGCAGAAGGACATCATTGGACAAAATGCTAAGACACCAGGAAAGTATGAAGACTACTTTTGACAAATCAGCTAAACCTAGAGATTTCCAAGTGGGTGATACTGTTCTCTTATGGGACAAAAGAGGAGAAAAGCCAGGGAAGCATGGAAAATTTGACAGCCTTTGGAAAGGCCCTTTTATTATACGTTGCCAGGCTGGAACACATTCTTTCTTTCTGAATACCTGTTATCACATTTTATGTCGGGAGCAGCTTCCACATTGCAGACTGTGCGGTCGAGGAACGCACAGTACCTTTTTTTCCAGATCGGAGATCAGCTGCCTTCAGAGGAGGCATTTTTTGTTCAGATTCCCCCTAGCAGATACATCAGAGGGGACAGGCAGTTGGACTTACTATCTACCACAGGGTTACCTTTCCTTGCCAGGCTTTGACACAAGCCCATTTGAGATAGTGCCTAGTCATATTATGATAGAGATTGTCACAGTACAGTGCTGGTTTATTATATGCCCGGATTCAACAGAGATCCAGCTCAGATACAGGTTCAGTGGCAGCAGGTATATGGTGCAGCAGGTATTGGATGTATTGATTATTGCTGATGTTGTAGGTTAGACTCTTTTACACTTGCTAGTACACTAACTTTGCATGAGATGATATATTTGGTGATTTGCTTATGATATGATATGTTTCGGCCTATTGGTGATGTCAATCCACCCCTCTAGTTAGACTTATGCATATGCATGTTGAGTCATGTCCTGTATACTTGGCTTAGACTTGATCACTTAGCCCCTCGGTAGCTGACTTTAGCACCATCTTCACTTCCTCCACTCATCCGACTCATCCGACTCATCCATGACACTTCTTCCCCGACTTGGATTCTGATTTGTGATCACGAGGACCCCCTTACCCCACCGATCTCTGAGTTTGCCATGACTCCCTGTTTATTGTGCCTCGGCTCTTTAGTGTGTGAGATACATAGTTAGACCTGGGATTTGCTCCTGTCGGTTGCCCCCGATGTTGCAATGCAGTTAGAATTGTGTAACCTCACCGGGTGCTCCCCACTTGTCGTCGAAGCTTGTATTACCCACCCCCATTACCTTTGCAGTATGAGTGCCACGTTTATATCTTTTGAGATATGTATGTAGCCCAAGAGGGCCATGAAGAAATGAAGAAATGAAATGTAAATTAGGCTAAAAGGCCATTGTATTGTAAATTGTAAAATCTAGCCAAAAAAGGGCTAAGTATGAAACTCATTGTAAAAATCCATGCAATGTGTTTATCAACACACATGGATTCTGGTCAGCTATACATGTCAGCATTTGTAGTGGTTATTCCTCACCTAGTCCTGCGGGACAAGGAGGTGAGAAGGAGCAAGGGACAAGCTCAAGATTGCCCCCTAGAGTCTCAAGTTACGGTTTGCCGGACACCCAGTTTGGCAGCTCTAAAAAAGAACCTCACGGAGTCTTCGGATATGGATGTGAGTTGTGGGATACTTGTTAGATGACTAGTGGTGATTTCCCTGCACTATACCCATTTGTGAGGCACCGCCCTTCCCCGTGTTTTGTCATGGCATACTTACCTCAGTGGACCCCGCATTCCCGAGTTGTCTTAGTGGTCACATGATCCTTATCCTCATCTTCCCATATCTTTTACCATGTTGTCCACATCACCTAGAGTCAGCAAGGTGGTCAATTCTATGGAGGTGTATAGCATCCTAGTCTTTTGGAGGTGGTGAGCCCACTTCACCAGGGCCTTGTACTATTTCGGGATTTAATGTATTTTTTGATCACCATGATATCATTTATTGCTTAGTAATGTACTAACTTGTTTAATTGAGCCTTGTCACTTAATGCTTGCATACAGGTTTCAGCTAGCACTATAGTTGACCAGATTTGACTTAGTCAAACTGGGTTGACTAGGCCAAAAATGGGCCCAAAAAAATGTTGCGATCGGAATTTCGATTTCGATCATTTATTATCTACAGGGGTTCCATATGAGCATGCAACTGACGGAATTGCAAAACATTGAGCCATTTGAGAAATTTTTAATTATTATCGGTCAACTGTGACCTGTTTTAATTAAAAATCACGGATTTGGGGCAAATATTGCCAAAGTGATGGATCGGGATCGTTCGAGTGGTCATCCCTACTACTTTTGGGATCCACGATCACATTGCAAAAGTCGGTTCGGCAATCCGGGCAATAAAAGTTGGTCAAAAGCCCAATTTTCATCTTCAACCATATAAACCAGCATAAAATACATGGAAATCAGAATTTTGACTAAGGAAACTATAGTGAAATGGCAAAATCAATGGCTGGCATGGGTAAAGGTAAATCATAAGGTAATTTTGGTATGTTTTGACATTATTTTGGGCATTGTGGGCCCCTCCATATGACAGCTCACCACATGAGTTCAATTTGGCCCATAGGGGCGTTTTTCTCCTTAAGTGGGGAATTCGATTTTCTCCTTGTTGATGGTGGGACCCTTCTTGTATGTGGTTGGGGGGATAAAACCCCATATAGACACCCCCCAACCCATTGGCATTTGTTGTATGGCCCACAATGGGCCCCCTCTCCTCCATAGTGCGCTCTCCTTGGGGCAATTCGCACCCCCCTCCTTGAGTCATCTCCACCATTAGATTTTGTGGATGGGGAGATGATCTCAACCCTCCATTTTGGGGGGAAACCTAACTAGAGAGTGAGCCATCTCTATAAGAGAATGGACTCACCTCCATTGTAGCTCTTCTTGGCATTTTTGACTTGCACTTAATAGAGAGAGACATTCCATTTTCAGCTTGATACTTGGTGTTGTGGAGCAAATTTTTGTGGTGATTGATAACTAGTGTTTGGATGCATTGTGGAGATAGTTTGTATTTTGTTTCTATGTTTGTTTGCTGGTTTATATTTGCAGCAATGGTGGCTATTTGAAGAAGGGCGCTATACTTGGAGCGGGAGCTCCACTCTAGTGATTTTCTTCGAAGTTATTCACAAGGGAGTTGTCATTTGCTTTCAACTAGTCAATTCTTTTACCTTTCATCCATTATTTTTCTGTTATACTTGGTTATTTGCTGCAGTTATTGATTATCTCTTGCTTGTGGCAGGTACCCAGGTCGCCATTGGTGTCCAGTTGCTTCTCACGCTCAAGGGGAACACGCAGGCTGCTCCACATTTGATCTTCCAAGCTAGTCTTCACTCAAAAGCTCTCTGCTTCACCATTTTACCAGGTGCACTTCATTTCCTTGTCTCTTCTTTGTCATTTTCACTGTTTTGCTAAGCTGCAACCATATAATAAACCCTAAAAGTAAAATTATAAAAAATTAACTTCCCACCGTTAGAATCTTTTTTTATTTAAAACCCAGTAATGATATATGCTTAAACGCCCACACTTCAAATTTCATTGCAATCCGACTCCATATGCCCATAAAACCCAGCACTAGTCTACCACTGATTTCGCCCTACCTGGGCAAACTGTCAAATCTGGTTTTTGGGGTTGATTTTGGGGTGATGGGTACTCTTTAATCTATTCTGAAACATCATTTTACCTTAGAGTACCAAATACCAGCAGTTGAAAGTGCTTATAAACGTCTTTTTTTGACTGCCCTAGGCCCATTTTTCCACCATTTAATCCATTCCCCCAGGGCTGTTAAATTTATTGATTTGCTGGTCTGTTTTTGTCTCTTAAATCAGCTATTTAATCAAGTTGTGATTGCTGGAATATGTGCTTGAATCACTCATCTATCTCTGCCATGTATTGATAAATCATATTGAGCTTCATTCCCCATAGGCAGGGTCCCCGAGCACTATTCTAGTAATTTTCTGTTCGCTGATTTAATTTCCAGCCTTCTAATTCTTCTTCTTATTTATCATTTACATGTGTAATCAGATCTGAATGTGTCTCATCTAGTACATCTTTCATCTAGAATCTTGATTCCACTAAGGCTGAAAGAACTCTCACCTTCAGTCATCCATTTTGTCTATTGCTTTGATCATCTTTTTTGGGTTTAGGGTGTCTGATTGTTGAGTCTCAACCTTCACCAGTTGAGAGGGTCTCCCCCTTGACTAGGCCAATTGCCTTGTCTAAAGTGACTGCAGCCTTGTCCGGTGTGACTTCTGTCCCTTGGACAGAGGACTTGGCTGTTGTTGGTTACACCGGCCTAGCTGTGCTCCTCTACCGTCCCTATTGGGATACATGCACTAAGCAGCTAGAGTTTGTGTGATAACAATACCATGGATGGGGAGATGATACCATTAGCCAGAATGGGCAACAGCTAAAACCCTTTTATCGAAACAACATTCAAGATGACCAAGGGGTCATCTCAGGAAATCCCTAAACCTTATCTTGTTGTACCTTATGTATTTTACCTTTTTGTACCATATTTATGTATCATAGCTTTTGTATATTCAAATATTGTATCATATTTTGCATCATATATGTTAGAAAAAGAAAAAAAAAATTGCTTTTGAAAAAACGTAAAAAATATTTTATGATGGTATTTCATTTATGGCATTATTTTCCATGAAAATGTTGGACTAAGACACTTCTGTTTCTATGCAGGAAACCGATATTCTAGGATTCTCGAGTACTCTTTTTGATCCATAAATCAAACGAGCACCCATCCCGCAGTTGGAGCCAGATGTTACCAACTTATTTGTACCATAGTTGGATTATCCGAAGAGCCGCCATTTGACAAACATGATGAATGTTTGTACTCCAATGTATCAGATGATCCAGCATTTGTGCCTAGCCAGTTTTGGCTAGTCAGTTTTTGTTTTCAGTCGACATGACCATGGCCCCATGGGGTTTGTAATAAAGTGTGCTAATAGGATTCTGACTGTCTCGGTTCCCCATGACTTGATTAAGCAACTAAGGTATTCCAGGGAGTTTTTTCCCTTGTCAATTATACTTTGCCTATAGCCGAGCTATAATCGATATGGTTTTCTCCCGCTTCCTCCATAGCTGGAATGCCCGATTTTGAAAATTTTAGCCATGGGGGGTTATTAGAGTCCAACTGATGTATATAAGCCTACTAGACACTATTAGAATAGGTGTTGGTCATGTCCTAGGTCCCTAGGACCCTCAGAAAAAATTTCGAAAAAAATTTACCGGGTCCGTCGGATTTGGGTTTTTAATTATTTTTAAATTTCAATAAATTTCTCTACAGTTTAAATAGAGAAATTTCAATTTGTAATATGTCAGTCATCCGAGATCCGAATTCAATGATCGAAGGCTCCAGACTTAAGCCAAAAATCATTCATGATCCCCGGACCAGTTTATCCTAAGTTTCGGATGTCAATTAGGCCTCATAATTAATAATTTCTCATAAAACCCAGTTACAAAGAAATTATTAATTAAAATAATAAGAATGATTCTTTTGGAGATAATCCAAATCTCTCCAAAATAATCCAAAAGGAATAAAGTAAAAGGCTAATTGACATGGCACTCAGCATTTATGAGGATTCCAATCATCTCAGTCAACATCCAGTCAAGTATACAGTCAGCACAAGTGGATCTCTCCAAGTGAATTCGCCCTCCTTCAATTGAAAGTCGAGTTTGACATATGGCAGTGGATGAATGGGTGGTTGAGTTGCATTAAAGTTTATGGAATTCGCCCTCCTTAACTCATGCAATCATGAGGCTTGGCTCCTTTGATAACTCAAAGTCATATCCCACAAATTACTCATCCCACTCATTGATATGCTCACGTGTTTCTCCTCAACCCTCACGTCAATCTAGGTCTTGAGCTCGAATACTACACATGGCATTCATTTATTGGATGGTGAATCTTCCAAGAGGGGGATGGGGGGCGCCTTGCCTAGGTGGAGGCCACCTCTCCATCCACATAGACCTTGAACTCGAGCTTTATGGTGGTTGGCACTCCAAGCCAAGTCTTGATTGGATTTTTGACACAGATATGATTAGAGTTCGAATTAGTGTTAGGTGCCATTGGCTTCCTTCATGCCAATTCGAATTAGGGTAGAGGTAGGCTAGTGTTTTGTTATTTAAGAGAAGCATTTTAGCTCTCTTATGATGGATTTTGAGCAAAGGAACTCTGGTGGATTGTAATTCATTTTCAAGATTAATAAAGTTGAGACTTTGGAGGTCAAACTGTGGAGGCTCTTGGTGGCCATACTTCACCCAATAGACAAGGTGATATTGTGTAATGTTTTATGCTTATGATTTTTAAGTTATAGATCTTTGTTTCAAGAGGCCTAACAATCTAGCACAAGTAAACAAATCTATCTCTTTTCGCGTAAGTGTAAATTGTTTTGCAAGTATCCTCCAATGCTTTGGGTTTTTTGTAGGTACACCTTCACTTTGCATATGACAACAAAATCTCAGGCTTCATAAACGAGAGCAAAGAGTTCTTGCTTACTCCATCACCCATTCAAACGCAACCTTGGTTACTTGGTTCCTTGGGCTTATCTCTTCAAGCTCCCCACATTGTTTTCTGTCTCTTCTCCTCTATCCACCCTTGCATTCGCCCAAACCATTATTCTTCCTCTTCTACGCTTGGCTGCCCACTGTCCATTGTTGGACTGTCCATTTTCCTTGTTGGCTTCCCACTGTCCATTGTTGGCTGCCCACTCCCTTCCACTGTCCATCCTCTTCCATTTATCACTGTCCATTTAATACACTGCCTGCTGTCCATTCAATACGAGCTGCCCATATCCTCTCATCTCCATCCCTCCTCCCATTTGTCCACATTCCAAAAGAAAGACACAACAAACAGAATTTTAAAGTGTAAATTGGGTTAGTTGAGTAGAGTTTATCATTTCTTAGATTCATTTTTGTTATATAGTCAAATTTTAAAGTTCTGCATGTGTCTTGGAGTTAGATCTTTCTCATGGTCTAGATCTCACACTTGGGGAATAGGCCCTAGTTTCATACTTTGAGAATAGCATAGGCATTTTAAGTCTCATTGTAGAAGTACATTTCATCTTTAGTGCTTAGACTCTAGTTGCATTTAGTTTCTTATTTGTAAAGCTTAGATCAAGTTTTCAAGATTGATTTTATTTTTCTATAGTAATGCTAATGGGTGCATGAGTCTTTTTTTATTTTTGTTTATTGCAAGTTTTGAGAAAAGAATAAATTGTTGAGAAGGGAAGTATGAGCAATTTTTTGAAATAAAACCACTTGGAGATATCCCAAAGAAGAAGAGCAATACACCAGAAGAAGATCCAAAACGAATGATGATGATGTTAACCAAGAAGATCTAGAACTTTCAATCTCCTTTTGTAAAAGAAGTCATAAGACTCTTTGTTCCAAGTACTTTTCATTTTCAGATTCTCACTTTGGTTGAAATTCCTCAATACTTGTAATCGTTTAATAAGAAGTTAAGTGGAGGAGTCCTCCACTTTTGGGTTTTTCTTCCCCATTTGGGAAAGAGTCTTATGCTCTCATAGTTTAGATCTCTTATTTCATGCTTTAGATTAAATTGTTTACTTTCATCATTTTCCATTTCCAAGTTTTGACTAGAGTAAGCTAACTTTGGGATTGTATTCCAAAGGCCACATAGCTTTGTGGTAGCTTCTCGTTCCCCATTAGCCTCCTTGCCGAAGTTTCAGCTAGCTGGAAAGTCACAAGGACTAGTGGTTCTTAGTGATCGACCTTGTTCGGAGGTAGATCCCACCTTTAGATTAACATTGTTTGGCAGAATACTAAGTCTATTTTCAGTTATATTAAGCATCTCATCATATCTTATTATCATCTTTTTACTTTCAGTAATTTAAGCTTCACTTGTTTCTTCATTTTTACAACTGCTCCCATTTTCATAAAATAAACAAAGCCTCTTGAACTTGGCCAAATCCAAGTCAAGAGCACTCTCTGTCGGAGAGCATTTAGTTATTGCATTTCCCTTGCATTAGGCATTTAGATTAATTAAAGTCTCTTGAACTTTGGTCTTAAGACTAAGTCAAGAGCGCTCTCTATCGGAGAGTTGAATAGTGCTCTAATAATAAAGTATTCTGACTCATTCCCCTTCATAATTAATTTATCTTGGTCGATCATCCAACACCCGTATGCTCTACCAACATGAAAGGGTTGGGCTAGTACTCAGAAAGGTGTTGGATTTGCTAATCTTACAAGTGATAATCTAATAAAAGTTTACCCCAACCAACCAACCGGCGTTGTTTTCGATAGTCACTGAGGAAGTTTCCTGAAACAGGTGGTGCCGAACTCCCGCTATCAGACTCAGGGGTGGTCAAGCCAATTGAACACTTACCCTTTTGCAATCTGGGTGGCTTCAACCTATCATCTAAGAGGTTACCAGTACTATTTCCGGACTTTTGATATCCTTGTTTTTAGCCTAATAATCAAGAACATCTAAAACACTTAAAATTTACCAAGAACAATTTCAAAACGATCTCACAAACAGCTACTTTTGACTTACACTTTTTATCATCCAAGCACTATTTGTTTGACTCCATAAGGCACTGGTCTTGAAACTTACATGTATCATCTAAATCTGGACCATATGTCCTTGTCATTTGTTTAAAATTATTTTGTGGATGCTTTATTTAAATTCTAAGTCAAAGTATATTGTTCATCTTTTAAATTGTGTCTTGCAATTTTGCAACATGGATTGCGTGTTCAATTGTGATCTCTCATCATTAAAAAACTCCTAAACAACACTCATCCGCATCACCCCACACGTTTAAAACACTTAAAACATTGAGCCATAGTTAACTCTCTGTAGGGACTACCCCCCTTGTCTTCGTTAGGAGTTAGCCTAAACGGAGGAGCTGGGATTCAGGTGACAGTACCTGGCTCATTGCTTGCCCCCAAGGCCACACTTCTCCCCACTTCCAGTGAGGGAGACAGCTTTCGAAATATTTCCGCTGCTGGTGTGCAATCTGGCGGACAACAATGCTTACTTGTTGTTTAGATTAGAAGTGGTTGGTTACTATTAACAGGAGGTTCTTGAATATACTCGTTGCTCATACCCTTACTCCATGAAGTATTGACTTGTCCATTCCCTTATTCTAGGGCTTTTGCTATCCATGGCACCATTAGTCATTCCCTCCGTCCATCCGTTACCTTCCAGTTTTGGTTTTATCCCGACTCACACCTTAGCTAGTGATCTTGAGGACTTCCCCCACCTAGACCTCTATATTGGATAGATTCCCAGTTTACATTGTGTCTCGACTCTGGAGTGTGTGATTTTAGTCACAGTGGTTCTTCTCCTCTAGTCCTCGAAAACGAGTATTCCCACAAACGGTGTTGCTAAACACTAGAGCATCGGATCTTAAATGCTATATCTAAAGGGATGCTTAGTCAACAGAAACAGTGTTGCTAAACACTAACCATGCTTATCTATATTAGATAGTCAGTGGCCAAGAGACGACCACTCACCCTTTTGTATGGTGTAAGGCCGTTTGCCCCTACAGGGAAAGAGGGTGGTCACTCCATCTCACCTACGGACGGTGGCGGGCGATAGAGGTCATACCGAGTCATTATCTAAGGCCCGCCAGGCTATTCAAGGCACTTGCTCTTGGAGGCTGGCTAGTGAAAATCTATTAAGTGAAATAAATGTGAAATCTTAAATGTAAAAGCTGACACATAATAAATTCCTAAAAGGTTGCTTGTCTAGAGTATATTGGAAGCATTCTCATCACTCTACCCATTTGTGAGACACTGCCATTCCTCGTGTTATCTTCTATCCAGTATATGTCTAGGTGGTCTCCCTGGTTCCTTCATCCGAGAGATTGCAGTGTTGAGGTTGTTGAGTCCTTCCCCTAGCCTAGCCTTTGTTTTTCCACCTTCACCCATGGTTAGCAAATTGTTCAAGTCAGTAAACAAGTATAAACTTGAAAATCTTGTTTTTAGTAGCTAGTTACTTTGATCTAGGCTTACCTTATTTATATTATTTGCATGCTTACGCCAGTCAAACATCATTCTATGCCTTGGTATAGCTACTGATATAATTGAAGGAGCATATCACAACCATTTGTACTTGCAGCAGTAGTTTATCATGGTCTGCATCATTATTTTGATCATTCTTGACCTGGTCAACCCAGTTTGACCAAGTCAACTACAGAGTCCAGGATGAGTTTGGGTAGACAGTGTTCGAGATGCATTATTCATGGCCCATATGTGTCCATTAGATGGTTCAATGCCTCAAACAGCAGTTTCAGATGATGGTTTGATGGATTTTTATGATTATTATTATTTTACGGACCATTATTTTTATTTATTCTGGGCATGGATGAGCTTACAGACGTATCTTTTGATGGTCACATGATGTATGGGTACTCATTCCTAGTGGATTTGAGCATTCTGAACTCATTGGTGCACTTGGTTATCAGTTTCGGGGCCCTTACAGGTGATGATGTGGTCAGATTGCCACTTTTCTCTATTTTGCCATGTAGAAATGGCCTATCCAGCACTTTCATTGAGCTAACACGTTCTCCTAGGGCGCTACAGAGGGAGATGGGGGTCCAACCAGTCGTTATTACCATGTTACCCCATCCCCAGACATTTTGGTACAGTCTGATTTGTGTTTGGGACACTAGGCAATGAGATATAGGCATTTTTGTACTTTTAGAGGTGGTTTTCCGGCAAAGAAATGGCTCATTGAGGAAATCAATTTGGCTTAGTGGGGCAAGGAAATGGCATGAGAATGGTCCGGGATATTTTGATGATGATGTCCACACCTTCTAGCGCTTGTTCCGGCATCAGTGGGGTCCACACGTCCCAGTATTCATTATTTTGGATGTTTTATTGTGTCTTTGAGGGGGGCACGATTTGGTCTTATGGTCACTTTATGATGTTATCTTGTCATATTATTGGTTATTGTGCCATGGGGCCATGTTAGTGAAGGATATGATTACCTCCTAGCCCCACCATGTGCTTATATCATGTGTCTTGGTCACTTATCATGTGGTGCATCCCCCTTGGACGTTTTAGTGAGTGTGCCCCCCTCTATTTGTGAGTTGATCCATGTATTGTATTTCTGGCTCATCTTAGCCGTTGATTATTATTGTTATATCTTTTGATCTCCACCACTCATTTAAAAAATGGTTATGGTTTTGGTCTCTCTCATTCCTATTTAAGAAAGAGACCCCCCTCATTGTAAAGTGACTTTTGGCTCTTGGCTTTTGGAATACAAATAAATATCTTGGAGAATTCTTGTGATCTTGGGTTGAACGCTTGGCTATGGTGATTGAAACTACTTTTCCATTGCACTGAAGTATCTTGGTAGCTATCTTGCATATTTTGTTCCACTATTTCGATTTGCAGGTGAAGGAGGCGATTTGGAGAGGGGCGCATTGGTTTGGGAGACTCACCCTACTACCTTCTGTCAGATCCTGGTTTACACAGGGAGTAATTTTTTCTTTGTACCAATTATTCTCTATCTTTTTACTTCTAGCTTGCATCTACCTTCATCTTTGTTTGTTGATTGAACTTGGTTCCTTGGTTTTGCAGAGAAAGGGCGCACTTGTGGATCTGGGCAATTCGTTGGAGCAAGAAAAGTGACCAAGCTTTCATTTGATCTTTGCGGGAGTAATCCTCGTCATACCGGCATTCATCTTCGTCATCCAGGTACGCTCACAAGGTACGTATTGGGCTCCTTAGCTTACCCATCTGTCAATTTTATTCAAACCCTAACCTGCAAAATCTTATAAAAATTCCCTAGCTCTTACAACTTGGAATTTGGGCGAATGATTTCTGGGTTTTTCACTTAAGACCTAGCCCCAAGTGGGTCCTCAAGGGCGTCACCCTTAGGAGACTCCATCTACCCTAACCCTCTAGGCACTGATCTCTAGCTTTTGCGCCCTCCTTGATTTTGCCCCTTTTCCAGGTTGTTTGAGTTTCATTCTTGGCTTGTGAGCTTATACTCTGTCAGATCTATCATCAAGCCTTGCTAGGAAGCCCCTATCCTTTCAGATCTACTACTTGGAACCACTTTCCATCTTTTGAGTACACGTTTCCAAGGCAGCTAGTTTCAATCATTTACCCTAGCATCTTTCACCTAGATTCATCCTTAATCTCAAGTTACTGTAATTGATATAATAAACGCTTATACCTCATATCCCCTAAGCCGCTACAGTAACTCATTTCCTTAAATCTAGGGTCCATCACTTTTCATGATTGAATATCTTGATCTAGTGCTTGATTTGGATCTCTCTCTCTGAGATTAGATCAGGGTCTCCCCCTTTGCTATCTGGGGCTTGGATAGCAAGAAGCGAAGAGTGCCTCGATTGGCGTGACAACCAATCCATCTTGGGAATCAAGGCCCTCTTGGGTCACCTCTTTAGTTTCCTAGCACCTCTACTATCCTAGATAGGATCACCTTTAGGGGCAACTACAAGTTGTGTGATAATATTTTTGGCGTCGTTGCCGGGGAGGTAGAGGCTTACCTCAAGTGTCTGTGAGTGTCCGTGCATTATTTCATATCTTATTGCATCCGGTTTTATTTCTGAATGGTTACCATTTACATCTTTAAATCATACGTAACCATCTCATTTCACTCATCTCTGCCCACTATTATATGACATATCTTTCGATAGACGAGATTTATAGTTTACCTGGCGACTCCTAAACGTGATTCCGCTAAGGAACAATCCTATATCCTTTCCTACAATCATAAGAAAATGTCTTCTCAAGATAATAATATGTTCGGTATCACCATGGAATTCATGTCAAGCCTGTGTGAGTTGGTCACCAATATGGCAGTACTACTCAAAAATCAAGATGAAGATTTCAAGAATCGTGATGAACAAATGAAATCAATGATGACCAGCATCTATAACAATTCTATTCCATCAAGAGTTGGTACTACTAAATCCCAACAACATAGGCCGGTTGATACCCAACCTAATAAGTCGGCCCATCCTAGTAGTCAACTTGTGCAGAGAATCATCTCTAAACCTCAAAAGCCTTCATCCAAAACAATTTCGAATGGTGGCAATGATTCCAAAAGTAGTTCAGCTTCCTCAGTAAGGAAAAATCTGGATCAAAAGACACAGATAAATCAAAAGGCTGGACCTAAGTCTGAACCTCCTCGCAAAACTAACGTACCTAAAGCAACGCTGTGGAGGAAACAACCAAGGCCTATGAAAGTTAAGAATCCCCCAATTACGAAAACTTATCCTCGAGACCAACCAAGAACGAATGTTCCTGGCAAATTATCTAGCTCATATGCTTTGGTCTCATTGAAGGATCTAATTAAAATTCCATCAGTCAAGTATGATATTATGAAATTTTTGGGATTGGCTGTTGATGAGAAGGATAAGGAAAACCCCTACAACTTGAGCATTGATGTGTCAGGATTTCTAGCTAAAATGAATATGCATGTTCCATTCTGCGAAATTTTCAAAATCCCCTCGTTTAACAAGAGGGCCACCAACCATTTGGGAATCCAACCGAAGAAACAAACACTAAAACAAGTTTCGGTTGAACCTAAAGACTTCCCTGTCATGATCCAAAGTGTATCTGGTGACAACTTTGGTGGATGTCCGCCCTTTTATATAGCTCTTGAGGTAAATGGGTTGATATTGCATAATTGCATGCTGGACTCTGGCGCTGAGGTAAATGTTATGCCACTCAGAGTTATGGAACAACTTGAACTAGTGCCTACAAGGCCTTTTAGAAATGTGTGCGGCATGGATTCTAGAACGGTAAAACCCATTGGGGTAATTGAAAATTTGCCTGTTAGATTAACCGCGTGTTCAAGTATCAAACTAACCATGAATATCCTGGTTCTCGATGTCCCTAATGTTTGGGGAATGTTGTTATCTAGGGAATGGTCAACTAGACTGGGAGGAAGTGTTCAGATGGATCTTACATATGCCACGATTCCAATTGGAAATGATTCATCTATCACTTTATTTAACGAACCACCTATGCAAGCACATGTAGAAACACTCGATCACTTATTTAATGAGGCCATGTATTCAAGCGATGAAATTGGGAACTTTATGGTGTTGGCTAATTATTGGGAAGATATAAAACAACATCCATTCCCACCATATCAAGTGTGGAAGATGCACTTTGACAGGGCTCGATCTCGACATGGTGCAGGTGGTGGTATTGTCCTAACCTCGCCTTCCGGTGAAGAAGACCTATATTCCTTCCATCTGGAATTTGATTGTACAAATAATGTGGCTGAATATGAAGCTTTACTCTTAGGTTTGGAGATTGCCCGAGAAAAGAATATCAAGTCTATAACTGTCATAGGTGATTCCGACCTTATTGTATCGCAAGTTAAGAATCAATTTGCTGCTAAGAATAAGAGACTTAGGGATTACATAAATGTAGTTTGGGACACCATTGAATGTTTTGATGCCTTTGGAATTAAGGCTGTCCCACGAGATCAAAACACTATGGCTGATGAATTATCGTACCCTCCAAGCCCCTGAATCTTTATCTCAAATAAATTGTAAAGTTGAAGTCTTGTTTAGACCCTTTGTTCCTGATAACCAAGAGTATTGGCAAGTCTTTGATGATGATGCTCAAATCATCCAATTCCTAACTACTTCTCAAACCCCCATGATTAATTTTGAGGATCAATTGAAGGGCGGTTCTGTGGAAGGCATGGACATAACGGAAATTGCTTTTCCTTTGGATAAAAACTTTAATAGACATGATGAATATAAAGGAAGACGATATGAACCAATGGATGAGGTTATTGAAATTAATATTGGTTCGTCTTACTCCCCAAAAATGATCAAAATAAGGAAGAACGCCTCTAAAGAAGAGAGAAGAAAAATTGAGGAATTGATTAGAGAATACAAGGACGTCTTTGCATGGACATACGATGATTTGAAAACTTATGATCAATCTGTTATTGAACATACCATTCCTCATTCCTCTTAAAGGAGCCAAACCTTATCGTTAAAAGCTTTGTAATGTCAATCCAAAATTGGCTCCGTTGGTCAAGAAGGAGTTGGAGAAGATGTTAGCAGCAGGGATCATTAGGCTCGCCAAACATACTACATGGGTTTCGAATCCTGTAATTAAAAGAAAGAAGAGTGGAGAAAAATGAATTTGTATAGACTTTAGAAATCTAAATCAAGCTTCCCTAAAGAACAATTACCCATTACCTAACATCTAAAATTTACTGCAAAGTGTAACGGGTGATGGGATGTTGTCTATGCTTGACAGTTTCTCGAGATACAGTCAAGTGCAAATTAAGAAGGAAGATCGTGGAAAAACAACTTTTACCATGCCTTTGGGAACATATGAATATATTCGAATGCCATTTGGTTTACTGAATGCTGGTTCAACCTTTCAAAGGCCAATGGACCAAGCATTTAATGATCTGATTAGCAAAATTATTGTGATTTATCAAGACAATTTAATTGTGTTCTCCAAAGAAAGGGGTGACCATGTAAATCATTTGAGGAAAATCTTTGATAGATGTCGAACGTTTGGAATTTCCTTGAATCCTAAGAAGTCCACTTTTGGTGTTGACGAGGGGAAGTTGTTAGGTCACGTAGTCTCTAGGGAGGGTATTATAATAGATCTTGAGCGAGTACAAGCAATTCAAGTCATTGCTCCACCACGTGATGTCAGTTCCCTGTGATCCTGTTCTGGAAAAATAAACTTTGTAAGGAGATTTATTCCCAATTTAGCCGAATTGGTAAAACCCTTAAATGCTTTACTGAAGAAAGATGTGAAATTTATCTAGGATAAGAAGTGTGCCGCATCATTCGAATCACTAAAGAAAGCCATTTCCACTGATCCCGTGCTAGTGTGCCCCAACTACAATAAGGAATTCATGATTTACTCATATGTATCTGAGGATACTATAGTTGGTGTATTGTTGCAACAGAATGAAAACAACCATGAACAGCTTGTTGCCATTATGAGAAAAAATCTTAGAGATGTTGAATTGAATTACACAACCACCGAGAAACAAGCTTATGCTTTGGTTAAGTCCTTGAAGCACTTCAGAACATATATCGGGTATTCAAAGATATTAGCTTATGTCCCATATCAGGCAGGTAAATATGTTCTATCTCAACATGATGGTATTGGGGTTAGAGGAAACTGGATCTCTAGAATTCAAGAATATGATATCGAGATCAAACCAATCAAGATAGCGAAGGGACAAGGTTTAGCTCAACTTCTAATTGAAACAAAAGCTCAATTTGATGCTAACCATGAAGAAATGGACACGAGCAATGCTATGGTATTTATTATTGATGAGGAACATGAATGGTATAAGGATATTATTTATTATCTCAATTATCTATCATGCCCTGACCACCTATCAGATCATCAAAGAAGAGCTCTGAGGTTAAAGGCGTCCAAGCACTTGTTGACAGAAGCTAGATTTGGATGGAAGAATCCAGAAGAGATTATTTTAAAATGCATAAACCCTGATGAGTCCCAAAAGATCATAACTGAAATGCATGCAGGATTGTACGGGGGCCATTATGCACCCAAAACCACGGTTGCTAAAATCATGCGAGCTGGATATTATTGGCCAACACTATTTAAGGATGTGCATGTCTTTGTTAGGGTCTGTCAAGAGTGTCAGTGTTTCTCAGGAAAACCAATATTGCCTACCCTCCCTTTATCCCCAGTTATCAGAGAAGCCCCCTTTCAACAATGGGGAATGGAATTTATTGGCCCTTTTGATCCGAGTTCATCCAATGGGTATAAATATATCCTGAACTGTACTGATTATTTCGCCCATTGGGTCAAAGCAATCCCTACTAAAAAGGAAACCGCAGAGGTGGTAGTCAAGTTCCTAGAAGAGAATATAGTTTCCAGGTACAGTTGTCCTTTGAAAATCACGACGGATAATGCTAAAGCCTTTAGCAAAGTAGAAATGTCCACATTTTGCTTGAACCACGGAATTACCTTGTCTCATTCTTCTAACTACTATCCCCAAGGAAATGGCTTAGCTGAATCAAGCAATAAGAATCTAATTCAGCTCCTGAAACGAATGGTTGGTGAGAACAAAAGAAGTTGGGATAATAAGCTTAAGTATGCTCTCTGGGCAGATAGAACAATCGTTAAAAGAATAACTGGCAAAGCCCCTTTCGAATTAGTTTATGGCCAGAACTGTAGATTGCCCATAAATCTTCAAATTCATGTTTATGAGTTACTACAACAATGTTCTTCCGATCAAGAAGCCATGCAGGCAAGAATTGACAAATTGGTGGAATTGGATGAAATTAGAAGGGAGGCATGGAATAGGATGCTCATTGAGCAAGAAAGGGTGAAAGGCACTTTCGATCAGAGCACTCGTAATGATACTTTCATTGTTGGGGATATAGTGTTACTATGGGACAAATTTAAAGAGAAGTCGGGAAATCATGCTAAACTGGAAAAGCTATGGATGTGTCCTTATAGAATAATTAAGGTAGTCGGGAAAGGATCGTTTGTCTTGGAAACCTTGGATGGTGAGGTAGTTGAGTTTCCTGTAAATGGGAGGTTATTAAAACATTACTTCCCTCCCATAAACCTTGAATGACTTTCCTGTTTAGTTTAGAGTAGGTAGGTCTCTGAATAAGCTCAGTTGAGCAGTAGTTAGTATTTTCTGCCATTGAATCTGGCATCTTGCTTTTCTTTTCTTCGCCAATGAGTCTGGCCCTTTTTGTCTTTTTGTTTTCCTAAGCTTTCTTTGTTCCCTGCATCAAAATAAAACTTGTTAGTTGTTAGATCAACATTTTACTTTCATGCATCTTCTTTCAACATTTAATAATGTAACAGAATTTGATTTTCTATCTTAGATTAGAATTTTGTTTCAGTTCCAATATTTTATTTGTATACCATACATGTTGCTCGGGTAGTGTCTGTTTCCATGTGCGAGGGAACAGGTACATTTTGATGATGAAGCAGATCGATCGGGTGCGGGATTGATGATTGATGCAGTGAGTGTTGGGGACCAGAGATTTATGAGGTTCTCAAGCACTCTCTCCCTTAGAGCACTTGTCCCAGCCAGAGCCAGATGTTATCACATCCATAGTAGTCGGGCTACCATGATTGTAGAGCAATTTCTTGTATATTTCTGAGCCAGTCCTTTACACCTTTTTTTTATGACATCAACCTAAGATGAGCAGCATTTTGATGATCACTCACATATATTCAGTGGATCCAGAGTTTGCATAGTTACAGTCTCATGCCAAGACTGAGCCCCATGACTGAGATACTAGAATTCCGTAATTCCGAAAGGAAGGATTGTCAAATATCCCGTAATTCCAAAAGGAAGGATCACCAAAGTTGTTGGACTAGAATCTAGTAATTCCGAAAGGAAGGATTGTCCAAGATCCCGTAATTCCGAAAGGAAGGATCACCAGAGTTGTTGGACTAGAATCCCGTAATTCCGAAAGGAAGGATTGTCCAAGATCCCCTAATTCCGAAAGGAAGGATCACCAGACTTGTTGGACTAGAATCCCATAACTCCGAAAGGAAGGATTGTCCAAGATCCCGTAATTCCGAAAGGAAGGATCACCGAAGTTGTTGGATTGAATCCCTAATTCCGAAAGGAAGGATTGTCCATGATCCCTAGTTCTGAAAGGAAGGATCACCAGATGTTGTTGGACTGAATCCCTAGTTCAGAAAGGAAGGATTGTCCATGATCCCTAGTTTCGAAAGCAAGGATCACCAAATGTTGTTGAACTTGATCCCGTAATTCTGAAAGGAAGGATCATGTTGGTTGTTGATTGATGTTGGTGTTTCAGTATTTACGTACTGAAGATGATGATGATGATACTTCAGCTCTGTACTGAAGATGATGATGATGGTACTTCAACTTTGTACTAAAGATGATGATGATGATGATTCAGCTTTGTACCGAAGATGATGATGATGATGATGATACTTCAGCTTTGTAGTGAAGAAGATGATGATGATACTTTGACTCTGTACTGAAGATGATGATGATGATACTTCGGCTCTGTATTGAAGATGATGATGATGATACGTCGGCTCTGTACTGAATATGATGATGATGATACTTTGGCTATGTACTGAAGATGATGATGATGATTCTTCAACTCTGTACTGAAGATGATGATACTAATGATGATGATGTTCCAGCTTCGTGCTGCAGTTGATGATGTTATAGCAAGTCGTTCAGTTGCTGATATTGATGTTGTTGAAGAACTTCCAATGATTTATAGATGTACCATCCAATGTTCCAGATGATGTTGTTGATGGTGCCTCCTCCTCCCTCCTTCCGATGATGTTGTGTAGAGCCACACCTGTTGTTGTTGATGTCAGTAGAATACCCTTCTTGTTAAGGGGGAGTGTTGAAATAATGTAACTTCGAAGAATATTCTACTTGTATTACTCCTCCTTTGGGAGATGTCTTTCATGTAAAAGTCAAGAGGTAAAACCTCCATTGTAAGTCAGGTCATTAGTACCCAAAAGAACGTAATATAAATATTATTTGAGTCTCCCTAGAGAGGTCGGCCCAGTTAAGTTAGTGAGGCCGACCTAGTTAGGTTAAATGTCAAGTAAAAGGTAAAGTATAAATAGAGAGTGTTTCCTCTCATTTGTACCATTCACTCACTCAAGCATTGCGCATTAGAGGAGAGAGGAAGTTTGCGAAGGAGGAGGAGGATTGCTCTTGGCTCTAGAGTTTGGTTTTGTCTCTCTTCTTTATGAGACTTATTTCTTTGGGGCATTGTACTTTGGTAATCTATATTGAGGAAGTTCTTGTTGGGTTTTCTTCCCCTTGAGGGTTTCCCAGGATAAATTGTTGTGTACCTTGTGATTGTGTGTCTTTCAGAGATCCTATTTATGTTGTTATTGTGAATATGTATTAAATGCTAATGAAGTAGGAATATAACTTATTACAGCATATAAATTTAACACACCAATCATTTAAAAAGTGGTTAGGGTTTTGGTCTCTCTCATTCCTATATAAGGAAGAGACCCCCCTCATTGTAAAGTGACTTTTGGCTATTGGCTTTTGGAATACAAAGAAATATCTTGGAGAATTCTTGTGATCTTGGGTATGGTGATTGAAACTACTTTTCCATTGCACTAAAGGATCTTGTTAGTTATCTTGCATATTCTATTCCACTATTTCGATTTGCAGGTGAAGGAGGCGATTTGGAGAGGGGCGCATTGGTTGGGGAGACTAACCCTACTACCTTCTGTCATATCTTGGTTTACACAGGGAGTAATTTTGTCTTTGTACCAATTATTCTTTATTCTTTTACTTCTAGCTTGCATCTACCTTCATCTTTGTTTGTTGATTGAACTTGCTTCCTTGGTTTTGTAGAGAGAGGAGGACGCACTTGTGGATCTGGGCAATTCGTTGGAGCAAGAGAAGTGACCAAGCTTTCAATTGATCTTTGCGGGAGTAATCCTCGTCATACCGACATTCATCTTCATCATCCAGGTACGCTCACAAGGTACGTATTTGGCTCCTTAGCTTACCCATCTGTCAATTTTATTCAAACCCTAACCTGCAAAATCTTATAAAAATTCCCTAGCTCTTACAACTTGGAATTTGGGTGAATGCTTTCTGGGTTTTTCACTTAAGGCCTAGCCCCAAGTGGATCCTCAAGGGTGTCACCCTTGGGAGACTCCATCTACCCTAACCCTCTAGGCACTGATCTCTAGCTTTTGCGCCCTCCTTGATTTTGCCCCTTTTTCAAGTTGTTTGAGTTTCATTCTTGGCTTGTGAGCTTATACTCTGTTAGATCTATCATCAAGCCTTGGTAGGAAGCCCCTATCCTTTCAGATCTACGAATTGGGACCACTTTTCGTCTTTTGAGTACACGTTTCCAAGGCAGCTAGTTTTGATCATTTACCCTAGCATCTTTCACCTAGATTCATCCTTAATCTCAAGTTACTGTAATTGATATAATAAACGCGTATACCTCATATCCCCTAAGCCACTACAGTAACTCATTTCCTTAAATCTAGGGTCCATCACTTTTCATCATTGAATATCTTGATCTAGTGCTTGATTTGGATCTCTCTCTTTGAGAGTAGATCAGGGTCTCCTACTTTGCTATCTGGGGCTTGGATAGCAAGAAGCAAAGAGTGCCTCAATTGGAGTGACAACCAATCCATCTTGGGAATCGAGGCCCTCTTGGGTCACATCTTTAGTTTCCTAGCACCTCTACTGTCCTGGATAGGATCACCTTTAGGGACAACTACAAGTTGTGTGATAACAGGTACCATGATAGCCTTTCATTTAATTATGCAAAGTCTTATTTTATCAGCTCATGGTCAATGCCACTGCAACTACTGGCCCTGGATACAAAGCCCCCTCCTATAATGCACTTAAGGGGAAAGAGCTAGATGGGGAACTCGAGTGTGTTAAGGAACAATTGGTGACCATTAAAAAGCTATGGAAGTTTACAGATTGCACAGTTTTGTCTTATGGGTGGACAGATCAATGGGGAAGAACAATCATTAATTTTGTTATAGCTTTCCCTAAAGTAACCATGTTCCTAAGATCCATTGGTGCATCCTCGTATGTAAAGGATGCACATTTGATTTTTTCATTGTGGGTTGATGTTGTGGAGGAAGTTGGGGTAACAAATGTTGTCCAAGTAATCATGGACAATGCTACAAATTATGTAGCACTCATAAAGTTGTTGTCTGCAAAATACCCCACTATTTTTTGGTCTCCATGTGCTGCCCATTGCATAGACTTGATGCTGGAGGACATCGACAAGATGGAATGGGTGCAAGTTGTTGTGCAAGAGTGCAAACAAATAACCAAGTATATTTATAACCATGCTTGGGTGTTGATCCTTGTGAGGGAATACATATAGGGTGAACTCAATCGCCCTGCTATCACATGGTTTGTCACAACCTTTCTTTCCTTCCAAATCCTTTTGAATGAGTAGCAAGCTTTGAGACGGATGTTTTGTAGCTAGGAATGGATATTTTGGAAAGATAGCACAAAGCCAAATGAAGTTGATGTGAAGCTGTCTCTCTTAGGAGATGGTTTGCAGCAAAATGTCATTGAGATTGTCAGCTTCACTGAGCCACTTGTGAAAGTCTTGAGGATCGTGGATGGAGAGAAACCTGCAATGGGATACATCTATGAGGGCATGGATAGGGCCAAAGAGGCCATCAAGACTTTCTACAAGGGGAATTCATTAAAATATCTCTCTCAATTCAAGCTTATTCTATCACCCAGATTCTAACATTCAAAGAGATCAGGAGGTGATGAGAGGTGTCATGATATGCATTGAGAAGATGTTCCCGGATCCAGAAATTCAGGACAAAATCAACATGCAATGTGATATGTACAAAGAAGCATCTGGCATATTTGCATTCAGCTCAACCCAGAGTCTCAAGGACAAGAAAATGCCATGTAAGATTCAATTTGTAAAAACTAAATTGTTAGAATTTAGCTTGTAAATTTGTTAGTTGTCTTTTTCAATTTTGGCATTGAAAAACTTGTAATCGTTGTTGTTTTTAATTTTTACAGCCCATCAGCGGATAGATTGTGGCTCTGAGGTACCAAAATTACAAGAATTCGCAATCAAAATTCTAATTCAACCCTGCAGCACTTCAGATTGTAAGCGCAATTGGTCAGTATTTGATCACATCCACAACAAAAAGTAGAACATGTTGGAGAATAAGAGGTTGGAGAAGTTGGTTTTCATCTACTACGACCTTTAGATGCTCACAAAACAAATGCAACCGAAGGACCTAGATCCAATTTTATTGGATGATATTGATTTTGAGTCTAAGTGGGTTGTGGAGGAGGAGTTCCCTGACGAATTGAGTTGGCTTGATGAAGAGACACAAGATCTCTCTAGTCTGCTGCCATCTCAAATGGAAACTCCAAATATGAAAGTTTTCTGATATTTTAACCCAACCTGGTTTCCAAGTCAACTTGCCATTGTTTAATGCCCAACCCAGTTTTTCTTGTTGGCTGGAAATGACATGTTATTTTCAGACTTTAAAAAAATAGTTAAAAATCAATATAACAGGCAGAAAATTAAATACTCATGCACACCATAAATAATTTCTGACTCATAAATTTTTGGCCAATAGCCCTAGAAAAACCCACAAGGGGAAAACCAGTTAGAGAGAGAGAATTTGTATTTCTTCAGTTAATCTTCAGTACAGAAATTTACAGTCAAAATTTACTTATCTCAACTATAAAAATAATCACCCAGAAGCTGCCTCGATTTTTGTGCCAAACTGTTGTCTCGATTCTTGTGCCAATCCACTGCCTCAAATTCTGTGCCAAAAACACCTCGATTTCTGTGCCAAATGCCTCGAAATCTGTGCAAAAAATCAGTCTCGAAATTTGTGCAAAAAGTACAGTCCGTACAGACTGTACGGACCTCAAAATCTGTGCCTAAATTTTCTCAGAAAACTGTGCCCATATTTCTGCCTAGAAATGCGTGCCCTGACTTGGGAAATGTGCCTAGCTGCTCTCCTCGAATTCTGTGCCTAGAATTCTATTGTACTGTGCCTCGAAAATTGTGCCAATGTTGTACTGTACACTGCCTCAAAAACTGTGCTGCTCATTTAATGCTCCATGAGCTGCCTCGAAATTCGCGGCCTTCTCTCAGCTCTCTTCTCCTTCACTTCTCTTCTCAAGAATGAATCTCATGTTTGCCTTCTCTTGCCTTTTTGGTGAAGACCCTAGGGTAAGTGAATGGAATTCTAATCCAACGGTTGAGATTAGCTTAGATGAGTGGATGAGATTAAATGCTCATTAAATCTCATTTAAAAATAATTTCACTCACTTCACTTAAATTTTTCCAAAAAGTGACTTTATTCTCTAAAGTCAAATTAAATGCTTATCTCAAGTCATTTAATGCAAGGGTCACTTTATTTCCCCCTTTTAAGCATAGTTTTAAAAATCGCCAAAATCGGAATCGGAATCGGCTGATTCGCCGATTTATGGTACGGCCGGCTCAAACCGGTTTCCAAACCGGATCGGTGGCAAAAAATCGACCGGAAAAACCGATTTATGTAAAAAATCGGTCCGGGTAGACAAATCGGTCCAGTTAGACCGATTTACGTAAAAAATCAGCCGGGCCCGTGGGGCTTTAAACACTGTTTTTTTTTTTTAAGTTTTCTTTTTAATATTTAAAATTTTAAACCTAAACTAGTTACTAACCTACCCAACCCGACCCATCCCAACCTACACTCACTACTTTACACTTATCACTGAAGTTAGCAGCCGTGTGGGAGTATCCGGAGGCTGGAGCAGCCGTCGACTTGTGGTCTGTGTCAACCCTGTGAGTCGTGACGGGCCCTGTTAGTGTTACCTATGCAGTGATCGTGAGCTAGACAGTGGAGGTTTGGAGCATTGCGGTGGAGTTTAGGCCCTGGGGTGGGTGCGATGGTCTGGTGGTGCCATAGGAGACTCGGGGAGACTCGGAGAGGGCTATGCAGTGTGTGCAACTGCACACTGCAGAGTGCAGACTGTGCAAGCCTCAAGGTATTTCAAATTATGAATTTCAGACTGTGCAGTGTGCACTGCACACTTGTTTTTTTTGTTTTTTCTTTTCTTTTTAATTTAATTTTAAAGTTTACTGTTTAATTTAATTTTAAAATTTTTAATAAACATAAAGCAAAATTTGTAAACATAGGTTGTCCAAACCTGCCACGATTTCGCCCAGAATTTTTAGAATCTCAAATAACAGTATTAATCCTGGAAAATGTTGTTTTTCTTAAAAAAATTAAATATTTTATGTATTTTTGAGCAAACCGATTCATTAAATTCAAATCAACCGATTTATGACCGATTCATTACCGATTCCGATTCCGATTCCGAGTTGACCCTCGACCGATTCCGAGTCCGATTTCGATTTTTCTAACTTTGCTTTTAAGTGACTTAGGAAAAAGTCACCTAGGGAACACTTTCCTAGGTACAAAAATCAACACTCCCTCTTACCGAGGAAGGTGTTCTGCACCACTCCCAACTTGTCTCTGAAGCAGACAAACTTGCCCCTCCCCAAAGATTTCATCAGAATATCTGCAACTTGCTCATCTGTGGAAATGTACTGTAACTCCGCAGCTCCTCTCTAAACATAATCTCTGATGAAGTGGTATCTGATCTCTATGTGCTTAGACCTGTCATGGAAAACTGGATTCTCAGAGAGCTGGATGCAACTCTGATTGTCACAGTAAATCACCGTAGGTCTCAGCTCTTGATCAAATAAATCAACCAACAACTTACGAAGCCACAGTGCCTCGCAAGTAGCCTGACTGGCTGCCATATACTCAGCCTCAGCAGAACTCAAAGCAACGGACTTTTGCTTCCGATTGAACCACAACACTGCTGCCGAGCCCAAACTGAAACAACAACTGGAAGTGCTCTTCCGACCATCACACTGCCTGCACAGTCTGAATCAGTGAAACCAACCAAACTGACTCACCCGAACCCCTGTAGTCCAAACCATAGTCCACTGTCCCTGCAAGGTATCTCAACACATGTTTCGCGGCTACCCAATGCACACTCCTAGGCTCAAACATGAACTGACTAAGAGAGTTCACCGCAAAACATAAGTCTGGCCTGGTGTTGACCAGATACATCAATGACCCAATGAGCTGACGGTATAGTGTAGGATCCACCAACTTACCCTCATAAGCATGAAGCTTCCTCCAGTTGGTGATCATAGGTGTGGACATTGGCTTGCAATCCTCCATCTGAAATCTCCTCATAATATCTACTGCATACTTTCCCTGTCCCAGGAAAATATGACCAGGCTCCTGCCAAACCTCCATCCCCAAATAATAGTGCATCAACCCAATGTATGTCATCTCATACTCTGTAGCAAGGTCTCTCTTGCAATGTGCAATGAGATGCTCCTCCCCAATGATAAACAAATCATCAACATATAACAAAAGAATGAGAGGATCTCCACCAACCACAATGTAGTAAAGGTTGGGATCAACCTCACTCTTCTGAAAACCCATCGATGTCAAATACGCATCAATCCTAGAGTACCAAGCGCTAGGAGCTTGCTTCAATCCATACAAGGCTTTCCTCATCCTGCACACATGAGAATCTCTCCCATGAATCTCAAAGCCCTGTGGCTACTCTAAGTAAACCTCCTCCTGCAGAAGACCATTGAGAAATGCGGTCTTCACATCCATCTGGTGGATCTTCCAACCCATCTCTGCTGCTAAAGAAATCACTGCGCTGATGTAAGAATAACGAGCAATCGGCACAAAGTTCTCATCATAATCAACTCCCTCTATCTGTGAAATCCCTCGTGCCACAAAACGAGCCTTGTACTTCTCCACACTGCCATTTGCAGCATGCTTCACCTTGTAGATACACTTTGAAGTCACAACAGACTTCCCCTCTGGTCTCGGTACTATCTCCCATGCATCATTCTTCATGATGGAATGGTACTCTTCCATCATGGCATCTCTCCAAACCTGATGCTGAGAGGCCTCCTCAAATGTGGAAGGCTCTGAATCATGAAGACTCGCAACTAGAGCCATGCCCAATCTATCCGGCATCACTACTGTCCTGACCTCCTCCTGGGGCCTACCAAATGCCTTTGCTTCCTCCAAGGTATCACGAAGCCATTTAGGCTTCCTCTTCCTTGAAGGCTCCTCCCAAACTAGTCTCTCCTCATCTAAAGAACTGCCAGAAGCAGATGGTCCAGCAACTTGTGGACCAGTAGCCCGTGAACTAGTCCCTGGTGAACATGTAACCTAAGAACCAGAACCTATCCCTGGAGTACCTGCTGGCTGAGCCGCTGAACCACTGAACCTGTAGAACCTGTGCTTGTAACCTGTGGCCCAGTAACTCCGAAAACCTGTGAACCTGTGATCTGTACTGAAGATCCCTTTAACACCTAAGGTGTGGAAGCCGATGGCTCCCCATGCTCCAACTCTCAAGACTTCCTGAAGGCTCTCTCCTCAAATCTCACTTCTCGCCTCACAACAACCTTCTTCTGGCCAGGAAGATAAATGCAGTAAGCCTTCGAAGTTTCGTCATAGCCCACAAAGATGCCTCTCTCTGCAGTGGGATCAAACTTTGTCCTCTTCTCAGAAGGGGCATGAGAGTAAGTCAAGCAACCAAATATGCGAAAATGACCAACCTCAGGCTTCTTGCCTGTGAACATCTCCTCAGGAGTCTTCCTCCCCAAGGCACGGTGGGGACTCCTGTTCTGCAGGTAAAGTGCAGTACTGCAAGCCTCTAGCCAAAGAAAGAAAGGAAGACTCTGATCATGAAGCATAGCTCTCGTTGCTCCCACAATAGCCCTGTTCTTCCTTTCCGCTACTCCATTCTGCTCAGGAGTGTATGGAACTGTCAACTGTCTCTGTATGCCCTCCTGTCTACAAAACTCATTGAACTCATTGGAGGTATACTCACCCCCATTGTCCGATCTCAGGACCCGAATCCTCCTCCCTGTTTGATTCTCCACAAGAGCTTTGAACTCTTGGAAGATCCTCAATACTAAGGGTGACTTCTTGCTCCTCAAGAAGTAGATCCAGGTCTTCCTGGAATAGTCATCAATGAAAGAGACATAATACTCAAATCTAGTCAAGGAAACTGATGACATAGGACCACATATATATGTATGGATCAAATCAAGTACTCCTGCTATTCTGTTGTCACTGCTCGGAAAAGCAATCTTGGTGTACTTTCCCAAAACACACCCCCTGCAAACATCACTGTGCTCTGTGTTGAACTCTGGTAAACCTGTAACCATACTCCTCAACAATCTCAAAGTTGGGTGATGCAAGTGGGCCATCCTCCGATGCCATAGTTCGCAGAGCTCACTGTTGCTGCTGTGTGCCAAAGCATGCTGCGGCTGAAATAAGAGCTTGTATAGCTTTCCACATCTAACCCCAATGTCCATGGAGGTAGATAGTCCTATAGTCTTAGGGAATACCTACACTCGTCCATCCAAGAAACAAACCCCAAGTCCCCTATCCTCAATGGTGGAAACTGATACCAAGTTCTTTTTCATCCCAGGGACAAACAACACATCCCTCAGAATCATAGGACTCATGGACTCCCTCTGAAAGGTAATGGTCCCATGACCAACTGCTCTGACAATGGTGTCATCTTCCAGTACAACCTCCACATCTACACCTGTCTGTGAAAGCTTAGAGAACATCTCTTGAGCACCTGTCATGTGACTCGAAGCTCCGCTATCAATATACCAAGTGCTAGTGGTGGATGCACCCATCTGATGGCAAATCAACAAAGAATACTCCATCTCCATATCCAAATCAGTGCTGGTAACTATAGAGGCTCTCTCTCTCTCAACATGTCCAACACAAAGAGAAAACTCTCTCTGAAATCTCTCTCCAAAATCATCAACTTCCACTGAGGCTGCGGTCTGCTGCTTCTTCTTCTTCTTTGGACACTGTGAAGCATAGTGCCCAAATCCCTGACATGCATAGCACATGATTTTACTCAAGTATTTCTTCTGCCCACCCTGTTGCTGCTTGGGGCCCTTCTTCTTCTTCTTGCCCTTTGTTGTCAATGCCACATTCTCCTCATCCTCCCTACCCTGTGAAGAGCTGCCCTGTACAAGACCTCTCCTGGTCTCCTCTTGTACAAAATCATCCCACAGTCTATCCCAAGAAGGTAAGTTCTCGCTGCCCACTATGGCCTGCACAAAAGCACCCCAAGGCTTGGAAGCCCCATTCACTGTTGTCCGCACAAGCTCAAAGTCAGAAACTACCTCCCCAATTGCTGCTAGCTCATCTCTAACCTGAGATATCCTGGTAAGGTAAGATGTCACTCCCTCTCCACCATTCATCTTTATACCCTTCAACTTCTCTCTTAGAACCATCTTCTGGGTCTCATTAGTACTCTGGTATAAACTAGTCAATGCTGCTCACATTTTAAATGCACGGTCCTTACCTAAAATGTGGGGAATGATGTGGTCTTTAACTGCATCTAAGATAATTCTTCTAGACTTACAGTCTTTCTTATTGAAGGCTGACAATGTAGCTGCATCTGTAGCAGCGGGAATCTGAATAGGGTTGGTTGTAGTATTGTTTACCACTTCATCCCATAACTCATTCTCTTCCAAAATCAGCATTATCCTAGCTTTCCATGGAACAAAATTCCCTGTCCCATCTAGCCTATCCTCCAACCTAAGTCTTGTAGCCATCTCAACAAGGTGTTGCCCACTAACAGAAGAAATCACTGAATGTCTAAAATAAGTTTAGTTTTCTACCCCCAAGCTCTGATACCATGAAAGTTTTCTGATATTTTAACCCAACCCGGTTTCCAAGTCAACTTGCCATTGTTTAATGCCCAACCCAGTTTTTCATGTTGGCTGGAAATGACATGTTATTTTCAGACTTTAAAAACATAGTTAAAAATCAATATAACAAGCAAAAAATTAAATACTCATGCACACCATAAATAAATTCAGACTCAAAAATTTTTGGCCAAAAGCCCTAGAAAAACCCACAAGGGGAAAACCAGTTAGAGAGAGAGAATTTGTATTTCTTCAATTAATCTTCAGTACAGAAATTTACAGTCAAAATGTACTTATCTCAACCCCAAAAATAATCACCCAGAAGCTGCCTCGATTTCTGTGCCAAACTGTTGTCTCAATTTCTGTGCCAATCCACTACCTCGATTTTTGTGTCAGAACACTGCCTCGAATTCTGTGCCAAAAATAGCACCTCAATTTCTGTGCCAAATGCCTCGAAATCTGTGAAGAAAATCAGTCTCGAAATTTGTGTAGAAAGTACAGTCGGTACAAACTGTACGGACCTCAAAATCTGTGCCTAAATTTTCCTAGAAAACCGTGCCCAAATTTCTGCCTAGAAATGTGTGCCCTGCCTTGGGAAATGTGCCCAGCTGCTCTCCTCGAATTCTGTGGCCAGAATTCTGCTGTACGGCCCTGCTGTACTGTGCCTCGAAAACCATGCCAATGTTGTACTGTACGGTGGCTCGAAAATTGTGTTTCTCATTTAATGCTCCATGAGCTACCTCAAAATTCGCACCCTTCTCTCAGCTCTCTTCTCCTTCACTTCTCTTCTCAAGAATGAATCTCATGTTTGCCTTCTCTTGCCTTTTTGGTGAAAACCCTAGGGTAAGTGAATGGACTTCTAATCCAACGGTTGAGATTGGCTTAGATGAGTGGATGAGATTAAATGCTCATTAAATCTCATTTAAAAATAATTTCACTCACTTCACTTAATTTTTTCCAAAAAGTGACTTTATTCTCTAAAGTCAAATTAAATGCTCATCTCAATTCATTTAATGCAAGGGTCACTTTATTTCCCCCTTTTAAGTGACTTAGGCAAAAGTCACCTAGGGGAACACTTTCCTAGCTACAAAAATCAACAAAATACACTTGCTTCATAGTTGCTTCAATTTGTCGATGTTGGCACTAGCTCCTCGAGGGCTTATTGTAGGCCTACTCGTGGTTAGGCATGAGACTCGAGTACATGGAGACATTGTTTATTTTGGTTTTCTATTTCTGTTATGAGACTGAATTTTGAACTTGCTACCATTTTTTTATTATAAAATCACTATGGTTTATGGTTTATGGTTTATGGTTAGGGTTTATGATTTATGAACATTATGTTTATGATCACTATTTGTTATGTTGTATTATCATAGTTTATGAGATAATGTTATAAATTATTGCATAGATTGTAGTTTTATAACGTATTGTTGGAATCTGTTTAATACTGAGAGGGGGGATGAATCAGTATTAATGCAATTATGAACACTTTTTAACTTCTTAATCGATTAATCTTGAACTTTAATTATGCATCCATCATATATAAACATTCAACATCACATGAGCACAATACACAAAACACACAGATTTTTACGTGGAAACCCAAACGGGAGAAAACCATTGAATGCTCTCTTATAATAAAATATTACATTCGAGGAAGCACCAACTTCCAAAGTTCTCCAGCACCAACTGGAAGGAGGCACCAATCCCCTGGTTTTAAAAGGCCCCGACCTGAAGGAAGTACCAACTCCCCGATTTACCAACTCCAACTGGAAGGAGGCTACAACCCCTTGCTCCTTGCCCCGTCCTACCGCCCTGATATATATAAGAAGAAGATATGACTTTGTTATTCTTCTGATCCACGCACACTTCTAATAGTCGGTTGTTCTTTATGTTGTGCGCACATTCTGCAACCTTGGGATTTTGCAATTGTTGTTATGTATCATGAACTTTACTTGTATCAACCTATCAGAACATGAATCACCTCACAAGGTGAAACTGGGGGATGATTATCAATATCCCATCAAAGGGAGTGGAGAAGCTTCCTACAGGCTAGATTCCGGCAAATCATTAAAGATGAAAGATGTTCTCTATGTACCAGGATTAAAGAAAAATAGTCTCTCCATCTCAGCATTAGATGCTAAAGGAATGAGGGTTGCATTTGTTGATGGCCAAGTCCTAATGTGGTCAAAAGGAAAGACAATAAATGATGCAACAGTAATTGGAGAGCAAGAGGGAGGCTTGTACAAATTGAAAGGTCAACCAAAACAAGCATTGATTCATGATTCCATGGAACCAACCGAACTATAGCACAGGAGGCTCGCACATGTGCACTATTGATAAACTGCGTTCCTTTCAAGGAAACAATGCTATTAGTGCTAGTTCTCATTTAACTCGTTTTTGCCACTGTTTTCACAAGTGGTGTTTGAATGCCAAGCATGAAGATGTGAAAATGAAGTTATTTGCTATATCTTTGGAAGATGATGCTTATGAATGGTTCAACAAGTTGGAAGCTGACAAGTACAAAACTTATAAACAAATTGAAACAGCTTTCCTTGCAAAATGAGGGGGCATCAAAGAAGACCGCTACCTTCTAGCTGCCTTGACCAACACTAAAAAGAAAGAAAATGAGACGATGGAAGAATTTAACAAAAAATTCAATGAAATTGTGTCAAGACTTCATGCTGATATCAAGCCACCTGATAATTCCATTCTTATGTACTACATGGAGGCTTTTGATGGAGAATTGAAATATCAATTGAATGATAAAGAGCCCACCAATCTGAAAAAGGCCATGGAAATTGCTGAGAAAATTGATAGGAATATGCTAAATTGTGGCAAGTCTCATCTTCCTGGTTTCACTAGGGCAAATGTTCCTATGAAGCAAAATGAAAATAAAGAAAAGACCATTAATGCTGAAATAAAGGATCCTTCAAAGGAACCTTTGAAAGAAATTGCCCAAATCTTAAAAGAAGTTGTTTCAGCTCAAGCTTCCAACATGACTGCCATACAGAACAGGTTGATCTCCATTGAAAGATCTCAAACCAACCAAGTCTTTAGCCAGTATGTGCCCAAGCCTAAGTATGCTCCCAGACCTCAATATCAAAGAAGGGCACCCATTCAAGATCAAAGGACCCCAAATCCTTTGGAAACTGCAAATGCAGTTTCAGAAGAAGTTCCTCCTTTCTGTAGAGCATGTGACAATTTCCATGAAGAGTCTACATGTGTTGTATTTAAATGGTTAATTGAACAAAATCCGTCAAAATCCAGTAGCAGTGTCAGATTAGCAAGCGAGACTGAGAACCAACCTGAATATATCAACATTGTAGGCCAAACTCACCTTGTCTCCAAAGAAACTTGGGAACAAGCAAGACATTACAGTCAAGAGAAGGACAAAGCAACCCATAGATTTTGTGAGATGCCTCCACCAGAGAAGATTCTAGAAATGTCAAGGTTCAAAGGTTTAACTTATCAAAGAAAGGACAATGTTGGAACATCAAAGTCAAATCAGAATATTCCTAAGGTAACACTTTCTCCCAACTCAGAAAATTTTCATGTTGATTTGGCTCATTGGTTGTCTTCTGCAAAGATTCATGTTCCTATTACTGACCTTATCAAAATTCCAAGCTTAAGAGAAGATTTTATAAAGATAATAGATCATCCTGAATAAGAAACAGCTAAGGTTCCAATTGACTCAATGAAAGTAACTCCTACAAAGACTAGAGAAGAGCCTAAGCTTCAAAAGTTAGTCAATCATGAAGATGATCCTGTTATTTTGCATAGCTTGGATCCTAAAAAAGAAGATCACCCTCCTTTCTACATCTCCTTGCTTGTCAATGGTATGCTTTTGCACAACTGCATGCTGGATTCAAGGGCTTCTTCTAATGTTATGGCCAAAAAGGTTATGGATCAAATGGGCTTAAAGACAACTAGACCCTATCATAATGTGTGTGCCATGGATTCAAGGGAGGTTGATACCATTGGTGTCATCCACAATCTACTTGTTAGGTTGGCCAAGTACCCCAATGTCCATTTGACTATGGATGTCTTAGTAATTGATGTGCCAGATGATTGGGGAATGCTTTTATCAAGAAAAAGGGTTGCATCTTTAGGAGGTGACATAAGGATGGATTGGTCATATGCTACTATTCCTGCATCAAAACATTCAATGGTTAAGTTATATAATGAACAGGCTAGAAAACTCCATGTTGAAAACCCACAGAATCTGGCTAATGAGTTTGTGCATGAAACAGACAACTTTGGAAACTATGATATCTTATCAAATTTCATAGCACCCTTTAAGGAAGCATCTAAGGATGAAAAACAAGATGAAGTATGGAGGATGAGTTTTGATGGGGCATGTTCTAGATATGGAAAAGGAGCTGGAATTGTTATAACTTCTCCCTCTAAGCAAACCTTTAAATTTGCTTCCAGACTTGAGTTTGATGCATCAAATAATGTGGTTGAGTATGAGGCGCTTTTGCAAGGGTTAGAAATTGCCAAGGACATGGGAATTAAAATTTTATCTATCAGAGGAGATTCTGACTTAGTGGTTGCCCAAGTTAAAAACATATTTGCTTGCAAAAGTGAAAGGTTGAAAAAGTATAGGAATGTTGTTTGGGACACCAAGGAGTTGTTTGATGCTTTAGATATCATGGCAGTTCCAAGAGAAGAAAACACTGAGGTAGATCAATTGGTTGTAGCAGCTTCCACACTTCAACCAACAGAGGAGTTAATGAAAGGGAATGGGAAATTTGAAATTAACTTCAGACCTTTAATTCCGGACAACATAGATCATTGGCAAGTGTTTGATAATGATAAGCAAATTTTGAACTTCATTCATAATCTCCAAGAATTTTCAGATTGTAAAATCACTTATCAGGAAGAAGGCAAAGAGTATCAGGAGGAAGAGGATCAACCAAGGAACAAAATTCCCAAAAGCATAACCCGGCTAGAGCATCTTTTTGATAGACAAGATGGCCATAAAAAGAAAAAGAATTCAATAAAACCAGGGGAGTTTATTGAAATAAACATAGGAACTGAAACAGAACAAAAAATGATAAAAATTGGTAAAGGAACATCTGAAAAAGAAATAAAAGACTTGATCGATTTGGTTCATGAATATAGGGATGTATTTGCTTTCAACTATGATGAACTTAAAGCATATTGAGAGGATGTTTTTCAACATACAATCCCTTTCAAACCAGATGTTAAGCCTTTTCGCCAAAAATTGAGGCGAATAAATCCCAAGTTGGCCCCCATGGTTTACAAAGAACTTCAAAGAATGTTGGCAGTCGGTATCATTGCTCCAACAAGACATTCCACATGGTGTTCAAACGTGGTAGTTGTCAGAAAAAAGAATGGGGATATCAGGTTGTGTATTGATTTTAGAAACTTAAACTTGGCATGCATGAAAGATAACTATCCCTTGCCCAACATGGACACTTTACTTCAAAAGGTAATTGGATCGAGAATGATGTCCTTGCTTGATGGTTTCTCTAGGTATAACCAGGTGTTAGTAAGCAAAGAGGATCAGCATAAAACTACTTTTACTACACCTTGGGGTACCTTCATGTACCTTAGAATGCCTTTTGGTCTTACAAATGTTGGTGCTACCTTTCAACGTGCTATGGATGTTGCATTTAATGGGTTGATTAGTAAAATTGTTGAAATATATCAGGATGATCTTACGGTGTATTCTAAGGAAAGATCAAATCATGTTGGTCATCCTAGAAAGATCTTTGAGAGATGCAGAAAATATGGCATATCATTAAATCCAACTAAGTCTGTGTTAGGTGTTGATGAGGGCAAATTATTGGGGCATATTATCACTAAGGATGGTGTGAAAGTTGATCCTGAAAGGGTTGAGGCTATTAAAAAGGTTCATATTCCCACCAATGTCAAAGCTCTCCAATCCTTTAATGGCCAAATTAACTTCATCAGAAGATTCATTCATTCCAAATCTCGCAGAGCTAATGAAGCCTTTACAACTTTTACTTAAGAAAGATGTCAAATTTGAATGGACCAAACATGGGAAAGAAGCTTTTTCAGGTATTAAGGATGCTATATCTAGATCTCCTGTGTTGATAAGCCCTGATTATTCAAAAGATTTCTAAATCTTTTCCTTTGTTTTTGAACATACTATAGCTGTAGTTTTACTTCAGAAAAATGACCAAGGCCAAGAACAGCCCATAGCTTTCTTCAGTAGAGCTTTACAGAATTCAGAACTTAAGTATACTATAATGGAGAAGCAAGCTTATGCCCTTGTTAAATCTTTGAAACATTTCGGAATGTATATTGGGTATTCCAAGGTTGTTGGGTATGTTCCTCACACAGTTGTTAAAGACATATTATCTCAACAGAATTGCCTTGGTATAAGGAGTAAATGGGTATCCAAAATCCAAGAGTATGACTTGGAAATTAAACCTACCAAGTTAATCAAAGGTCAAGGCCTTGCCCGCATGATGACAGAAAGCAATGAAAAAGCTGTAGGAATGATATGTCAAAATGATGAGTCAGCACCAGTCATGTCAGAAGAGCTTCAAAGATTAAGTCAAACACAATGGTATTCCGACATCATTTACCCTCTTAACAATTTTGCTTGTCCTGAACATCTAGTTGGTCACAAAAGAAGGTCTCTAAGACTTAAAGCCACCAAGTATTGCATAACCCAGAATGGATTAGGTGTTAGTTTTTCAGAATTTTCAATCTGATCTAAGATCTTAACTAAGAGAATAACATGTATAGCATATCTACAGCATATCAATCATGGACACAATAATGCAAGCACACAAGAGACATAGAGTTTCACCGGGGAAAACCAAGAAGGTGAAAAACCCCGCAGCTTCCTCAGAGATAGATAGAGCAATGATACAACCCAAGTACAAAAGATAGTCCTTCTAGCAGCAGCTTCTCATCCTCCACTAGTGCGCCACTCTCCAATGAGTGTGTGAATGAGAAAGTGAATGATCAAATAGAGTGCCTCCCGCACTCTATTTATACTTGACTTGACTTGCCTAATAACCTTTACTAGGTCGGCCTTAACTTAACCACATAACATAATGCTGACAGGGCCGACCCCCAATAGGGTGGTCTAATAACCCTTTAACCCACATGACTTATACAGAGCCGACCCCAACAAGGTGGTCTAATAACCCATTAAGTATAAGTTACAACACTTACAATATAAATGACGACACTTCCGTATAGAGGAATAATAACATCTCTATAGGAATACAAACACTTCCGTATAGAGGAATAATAACATCTCTATAGGAATACAATATACATATATGAAATACATTCCGAAGTTACAAATACATCAACATTAGGTTGGAGAAATCCTGATGACTTAGTTCTTAGATGTGTTGATGAACCAAATTCCAAAAAGCTTCTGGTTGAGTTCCATACAGGATTTTGTGGTGGGCATTATGCAGCAGATACAATAGCCCACAAGATTCTTAGATCAGGTTACTATTGGCCCACTTTGTTTACTGATGTGCATAAGTTTGTCAGATCTTGTCCCCAATGTCAGTTGTTCATTGGGAAACAGAAGTTGGCAACTTTACCTCTTGAGCCAATAGTTGTTCAAGCCCCTTTCCAACAATGGGGTCTTGATTTTATTGGTCAGTTTAAGGAAAATTCAAGCAATGGTCATACCTGGATCCTTACTGCCACCGATTACTTCACTAAATGGGTGGAAGTTATCCCCACTAAGTATGCAACAGATAAAGTAGTCATGGACTTCCTTGAAAATCACATCATAACTAGATTTGGGGTACCATCCAAGATAACAATTGATAATGGTCCAAGCTTTAGCTCCATGGCTTTCTCTTCATTCTGCTTCAAGTATGGTATAATCCTTTCCCACTCATCCAACTATTATCCCCAAGGAAATGGATTGGCTGAGTCAACCAACAAGACCTTAATGAACATATTAAAAAAGACTGTTGGGGATAATAAGAAGTCTTGGGATTCGAAGATAAAATTTTCTATATGGGTTGACATAATAACACAGAAACGTGCCACTAGGAAAACCCCTTTTCAGTTGGTTTATGGTTTAGAAGCTTCTGTGCCCATTCATATTCAGTTGCCAGTGTATCAGATGTTGCATGATTATGATCCAAATGATGATGGTATGCAGAATACAATTGAGTAGATTATGAAATTAGATGAAACCAGAAGAAAGGCCTTAGACCAGAGTATCAGAAATCAGGACAGGGTTAAAAGGACTTGTTATCACACCATAGTAGCAGGGCTACTATTCTTGCTTAGCAGATATCTGCACATTCCAGAGCTTAGATTTTTTAGAGTTTGGCTATGATGACATTATATTTTGACATCACTCATGATTAGAGTAATGTATTATTCAGACTTATGTTAGACCTTGTGTCAAGGCTGAGCCTTGAGAGTTCAGATTTGATGACCGATGTGACCCTTTATTCCATACAATTTTAGTTCAGTGTCTAGAGATGTATTGCAGCAGTGTTTCAGATGATACATGATGATTATTCTCATGATGATGTTGTATGACCTATGGATTTATGATCATTAACTATTGATTATTATCTTGTTGCTTTAGTCATGTTCACAGCATTAGCTTGATATATAATTCATAAGGTGGCAAATTTTGTAAAACTTAAAATGGACTATCTTGATGATAAACTATAAAATGGACATTTTACTTGCACATTAAGGTTGTCTGACAAAACTCACTGGTTTACTACTTTGCATAGATATGGTCTTTCTTGACACCAGTTGTCTGCTAGCTTAGGCTCCGCTTTCACTTGACTCCATCCATCCATGACTTTCCTTATTTGGCCTTAACACTTGACTTGTCTTACTTGGCTTTCTGATATTGAGGACTTCCCTTTTTACTACCTCTGTGTTTGGACCGCATCCCTGTTTGTTTAGTGTCTCGGCTCTGAGTTGGTGACAGAACTTGCCTTTGGTAAGTTGGATTGTAGGCCTAAATCCTTCCTGTCGGTTGTCCCGATGTTTGCACTGGCACGAACTCCCCCTAGTCACTTGAGATGTTGTTGGCTAAAACTGAAAGCTCATGTACTAGTTGTGGAAACTTATGTAAATTCGCCCATGAAAACTAAAAAGGGCAAGAGCGATGAACTGCTAAAAATACTCCTCGAAGAGTATAAGAAAGGTCCAAAAAAGCAATGGTTCTTAAATTCTATATCTAAACAATTGCTGACCTTATATATATATAAACATGCCCTGGATGCAAGCTGCAATTAGTTGTGCTTCTAGCACACCTGAGATCCGAAGGGTTATGTAGGCCAAAAAGGCCATGAAATGAAATTGAATGATTCTAATGAACTTGGATCAACTTGATGTAGACATGATGCCTAAGTTGAATAAGCACTCTCTAAACAACTTACCCATTTGTGAGGCACAGCCATTCCCCGTGTTTATTTTGTCCAGCACAGAGTCTGTAGCTTCCCCTTTCTCCCAGTCCAAAGTGTCTTTTAGTTGAGTTAGACAAGTCACCCCCTTTGCCCAACCTTGTTCCTAGCCTTCATCCTTAGCTAGCAGTTAGATCATGTCCAATGGGTGAGTCTGTCATTTAAGCTATTGTGCAAGTAAATATAAATAACAACGGAATGAACAAATATGATTAATGCCACTAAATGATGTTATGCTTTAAGTTAAGCTGTGAGTATGATTAGAGGAACATGTCTTAGTCTATTGATGTGATTTATCCTTGGTTATATATTGATCTAGTCAAACCCAGTTTGACTATGGTCATGTCTTGGGATCCGTGATGATGTGGACCATGTATGCTTATGGATGATGATTGATAGTCCCACATACTCTTGATGATGACGCTATATGATGGACATATGATTCAGATGATGATTGATGCAGTTCAGCAGGTTTTATTATTACTTCAGATCATCAGATTATGCACTGTCCACATATGGTGGACCCTACAGCTAGCCCCTCAGGGCAACCCATGGTGTATGAGTACACATTCTTAGTAGATTTGGGTCTTCTGGATCCATTGAGACACTTATCATTCAGTTCCGGGCACTTCTGACAGTGATAGATGCAGTTTTCCACTTGTTGACCAGATTTGGGGCTGATTTCCCAGCCTGAGCAGTAGGGGCCATGAGAGGCCAGTTCACCTAGGGCGCTGTATAAGGAGGGGGTGGTCCACCACTTGATATTACCATTTACCCCCCTTCTGGAGAGCCTAGTGGGCTCAGTTTGACAGCGCAGGTGCCCTAGGAGGCAGTTTCAGCACTTTCACAATTACCGAGGTAGTCCAGAAATGGGATAAAAGGGTCACTGACGAATTCGATTTGGGCAATTGAGGCAACGTTTTGGCACTTGGTTTTCATAGAGGTCTTCCAGGGTGAACCCCCTATCTTCCAGCCAGTTTTCATCATTTGGGGGGGTCCACAGAGGCCACAGGAGGCTTTTTACTGCATGTCTCTCACAGATTTTGAGGACAGATTTGATCATTTGTATTTATTTTGGACATATTATATTATTTTATTGTGCCATGGGGATGAGCTAGCAAGGATTGATGCCTCCTAGCCCCACCATGTGCTTTTAGAGTCATGTCCTAGTCATTTGGGGTGGGCCCATGTATTTTTGCCCCCCTTTAGAGGATGACGTCACCCTCCATGACTCTATTCTAGCTATGACATCACCTTACTATTGACTGATCCATGTGTTATATTGTTAGGCTCATCTTAGTCATTGATTATGTTATGAGATCTTTTAATCTCAACCACTCATCTTTATGTTTTGTAAAATGGTTTTGAGATCTAGGGTTTTGGTCTTTATTATCCTATATAAGGAGGAGACCCCCTATTGTATAGCTCACCTTTGGGCTCTGGAAAACTTGGAATGAAAAGAATATTTTGGAGATCTACTTCTTGGCTTTGATTGGGTTGCTCTTGCATATGTTCTTGGATCTTTTGCTTCTAGACATTGTTTGCTTTTCAGGTGAAATCGACATCAAGAGAGGGAGGCCGAATTGCTTCAAGCTAGCTCAACAATTTGCTTTGTGGGAAGATTGTAGGGGTTGCTCACATCCCCCATGGGCAAGACAACTTCATAGAGAGGAAGTTTTTCAATTGTGCTTTGTCTATTGATTACATTCTTGACATGACATGCTTAGATGTTATGGATTTGTGGATCAAATCTAACTTGATGTAGTTTGATTTACAGGTTTTCATGGGCCATATTTCCTCCTAGGGCTTGGACATTTTCGGTTGAACACACTTGGATCAATCTTGGAATTGTAGCTACGGCAAGAATTCTCCATATGGTAAGAGGCCACAAGCTTTTGAGGTAAGATCTACAAGGTACGTATTGATTTCGCTTGCTATCCATCCTATTGGTCAAAAAAAACTACATTAAAATCAAAACCCTCATTTTTTTGTTTTTCTTAGATCTACTTGGATCTAGCTTGGCTTTTGAAAAGATATTGAAAACCCACCTCTATAGTATCCACGACGATTCGGATCTATAGTTTGGTGTGGATTGGGCTACATTTGACACACTTTTCAAGGCATTTAACCTTCCTTGGGTAAAGTCGCCCTCCTTGGGTTGTTGAGTTAAGCTAGATATAGTACATGGGTAGGTGAGATCCCACTTGATTCATGATCCTCACATTTGATAACCTACCCCTAGTGCTTCACTTCATTGATTTTCACCTTGTGGGCCCCATTCCTCATTTTGAGGGTTGTGCCCTACTTGGGTCAATTTGGTGATGCATGTTCAATCTCAAATCTATGGAGATCTAGCCATTGGATGCCCTTGATTTTCAAGATCCACATTGACAATTGCCTAAACTACCCAGATCTATAATTTGGTAGCTTTTGGATTTGATTTGACACACTTTTCCATGCATTTAGCCCTCCTTGGGCAAAGTCGCACTTCTTGGGGGTTTGAGTTAACCCACATAGAGAAACTGGGTGTTTGAGATCCCACTTGTTTTGAAAAGAGCATACCTTGAAACCTACATTTAGAGTATCACTTTGTGAAGTTCTGCCTTGGGGTATCATTCCTCATTTTGGGGATTGTTGTCCACTTGGGTCACTTAGTGAAACATTAGATCTAGTAAGATCTAACCATCACACCCACTTGATCTCGAAGAGCCTCCTTGGTTTGCATCTTATGTGTCCCGATCTACATTTTGATACCCTTTTGACTCCATTTGCCCATCCATTTCAAGGCACTAGTCCACCTAAGGCAAATCGCACTTCTTGGGATTTGTGTCAATTGCTAGATCCCATATGTGGGTATCTCTAATTTCATCGTAGATCTATAGATCTACTCTTTGCATACCCCTTGGTACCATTTGCACCCTTAACGTCACCTTGTGGGTCCCATTTGAACCACTTTCCATATCCCAAGGAAGTGGGTCCCACTTGTGTATTTCATGGTACTAGATCTTGTCATTTGATCTCGTTATGTGGCCTAAATCATTCATTGGTTGAAACACTAGTCATCCCTTAAGCCTCTTTCAACCATACTTAAACTTCTAGGTCCACCTAACCTTGCATTGGTTTCCGTAACTCATCTTTAACACTTCCCTAGAAACCTTTGCTTTGATCCAATCATCTTTGATTTGCTATAGGGTCTCCCCCTTGGTCTTGATTCATCTCGATCTAAAGTGAAGAGTGCCTTGCTTGTCGTGACTCCCAGCTTGCATTGGGAACCGTGGCATCTCTTGGGTCACCTCTTTAGTTGTCCATCTCCTCTACCATCCCGGATGGGATACCACTAGGGACAACTACAAGTTGTGTGATAACAGGACTTTTGACAGATATGCCAAGCCTAGAGACGTCCAGCCAGGGGATTGGGTTCTTCTTTTATGGGATAAGTGAAGAGATAAGCCAGGAAAGCATGGAAAGTTTGATAGCTTATGGTTGGGACCATATGTTATATTTGAACTAGCAGGGGTTAATTCTTTCTTCCTTTGCACTATGGATGGAGAAAGGTTGACTCTACCAGTCAATGGACAGCATCTCAAGTTGTCCTTCAAAGAAAATCTTCTAATGCCCATGGAGGCAGATTGATAGCAGGGCCATTTCTAAACCTTTGCCTTGCATTTTTGTACATTATGTTTTTTGTATATTATTGGTGTATGTTAGTTTCATTTACTTGTTTTAGTTTATTTTTTAATAATGTTGCAACTTATGTTTCATTTGGCAAAAATATGTGGGACTGATGCATTCTAGTTTTCATGCAGGAACCAGAGATTCTTGGATTCTCGCATACTCTCTTTGATTGAGAGAATCAGATCGAGTACGCATCCCGCAGTTGGAGCCAGATGTTGCCAACTAAGTTGTACTTGGTTGGATTATCAAGCAAGCGGGCAGAGTTGAACATGTCAATGTTCATTTTCGATGATATGATGACCATCAGGGCTTTTTGAGGGCCCTTTTTTTTATTTTTTACCACATGTCCATGGCCCTGCGGAGTTTGTAATAAAATTTACTAGCATGGTGTTTTATGTAAAGGACTTGGTTCCCTAGGACTTCTTGACTAAGCCAAGTATTCCAAGGAGTTTTTCCACTTATTAATTATGTCTTGCAACTTTGCATAACATAATTTTTGAGTTTTTCTCCTGCTCCTCCAAAGCTGGAATGCCTAGTGAGGTTAACGGGCCTTAGGGGGTTATTAAAGTTCATTGGTCAATGTATATGACATGCTAGACATTAATTTTGAGTCATATGGACATGTGTTAAGTCCCCCTAGGTTGTTTCTTAATTTTCGGCGAAAAATATTTTTCCCGTAATTGAGCGATTTTTTAATGGTTTAATTGAAAAGTTGTAATTGGCATAAAAGTTTGGTCTAAAGGTCTTTTGATGCTCGTTTTCTAACTCAGGGCACCCACCTTACCCTTAAACCCACTTTCCATATTTTTCTAGTCATTTATTTTTCACTTATGTCAAAATTTCTCAAAAAAGTGAAAAAGTGGAGAAAAATTAAAAAAAGGAGAAAAAGGAGAAAAAATTAAACTCCATAACTTTGGGGATTTGAAGTCAGAAATAGATCAGCATTATTCTAGGAGTGATTTGGCCTGCAATGTAAGAGTTTTGAGCAGCCCATTTCATGGGATTGACTCCCCACATGAAGGAGGGCGCATTTACCTTTGGCTTGGGCGCATTTGGTGAGTGGGAAGGCCCACAACTCATGGGGAGGTGCAGCTGAAATAGTGCTGCTGTGTTAGCATGTTTTGTGCTGCAATTTAGCAGCCAAAACATAGGGATGGCAGCCCCTATCTCTCCCCATCTCCTCATGCTTGGGCGCCCTCTCTTGCTCTTTGCTCTATAAATTTATGGCAGCTCTGTCCCATTTGGTTAGTTAAAGTTTGGGAGTTCGAGCTTGCACTTGTAATTCGATTTTCTACTTGTCATTTTGCTTAATGAATAAAGAGACTTTGGAAGTCAGTCATGGTGTTGGGCTTTTTATGAGTGGATGAATGTATTGGTTTTAAATGAGGTAACCTGTATTTGTGTTATTTGTTTCTCTTTGCATCAAATCTAGCTTTGGGAAAGATCAGTATTGATTTATAAGGGACGTTGAGTAATTTGTTTATTGCTTAGTCTTTTATTTATGCATATGTAGAGAGCTGATTTAAATGTGTCATTTGTTTACGAGCATTTTCTTTTAATTTCTACTGTGTATTTTTCTAGATTTGATCCTTGTGTTGCAAGTTTGATGTGTTGTGCAGGTTGCTTCAAGTGGATAGGTGGGAAATCTTGCTTGCTTCTCCTACTTTTCTAACTTATTTTGCAGATACAGTCCCTCAGCTCACCACCAAGAAGGCTCCAAGGGTTCTTCAAAGAAAAAATTGATAAATTGATAAAAGCTCTCCATATCTCTTTCTCTTCTACTTTATACTTTCACTTTGGTCACTGGTTACAAGTATAGAGTAATAGTGGTTTGCATTTCAAAGTTTATATTCTGATATATTACTCTAAAAAATCTAATCTATTCCATTTACAAAGTTCACATCTTTAATAGATTAGATCTTTCATTTATCTAGCATTTTACTTTTCCAAACTCGAAAAAAATTGTTAAATCTTGAAAAGTTTAAAAGGTAGTGTTTAGACCTGCTTTAAAGTTTTATTTGGCTGATATATAAGAGCTAGTAATTTGCAGCTCACTGAGTTTGCAAAGATCCTAAGGAGACAAGCCTCACAGCTTGTCTCACTTAGTTAATTTTTTGCATTTTCACTTGGATTTTTACTTAAATATTTTTGGGGTTTTTAGTAGGTGTCTCCAATACACTCTCAAAGTGTTTTTGGGCATCTTTTACTAATGTTTGCTTGCTGGTTTGCAGCAAATGATGAACAGATAAGGGGAGATGCTGGCCAAAAATTGAAGATCCAAGCCATCTGGAGCACCCAAAACTAAAATTTCTTCAAACCGGATACTTTTTTCTCTCTGTTTTTGTAAGCCACTAAGTCATAACAAAATACTGGGGCACTTCTACTGCATTCTAAAGACATTAAACGAGAGCAAGTGGGCTAAACCAGCGCCCACACCCCATCCCCCTAGGGGGGAACTGTGTCGACTCACGTTTTCATGGCATGCAATTTTTTAGCTTAGATTTGCTTTTCAGTACTTTAATAAAATTAACTAGGACTAAAATTTACCTTGTTGGTCCGTTCCATTGGCGGGCCACGAGTTCACTCAGGACCTAGCTTTTTCACAACTTTTTTACAATTTTCATTTTTTTTCTACAAATCCAAAACACCCCCTTGCTTTCCTGAAGTAAGGTTTCAGGACAAGGGCTTGCCCGAGTACTAGCCTGAAAAGAGACTCTTGGGGCTTAAAAAAGTAAAATACTGGATCTAAAAAATTTAAAATTTCCAAGGCTCTTCCCCGTATGCTCTGTGGCCACTGCAGCATAGTCTGAACATGCTGGCACACATCAGAAAGGGATGAGTGACTAGTAATAGGTTCTAACACATCCCAAACAAACCACCTATTTGTGAAAATCCGGCACATTCGTTCATTCTTCTATTGTGGGCAAATTTCTCAAAGGGCGTGGGATAACACTGGATAGCGACCTCCTGGAAACCATTAGGCTATACCCTCGTTTGGTATAGCATCTGAACACCTCCTTGGGACTCCGATCCAGCCCACATGTTTGAGTGAGAAACCACAACTGAATTCCGGACATATTCCATGTACCTTTTGGTATATCGGGAATCCCCCAGCCCTAATAAAAAAGATCACTACCACATTAATATTAAAATAAACCAAGAACGGATTGCACAACAGTATCTTTTCAGTTCAAGCACCTTTTGTGACTCCATTTATCGGCACTGGTCTATCTTGTTATATTTCAATGCTGATGGATATTTTAAAATGAAAATGATGTTGATAAATCATATTTGCTTTATATATATGCTGCATTGATCTTGGTTTACAAAAATATTTCTAACTCCAAGATAGGTTGTTTTGCTTTTCATAGATTAAACACTTAGTTTTATTTTTGCTTTTTAGGGTCCACCCCCCCTTGGTTTCGCTAGGAGTAAGCCTAGATGGAGGAGTCGAGTTTCAGGTGACAGCACTTGACTCTGGCTTGCCCCCGAGGCCACACCAGCGGCTTGAAGACTTCTGCCGCGTTTTCTCAGGTGTGAAACCAGGCGGCAACAGGTTGAAAATGATACTGAAAGGAAGATCAAGACTCTACGATCAGATAATGGTGGAGGATTCACTTCATAAGAATTCAAGGACCTTTGTAGAGAATTTGGGATTAAGAGGGAGTTGAGCACTCCTTACAATCCTCAACAAAATGGCATTGCAGAACGAAAGAACAGAACAATAATGGAAGCAGCAAAGGCAATGCTACATGATCAGGACCTTCCGATGCACTTATGGGAAGAAGCAGCAAGGACAGCTGTGTATGTACAAAACCGTACACCTCGCCGTGTATTGAACAACAAGACTCCCGAAGAAGCTTTCTCAGGAGAGAAACCAGAAGTCAGCCATCTTAGAATATTTGGCTTCCCAGTGTACATACACATCCCAAAGGAAAAGAGAACCAAGCTAGATCCTTCAGGAAAAAAGGGGATATTCGTGGGATACAGCGACACATCAAAATCTTACCGAATATACTTCCCAGGATTCAAGAAGATCGAGCTCAGCAAAGACGTAACTTTTGATGAAGATTCAGGATACAACAAATCAAGAAAATTACCTAATGAAGAAATTTAAGAACCTGAAGTTCCCAGAACCAGAGACACGATTATGGAAGAAGCAATTCAAGAGGATCATGAGGACCGGGACATGACAGAACCACAAGAACCTGTAGATCCACCTCGTGAGAAGAACTCCCACAAAAGAAAACCAGGATGGGCACAGGAAGCAATACAAGATGCAGAGAAGTATGGTGCTCCAGATGGGATGCATAGAGAAAGCAAGAGACCCAGACCATACTCCGGCTATGTGGCCCTACTATGTGACATCATTAATAAAGAACCGTCCAACTATGAGGAAGCAGCAGAGAAGAAGGAATGGAAGGATGCCATGATCGAGGAGTACCAGTCGATTATGAAGAATGATTTTTGGGAGATAGTTCCAAGACCAGTCAGTAAGTCTGTTGTGACTTCGAAATGGATCTACAAGATTAAGCATGCTGCAGATGGTAGCATTGAAAAACAAAAGGCAAGATTTGTGGCACATGGCTTCTCCCAGAAGGAAGGCATAGACTACGAGGAGACATTTGCACCTGTAGCAAGATACACTTCCATCAGATCTATACTTGCATTGGCTGTAGTAATGAAATGGAAGGTACACCAGATGGACGTCAAGACAACATTCTTGAATGGTGTAGTAGAAAAGGAAGTGTACGTGGAGCAGCCATTGGGATTTGAGACACATGACAGACAGACTCATGTGTGCAAGTTCAAGAAAGCCTTGTGTGGCTTGAAGCAAGCACCCAGGACATGGTACGGCAGAATGGACAGCTTTCTGGTGAGGTTAGGCTTTACCAAGAGTAAAGCAGATTCCAACCTTTACTTCAAGGTTGAGGACGAAAGACCAGTGATACTACTACTTTATGTAGATGACCTATTTGTAACAGGGGAGGATGAGCTCATTGCAGATACGAAGAGAAAGCTTGCCGTAGAATTTGAGATGAAGGACCTGGGGATGATGCACTATTTCTTAGGCATGGAGGTGTAGCAGAGTGCAGATGGAATTTTCCTTGGTCAAGGAAAGTATGCAATGGAGATTATGAAGAGGTTCGGAATGATGGACTGTAAGGAAATGGCCACACCAATGGCATCGAACTTGAAGCTACTGTGTGATGCTTCATCGGAGACGGTTGATGCCACAATGTACAGGCAGATGATTGGTTCATTGATGTACTTGGCGAACACGAGGCCAAACATATGTTTTGTTCTGAACACCTTGAGCTAGTTCCTAGCGGATCCAAGACATGTTCACCTGATTGCTACAAAACATATATTGAGGTACCTAAAGGGTACAATTGAGTATGGGCTCAAGTATGAGACGAATCAAAGGATTAACCTGCATGGTTATGTAGATTCGGATTGGGCAGGGAGTGCCACAGATCGGAAGAGCACTTCGGGATGCTACTTCAGTTTGGGATCTGGTATGATCTCCCGGTTTAGCAGGAAGCAGTCATGTGTGGCATTGAGTACAGTCGAAGCAGAGTATGTTGCAGCCTGTTCGGCCAGTTGTGAGGCAATGTGGCTTTGGAAGCTACTGTCAGATTTGTTTGATCTCGAGTTAGAGGTGACTTGTATCTTCTGTGACAACCAGAGTTGTGTGAAGTTGTCCGAGAAGCATATTGAGATCAAGTACCACTATATCCGGGATATGGTGCAGAGAGGAGCAATGAAGCTCCAGTATGTACCGACGGACGAGCGGATAGCCAATGTGTTCACCAAGCCGTTAGCGAGAGTGAAGTTCGAGTACTTCAGCGAGAAGCTTGGTGTTATCCAGATCGATGTTCCTCAAAAGAGGGAGTGATGAGACCAAAAGACGCAGGTGCACCAGGGCTGGATCTCACATGGTGGAAGACGCGGGTGGTCCATAGGGAGGTAATGCACCTGGGGTGCTCCTAGGTTGTATCCATATGTTTGGAGATGCTGGTAGGTCCACCGATCACAAAGACACTTGGGGTGTGCCTGGGTTGTATCTTACATGGTGGAAGACGTAGGTGGTCCATGGGATGTAATGCACCTGGGGTGCTCCTGGGCTATATCCACATGTTTGAAGACGCGAGCTGACCGTCAGAGATGTAATGCACCTGGGGTGCTCCTGGGTTGTACCCACTAGGTGGGAGATGCGGGTGGTCTGTTGGACATGATGTATGCACTTGGGCTGCTCTCCGTGTGTGATGATGAGATGATCTGGATACGATGAGATGATATTAAGAGACGCAGGTGATTGTTGTGGCAATGTAATGTGTGGTCTTGGGTTGTACCTACTTGATGGCTTGCTCGTGGAAATGATGAAGACCTAGACGAGAGATAGGCCTACATCTAGCATGTAAAAGGGCTGGCTCTGTAGAACTTCTCATGACGGATAGATTTGAGAGATGTCACTAATCAATGATCAACTAGATGAGGATTGATGAAGTAGCAACGATGATGATCCAGTGTTGATAATGTTCCAGCGATGATGATCCAGAGTACGTGTTCGGCTGTGATAATGACTGTGGCAGGAGAATACCTTCCTAGTTAAGAGGGAGTGTTGTTGTAATTGTAACTTCGAAAGATATTCTTCTGTTTATTATTATTATATTATTATTGTATTTTTTATTGTACCTCCATCGGAGATGTTTTTCCTTCGTTCGGGGATGTCATTATTATATTTGGTCATGCTAGAATACCGAGGTAAAATCTCCATTGTAAGTCGGGGCAATAGTTCCCCAAAAGTCAAATGTAAATTTTATTTTTGAGTCTCCCTAGGACAGGCCGGCCCAGTCAAGTTAGTGAGGTCGGCCCCATTAGGAAAAAGGTCACCCACACATAAAGTATAAGTAGAGAGGATCATTCACTCATTTGACACCTCACTCACTCAAGCAAGTTCGCATAAGGAGAGAGAGAAGACAAGTTCCCTAGTGAAGAAAGAGAGAGAGTTGCAGAAGACATCTTATATTTTGGGTTTTCCATCTTCCTTGATATTGTACTAGTGACAAATCTATTCTGAGGAAGTTGCGGGGTTTTCTCCTTTATGGTTTCCCTGAGGAAATTCTTGTGTCTTTGTGTTTTGTTGTGCTTTTCTATCTTTCAGTTTAAAGATCTAACAAAATTGAATTAAAGTGCAAACTCTAACATATTTCTGGTAATCCAGTCACCATTTTGCTCACTATTGGTAATGATGAGCTAGTCTTCTATGCCATAATTCATAAGGACTCATGGTACTAGCCATTAGAGATGAATATGCATGCCCCTTTAGTTTATAAAGTCCTCCTTTAATTCCAATAAAACTGCATCATCTATTGTCTTCCCCTTTGGCCACATGAGAACTTCACCATCTACAAATGCAACTCTAAGACCTTTCTTATCTAATGTTGAGATAGAAAGAAGATTCTTTTTCAAACATGGAACATATAGGACTTCCTTCATCTTCATGGACTTTTCGGAGTCCAACTTGTAAGAAGCCTCTCCCATTCCTTTGATTGGATATTGGTAATCATCTCCAAGCTTTACTTTGTGTAGAGAATCTTTTTGCACAAGATGTGAGAGAGAATCTTTGTATCATGTCATGTGTTTGAAGGCTCCAATGTCTACTAACCAAGTGTCACTTCCATGAGATACTGAACAAGTGAGGGCTGAAATTAGAACATATTCTTCACTGGAATCTTCGTCTTCTCTGGTCTTGATTTCATCATCATGTTCATCGTCCTTGACTGCATGGGCATTAAATCTTTTCTTCTGCTTCTTGAATTGTTCAGCTCTGAGAGGAAAATTTCTTGCAATGTGTCCCATCTTGTGACAAGAGAAACATTCAAAAGAGGAGAAGTCTCTCTTGATTGTTTTGTTCCTTTGAGATCTTTGAGATCTTCTGGGAGAGTGGTCATGAGAACGTACATTATTCTTTCTTTTGTTTCTTCCTTTGGTATGGGCTACCAAAGCTTGATCTTCTTATCATTTAGTTTCTCTTCTCTTACTGCTATCCTTTCTTCTTCTTGCACACACTCTTCCCATAGTTGTCTGAACTTGATCAATCTCTTCCTAGAGCATATGCCATGAACGAAGGTTCCCAATCTCTTACAAGACCATTCAAGGTGGTCATCACAACCTCTGCTTCTTCTATCATGTCTCCAATAGCTTCTAGTTGTTCTTTAATCTAAGATACTCTAGTAAAATATGACTGCATAGTCTCTGACTTCTGAACCTTCACACCCTTGAGTTGATTTCTCAAGGTCATCTTTCTATTGATGTTCTTTCCTTCAAACAGATTGGTCAAAGCATCAAACATTCCCTTCGGAGTCTTCTTTGAGGACACTTGAGGAATCAAGTGATCTTTGATAGAGTCGGCTATGATCCTCTTAGCCTTGATCATATTCTTGTGTTTGCTTTGGCCTCATCTCCTTCTGGTTCTGCAACTTCTTCCTTTATGAAGCCTTCTAGGTCATGTTCTTCAAGAATGAGCATGACTCTATATTTCCATGCCCTAAAGTTCTCAGCTCCTTCAAGCTTCTCGTCAAGCTTGGTAGTGCTTGTCATTTTGAAAGTATGAGAACCTCAAATGGAAATAGAATGGAGATAGTACTTACCAATAAAGTTGTCCTGCTGAAAACTGTTTCTACCTTGGCCTAGGGTTTGATAGATAAACCCTAATTTTTCAACTTCGGAATCTTGGGAAACTGATTGGAGGAAAAGATGCGCCTTCCCAAGGTGAGTTGAGCAATGTACTCTTTCTCCCAAATCTGTGAGCAGATATTCCAAAAACTTGATGCCCTAGTTCTCCGGGCTACAATGGTGGACCCAGAAATGAAAATTCTCGGAATTGAATTATGCTTCAACAGAAAGATGCGCCCTAGTGAGGCGAGTTAGATGCACCCTCTTTTTCAGCTGAATTGTGGAGAGAGCTCCCAGAATAAGAAACCCTAGATTCTGCAGTTGTAGTGGCTGCATAATGTTTTCTTTCAGGCCTGCTCTGATCCCACGTTAAGTTTTTAACTTGTTTAGCATAATAACATTAAACAATATAATCACTGAAAGAAAGACAAGCACAACAATCACAAAGAACACAAAACTTCTCTTGGGGAAACCACAAGGAAGAAAACCCCGGCAAAACTTCCTCAATATACAATTTACCAAGTACAAGATAAAACCCCAAGACAAAAACAGCTTCTCTCCTTCACCAGCGAACTTCTCTCTCTCTCCTATGCGAACTTGAGTGAGTGAGTGAATGGTACAAATGACAAAATCAACCTCTCTATTTATATTGTTCAGTTGGGTGACTTTTTACCCTAACTGGGTCGACCTCTCCTAGTTTACTAGGCCGACCTATCAATTACATAATAAAATATATTTATATGGATTCTTCTAGGCCAACACAACTCCTAGGGTTTACATTGACTCTTACATGATCAATTACATCAATGACATCTCTCGAAGGAGGAATAACAATAATATAATAAACAAATACATTTAGAATATCTTCCACAGTTACATTTCTTTAACAGTAGTAAGCCGAAAGAGGCCTAGATGGGCACAACAGACATTGCAAGATGCAGAGGGGCATGAAGATCCACATGGTACTTTCCGAGAAAGTAAGAGACCTCAAAGATTCTCAGGGTATGTAGCATTGAATAGTCACATTATTGACTCAGAACCCTCCACCTATGAGGAGACCTCCCGACACCAAGTACGGAAGGATGCCATGATGGAAGAATACCAATCAATCATGAAGAATGATGTGTGGGAGGTTGTACCGAGACCTAAGGGCAAGTTAGTAGTGACTTCCAAGTGGCTTTACAAAATCAGGCATGGAGCAGATGGCAATGATGAGAAACACAAGGCTAGATCTGTTCCTAGAGGATTGTCTCAGAAAGAGGGAGTTGATTATGATGAGACATTTGCTCCCGTGGCTCAATATACTTCCATCAAGACGATTATTGCTATTGCTTCTGCTATGGGATGGAAGTTGCATCAGATAGACGTCAAAATTGCCTTCCTCAACGATGTAATCGAGGAAGAAGTATATATTGAACAACCAGAGGGTTTTGTGATCCATGGAAAGGAGTCCCACGTATGCAGGCTGAAAAAGGCCTTATATGGACTCAAGCAAGAACCATGTGCTTTGTACGGTCAGATAGATGGATACTTGGTGAGCTTGGGATTCACCAAGAGTGATGCAAACCCCAACCTTTACTACAAGGTTGTGGATGGTGAGCCACTGATTTTGGTACTCTATGTTGATGACCTGTTTCTTACTGGGAATGAGAAACTTATTGTATGGTGTAAAAAGAAGCTTGCCTCTGAATTTGAAATGAAGGATCTTGGATTGATGCATTACTTCATGGGATTAGAAGTATGGCAGAGGCACAATGAGATTTCCCTAAGCCAAGGGAAATACATCATTGACATACTGAAGAGATTCGGAATGTTGGACTGTAAGTCGATGGCCACTCCGATGGATGCAAATCTGAAGAAGCTGAGAGACTCTGCTTCCGATTTAGATTTGATTGATCCCACCATCTATCACCAGTTGATTGGATCTTTGATGTATCTGACAAACACTAGCCCACATATATGTCTTGCAGTGAATGCCCTCAGCCAGTTCATGTGCGAACCGAGACAGATTCACTGGATTGTTGCAAAACATGTGTTGAGATACTTGTGTGGCACTGTGGGATATGGCCTAAGATATGCTTCAAAATGTGACTTGAGATTGCAGGTTTTTCCGATTCAGATTGGGCCGGAAGTGCTGTGGATAGGAAGAGCACCTTCGGGTGTTGATTCAACTTGGGATATGCCGTGATTTCCGAGTGCAACAAGAAGCAGACTTTAGAAGCACTTAGTACTTTAAAGGCCGATTACATGGCTGCTAGCACTGCAGCTCAGGAAGATGTGTGGGTTCGAAAACTCCTTCCAGGATTGTTTGACCAGATTAAAGAGCCAACTGTGATTCACTGTGATAACCAAAGTTGTGTGCAGATGTCAGTGAATACCGTATTCCACGACAAGTCGAAGCATATCGAGATTCGATATCACTACATTCGTGATATGGTGCAAAAAGGTGCGGTCGAGCTACAGTATATTCCGACAAATGACCAGACTGTAGACGTTCTTACCAAGCCTCTTCCCAGGATAAAGTTTGCATACTTTCGTGAAAGGCTTGGTGTGGCTGAGAACGTGTCCCTCCTTGAGAGGGAAAGATGATACAGAGACCACAGCATTCTCCCGATCACTCTGAAAGGAGTGAGGAGATCTCTCGGACATCCTGAGATGGGATGGGAGACCACTGCATTTTCTCGATTACTCCGAAAGGAATGAGGAGATCTCTCGGCCATCCTGAGATGGGATGGAGAAGCCACTGCATTCTCCCGATCACTCCAAGATGGAGTGAGGAGATTTCTCAAACATCCTGAAAAGGATGGAGAGGCCAGCGCACACTCCCGATCACTCCGAAAGGAGTGAGGAGATCTCTCATGGAGATATTTAGTGCATTCTCCCGATCACTTTGAAAGGAGTGAGGAGATCTCTCATGGAGATATTTAGTGCATTCTCCCAATCACTCTGAAAAGAGTGAGGAGATCTCTCACACATCTTGAGACGGGATGGAGAGGCTGGTGCACACTGGCGCAGACTGGTACTCTTGTATGGACTCACCGATGGACTGGTTGAGCTGGTGCATGTTCCCCCGCTGGACTGGGTTGAGCTGATGCATGATGGACTCTCTGATGGACTATGCAGAGTTGTTGAGTTGATCCACCGATGGACTGAGTGGAGTAGATGCATGATGACACTTCTCGACGGACTGAGACTGTGTTGAAGACCTTCTGTATGTATAGAGATGTTCGAGACAGATGTGATGTACAGTTGAGATCCAGACGATCGTGTCCAGTGATGCTAATGATAATCGTGTCCGAAGAATACCTTCCTTGTTAAGAGGGAGTGTTGGAAATAATGTAACTTCGGAAGTTATTCTTATTGTATCTTCATTATATTGTTATTGTACCTCCTACAGGAGAAGATATTGATGTATTTGATCATGTAAAAGCCTTGAAAGAATCAATGTAAACCTTGGGTTGGAATTACCCAAAGAAAAGAATTATTAAATGTAATTTTATCTTCTCCCAAGACAAGTCGGCCCAGACAGTTAGACTAGTCGGCCCAGTAAGGGAAAAAGTCCACCTTTTGATGTGTATAAATAGAGAGGTCGAATCTCTCATTTGGTCACTCACTCAACTCAAGCAAGTTCGCTCAAGGAGAGAGAAAAGTTCGCTACTGCAACTAGGAGAAGTGTTTTCGGAGTTTCTACACTTGGAGAAGTTTCTCTTTCTCTCTCTTGAATCTGTACTCTAATCTCTGAACTGATTATCTCTATATGAAGGTTGTTGGGTTTTCTCCCTGTTGGGTTTCCCAAGAAAAAAATTTTGTGTCTATTGTTTATGTGCTTGGTTATTCTTTTAGTGATCTCGTTTTATTATCTGCAATTAATTATACTACTAGTATTGTACAAAATCTAACATTTCTGAGTCTCTTAATCAAGGGTGGTTTAAGTTGATTCCCAAGAATGTTGCACAAGACTCCATAGATGGTTGGAGATAAGATAAGATAAGATAATTTTATTAATGTCCAACTAATGACCACAAAGTAGGTCAACGGGACTGTCGGTTACAATCATGTCCGTGCTATGCGGGAGGACCAACCAGTCCCTTTTTAAAAAGAAAAAACAAAACAAAACAAACAAAACAAATGCAAAAAACTTAAAAGATGAACAAGACTAGCTGGGCTGAAGTATGAGGGAGCTCCAACCCCCTCCCCAACTTCCGAACTCTGCACTGGGGCGAAGAAGCTCTGGTGGAGAAGATCCTGGAGCCGAGACCGAAGAAGTTCTATTACTCCTAACATCCGAGGCTGAGAGAAGAGAACTGAGGGAGACCTATCACACTGATTTTAGTTGTGTACAAAGTCATGGAAAAGGCTTTGGCTCAAGGAATCCATGTAGTGGAAATGTGCGTGGTTCAATAGGAGCATATTGGTTTTGTCTAGGGGAGGTTCATTCTTCATATAGTGGTATTAGCTTGGGAGGCTATGGAATGGGCCAAAGAGAAAGATCAGCAGTGTATGATGTTGAAGATTGACTTTCATGAGGCTTATGATCGGGTTGATTGGTCCTTCATCTCTTAGATGATGTCATATTTGGATTTTAGTTCACGTTGTGTAGGCATGGTGAACACTATGTTCTCTAATGCCTCATCCTTTGTGTCTATGAACAAGGCCTTGTCCCCTCGGATTGCTTTACAGTTGTCTACTAGGCAAGGTTTCCATGTGGCACCATATCTATATGTGTTGACTGTGGGTGCCCTAGAGAATTTGTTAGAGGCAACTCACATTGCTAGTCAGATCAAGGGGTAGTATTCTTCCAAATGACTCTCTTTGTGGATGACTCCCTTTTATCTGTTAGGGCTAATCACTGAATCAGGGTTCAGTTGATGGGAGCCCTTTTTTGTTTGGATACCTTTGCAATGCCTCAAGTGCCATCGTTAGTCCTCACAAGACGTACTTTTAGTTGATGGGGTCGGATTCTCCACCACCATGGGAGGACGACTATTAGGTATCCTAGTATCCTCGTTTGGTATAGGTTTATCACCAATGGCTATGTGGGATTTGTGTCTACAAAGACTACAAAGCAAACTTCATGGTTGGCATCACAAGGATCTCCCTTTTGCAAGAACGTTGATGATGGTGGTTCGTATTCTTCAGGCCTCCCATGTTTACTATGTGTCTTCTTGGTTTCCTAGTGAAGCTCAAATCTGTCGACTTGAACATATTCTTCAGTCATACTTATGATCTAAGTATGGAGGTGCTAGAGGTCTACAATTAGTTGCTTGGAATGTTTGCAGTTTGCACAATTCCTAATGATGAAGGGGGCTTCAGCCTAATTGATATTGCAAACCAAGGATAGTATCCTAGCAGCTAAGTGGGTAGTGAGATGCTTAAAGGGATTGGCACCTTGGTAGTTTCTATCCTGGCATTGGGTCCTTTTTAGCACAGGCAGGGTCCAATGGGGTTTTGGTCTGTGTGACATCATCTCTTCCCCCCTCCCTGTTTCAGGATGGTGCTTCTATCCTATTTCAAAGTATTTGGGCGGCCTAGAGATTGTTGTCTGGTTTGGTCCGGTGTAAGTAGAAGGGCAATCAGGCAGGGTATGATCTTGCCTCCTATCTGATCTGGAGTTGGCATGATCAAGGGGTTTGTGTAGCAGAGATACTACGTTTTTAGGCATGGTGGCTGAGTCGGAAAGGTATATTCTACTAGTGTGATTTATGGGACCCTAAGATCAATTAATGGAAAGGAGTGGCAATCTCTTACTTAGGAGTTTGGGCTACTGATGCCTCCTTCGATCATGGAGTTGCATGCATTTATTCCGGACTCCAAGCTATTTAAAATGAATATCGGGATGCTTGGGGCCTTTTTGGAGGGATTGGGAGTGGAGTTTTTGGAAAACCACTGATATAATATGATTCTCATCATGTATATTCAACTCTTCATCAGAGGCACCCCCCTATTGACAGTACTTAATGCGAGGTGGGATTTGACAGATCTGGACATGCGGTGGATTCATCATCTTCACAGTGTTTGGATGCTACAACTTTCATATCAGCTACATGTTTTTTCTTGGATGGTTATCTATCAAACGATTGCATCTAAGGGCAAGTTGGATAAGACTAGCATTTCAAATGGTCTTTGCAGTGTGTCACTGTCAACGGTCAGAAACAGTGAAGCATATTTTTTGGAGTTGTCAATTTGTCAGGCAGTGTTGGCATTACATTGAAGATCAGCATCATGGCTTGTTCCAAAACAAGTTGTATTCGAGGGCTATTGATTTTGGGGATGGGTGAGCTCTTGTGCATGATTCCTCCTTGGTCTCTGGCATTGTTCACGGATTTCAGCACTGTTTGTGATATGGAAACTCAGGTATAAGTATGTGTTTGATCAAGAGATACATTATGTGTCTTCCTTTATTGCTTTATGGAAAGATGAATTATGTCACCAACTGTGGGCTAAGGGAGTCTTGTTGATCAAGGATGCCAGAAATCTGGCTCCTGTTGTATATTCTGACTTTATTTCTGCTTTAGTAGCTTGACGAAGACGTTATGATAGGCATTGTATATACCCTTCGGTGCTCTGCAATTTTGTTTGTAAATATGTTTCTGTGATATAAGAAGTATTTTCTATTTTTAAAAAAATGACAAGTGAACCCACCTATGGGAGTTCATCACTAGTAATACCAAGTCAATCATAATGAAATTAGCATTAAAACAGTGTCATTAAGACAAACTACATGCTCACAATATAGTAATGACATTCATTTTCTTCTGATCAGAACATGATCACAATGACCTGATGATGACAACAACACAGCATTTATGACAACATAAGAAAATCTAATCAGCAAGCATCTTGATTAGACTACAGTAACCAAAAGCTCCCAATTTTGCAAAGAAGTGTTGTATCACAACAGAAGCTAACTTTCAAAAACACTATCATATATTGTTAGCATATGAAGGTAGCAAAGACAACAAGACCTGAATATTGCAGTTAAAACTTTTTAGAAAATGGGGAGAAAGTAAATAAGATATTTGTCCTTGAACTGGAATATGGTGCAGATAAATGCAAAATTAGCCAATGACATTAAAACTCACTTTCAAAGTACGGCTAATCTTTGCACTAACTTCTGGGGGAGGGGAGGCATATATACGCTTTGATTTTTTTTCTGGGACCAACTCAATCTCCAATTTATCGATCTCTTCATCGTCAACAACATTAAGAGGAGAGCTGCATGGAAACACATTAACATTATAACAGAGCCATGTCACCACTTATAATCCATAACTTCAAGAAACAATGTGGAAGAAATACTTGACACAGGGTATATGAGCATGAACAATATTTTCAGAACTCTCTCTCCCTCTCATAACGCACTACGGAAAGGATATTCTGCAAATGTGCATCACACAATTCGGTTCTATGCAATGTACCAGCCCACTGGCAAGATTCAGGAGAAGCCACATGTTTCACATATAATGGACTAAATGTAGTAGACTCCGTTAAATTTTCAAACCAGTAATTTAGAGCAGCTCCTACACTTCTTAATCTGTAAATGCCATGAAGAAATGACTTCAAAGTTCAAACCATGACCCTGTAAGTTTTTCTGGGTTTCAGCCCACCCGGTTTCAATGTCAATTTGTCACTGTTTAATGCCCAACCCAGAATTTGTTTATGGCTGGAAATTACACATAAATTTCAGACATGTAAAACACTGCTGAAAATCAAATTTACAGGCAGAAAATTAAATATTTATGCACGCCATAAAAATATTTCATACTCAGAAATTTTTGGCCAATAGCCCTGGAAAAACCCCCATGGGGAAAACCAGTCAGAGAGAGAATTTATTATTTCTTCAGTAATCTTCAGTACAGAAATTTTTACAGTCAAAATGTACTTATCTCAACCAACCAAAATCACCCAGAAAGCTGCCTCGATTTCTGTGCATTTATTCTTCTCGAAATTCATGCCAAAACTCAGTCAAACTCAGCCTTCGATTTCTGTGCCAATCTCCTTGGTAATCACACCCAGAAAACAGTACGGAACAGCAACAATTAATGCTGCTGTACGGCCCTCAAAAACTGTGCCACAACCTTGGGAATCATGCCCAGAAAATCTTTCTCGAAAACAGTGCTGTACGGTACAGCATTTAATGCTGCTGTACGGCCCTCGAAAACCATGCCAATACTCAGCTGTACGGAGCCTCGAAAACCGTGCTAAGCACTGCTGCTGTACAGTGCCTTGGGAATCGTGCTGTACCAAAAACTCACTACCTCGAAAAACGTGCTGCCTCGATTGTTGTTCTGCTGGAAAACTCAGTCCTCCCTCGAAATTCATGCCACTTCTCTCTGCTCTCTTCTTTTCACTCTCTTCTCAAGAATGAATGCATTTTTGCCTCCTCTTGCCTTTTTGGTGAAAACCCTAGGGTAAGTGAGTGGTCTTCTAATCCAACGGTGGAGATTGAGTTGGATGAGTGGATGAGATTAAATGCTCATTAAATCTCATTTAAAAAATAAATTCACTCGCATCACTTAAATTTTTCCAAAAAGTGACTTTACTTTCTATAGTCTAATTAAATGCTCATCTCAAGTCATTTAATGCAAGGGTCACTTTATTTCCCCCCTTTAAGTGACTTAGGCAAAAAGTCACTAGGGGAACACTTTCCTAGGTACAAAAATCAACAGACCCTTTATTTGTGGAACTCATGTGGGCAAAGGGACATCTTGAGAAGTGGACATCAAGGCAAAATAATGATATAGCAAAGAACAACAAAAATCAGCAAATAGAATGAAGAAATATTTAGGAAGGGGGCAAATCACCATGTAGCCAGGATTTCCGAGTGCAGAAAGGAGTATCAATGAAAAGTGTGGAGATGATGGAGACTATCCAGTCTATTCTAGCAAGTTGCATATCTAAAAGTATGAAGAAAGAAATAGAGCCTCTAGCAGTTTCTTGGTGAACCCCCAGTTCAATGAGGAATGGAAAGAAGCTAGAAAAACCTATAAACAACATCCAACCAGTGAGAATCGCAGGTCCTACAAACAAGTAGTAAAGCTCCAAAAAAGCAATTTTGTCAAAACCAGGCAAGAGTAACTATTAGGGATGGCAAGGAAGAAACTGAAGGCATTTTGGAAGGAGCTAAAGGTGAACCACCATGTACAACAAAATGATTTCTCAAGGGAACAACCGTTATGCAATTGCAAATTCAGGTGGGTTAGAATGTAATTTTCACTTGGTCAAGTATCCTTTATGCCAGCTTTATTTATTTGTGTTCCCAAGTCAAGCTTAAGGGGGGGACGTTGACGTCTCAGTATGTTTAACGTAATCTTGACTTGTAGTCCCAATGGTTACAAGTACAACCCATATTGGTGGGTTACCAGGTGGGTTTTGTGATCCCCCATTTATTAGGTGGGCTTTGTGGCCCCAGATTGGTGGTATGGAGGCAACAAACTAAGCCCCATTCCTATATATCTACGAGGCCTTGCCTCAATTGTAATCATTTGAAGAACTTGGACCTGAAGATGATGTGAAAGCTTAAGGTTGAGACTTGAGAGTGGAGTTTATTCCCCAGAGGGTTCCCCACTGTAATTACAAAATTGTTGTTCTTATGATGAAGTGTATTGGGCTTGTTATACCTCATATTGTATGAGGTTTTAGTTTGGTGTTTCCAGCTGGTACCTTGGAGCATCTTGATGGAATTACGGGATCTACATATTCTTGGTGCCTCTTCATTTCTTAGAATTCTTGACAGAGATTTTTGGTGGAGGTTGTTGTTATCACATCCATAGTAGCCGGGCTACCATGATTGCAGAGCAGTTCATTGTATATTTTTGAGCCAGGCCTTTACACAGTTTTGGTAAGATCAGCCTATGATGAGCAGTATTGTTGATGATCACTCACACATCAAAGCAGCCCCAAATCAGACATGCAGTGAACCTTATGCCAAGACTGAGCCTCTTGACCTCAGATTTGATGACCGAGATGACCTTTTATCCCATACAAAGCAGTGTAGTGCCCAGAGTTTGAGCAGCAGTGTTTTCAGTGGTTACAGATGATCCAGATAGCAAGTACAGGTATATGGCCCAGCATGTATATGGTGTGCATTGGTTTTGATTATCTTGCTCTTTTGGTCATTTTGATAGCTTGACTTAGTATCTAGTGATCATGATCTGGCAGTATATATGTATGAAATGAATATGGTTATTATTGATTATCGAAATGGTTTTGTTACTTATATTCAGAAGCTCTCGTTTTATACTCGTTGGTTTTACCCTCTTAGGAGTGTAGACATGATCATTCCTACCTTTATGGCTTGCTAGCTTAGGCTTCACTTTCACTTCCCCATACATCCATTATCTCTCCCTTGATTGGTTTGTACCCTGACTTACACCTCAGCCTGTGATATGGAGGACCTCCCCACTTTTGCCTCTGTGTTGGATAGCATTCTTGTTAGTTTGTGTCTCGGCTCTGAGTTGGCAATAGAACTTACCGAAGCCTTGATCCTTCTGGGCCAGGACTACCCGCTGGTGTTGGTTCTTGAGCTTAGATGAGTTGGATTTGATACCTTGATCACTCTAGTCGGTCGCCCCGATGTTTGGTCTTGATTGTAGAGAGTCCCCCTAGTCGCTTGAGTTGTGTTGGCTAAAACCTGAAGCAAATTGTACTACCATCATTACATATGGAAATTATTGTTATATCTCTTATGAAAGCCCATGGAAATACTTTAAAAATTGTGCTTCTCAGCACAATGATAGAGGGTTGTGAAATTAAATGGAAACTGAAATGAAAAGCACCCTGGATGAAAGCTTCAGTAGTTGTGCTTCTAAGCACATGCAAAATCCCCAAAAGGGTCATAAAGGCCTAAAAAGCAGTGGTTAAATATATGCTAAATCCAAAGACTGTTGGCCAAGGAAATGAAATGTAATGATTAATTCCTCACGGAGCCCACGGGTTGTGATGTGAGATGGAGTAAGGGACAGCTAATTCTAAGTATTCCTTAGAACCTCAAGTTACGGATAGCCAGGAACCCAGTCCATGGCGGTTCTAGAAAAGATCCTCACGGAGCTGATACCGCTTGGATGTGAGTTGTAGACATTTGCCAAGGTTGAATAAGCACTCCTCTGAACAACTTATTCCATTTGTGAGACACTGCCATTCCCTGTGTGTTTATTATCCGACATATGCTTAAGTGTGTATTTCTCTTTTCCCTTATCCAAAGTATCATAGTGTTGAGTCAGTCAAATCATCCCCTTATCCTAGCCTTGCATTCTTCACCCTCACCCTTTGCTAGCAAAATGTTCATGTCTACAGAATGAGTTTATTCCTGAGGTTCTTTTGTAAGTAAATGATTATTTAAACTTATGCTTGATATAATTATCTATTAACTACCAGTGAAATGATGCTTAATACTTTACGTCTTGCTATGAGAATGATTAACAGAGCATGCTTTAACCATTTGCACTTGCAGCATTAGGATTTTCTAGCCTGGGTTATATTTTGATCAGTCTTGACCTGGTCAAACCTAGTTTGCCCAAGTCAACCTTGGGATCCGTGATGAGTTGGACCAGTTATGTTATATCATGATGATCTATGGTTCTGTGATACACCTTTGATGACTCCATACAGTGGACACGAGTTTCAGATGATGGTTGATGTATTTTTTTATGGTTATTATTATTCCCAAACCATTTATTTTATTATTGTCCGGGTATGGCTGAGGCTACAGATGATCTTACAAGTTGCCACACGATGTATGGGTACTCATCTCTAGTAGATTTGGACCTTCTGAGTCCATTGAGACACTCAGTTATCAGTTTCAAGCACTCTCAGTAATGATATGGTCAGATTTCCACTTTTGTCTAGTTTTGCCATGCAGAAATGGCATGTCCAGCAGTTGCATTGAGCTAGCACATTTCCCTAGGGCGCTACAGAGTAGAGGGGTGGTCTAGCCACTTGTTATTATCATATTACCCCATCTCCAGACATGATGGTATAGTATGATTTTGTGCCCGAGCATCAGGCAGTGAGTTATAGGCTTTTTGATGGTTTTCAAGTGGAATAAAAATGGGATAAAAAGGTCATTGAGGAAATCGATTTGTGCTATTGAGGCAAGGTTTTGGCATGAGGTTTGTTCAGAGGTCATCGGTGATGTATCCCACTTCTTCCAGATCAGCTTGCAGCATTCAGTGGGGTCCACACACTCTCCGGGTTGTGATTTGATGTATTATTCTCTCATTGAGGGGGCCACAATTTGGTCATTTGGTCACTTGGACATGTTATTGAGTCATATTTTATATCATTGTGCCATGGGGTGATGCTAGTGAAGGATAATAAAACCTCCTAGCCCCACCATGTGCTCCTAGTTGCTTGTCCTAGTCATCTTATGTGGTACACACTTGTCCTAGTCATTTTTATGTGGTGCGCACCCCCCCTAGGGCCTTTTTTTAGTGAGTGCGCACCCCTCTTAGTGAGTTGATCTGTGTTATATTGTTCTGGCTCATCTTAGCCGTTGATTGTATTGTATCTATCTTTTGATCTCCACTACTCATTCATAAAGTGGTTTAGGGTTTTGGTCTCTCTCATTCCTATTTAAGGAAGAGACCCCCCCTATTGTAAAGAAGGCACCTTTGGACTCTTGAACTCTTGGAATAAAATACTACTTTTGCAGATTTACTTCTCTAGCTTTGTTGGATGCTCTTGCAAGTTGAATATACAATATTTTCTCTGTGTTATCATTGTGGATCTTGTGCTTCAAACGTTTTCTCTGCGGGAAGGTCGTGTGGGTGAAGAGGAGGACGACTTGAGGGGACGCTATTGTGGGGAAACCCCATATCTTACCTTTGGATTGTTCTTTGGCTCAAGGAGTATCATTATTATATCTTCGTGACATATTTGATGCTTTTTGTTTCATCTCTTCTTCCGTATAGCTTCTTCTATGTTTGATTGATTCTCATTATAGATCATTTTGGACAAGGAAGGGCGCATTGGACGACTTGGAAGGATAGTGATTTCACTTGGAGCACTTAGATCTCACTCTTGATTGCCTCACTTGGGAAAGATTATCGATTTGCAAAATGGCCGCAAGCTTTTGAGGTATGTTCTACAAGGTATGTATCTAGTTTCATGCATTTTATCCATTGGTCACTTCAAACCCTCACATCTTAAAACCCTAGAATTTTAGATCTGATAGATCTAGCGATAACTTGGGCTTAATAATTAAAACCCACCTCACAAATAATAAATAAACCTTGGAGACCAAATTTGGTGGGAATCCGACTCCATTTACCCCAAGATCTAAGGCACTGGGCATCTCCAAGGGAGGTCGCACTTGTGGGTAGGTGGGCTTTTTCCAGATCTATCACCTGGGTGTTGCTTGTTCCTCATCAAATCATCAGATCTATAGTTTAGCCACCCTTCTAGTGCCTTTCCTCTCTTGATTTTGCCTTGTGGGCCCCATTTCACTCATTTTCCATAATTTAAGGGTGGACCCCACTTGGGTTCTTTTGATTGGCATTAGATCTATCTAGATCTACTCAAATAAACTCATAAGTGGTATATTTTATGCATGGTTGAGCATTTGTCCCTTAAATAAGCCTCCTCAACCAAGCCCTAACTCCATTTGTCCACTTATCCTTCCTAGATCTAGATCTAGTCACTCTTGATCTCTTTCTTTTAAGTTTCACATTTCCTTAGGAGGTCTTGAGTAGGTTCACTAGCCTTCATTGGTTAGCTAGGGTCTCCCCCTTAGTCTTGCTTAGGCTGGATCTAAAGTGAAGAGTGCCTCGGTTAGCGTGACAACCATTTACCTTGGGAACCGTGGCATCTCTTGGGTCACCTCTTTAGTTGTCCAACGCCTCTACCATCCTGGATAGGATCACCTTTTGGGACAACTACAAGTTGTGTGATAACAGTTGCTTCTCTACATATCATGTATTTTCATCATACTGGAGGCCTTTTTCTTGGGTTGATCTTGTTGGGGAGATCACCTAGTTATTTCCTCATGTTATAGTACCTAGTAGTTGCACGGTGGGTTCATGTATTGGTCTTACTTATTTGTGTCCTCTAGCATGCTGATGTACTTTCCTAATGTTTTGCCTTGATATCACTCACTTTCATCACCTGTCCATCGTTGTACCTAGGTAGCTTTCATATTTCATCATTTTTCCACTTTGTACCTAGGCATTACCCATATCACACTCATACTCCATCATATCCCCATTCCTAGAGGGTGCATGAGTCATTTCATCCATTTTCATATATTTTCCACTTTATAATTAACCTTTCATTTGCCATACTCCATTATTTAATATTTTCCATGTGTGAACATGCCAAAGTGCTTTGGGATATTTGTATCTTTATTTAATATTTTCCATGTGTGAACATGCCAAAGTGCTTTCGGATATTTGTATCTTTATTTAATATTTTCCATGTGTGAACATGCCAAAGTGCAGGGGATTTGATGGATCCAGGTATTTGCAGGACTTCCCTCGATAAGAGGGAGCGTTAGAGATATAAGTATCTCGAGATGTCCTTCATGTGGTGATGCCTAGCATGAAGGTACTGTTATCACTCAAGATGTAGTTGCCACTAAGGGTATCCTATCCAGGACGGTAGAGGAGGGGCAGCTAAACCAAGTGACACCGCAAGGGCCTTGTCCACTACTGATGAAGTAGTTGTCACACCGGATAGGCTCTTGTCACTTTAGGCCAAGCTAAAAGCAAGACCAGGGGGGAGACCCTAACTAGCCTAGAAAGGCAAGTATGAGGACAAGACACACAAATAGAGATTGGAGACAAATACAAGCATGTGTATCATGATTAAGTATCTTAGATCAACAAAGACCACCAAGGTAAGGGCTTGAGAAACAGGTGGAGAGGCTTAACAAACAACAAGATAATCAACCAATATGATTTTACCCCAATAGTTATGATTACCAAACATATCTAAGATAGATTGAGTGCCAATATAAAATACCCAATTTGTTTTAGCTAGGGTTTAAGCATTAAAATGGAATATGGCTACAAACTGGTGTTTGGATGGATGATTAGCATTCTAGATTGTTACTTGATGCTAGATATGACAATTAAAAGTGATTCAAACAACACCCAAGTCACCAAACAGACAAAATGAACAGCTATCCAAGGAGTGCAAATTGCCCCAAAGAGGACCAGTGCTAGAGATTGGGCAAATGGAGTCAGATTTAAACCAAACTTGGTCTCTAAGGGTTTTGAAGGATTTTCTACTTGGGTTTTCAGTTAGAAGCACAAATGGTGACCAGAACTATGACTTCTAAGAAATGAGGGCTTTAAATGAGGGCTTTAACTTTATTATTTAGTGGTGAGTAAATGGAATAGAAATCAGAGAAAGAAAAGACTTGTCGTACCTAGATCCAAGTGATGTTGTTTGATCCTTGTTAGTCTTCACTTTTCCACAAAATAGTTATCAATATCCACGCTTGGTTTGTTCAATTAATTTTGCCAATGACCCCCCCCCCCCTCGACAGTATACAGAATTAGTTCGACCAAATAAAGTATAACAAGCAAGCATGAATTTGCATACAAGTTGACAAGAACGAAACTTGATTGAATGGCTAGCAAAATCAACACAAGAAACCCCCTGTCACAAAATTGATCTGAAAAGAACGAAGACTCTAAGCCAAGTCGTTATCTCCAAATCAATTTCTTCTCCTGTATACAAAATTTAATTCCAAAAAATGTCAAATCATGCAATATATGATATCTAATGCAGAGATGTAGATCACAACAACATTCGCCCAAACATCTACAAATGAAATCACAAGATAGAGGCCAAGAACAAATTTCTTCTCTATTAAATTCAAATGAAAAATTCCAGTCCCTTTACAATGAGGGGTCTCTCTTAAATAGATTTGAGAGAGACGAAATCCCTAACCAACTTTTTAATGGATAGTTGAGAATAAGAGATAATATAATGATAATCGATGGTGGATATCTAATCCCATACTCACTACATGGATCACTAGACAAGAGGGGGGCGAGTTGCCTTATAACGCTCAAATATAAGATATAAAGTGATATAACATGATAATACATCAAAAGGGGTGACCTAGGGGCCAAGTGTGCCTCCTAGGGACATAACATAACACCCTCACATAGTACATAGTACAACATAATATATTTTCCAACCAAAAGGTCGCCCTCCCTAGGAAGTGTGAATTGCCCAAGAGAGGCAAAACATGAAGTGTTGATGCCGAAGATGATAAAAATATGTGTGAGGACTCTAGATACCCTCTAGAGCCCAAAGAAGAACATCCAAGTCAAAACTTTGCCATTCGTTCACCCTTTGTTCCATTTACTAAACCATGGTCACTTTAATTAATTTAATTTATCTGTTGAATATCCTTTGTAAAGCATATAATATGCCCAAACCATGATCTTTCGCTGCCCAGAATAAAAATCTGACTGTGCCACAAATTCCAAAAAATAGCAATTTGGTAATACTCATTACTCATATACCAAAAACGATTTTGGTGGAAGGCCTTCAAATAATTTTTCCAGAATTTAATAAAAATTGGCTCACTTTATTAAAAATTCATCCAATCACTGCATTGAACCAATATTTGCATTTATGAAGCATTGGAATGATGAAACTCGCCTCCAAAGGCATCAAAAACAATATTGGGACCTGTTATCACATATATAGTAGTTGGGCTACCATATGTTTTATTCCAGATTCCAGTACATTTTTCAGCCAGTTCCCTTACATTTGAGATGCTGAGATGAGCATCTACATTGGATCACTATTTGATTATGGACAGCAGTGTATTCCTATGCCATGACTGAGTCTAAGGAAACTCAGATTTGATGACTGATGTAGCTATTTAGCCATTTAGCCATTTACAGAACAGTTGGTATTGCCCAGAGTTACAGCAGCAAGTTCTCAGTGGATAGATGATGGTTCAGATTGTTATGCACAGGTATATGACCCAACAGGTATGATCTTGTGTTATGGTTATTATTGCTTTTATACTAATTCTTGTGGCATGTCTTAGCATTTAGTATCATGATCTGGCGATCATATAGATATGTGGACCTGGTTGTATTGATTATTATGTATACATGTCCCCACTCAGACCTAGAAGTTCTTGACCTATACTCATTGGTTTTACCCTCCTTAGGGAGAATAGAGGTGATCATTCCCACCATATTTTGGCTTGCTAGTGTTGGTCTCATTATTCACTTTCTCCACCCATCCATTACCTTCCAAGTTATGTTGTTACCCTGACTTACTACTTGATTAGTGGCATGGAGGACCTTCCCCCGCTTTAGCCTCTTTGTTGGATGAGCCTCCCTTGTTATATTGTGTCTTGGCTCTGAGTTGTTTAAGTTGTGTTGGCTAAACCTGAAACAGATAGTGCTACCATCAATACAGTGTATGTGGAAACGAAATGTATATCTTATATGAAAGCCCATTCATGTAACAAGTGTTTCTGAACACATGTGAATGAAAGGCAAGCCTAATGAAATTGGCTTTGAAATGTTAAATGTAAATCTATGGAATCGTGTTTCTAAACACACATAGATCATAAAGCCTAAATAAATGTAAATCCATGGAATCGTGTTTCTGAACACACATGGATCAAGGCTATGGAAACTCAAAGGCCCAAAAAGCAGTGGTTCATAAATGTTATATCTAAATAACTGTTGGCCTCACTTGTATTGATTTATCCCTCACTAGCTTGCGAGTTATCATTTGAGATGGAGTAAGGGACAGCACGAGTTATGTCCCCTAGAGTCTCAAGTTACGGTTTGTCGGGCACCTAGTCATGGCGGCTCTAGAAAAGATCCTCACGGAGCTGTATCAGCTTGGATGTGAGTTGTAGGCATCTGTCAAGGTTGAATAAGCACTTCTGAAACAACTTACCCATTTCTGAGACACTGCCATCCCCTGTGTTACTGCTTGTCCAGCATATGCTAGAGTGTGTATCCCCTTTCCATTTCCAAAGTGTCACAGTGTCAAGTCAGTAGTCACCCTTTAGCCTAGCCTATTGAGTTGTAACCTTCACCCATCACTAGCAAACTGATCACAACTATGAAGTGAGTATGGTCTTCAAACTCTGGTCTGAGTCTTAATAAATATTGAAAAACACTTTATATTTGGTTTTAGATCGCCAGAGAATTGATTACTATTTGTTATAATTACTACTTGAATGATTTGTAAAGCATGTCTTAACCTCTAACACTTGCAGTAGCTTGTTTTCAGTTTGGGTCATATTATTGGTCATGTTGACTTGGTCAAACCCAGTTTGACCAAAGTCAACTACAGGACATGAGGTGGATAGACCTCGGATGATACAGATTGATGATATGTGGTCTATTATAGGTCACCAGATGGTTCCATGCATTGGTTACAGGCTTATGATGATGATTTGTGGTTTTCAGCATATTTGATCATTTAAAGATTATTATTATTTTATCTGTCTGGATATATTGGATATTTTATATGATCATGCAGAGATCCATAGGGTGTATGAGTACACACCTCTAGTGTATTTGGGCTCTCTGAGTCCAATAAGACAGTTGGTTTTCAGTTCCGGGCAGTTATAGTGAGTGTTTTCCAAAGTTTATCATTCTGGTGCATATTTGCCATGTTAAATGGCCTGTCAGAGCAGAGTGATGGTATGATTGGTTTGCCTATGGCGCTATAGAGGGGACATGCAGTGTAGCCACTTGTTTTTCCTACATTGCTTTGTTCCCGGACATATTGGTGCAGTCAGGTTTGGCCCCAGGTGACCAAGTAGAGAGTTACAGACATTTTGATTCTTTCCAAAGGATTTACAGAGGATAAAAAATGGTTAAAATGGCTACTGAAGGATTCGATTTGGGCTACTGAGACAAGGAAATGGCATGAGATGAGTTTTTGATGATGAGTGTGATGTCTTCCACCCCTTCCACAGTAGGTTCAGCATTCAGTGGGGCACACACCCATCTCTCCGGCACATTTTATGATTTTTTGGAGCCTTTGGAGGCTCACGACTTTCCCAGAGAGGCACGATTTGGTGCTAGGATTTGTCATTTGATGTTATTGTGACATGGGGACACACTAGGAATGTTAGACATTACCCCCTAGACCCACCATGAGCTTTATTCATGTTTATTTTATCACTTTGAGTGGGACCCCCTCTCCTAGGGCGATTTTGTCCATGTATTGTTATATTTTTTAGTTGATCCATCTACTTTATTGTTGAACTCATCTCAACCGTAGATTAGAACATTTTGATCTTTTAATCTTAGCCATCCATTCAAAAGGTGGTTAGGGTTTTGGTATCTCTCCATCCTATTTAAAGGAGAGAGCTTCTCATTGTAAAGGGACTTTTGGCTCTTAGCTTTTGGAATAAAATATTTTCTCACAGATACTTGTCTTATGGTTGTGGATGCGATTGATGTTGATTGAAACTATTCTTCCTTTGCACTGAGAGTATTGTAAAAGATCCTTTGCATATTTTTCTCCACGTTTTTATCTACAATGAAGAAGTCGATTTGGTGAGGAAGGCGCATTGGTTGGGGAGACCCTCCCTGCAAGCTTCTCTTCTCTTCGCCGATTACAAGGAGTATCATTGTCTTAGTACCTCTTACTCTTTGTTTCCATGTTCATTACTTGTATTTCTTCCATTCTTGCATTAGACTGATTGATCTTGTTGTCCTTGGTTTATCAAGAAGAGGAAGGCGCATTGGTGGAGCTGGGCAATTCGCACAAGCAAGGAAACACTCCAATCTTTCATTTGATCTCTACGGGAACAATCCTCGACATCATATCAAAAATTTCCATGACTCAGGTACGCTTGTGAGGTAAGTTATTTATTTCTCTATCCTACCCATCTGTCAATTTTAATTAAAACCCTAAGTAAAATCCTTCGGAAAATAGCATAGCTCAAAAGACTTGGTTTACCGCATAACCATTTCTGGGTTTTGAGTATCCGGCAAATATCTAGGTGGGTTCTCCAAGACGTCATACTTGGAGGACTCCTTAGGCCCAAATCCCAAGGCACTGGTTTCCTTAAACCCTCACGACTTTCTTGGCTTGCCTGATTTCCCTGTCTTTTGATCCTGTTTGCTGAGCTTGTTGGTTTTAACACTGTCAGATCTGTCTCACAAGCTGTGCTAGAAAGCCCCTAACCTCAGATCCAGTCTTTGGGACACTTTCCCTGTTTTAAGGGTCACGTTTCCCAAGGCAGCTGAATTTGATCATTTTAAACTAGCACTTGAATCCTGGAATTGCACTTAATTATCAAGTCACTGTGTGTTATCTATCTCTATCAATTCACTTCTATCCGAAGCCTCCATAGTGGTCTTGTTTTCCTTAAATCTAGGGTTCCATACCTGTCACCCTACGTACTTCCTTTGATTGATTTGATATGGTGATTGGGTTGATCTCTCTTTTCGAGAGTAGATCTGGGTCTCCCCCTTGCTACCTTGGCTTTGGTAGCAGAAGTGAAGAGTGCCTTAGTTGGCGTGACAACCATCCATTTGGGAACTAGGGCTCTCTTGGTTCACCGCTTTAGTTGTCTATCCCCTCTACCATCCTTCTGGATCCATCTATAGGGGCAGCTACAAGATTGGTGATATCAAGACCAACGTTATCGGAACCGGACCAGTCATCGAACTAGCGAAGCCCAAAATGTGAACCGGACCAGAACTGGAAAAAAAACCGGTCGACTAAAAAATACATAAAATATTCATATTTTGTAAAAATATATATATATTCATGTGCATACATATGAATCCAAACCATTAATACACAAATATGCAAAGTTTCTCATATATATAGCAAGTATGGGTGCAAATAACCAAAACAACACCTAATGCAATACATCTCTAAGGTTCTGAACCAAAGTACATCAACAAAGAGGCTCGAAATGGCCCCTACAATCCAAAAAGAAACCACAGTACTAATGAATAACAATAAACTGATCATAGAAGCATAGAAAACCTTTTTTTGTGATTTAAAAAAAAAAAAAATCAGTTTCGTGGGTCCATTGACCGCGACCGTACGGCATTGTATGGACCGGTCAGTTTCGTACCTGGTTCGAACAAAAAACCGGTTCAACCGGTTTTGGTCCCTGAGCGGACCGGTTACCTCTGTAAACCAGTCGGACCGGTCGGTTTTGCCAATTCCGGTCCGGTTCCGATACCACTGATTGGGACGTATGTAATGATACTTGGCCGCAAGGCCATGCTTGTTGACCAAGTCATGAAAGTTGACCAAGTCAAAACTGACCAAAAACTGATAACTGAGCCAAACTGAATGAATCAACATGCACATGGGGTGAAATATGCTCTCCTATGTATGTTAATAACCAAACTAGAACATGAGTAACATAACAGTCGTAATCAATCATCAAATAATCATAAAACTTGTGCAAAAGTAGTCAGACAATTCTTCATGAAGCTCTTTACATATGCCCACTTACAAACTTAACCAAGTTGCTATGATGGGTGAGATGAACAAAACAAGGCTAGAACAAGGGGAGTTGACTTTTGACTTCAACATAGTGATCTCTTAGAGAATACGGGATAAAGGGGATCCACAGTTACATGTACAAAATAGATAACACTGTGGAAAGGAGGTGCCTCACAAATGGAATAAGTTGATTGAGAAGTGTCCCTTCAACTCTAACAAGTGTCCTATGACTCACATCCAAGCCTAATTTAGGCTCCGTGAGGATCTTTTCTAGAACCGTTGCGCTAGGTGCACAATCAACAGTAATTTTTGTTGAACTTTGGTTGTCATTGATGTCAATTGATGTCAAAGAGGACTCAGTATCCTTGTGCCAATTTGAAGAAGTATATGAAATCCAGTTTGAAGAAGTACATCCAAATTGTAGAAGTACATCCAATTTGAAGAAGCATATGAAAACCAGTTTGAAGAAGTACATCCAGATTGTAGAAGTACATCCAGTTTGAAGAAGTATATGAAATCCAGTTTGAAGCACATAAGGTACATGCACAAGTTCCAATCCATCTAATCGTGATACTTCAAAGGTAATGTCAAAGAGGTGGTTGGACAAGTTTCGGGAGTGCGCAAGAGGCTTGGGAGAAAGAAGCGGTTGGACATATATGCAAGTCTTGGAAGTGCGCAAGACCCACCAAGCGAAAGAAATATAGAAGTCTCGAAAGCGAGCAAGAGTCTTGAAAGCAAGAAGTGGTTGGACATGTCAAGTGCGCAAGACCCACCAAGTGATGGTACTTCAAGGGCGCAAGAACCCACGAGTAGTGGTTCCCAAGTGCACAAGTCCCACTATGCAAAGGACCAAGTGTGCGCAAGACCCACAAGGTATGATACCTCAGTTGCGCAGATCATGACAAGTGGCGGATGCATAAGTCAACTTGACCGTAAAGAAAGGAAAAGGGGATGCTACGACCAACTTGTGGACACACGGTCTATGCAGGATGAGTATAAATAAGACGCCAAGTTGGAGAATTGAAAGTAAGCTTAAAGAAGCAAAAGTTGCAGTATTTAAATTTGAAAAGCTTCGAATTATTGGGGTATCAATGGCTCATTGAACCGGAATAGCATAATCTAGCAGAAGAGCCAGATCCGCAAGAACAGAAATTCAGCACAGCAGATGATGCGCAAGATGAAGTGATTTATCTAAGACAGATGCACAAAGACAGAAGAGCAACACAGCAGATGATGCGCAGTATGATGAGGTTTATCTGAGACAAGTGCGCAAGAACAGAAAGGCAGTATCGCAAATGATGCACATAAAGTTATAGTTTATCTGATACAGATGCACAAGAACGGAACAGCAAAACAGTGGAGGATGCACAGTATCAGTTGAGCTTGCATATGTGCAGAAACAGTATGCTAAAACAACGCGCAGATTGCAGAAAGTTATGAAATACAAGAACTAGTGTGTAATATTGATGCAGTGAAGTAAAGTGTGTGGTGATCTGATGATAAAGTACAGCAATTGCAAGATCAGAGTATGTAGTAGGTGCACACAACGGGATGTATTGCAGTAAATCCGAAGAGTGCGCAGATCAGTAGAAAGCAAAGAAGAATCTTCTACAAACATATCAGGGCGGCTGGACGGGGCAAGGAATAGGGAGTCGATGCTTCCTTCAAATTGGTGCCTATAAATCCAAGGGGTCGGTGCCTCCTTCCAGTCGGTGCTGATAAATCAAGGAGTTGGTGCTTCCTTCAGGTTGTAGCTTATAAATCAGGGGGTTGGAGCCTCCTTCCAATTGGTGCTGGAGAACTTTGGAAATTGATGCTTACCATGAATGTAATCTTCTATGTTGTCGGGGTACCCATCCCCATGGGCTGGGTTCGCGTCCCAGTCCTGGGTACCGTCCCCAAGTACCAGAAACCGATTCGAGTACTTCATTGACGTCCCCTGAAGTCCCCGTCGAAGTACCGAATACCTTTGGACCAAATTTTGGGTACTTCACTTGATTTGGGGACGGAGTCCCCCGATTTTGGGGACTTTTGGGAAACTCTGATTTGTAAAAAAATTTAAAAAATTCAATTTTTATAATTAAAAATACATTTTAGGGAGAGGGACGGGGTAGGTGTGGGTCCCCGTACCCTCTTAAGACCCCGCGGACCTGTCCACTTCTCCCAACGTTGTTTAAGTTTGTTGTTGGCTTGATGAAGCCAACTTAGCTATGACTTCAATGTTTTTTGCATTTTGAATTTTGGATGTAGACTTGTTGTTGGTGTATGACATTGCGATTCGACATATATCATGATTAATGAATCATGACTCATATGAATATGCAAACAGTAATTTCACTAATTTGAATTTCCACTTGGTTTGTCTTTTAGACTCTTATGATTATGATATTATCTGAAATTCATATCATGTTTATACTTAAGATTCATAGAATCACATTTAATTTCCACTTTATATCAATGATTTATGAACTTTGAAGCAATGTGCATGTTAATTGTATTTGTTACATATTGAAATTTGAAATTGAATACTAGTGAAAAATAAATTGATTTAATTTTTTATTTCATACATACATACACACACACACACACACACATATATATATATACAGTACTCCCGGCGTACCCAAGTCCCCTGTTTCAAAAACTGGCATCCCAGTCCCAGTCCCTATCCCCAAGTTTCCTGGCAACTTATGTAATCTTTATAATATAAGAGAGCATTCTATGGTTTTCTCCTGTTTGGGTTTCCACGTTAAATCTTTGTGTTATGTGTATTGCGTATGTGATGTTGAATGACATTGTTTATGATGAATGCATAATATAATTGTTGTTATATTTGGTATAAGTGAAAATTGTTCATAACTGCGCTTAATATTGATTCACCCCCCCCTCTCAGTATTAATAAGATTTCCAACAATTTTGAGATTCTAGGGGACTCTTAGAATTAGAAGTCCCTTACTCCATCCCACATCCATACCCTTGGGCTCCATGGGGAATAATCATTACATCATAAACATGGCCAGCAGTCATTTAGAGTTTCTATTTTTCCTCATCTGCTTGCCCATTTTGCATTTCATTTCATGTCCCTTCGGATTTTACATGTGCTTAAATGCACAACTAACTGCAGCTTTCATCTGGGGCACTTTGCATTTCATTTCATTAAGCTTTCTTGCACTTCTTTCGATATGACAAATTATACTGACGCATGTAATGATGATAGGATCACTTGCTTCAAATCTAGCTAACACTACTCAGGCAACTAGCCATTCTTAGGTCATGTCACAACACCAGTGGGTACTCCTGGCCCAGAAGTGAAGCATGGGGTCAACTGGCGGGAATCATTCACAATCAGGACCAAACATCGACGGTAACTGACCAGAGTGGTCAAGGCTTCAGAATCCCAACTCACATAGGCTTAGGACCAGTTATCACATCCATAGTAGCCGGGCTACCATGATTGCACAGCAGTTCATTGTATATTTTTGAGCCAGGCCTTTACACAGTTTTGATGAGATCAGCCTATGATGAGCAGTACTTTTGATGATCACTTACATATCAGAGCATCCCCAGATCAAACAGCAGTGAACCTTATGCCAAGACTAAGCCTCATGACCTTAGATTTGATGATCGAGGTGACCTTTTATCCCATACAGAGCAGTGCAGTGCCCAGAGTTTCAACAGCAGTGTATCCAGTGGTTATAGATGTTCCAAATGGCAGGTACAGGTATATGGCCCAGCAGGTATATGATGTGCATTGGTTTTGATTATCTTGCTCTTTTGGTCATTTTGGTAGCTTGACTTAGTATCTAGTGATCATGATCTAGCAGTATATATATGTATGATATGGATATGGTTGTTATTGATTATCTAAATGGTCTTATTACTCAGAATTAGAAGCTCTTGTTTTATACTCATTGGTTTTACCCTCTTGGGAGTGTGGACATGATCATTCCCACCTTCTATGGCTTGCTAGCTTAGGCATCACCTTTCACTTTCCCCATCCATCCGTTATCTCTCCCTTTTTGGTTGTCACCCTGACTTACATTTGAACCTGTGATATGGAGGACCCCCCCACTTTTGCCTCTATGTCGGATAGCATCCCTGTTAGTTTTTGTCTCGACTCTGAGTTGGCAATAGAACTTATCGAAGCCTTCATCCTTTTGGGCCAAGAGTACCCGCTGGTGTTGGTTCCTGAGCTTAGGTGAGTTGGATTTGATACCTTGATCACGCTAGTCGATTGCCTCGATGTTTGGTCCTGATTGTGGATAATCCCCCTAGTTGCTTGAGTTGCGTTGGCTAAAACCTGAAGCAAATTGTACTACCATCATTACATAAATATGGAAACTATTATATAATCTTTTGTGCAAGCCCATGGAAACAAATTAAAACTGCACTTCTTAGCACAATGAAAGAGGGCTATGGAAACTGAAATGTTAAAGCACCTTGGATGCAAGTTGTGATTAGTTGTGCTTCTAAACGCATGCAAAATCCAAAGGGTCCTAAAGGCCTAAAAAGCATTGGTTAAATGTATGCTAAATCCAAAGACTGTTGGCCAGAAATTAAAATGTAATGATTAATTCCTCACGAAGCCTATGAGTTGTGATGTGAGATGGAGTAAGGGACAGCTAATTCTAAGTGTCCCCTAGAACCTCAAATGACAGTTAGTCTGGCACCCAGTCATGGCGGCTCTAGAAAAGATCCTCACGGAGTTGTTTCAGCTTGGATGTGAGTTGTAGACATTTGCCAAGGTTGAAAAACCACTTCTCTGAACAACTTATTCCATTTGTGAGTGTAATATCCCAAACTGATATTTTTTCTTTTTGTGTACTGTAGATGGCTAGTAGGCTTATGTCTCAATAGAATATGAAAGTAAACCCCGATCTCTGCATGCATGCATTTGCATGCAGATCTGTAACCCAGATAATACTGAAATGCTAGAAAGTAGGAGAAATTAATGCATGTACATACCAGTATGTAGATCTGCTGATGTCGATGAAGATGATCCCAGCATGCAAGAATTGTGCCGGAGGAATAGGAAGATAAGCCAAGTCGTCCTCCAATAGATAAGTGCGCCCTCCTCCAAGCTATGATGGCTCCTCAATAAATAATACTTCACTGCTGAAGGCTGAGATAAGGTGCAATAGGGTTATAATGCCCTTCTGGAGATGATGGAAGACGCGTGCAGAAGAAGTGATGGCTCAATAGCCCAAAACGTGAATATCCTTACAAAGAGATTCGCCCCCAGGCATGCAAACGTCCTCCAATAATGATAAGTGCTGATAACTCTCTCAAAGGTCCAACTGAGAAGCCCTTCTTCCAGGGGAAGGGTAATAGGGGTGCTCTAAGAAGGATGGGAGCAGCATGCAGAAGTTCTGCTCCCTGCAGACTGGAAAACGAATGAGTATGTCTTTGAGCAATGCGCCCAAGCAAGGAGAGCGAATCCCCCCAATCCAGTAAATAACTCAATCTCCTGAAGCAACTGATGGATAGAACCTGATGATGAAGCAATGCTGAATCTGGATGATCCAACCTGATGATGAACTAGGGCAAATAGATTTCGCTGCCGATGATACACCAGTTAGCTGAGCATGCACTCAACCCCAACTTAGCTCGCTGAGCTCTCCAATTGGAATCCTCAAATCAATAATCATATAAGTGTCCTTCTCCATTCGCTTTACCTCTCTTTTATAACTTTCAACTGCAAATAACCTAACTTTTGACCTAATTAGGTCAATTTACCTTCTAATTCGCAGTTGACTTGCATGCAGGTGCCTGGAGACTCAATCAGGTGTATGCATCATGAAATAATGCTCAGAAGTCATGCATGCAGGTGGCCTTTGGCTCTGGTGGCCCCTGTCTACCTACTGATGATATAATATCAATGCCCTAGATCTTCTTATATGGCATCAATCCTCAGTTGATTCCCTGACTGTCAGTGCCCGCTCGAACCTATGGGAATCATATAGGTTAGTGGGATGGTCCTCAATGCTTAAGTAGAAGAGGACATTACAGTGAGACACTGCCATTCCCTGTGTGTTTATTATCCGGCATATGCTTAAGTGTGTATTCCCTTTCCCTTATCCAAAGTATCACAGTGTTGAGTCAGTCAAGTCATCCTCTTATCCTAGCCTTGCATTCTTCACCCTCACCCTTTGCTAGCAAAATGTTCATGTCTACAAAATGAGTATATTCTTGAGGTTCTATTTTGGGTAAATGATTATTTAAACTTGTATTTGATGTATTTACTTATTTAACTGCCAGTGAAATGATGCTTAATACTTTAAGTCTTGCTATTAGAATGATTAACAGAGCATGCTTTAACCATTTGCACTTGCAGCATTAGGCATTTCTAGCCTGGGTCATATTTTGATCAGTCTTGACCTGGTCAAACCTAGCTTGACCAAGTCAACCATGGGGATCTGAGATGAGTTGGACCACTGATGTTCGAGGATTATGATTCATGGTCTTTTGATACACCTTTGATGATTCCATACAGGGGACAGGTTTCATATGATGGTTGATGTATTTTTTTTATGGTTATTATTATTTTCAGATCATTATTTTTATTGTCCGGGTATGGTTGAGACTACGGATGATCATATGGGTTGCCACGAGGTGTATGAGTACTCATCTCTAGTACAATTGGACCTTTTGAGTCCATTGGGACACTTAGATATCAGTTACAGGCACTTCCAGTGATGATATGGTCAGATTTCCACCTTTCTCCAGTTTTTCCATGCAGAAATGGTCTGTCCAGCAGTTGCATTGATCTAGCACAGTCTCCTAGGGCGCTACTGAGGAGATGGGGGGTCCATCCACTTGTTATTACCATATTACCCCATCTCCAGACATTGTGGTGCAGCCAGATTTGTGTCCGAGACACCAAGCAATGATCTACAAGCATTTTGATGATTTTCCGATGGTTTTTTGAGGAATAAAAATGGGATAAAAAGGTCACAGGGGAATTCGATTTGGACAAATGAGGCAAGGTATTGGCATGAGGTTTGTTTAGAGGTCATTTGTGATGCATCCCACTCCTTCCAGGTCATCTTGCACCATTCAGTGGGGTCCACACACTCTCCAGGTTGTTATTTGATGTATTATTCTATCATTGAGGGGGGGCACAATTTCGTCATTTGGTCACTTTGACATGTTATTGAGTCATATCTTATATCACTGTGCCATGGGGTGATGCTAGTGAAGGACATTAATACCTCCTAGCCCCACCATGTGCTCCTACACTTGTCCTAGTCATCCTTTATGTGGTGCATCCCCCCCTTAGGGCCCATCTAGTGAGTGTGCACCCCCTTTAGTGAGTCGATCCATGAGTTATTGCTCCGGCTCATCATAGTCGTCGATTGTATTATGTTTATCTTTTGATCTCAACCACTTGTTCATAAAGCGGTTAGGGTTTTGGTCTCTCTTTCCTATTTAAGGAAGAGACCCTCTCATTGTAAAGGCACCTTTGGGCTCTTGAACACTTGAAATAAAATACTATTTTTGCAGATCTACTTCTCTGGCTTTGATGGATGCTCTTGCAAGTTGAATATACAATCTTTTCTCTATGTTATCATTGTGGATCTAGCTTGTTCAAACGTTTTTCTGCAGGGAGGCCGTGTGGTAGAAGAGAAGGGCAAATTGAAGAGGGTGCTATTGTGGGGAAACCCCATATCTCTCTCTCGGATCGACCTTTGTCTCAGGGAGTATCTTTATTGTATCTTCGTGACATATTTGATGCTTCTTATTTCATCTTTTCTCCTGTATAGTCATTTTCATGCTTGATCAATTCTCATTACAGATCGTTTTTTGGCAAGGAAGGGCGCACTGGTCACTCTGGAGGGATAGCGATTCTACTTGAGGAAGCTAGATCTCACTCTTGATTGCCTCAGTTGGGGAAGATTATCAATTTGCAAGGTGGCCGCAAGCTTTTGAGGTAAGATCTACAAGGTACGTATTGATTTTCATGCATTTTACCCATTGATCACTCCAAAAGTTCAAACCCTCATTGATTAAAACCCTAGTTTTTAGATCTGATAGATCTGGCGATTATCTGGGCTTAATAATTAAAACCCACCTCATAAATAATTAATAAACCTTGGAGACCAAATTTGGTGGGAATCCAACTCCATTTACCCCTCAATCTAAGGCACTGGATCTCTCCAAGGGAGGTCGCACTTGTGGGTTAGTGGGCTTTTTCCAGATCTATCCTCTGGGTGTTGCTATTTTGTCATTAAAACATCAAATCTATAGTTTATCCACCCTCCTAGTGCCATTCCAACTTGAACTTTGCCTTGTGGGCCCCATTTCACTCATTTTCCATAATTTAAGGGTGGGACCCACTTGGGTCTTCTTGATTGGCATTAGATCTATTCATTTAAACTCATAAGTGGCATTTTCATTCCTTGGTTGAGCATTTGTCCTTTCTATAAGCCTCCTCAACCAAGCCCTAACTTTATTGTCCACTTATATTCCCTAGATCTAGATCCACTTGCTCTTGATCTCTTCCTCTTTTCACTTTCACATTTCCCTAGAAGGTCTAGAGTAGGTTCGCTAGCCTCTTTTGGTTAGCTAGGGTCTCCCCCTTGGTCATGCTTTGTCTTGATCTAAAGTGAAGAGTGCCTCGATTAACGTGACAACCAATAATCCTTGGGAATCATGGCTCTCTTGGGTCACCTCTTTAGTTGTCCAACACCTCTACCGTCCTGGAAAGGATCACCTTTTGGGACAACTACAGGTTGTGTGATAACAAGACCCAACACCGACGGGTTCCTTCGGCCTAGAAGGGTCAAAGCTTTGCATTTTTTGTCGCATAACTCCGAGCCGAGACACAAGACAACATGGAGTCTATCAAATACAGAGGTCAAGGTGGGGGAAAAGCTCCTCAATCTCAAAAGTCAAAGTCACAAGTCAGGGCTCAAATCAAAACTGGAAGCAACGAATGGATGGAAGGAAGTGAAAAGGTGATGCCATACATAGCAAAGGCAAGGCTAAGTCTGCATAAGATGAGCAACTAATGAGCGTATGAAAATGCCTTACATTCAAACCGTCAGACAACTCGTGACCACAAATCCATGACAATAACCAAAGCCTATAACATATCACCATTGTCAACTACCATGCATAGTCACTGTTATTACTATAAACAAGAGAGAGACAAAAGAATATAGAATATACCCCAAATACAACCTGTATTCCTGCTCAGCCATATCCCTGTCTCTGAAACTGATCATGTATACCAACTCTGACTGCCATGGGCAAGGGAAAATACCAGTTGGTGGCTCTGCTGCTCTAACAAAAGTGAATCATAGTCTAGCAAATATCCCTCCAACATCATGAAGAGAGCTCAGAAATGACAAGTGTTAGCTCTCAAGGAGTCTTTCTAGGTTGCAATCGAAAGAGCCTGGTAACTTAATCTTATTTTGAATGACGGAGTATAATTGGATCAAAATGAATAACTCACTCACTAATTTCCTCACTCAAGACAACTTAGTAAAATCCAGATAGGACAAGGCCTTCAAAAGCCATTAATCAGATAATTTTGCTGAATTAGATGGGTGGAGAAAAACTAACTATATTAACCAGAACATACATATATGAAACAATACATATGATGGGTCAATAGAACTAGCAATAGTTACTTATGATCCTAGTTTACTGATATGAAAGTGAGATGACAATCACCAGCTTTTGAAGTAAACATAGACAAGAGAACCTCTGCTCATAAGCACAGAAAGAAAAGATAATGGTCTGATAACAACAAATGAAAGAAGCTTGTATTACTGAATATATCAAAAGAAGTCTTCCTACAAAAAAGAGTGTCTTAGAGTCTTCAAAGTCGAACCGTTGTTCTACATCAGTCGTGGGCTTTATAGCCTTTACAAAACTTTTAAGATCCTGAAAAGATGGATCGAATCTGCTAAAAATAGTAAATTAAAAACAGCTTTCTGAAAAATATGACAGCGTCCTACATTCAAAAGTAACTGACATCTTGCTAAGGCACCTATATTCGATAGTTGTAATGAGCCTCCGGAGGCTGAAGAGTGAGGTTGAAACCACTGCCTGGAGAACCTGCAAGTTGTCTTTTTCCCAAAATAGACAGGAATATTCCTCCTTTCACCTCGTTGGCGCCCTTTAGTCTGGAACCGAAAATTGGTCATGATGCCTTTAAGCGTTTATCTATCATTGAGAAAACGCCCTTGAGGTGCTTGGATCAGCAAAGTCGGGTTTGGTGCCCAAAGACAACCTTCTGCATATTCTGCATTTTCGGTAGCTAGAAAACTGAGTTCAAAATTTATAAGCTACTGAAAACCCTGCTTCCGATGGTTAATGAATCGATTTAACGTTTCGCCTAAACCACCGAGTCGCCTTTAGATGTTTGAAGCCTTTCTCTCCTTTCGGTAACTAGGAGAGTCCTGTCCTCATGTTGTAAACCGCCGAAACTGGATTTTGGCAGCTAATGAGCAATTTCTATGTTCGCCTAAACCGCCGAAAAACTATGTTTGGTCCAGCCTGCGAAACTTTGGACAAAATTGTGTTTTCTGACCTCTGCTACTTATCTTCTTGCTGCTTGGATTTATCTTCATCCTGGGCCAAAGTTGGAGTGTCAGCAAAGCTAACTGCTGCAGCTGCTAAGGTGTCAAGATCTGAGTGCACCTTGGGCTGGGGTTTCTGAGTTGTTTCCTCACCTCCCAGAAGCTCGACCTTCCTACTCAGCCTCATATTTTCTCTTATCAGCCTTATATTTCTTCCTCTCAGCTTACTATGTTTTTTGGTCAACCCTTGAGAAGAAACATACAATTCATTATGCCTTTCAGTCAGCCTTTCATTTTTCTCCTTGATCACCCTTTGGAGTATTTCGAGTTCATACACCTGCCTGAGAAGTTGATTAATTTTCTGTGATGAAGAACTTTTCATCTTATTGGTTAATACCTCAGCCACCTGCTGATCTTGTTTTTCCACAGGTGTAAGGGAAGGCAAATCTACATATGGAACCTTTTGTTCTTCAGGTAGAGCTGCTTCCTGAAGCTCTTGTTCTGTTGCAACTTCCTTATGATCTGCTCCCGTTTCTTGCAGTTCGTCGTCTTCAGAATCTGTGTAAGGGAGGTTTAAAAGGTTCGCATTCTTTGAAGAAGTCTCTCCTTCCTTTCTGAAAACTAGCTTTTTCCCAATCCTCTCAAGCTCAGAAGAAGGGGGAATTTGGACTGTTGGCAACGAAGAGACAGCTTGCCTTTTTCTCTTTTCACTTCTGGGGGTGGATGGCTTTTTAGAGGAAGGGTTGGCCTTGGCTTCGGATCGCAATTCTGTGTCAAATTCGTTCCAGAAAAGGAAAAAAACCCACTCCTTATTCTTTCTTTGTAGATGCTCTGATACCAAGATTTTAATTAGGCCATGGTGGGATAACCTGCTCTGAGCCTTGCTTGGCTTTGCCTGGAGTTGGTGAGCCATCTTTGTTAGGTTTTTATGAAGATAGAAGGGTATATTTAGAGGGCTTCTACCAGTGAAATGGTCCAACAATTTGAAATGATAGACCAACAATTTGGAATATCTGCCCTTGCATGTAAAATAGACCAAGATGGCCTTTAATAAGTGCTGCCAATTTTCCTCCAAGAAAGACATAGGGACGTCTTTGTTCTAGGTGATTGTCTGGTGTGCAGGTTTTAGAGATAATCTAAACTCGACCTTCTGGGTGGTGGTGGTTTTGAACCATCTTTGTCCTGTCCCTGGAATCTCTGTGGCCGCTGCTATGAAGGTTTCATCCACCTGGATTTCTTCTGTCCCAATTTGCGCTTTCCTTCCGTCAAATGATAATGCGAAGGCCTCTGCAATTTGCTGATGGGAGCCTTGGAGCTTTAGACAGTAGTTATAGCATCCCACGTTTTTGAAGAATTAACAGACTTCAGGGTGCGACTCGAGGTAGCCGACGTCATTTAGCTCCTTCCTAAGCACAGCTCCTCCCTTCTTCATCTATAAGACCCCTGTCGACACCTGCGGTTCAGAAACGCTGAGCCTTAGGGGAAAAACGACGCGGAATCAGGAAAGAAGTAGCTCGTTGACAGGTAAGAACGAAGGATGAGGTATGACTTGGTTCAGGGCCTTGACTTCGAGAGATGGAACTGAAAGCCAATCATGAGGATTTACATGACCTGTGAATCTTGCCCATTTACCCAAGAGCGATCCTCATTTGTAGCTGGTTTTAAAACGAAAGGATCGTGTCTTCGCTGGCGATGCCCCTTTTCGGCGGTTAAGCAATGATGAACTCCCTTTAATTCACGACTAAACCCTTGATTACACGTTTCCACCATTTGGCACCGACTCAATTTCAGTAGCCGATGATTTCGCTTTTAACACCGTAAGCTGCCGGAAAAATGTTCACAAATGCCTCTGCTTTCGGCAGCTGTAGAAGGTTTTATTCTTGAACTGCAAACTGCGAAAAGTATCTGCCTTTCGATGGCTAATGAACACCATCGTATTCGCCCAAGCCACCGAAAATTGCCCCATGAACCACGATATATGTCTGCCTTTTTGGTAGTTGGAGAGTTTCATCTTTCATGTAGTAAGCTGCCGAAAGTGGGGTTTTCGGTAGCTAATGAACCATCGCCAGGTCCGCCTAAGCTACCGAAACCTAAAAATTCTTTTCGGAGAAGAGCAACCTCAAATGTTATTTCAAGCTTCATTACATACTTCAATCTCTTGAAAAAGAACCTCAAATGCATCTAGAAATGAAAAATTGAAAGACCTCCTATCACCTAGAAACCACAACTAGTCTATGTTTATTTGAGGAGATAACAACAAGGATGTACTGATAATACTGCTCCACATATGCTAGTTGCCTCTATATTGTACTCTGTCACTAATCATCATGGAACATGAATGCTCATCTCATGTAAAGGAATGGCTCACACTGTGACAACTGCTCTGGAAATGATAGTAGCTCCTAGCTACTATAAATGTGACAACAAGTACATTATCAGTATAAGCATTAGGGCAATGTAGAGGATGAGATATACTATACCAGGTGTCATGGATCCAGGGGTGGAGACATGCAGAGATTTCAGTGACTTTTGCCTTACGCATGCAAGATTTTTTAATGCACAGTGTTATTTTAACATTCAAAAGCGGGATTTTTGCATGCACTCATACTAGGGGTTTTGGAAACCCTAATCAGGCTATGAGTTAATAAAAGGACGCAAGGGGCCACGAGAAAAGGTTACTCGGTATTTTCTTCAGAGAATGGAGAGAGAGAGAGATAGTGAGGGTGAATCAATGCATGCAGAGGAGCGCATCCTTGAGAGGAGGGGTGCATTTTTTGAGGGAGAGAGTGGCTAGATCTGAGAGAGATCAAGGCACACTTGATATGAGGCACTGAGGAGCAGTATTACTGTGCAATGAGATCATCTACACAGAGGCAACTCAGAGATTGAGCTAGGGTGCATTCCAGAGGAGAGGGGCGCACTTCCAGAGGGAGGAGGGGTGCAGATCTAAGCAGGGATCTAGCTCTATTCATCTGGATCAGAGGTTAGATCCTTTGGAGACAAAGTCACGTTCCTAGACAGATTGGATTCATCAGTTGCTAGATCAGAGTTTGATCATTTAGAGAGGGGCACATTTCCTGAGGAGGGCGAGCTCTGAGATAGAGCTCACCAAATCTGAGAGTAGGATTCACCGAGACAGTGATCCTGAGGAAAAAGGGCAAGAGTCCCTAATCAGTTAGCAGTTCAGAGACAGATACAGTCAGAGCAGAGGGGCGCATTCAGTTGAGGGGCACATTCATTCAGAGTGAAGGGTGCAATTAGCCAGAGGGGCGCATCACCCAATCTTCCATCAGAAGAGAGTTAGAGCCTGTGTGGCTCAAAGATAAGTCCTTGTTGGATTACTCTATTGTACCGATTGTAATTGCTTCAGATTATAAAAGCTGCTTATAAAATATTAGTTTTCTTTACGCATTTTAAATTTCTATTATAGAATAGATTTTATTTCAGCCTGATTCTATATTTTTCCCATACATGCAGCATGAGGTATTTTATTGTTTGTGAGCGCAGATACAGGTGCAAAATAAAATAAAAAGCAGAAAGCAAAAAGATAGAGTGTTGGATCGAGGATTCGAGTAGCAGAGTTCGAGGACCAGAGATTCTGAGGTTCTCAAGCGCTCTTTTCAGCAGAGCACTTGTCCCAGCCGGAGCAAGATGTTATCACATATATAGTAGTCGAGCTACCAGACATTATTTTTCTGATTCCAGTACACTATTCAGCCAATTCCCTTGCATTGAGATGCTGAGATGAGCATCTATTATGGATCACTATAAGATTATGGGCAACAGTTTTATTCCCCATGCCATGCCTGAGTCTCAGGACACTCAGAGAGATGACCGATGTAGCTATTTAGCCATTTGTACAGAGCAGTCAGTAGTGCCCAGATTTACAGCAGCAGTTTCAGAGGACGGATGATAGTTCTGATGATGAGCATTCAGGTATATGACTCAGCAGGTATATTATGGTGTCATGGTTATATTGCTTTTATTTCCATTTTCTTAGCATGTCTTAGCATTTAGTATCATGATCTGGCGATCATATAGACATGTTGACCTGGTTGTACTTATATATATCATATTTGTCCCTACTCAGACTTAAAAGTTCTTTGCCTATACTCATTGGCTTTACCCTCCCTAGGGAGAATAGAGGTGATCATTCTCGCCATACTTTGGCTTGCTAGTGTCGGTTTCATTATTCATTGTCTTCATCCATCCATGGCTTACCCAGTTTGTTCATTACCTTGACTTACTACTTGACTAGTGGCATGGAGGACCTTTCCCCACTGTAGCCTCTATACTGGATGAGCTTCCTTGTTTATTGTGTCTCGGCTCTGAGTTGGTGACAAAACTTACCTATGGTGAGTTGGATTTCCTTGTCAATTCCCCCTAGTCACTAAAGATGTTGTTGGTTAAACCTAAAACTTTTTGTGCTACCATGAATACAAAGTATGGAAATGAAATGTTGTATCTTGTATGAAAAGCCCATTCATGCAATGTGTTTCTCAACACACATGAATGAAAGGCAAAGCCAAATGAAAATGACTATGAAATATCAAATGTTATATCTATTGTGAAATGTAAATACCTAGGTAAACAAGCTGTCTATGACACACCTAGAAGTGCTCAGGTAAACAAATGCCTTAAAAACACACCTGCAGCAAAAAGCCTAATGAAATGTAAATCTATGCAATGTGTTTATAAACACACATAGATCAAAGGCTATGGAAACTATAGGCCCAAAAAGCAATGGAATTTAAACTCTATATCAAAAAGATTGCTGGCCTCATTTGTATTATGGATTGTGCGCATTAGCCAAGGTGAATAAACACTCTTTGAACAACTTACCCATTTGTGAGACACCGCCATTCCCTGTGTTATTGCTTGTCCACTATATGCTATGGTGTGTATTTCCTTTTCCATTTCCAAAGTGTCACAGTGTTGAGTCAGTAAGTCATCCTTTGACCTAGCCACTTATTTCTTAGCCTTCACCCTTCACTAGCAAATTGATCACAACTATGAAGTGAGTATGACCTTGAAAGTCTTGTCTGAGTAATAATAATAATTAATGACCTATTATATTTGGATTTAGATCACCAGTAATGATTGCTATTTGTTATAATTACTATTTGAATGGATTGTAAAGCATGCTTTAACCTTTGACACCTTGCAGCATTTTGATGAGAGTTTGAGTTATATTTTGGTCATGTTGACTTGGTCAAACCCAATTTGACCAAAAGTCAACCACAGGACATGAGGTGGCAGACCTCAGATGTTACAGATAGATGATATATGGTCTGGTATAGGTCACCATGGTGGGCTTATGCAGTGGTTTCAGGCTTATGATGATGATTTGTGCTTTTCAGCACTTTTACAGATTATTATTATTTGGTCTGCCGAATATGATGAGTATTTATTGTGGACCATGCAGAGGACTATATGGTGTATGAGTACACACCTTAGATGGATTTGGACCTTCTGAGTCCAACGAGACAGTCTGTTTTCAGTTCCGAGCAGTTACTGTGATTTTTAGCCTCAATTGGCTATCCTAGTGCAGTTTTGGCTTGTTCGAGGCCCTGTCAGAGCAGTGATGAGATTTTATTGGTTCACCAAGGGCGCTGTGCATGGAGGGGGTGGTCCAACCACTTGTTATTACCATAATCCCCCCCTCCCAGACTCATTGGTGAGCTCACCTTGACAGTGCAGGAACTCCAGGAGGCAGTTTGGGCAGTTTCACACTTCCCGAGGCAGTCTAGAAATGGTAAAAATGGCTACAAAGGAATTCGATTTGGGCTACTGAGGCAAGGTTATGGAATGGGATGATCAATGATGATGAGTGGGATGTCTTCCACACCTTCTCAAGCAGTTTCAGCTTCATCGGGACCCACATCCATCACTAATGGCAATTTTTGATGATTTTTGGAGCCTCCTAAGGCTCACGACTTTCCCAGAGAGGCACGATTTGGTGTCTAGATCACTTATTCTTGGATATTGTGCCATGGGGACTGACCAAGGGTGTTAGAAATTACCCCTTGGACCCACCATGAGCTATTTCTTATATTTTATCATTATGATTTGGTGGGATCCCCTCTCCTAGGCCGAGTTTGTCCACATATTGTTATATTTTATTATTGATCCATGTATTGTATTGTTGAGCTCATCTCAACCATTGATTAGATCTTTTGATCTTTTAATCTTAGCCACTCATTCAAAAAGTGGTTAGGATTGTGGCCTCTCTCCATTCTATTTAAAGGAGAGAGCTTCTCATTGTAAAGGGGACTTTTGGCTCTGGATTATTGGAATAGAGAATTATTATTGCATCTATCTGTTGTGTTGTGATGAATGCTTTTGGAGTTCGTTCGTTGATTCTTCCTTTGCACTGGTTTTTTGGAGATATTGTCTTGCTATCTTTTGTAGCACATTTTTGTCATCTACAGGTGGAGGCCGAATTAGTTCAAGGAGGACGCATTGGTAGGGGAAGACTCTCCCTGCCTCTTCTTTGGGTTTCTTCGTCGGTAACAGGGATTATTGTTGTCCTAGGACCTTCTATTTCATGTGATCATTTGCTTTTCACTTGTATTTCCTCCATTGTTGCTCAACTGATTGAAATCGCTTTCCTTGGTTGACAGGAAGAGGAGGTCGCACTTGTGGGCTAGGGCACCATTTTGACAAGCAACATCAACAATTTCTCATTTGATCTCTGCGAGAGTCTTCCTCAACAACAAGGCATCTACTTCCATCACTCAGGTATGATCTCAAGGTAATTTTTCATTCCATGATCTATCCATTTGTCTAAATGCTTCAAACCCTCATAAGTTAAAACCCTCATTTTACATTTTTTCAAATCTAGCAAGATCCACTTGGCTTTTGGGTATAAAATTTAAAACCCACCTCTATAGCATCCACGGCGATCCGGATCTATAGTTTGGTGAGGATTGGCCTTCATTTGACCCATTTCCCAAGGCAAAGAAGCTTCTCCAACGGAGATCGCACTTCCTAGGAGGGGTGAGTTTGCAAGGATCTAGCAGCTGGGTAGGTGAGATCCCACTTGATCCTTCATCTCCATAATTGATAACCTACCCCTAGTGTGTCACTTCAGTGATTTTCACCTTGTGGACCCCATTCCTCATTTTGAGGGTTGAGCCCCACTTGGGTCACTTTTTGATACATTTCAATCTCAGATCTACTGCGATCTAGCCATTGGATGATCCTATATTTCAAGACCCACCTACCTCAACACCTCAACATTCCTGATCTACAATTTGGTGGACATTCGACTCCATTTGGCCCATTTCCCAAGGCACTAATATTTCTCCAAGCCAATTCGGCTTTCTTGGACTGTTGAGTTTGCTTGTGGTTTGATCCTTGTTTTGGTTGCTTGAGTACCTTGACATTGTCATACCATCAATCAAGCTCAACTTTGGTACTAGTTAGCCCCAATTTGGTTCCTAACTACCCTGCATTGGACACGGTTCCCAAGGCAGTGGATTTTCTCATAATTGACTAGTACCCTAATCCTGGATCTTAAATCTAATATCATAAGTCACTCTCACATACATAATGGACCAGAGCTACACTGTCTAAACCCCTTGAACCAACCTATTACTCATCTTGTGACTTCATCCATAGATCTAGGGTTCACCATACACCTTACATACTTCACCCATTCTTGATTTGATCTGGTGTTTTGGTTTGATCTCTCCTATCGGGAGTAGATCTGGGTCTCCCCCTTTGTTGTCTTGGGCTAGATAACATAAAGTGAAGATTGCCACGATTGGCGTGACAACCATCCATTGGGAATCGAGGCTATCTTGGTTGCACCTCTTTGGTTGCGCATCCCCTCTGCCATCCGTCTTGGATCTATCTTTAGGGGCAACTACAAGTTAGGTGATAACAGGTTTCTCCAGGGTCTTTGACCAAAAACATTGTGTCCTATTGTTTATGTGTGATTGCTATATGTGTTGAGTTGTAGATAGATTTCATGTGCTTCAAGTTATAAGTAATTGTGTTGCTGATACTTTCTCTGGGGATTGAGAAGTTGGGTTTTGGTATATGCATGTAGCTTATTGAGACTTCAGGCCAAGTTGGGATCTGAGATTTCCAAAGTCAATAGTGATCTCTAGAAAATCTACATCATTGAACAGAAATCTGGATTAGAAAAGACATTCCATTCTTTGACAGTGCGCAAGATGTAAGAGTTGATGAAACCTTTAAAAGTATCTTATTAATGACATGATGCACCCTGTATGTTCCTTGTCTCTTCAAGGGGAAATAGTTGAAAACATATTTTCCTCTCTTCTGGAATACCATCTTTGATGAGCTTTAAATCATACTTTAGCCATCACTTGCTCGAACAGTTGACAAAAAGCTCTGTTTGTTTGATGAAAAGGATACTAGAATTAAAATCAATAAGGAGAAACTATATTCAAAAGCACAGTACTAGATCCAAATCAAATCTACGCAATCTACCCAAATAGTTCTCTTTCTTAAGATAAGAACACAAATATAAATTCACAGCAAGTAATACCTGCTTAGTGATGCAAAGAATGGCAATGTACTTTCTTACTCAGATCTTATCTCAGCCCTTATAGCACTGAGAAAGATGTCGAATTTCTAGCTTTCTTGTACATAGCTTTTCTCTCAGTTAGGACATGACAGTCCACCTCTACCTCTGCCCAACACCAATGACGGGGACAGTCTCGGCCCCATTGCTACAGACGGACGACTTCTTCCAGGTTGCAGCAACAAGTACACTCCTCCAGGAAGCGGTGAACTACTCATTGCAGTTCTTCTTCTAGCTCTTCCTACAAACAGAGTACTCTTTTGAGCTTCCTTCAGTCGGCCTCGAATGGTAGGAGAGATACTCCCAATGCTTCTAGTGCTTTCAATGGCCTATGACAGTTTCACCATCACCATTTTTGTGTCACAGTTCTTGGATCCACTCTCCTTCCTTGGATCAACTCTCTTCATATCTCTCCTTGTATATATATTCTTCTCCGTGCCCAGCTCTCCATTTATAGAACTAGGGTTTGATTTGAGTTCTGCTTTTTATTTTTTTATAGGAGCTACTTTTACACTCCAACTTTTTATTGTTCTCATGGTACTGCACAGTCCCATTGACCTACTCTTGTGGTCATTTGTTGGACATTAATAAAATTCTCTTATTTTATCTTATCTATGTCCATATATTTTATGTTAATAGTTATAGAAGTATTTCCTCAAAAAAAAGTTGGGCATGAGGTTATATCTGGTCAAACCCCTGGGTACTGAAAGCTCAGCAAAATTTGAAAACCATTCACATTTTCAGTTTTAACAGGAATAGAAGCAAGCTCTAACTTGCAAGGTAATTCCTTTCAATTTCTAGATACAAAGCAAAGCCAATATTGCTCGAAAAATAGGTCTCCTGCCAATTCCCAACAAATAACCAAAGGGAAAATGTTTGCATGCACATGATCCTTGACTAAACCAGAATGTAATAACAATCCAGTATCCACTGGTTCATAAATATATTACAAGACGAGGACTGTAAATCAGTTTGCCAATGATGGTATGGAAGGAGATAGGACATTGTATATGTATAAACTCCAGCCAGTCTCTGCATTGGTGAAAACATGTTTCACTACTAAAATGCTTTGTATAAGTATTCTCCTCAGACAAGGGTGTGTTACTTTCCATGGCTCAACATGATAATGTTAGATTATGGTAACTTCGGGATGTCCTCCATGACTCAGATGCCTTGCATGGAGGGGCATTAGTACCATAGGCATCAGGATGGAGTAGAGAGTGAGATGCACTCTACTCAGTGGCATGAGCCCAGCAGGGGCTGCATGCGGAGCTTCAGGGGAGATTGACCTATGCATGCATGAGTTTTGCATGACCTGCCAGCATTCATTGAATGCATGCAAAAGTGAGTTTTGCATGCACCGGGAATTAGGGTTTTGGCAAACCTAATTCATCGATGAGATTATTTATAGAGGCAGGGGGTCCCCCGATGGGGTTACTCAATTGTATCATCAGAGAGAGATACTACCAGAGTGAGGAGGACGAATCTGTCCATGTGGGGCGACTTTCTGAGATAGGGAGGAGCTGCTGCAGGAGCTAGGAAGGTCGGATCTGAGCTAGATCAGTGACCTTCAGTTTTAGAGAGACTAGATCCTCAGTACTGTGAGCTGAGAGAGCTCCACAGTATGATTACTGATCAGATTGGAGGAGGCTGAGTTTGCTTGGAGGAGGACGTTTTTCCTGAGGAGTTTAAGCTCGTTGTGAGCTGGATCGACCGAGTTGGAGTCCGAGACTTTCAGGATAGCCTTGCCTTGAGATTTCAGGAAGGTTAGAGACGATCGGAGCTCAGATCTGTTGAGATCCGGAGCAGTACGAGCATTTGACATCCAGAGGAGGAGGACGCACTTCTGCATGTTGAGAGGGTCGATTTCATCAGTGGGCAGTCTTCAGAGTGAGCAGATCAGAGCAGGGTGATCAGTAGAGGGCAGATCCATCAGAGGCACCGTCAGAGCACTCAGATCCAGATTGGCAGTTAGGTCACACTTCGTTAGTGCATGCATCAGCTGGATGCATGCAGATTTGTGTTTGTCCTAGTCAGAGGGATTGAGTTACCGGCTGAGGTAATTCTGTATTGTACTGCTTCTTTATTCTTCTATATGCTTTGGGCTCGAGATTGAGAAGATAGCCCCATAGTTAGCTGGTTTCTCCCGAAAGGGTTCCAAGGTACATCTGTTGTCTATATGATTGCTTTATGTGTTAGTTGGTAGATGCAGGCCTAGTTATTTGAATCTATGTTTTATGAGTATGTACTGACATATAGGTTCATATCACTTGAGGTCTCAGACTGATACAGAGGGAGTAGTGATCTCTGTATCAAATATTTACAGATAATAACAGCATACAAGCTTTTTAATTGCAGGAATGTTAAAAGGCTAAACATAATGTTGGTACAATGCCACAATGTTTCACTTTATTCAGATAGACACTCAAAGCTATAATTTAGCTTATTTTTATTTTTGTTAAGTTAAGAAAATAAATTTCATTCTGAGAGATGATAATTTTATTAATGTCCACAAATGACCAAGGAAAAGGTCAATGGGACTAGGAAGTACAATCAGTCATCCCTGGTCCATGAGACTGCATGAAAACTCCTGAAAACTAAGAAAAACTAACATTGTAAAAGAGATACAAATGTGAATAAATGAAAGAGGAGCCTGGTCTAGGTAAGACAAAAATGCAAAACCCTAATAGTCACAAAGCAAGCTCAACCTTGAAATCGAAGAAAAAATGACAACGTACATGTCGAACAGTAAGCAACATAGAGACTTACAAAGTTACAAATATCATTCCTTCATAGAAATACATGAAGTATGACACAACCACACCTGGTACGAGCTTTCTCCCAAGGCAATTCATCAATCGACTCCTCCCATACAACACATTCTCCCAAACATTGCAGGCATGTCGTCAGACCCTGTGCTCATTAAAGTGAAACTATAATAAATTACTTCTTGGGAGCTAGAATCTTCTCTAGGAACCTATTTACTATGCAAAGGAGAAAAAAGGTATCTTATATAATTAATCATTGTAAAATAAAAAATATCTCCTTGAGAAGATCTAAAGAGGTTTGCTTATCTAAAAATAGTGCTGTTTTTTTAAATAAAATTCTTCTAAGATATTACAAGGATTGTACACGATATTTTTGTCGGACAAATCAGTTTTAGTATGTAACACTGTTCATTTTCCACAGGTTGCTTCAATAAATGCCTAAATTCCTAATGGCAGTAACCAACTGGACTGTCCAATATTCTGCTTCCTGCCTGTAAGAGACGCAATATAGTAGCAACAAAAAATATGAATTCAGACTAATAGCCAACCAGCTAACCTCTAACTAGCTCATTAAAGTTAACCAATACTATTCTCATATAAATTACACCTAATTTAAAAAAACATAAAAGGAGAAATGCTTAAAGCAGCCTAAATATTTGCAATATGAAGCATAGAGCTGCCAAGCATTATAAGAGAATTTGAAATAAATGCAAGTCTGATAAGCATTAACTCTACATAAATCAAGTTTGATTGGAATTAGAGCATGCTGTAGGTTTTTGAGTGCATTCTGGAATGAAGTACAGTTGCCTTTAGGTACTTTTTGATGTTCTTGTTATCGAAGTTAGCATTTTCATTTTACAGGTTCGTTCAACCATGGACAGTACGGAGTCTAAGGATGCATTCAGTTTAAAACTGACAGTGTAACCAATCGCTTAAAACTAAAGAGATAAGTGTGTAACAACTAGGCACAACTCAACATTAGGTCCTGTTACCTCCCAAACCTGCACTTGTGGTAAAGCCCTAAAACACAAGTGCAACTTTAGAAGAACTCAAGAGGTGTTGACCCCTAATTTTCCCACATGCAAATTGGAGGGTTAAAACTTAAGGGCCAGCATATTCCATCAGGCTGGTATTTAGACTTGTTTCCAGAGAGACAGCTGTCATGAGTCAGAGGTCGGTTCCCATAGGGTTCAGGTGGAGGATGGTTCAGAGATATGGTCCATGTCCAGAAGTCAGAGACAATGGTACAGGTTTCCATTAGTTTGGAGGAGGTTACTATTTTTAGCAGTTTCCTACTTTTTATAAGACAGGGTTCGGAGGTCTGCATGGCAGAGAGATGATTACATTTTTGGCATCCTAATGAGCTCACAATTCCTATGAGCCTATTGCGGATGACATGCCTGATGTTTCTATTTTTAGCAGCTGGAGTTGGACTTGCATGTCATTGCATGGCAGTTCCAAGGACATGCATGTCATTGCATGACAGTTTGAGGGTTTGCATGGTCATGCATACCAATTTTGACAGTATATTCGGACTCCTTGCAGAAAACCGAGTCCGGTGAGTATAACATCCTCTACATGCAAGCATATTCTATTTTTAGCAGTGAGCCATGCATGTGTGACATGTGACATTAATGGATGTGCAAAATGTGGCGGTCTCCTGTTGTGACAAGTGGTGGAATTAGAGAGCATGCGCAAGACTAAATGTGAACTGGGTGCTTGCATGAAGTGAGGGGGTGCATCCATCAGTTTAACTCAAAGATGGAGAAGGGTGCCCTCACTTAACTAGACTCTCAATTATGCATGTCAATCCTCTCCACTTAACTCAACAAAGAAACAGGGCACCCCATCTAACTCAACTTGAACTCCATGCATGCAATTAATTTCTCAAGTCACTAAAGGAGGGTGCATGAGGAAGCTTGGACACTTGGAAAGGGTGCATGGCATTCATTGCATGGCCATTCAATGTTTGAAATCAATAAAAGGAAAGCGAATGCATTGTCTTGGGGTTGGATTTTCTCATTGGCAGCAGTAAACAAGTCACCCCATCCTCTCTTCTTCTTATATGCTCCTCAATTTCTGTGCAGGAACGTTATTGGACCAGCTTGTATTTGTCTCTATAGTGGACTAACCTCTTGATTTAATGCAAAGTAAAGTTCTATCATGCTCGGTTTTTCAGCTCTTCGATCTTATTGATCCATAATTAATTTGCACAGTGATTTTGATAGCATTTTAGGCCTGTACTTTGAATTTATTTTTCATTTACGTTGTTTTTCCTTCACTTACTTGTCATTTGAGTGTTGTTGTAATGCAGGAAATTCCGCCATTTTAAAACAAAATCTTTTATACATCTCTTTGGCAGCATTAACTTGCTGGCCAAAGGCATCTTAAACTGCTGTTATAAGTTTTTAATTGCAGATTTCGAGAAGGGCAGCAGCCCAACATCGAGTTTATCTGCTGTTACAAACATTGTATTTGCAGAATGTGAGGTTGATTTACATGCTGTTACATCACTTTTAAACCAGTTTGCAGACCTGAAAAGAATCCCTACACTGATATATTCATTTAGACTCAGATTTCTGGTGTTTTTAGTACTTATAACGGTCATACTTTCACTATTTTTATCCAGGTTTTCAACACAGATTTGCAGGTGTGTAAGCTGCGTACAACAGTTAGGAACCCCCCCAAGGTTGGATTCAAACCAGCCCAAATGGAGAGGAGTTTATGATATCAGTGACTAGAGAGATAAATTTCCTATAAGTTGGCACCTTTTGTCCGCAGATTTCTTCATTAGTTTAGTCATCTACAGTGTAGATTTGCATACTAACAAGAGGGCTTCCCAATGTCAGCACGGCAGCCTTCTGCTCACTTTAGGCCGGCTCTCCTCTGGCATAGGGGGTATCCCTAGGATAGAACTGCTAAAGTTTATGTGAATGGAACCCTAAGTTGCATGATACAGGGAAACGGGTACAAGTTTCTGAAATGAGAATCCACTGGAAATGTGAGCCCTTGAAAAGTTGAAAACGAGGAAACACGATATATATATATAATGTGTTATTCTATAAGTAGCACATTATATTGAAACATTGAAATAAAGCGTTATGAGACAAAGAGACCGCGGAGGAATCCTCCTCTCGCCAACTCCGAGCGAAATTTGAAGACTAGGTTCGCTATAAGTTCTGATCAGTTTTTTTGCTTTATCAATGTAGTCTGTTATTAGGGCATTTTATCAGGATATATAGCTATTAGTTTGAACATATTAGGGCTAGGAAAAATCAGTTATGTTTTGAGTTAAGACAATCTCAAAGATCTGTTGTGGACATTCAAGCCAGAGTCCAAATTTTGCTTGCTGATCTTATGTACTGATGAGGGTTTTTCCTCCCTTTTAATATAACACTTTCTACCCGTTTCTATCCAAAAAAAAAGTGATACATCAACATTTATAACGGAGATCATTCAATCTATCATTTTCATGGTGAAATACATCTTTGGGAATTCGTTACTTAGGTAGAAGACGTGTATCCGACATCTATAAATAACAACAAAGATCAGTCAGTTAGCATCTAAATCTGCAGCTAAGAAAGCTACCCATTTGAAAACAGTTGGTTCGAAAGCCTTCGAGCTGAAAGTGCAAACGGTTATTTCTGGCTAGCTAAATGTTGTGTTGGCTACCACTATTACTCACTCTGGTACCCAGAGAGTAATATTGCATTTACTGATCTTTGAGCACAAAATCAAGCTCCACGTACCATAGTGTATATTGGGGATCCCCCTAGGAATCTTGAAAATTGTCCATATTAAGCCTGGGTTGGGAAAAAAAATTTACTACTCAATGTTATGATTATGGATTTGTTTTATTGATGTATCATGTTTTATATGGTTGTTTAGCTTCATTTTATCATGTTCATGCTTACTCTATGATAATGTACTTTATTTTACATGCAATTATGTCATTTTATAAATAAATGAATGGTTAATGCTGTAATTACTAAATCTAATATTAATCTTAAATCACCTTTAACTTAGAGTGTGTCTAGCCTTCTTTCCTTTTACCCTTAGGCACCTCCCTAAAAATCAGTGCTAGGTGTAAACTTGAAGTTGTCCTAGGATAACCTCAAGCAAAAGTTTGGCTAGGGTCTCCCCCTTGGCATTAGAGCAAATTTGGGGTCTAAAATGGGCCTCCTGAGGAAAATAATAAAAAAAGCCACGTCACACTAAGTTTCAAGCTAAAAGAAAGTTTTTAATTAAAATTAATTATTTCTTTTAATTCTTATGGAAGGCGATAAGAGCATATTGTTTTTAATTAAACATTTTAATTTTTATATAAAGCATGCGAGGGTAGGAGCTAGTAATATGATTTAGGATTATTTAGTAATAATAATTTATATTAATATTTAGTATTTAAATGTTCTAATTATTTGGGAAAGTAGTAATTAAATATATTTAGATTTTATAAAAGTAAGTGTTAATTAGTAATATTAGAAATACTAATTTTTTTTATTTAGTATTTCAAGATAACACCATTTAAAATTAAAATATGTATTATATAAAAAACACTCTGCTCTTGGAAGCTTTTGAAAATTGCACTTCCCACTGCTGGAAGGTTTTGAAAATTGCAATTTCCACTCCCGAAAGCTTTCAAAAATTACACTTCTCGCTCCCGCTCCCCACTCCCAACAGGCTTGGACAAAAGGCCCTACACACAAAGATCATAAGACCCCCTTATTCAATTTCGGGCAGGTCTACGACTCAAAACAAAAGTTAATTTCATTAAGAGGCATTGTCTTTCTTAGAGCCCTAAAGTGCTAGAGAACCCTTATAAATCCAATTACAAATTACCACCAAAATAACTTAACAAAGAATGGACCACCTTATACCCTAATTATAGATATGGTTAAGAAAAATAATCACAAGGAAAACTAGACTTCTTGTGATTATATTGGCATGATACATTACTTCTTGGCGTTGGAGGTTTAGCAAAGACCAGAGGAAAATTTCCTTGGCGGAGTAAGTATGTAGTCAAGATACTGAAGAGATTTTGGTTGGAGGACTGCAAACCTTTGGCCACGTATATGATCACTAATCTAAAGAAAGGTAACAATTTCAGATTTGGATATGGTGGATCCCACGTTATGCAGGCAGTTGATAAGTTCCTTGATGTATATGGTCAACACTAGGCTAGATATATGTTTTGCAGTGAACACCTTGAGCCAATTCATGGTGGAGCCAAGGCAGGAGCATTGGGTAGTAGCAAAACATGTGCTCAAATACTTGAGGAGCACAATGAAGTATGGGCTGAGATATCTTAAAGATGGTGAGGTGAAGTTGCAAGGGTATATAGACTCAAATTAGGCAGGCAATGCATTAGACAAGAGGAGCACCTCAGGGTGTTGCTTTTGCTTGGTATCAACAATGATATATTGGTTCAGCTGAAAGCATACTTCTGTGGCACTTAGATTAGCAAAGGTAGAGTATATGGTAGTCAATACTGCTACTTATGAAGCCATCTGACTTCGCAAGTTGATCGTAGGATTATTTTATCAGGAGCTGGATCCCACCATGATTTACTATGATAATCAGAGTTATATCAAACTCTCTGAGAATCCATTGTTTCATGACAAGTCCAAGCACATTGAGATCAGATATCACTTCATTCGAGACGGGATTCCAAAGGGAGCTGTAAAGTAAAGCTCTAGTATGTACCCACATATCAGCAAGTTGTAGATATTCTAACCAAGCCCTTAGCAAAAGGGAAGTTTAGAGCATTCAGAGACAAACTTGGATTGGTGCAAAAGTCCTTCACTAAAAGAGAGTGTTGAAGTATGTAGCTAAGACAGAAACACCCACACAGGTTTACTGTGAACGTGTTGAAAGTAATTAGAGTTAATCTATTTTGTAATTCACTTTAGTAATAAAGTGAAAGTCTTATAGATAGTTGATGAGTCTAATAAAGTTTATTGTATACACTAATGATTTAGACTAATCTCCGCTGTACATCTCACTGAGAGATTAGGGTTTGAGCTCAAGTATAAAGACAAGACAGAGGGTTTAGACATACATACACTCAAAGACAAGTTTTGTCAGAAGTGACTCCGTTCATCAGTGAGCAAGTTTGGAGCGTAGCAGAGGAGCTATGGTCGAGAAACAGGTAGAAATTTGGAGACGGATCCGCACAGATGAATCTGTAAAGTCGTACAGATTCCATACGGACATATATGTACAATTTTACGGAACATGCCGTACATTCATACAGACAATGCCGTACAACAGCTCAGATAAGGTGGCAAACAGTTTACTCATTTTTCAGTAGGCAGATCGTCTCAGCAGGTGTGTAGATCTGTTTTTGGGGTGTACCGTACAAGTATTAGTTAATGTTTGACAATTTGTGGAGGTTTCCTTGTAAGCTTTGAATTGTTAATGAAAAGCTGATTTGAAGGAGTAATTACCTATGTATTGTATTTATGCTTCCACTATTTACTATCCAGCTATATGTGTGATTGTTGCTAAGTGAAGAATTTAATTTCTTCAATTAAATAACAATTTTAATTAGTTGAGAACATAAGAATAGCAATCACCTAGGGTTTGGAATTTGAACACAATGATGTCATTGTTTATCTTAAAAAACCAGACACGTGGCACAAGAAGAGTACTTCCAAAGGTTACTTTTGTAATAATATTTATTGTAATTTGCAACTGTAGATCAAGAAAGTAGAACTCCCTTCCAAAAATAAACATAAAAAACTCCTAGCCATTTAGAAAGTGAATTTTCCCAATTATTGTCTTCTTGAACTCTGTTGTAATTACAAAAGCAATACCATTCCTAGCTGACATTTGATATGTACAACAAATACATATGCAATTCAAAAAATGTAAAGGCGGGCTAGTAAACTCTTTCATTCTGGTTTAAGATATTAGATTCAGAGAGAAATGCCAATCCCTAAAGGTGCATCCCCTAAGAGACACCTCCTTTTGGAATGTAATGATGTCAATGTCTGTCTTAAAAGTCCAGACACGTGGCACAAGTGGAGTCTTACCAACCGTTACTTCTGTAATAATATTTATTGCAACTATACATCAAGAAAGTAAACTCATCTCCAAAAAAAATAAAAACTCCAGTTCAAGTTTTCAGCATTGGTAACTGTTATCACCAAACTTGTAGTTGCCCCTAAAAGGTGGATCTGTGAGGATGGTAGAGGGGATGGGCAACCAAAGAGGTCAACCAAGATAGCCTCGACTCCCAAATGGATTGTTGTCACACCAATAGAGGCAATCTTCACTTGATGTTGTCTTAGCCCAAGACAACAATGAGGGAGGCCCAGATCTACTCCCGACAGGAGAGATCAAACCAACACACCAAATCAAATCAATGGAGGATGAAGTAGATAAGGAGTAAGGTGAAGTAAACCCTAGATCTATAGATGAAGTCACAAGGTTAAGTATGGGTTGGATCAAGAGGCTTAAGAAGATATGAAATTGATCCAATGTGGAAATACAAGTGACTTATGAGATTAATTATCAGATCCAGAATCAAGGTACCAGCAAATGATGAAAATATCCACCGCCTTGGGAACCGTGTCCAATGAAGGGAGGTTAGGAACAGGATTGGGGCTATCTAGTACCAGTGGATAGACTTGTTTGACAGGTATGACAGTATCAAAACACACAAGCCTCAGAGATAGGATCAAAACACTGAAAAATTGCCCAAGTAGGGGAATGCGCTAGGTTTAGGGGATTAGCGCCTTGGAGTTTAGGCCTTGTGGAGTCACCCAAGCATGATGCCTAGGAGAACCCACTTTGGGTTTGGTCCAAGCTAAAATACCCAGATGTGGTTTGCCAATTAATCAAGGGGTTTCATCCATGGAATTTTCCGATTATTTCAAGTGAGGGTTTTGAAGTAAAATAATGATGCGAATGGATCGGAACCAAGAAAAGAAGAAGAAACCTGTGGATCTTACCTAGAAAACCTTGTAGATGCCTTGATGATGACGATCTATGCCTTCCCGATCAATTTGAGAAGATTTGGACGAGTATTCTATGCAAATCGATTTTGCCCAAGGAGCCAATGCGCCCTCCCTCCTGCACAACAAACGTCAACAATATCAGATTTGATGCATCAAGAGAAATGGACAAATGCTACAAAAGAAATAACAAGATGAAACCATAGATCACAACGATACTAATGATAACCCCCTGATACAAGCGATACCAAACAAGCGAGTTGAGGAAGCCCTGCAAAAACGCCCAAGTGAAGTCGCCCTCCTGTAGACAAGACAAAAGTTCCACGAAAATATAGATCTCACCACAAATACTCAAATGCTAGGATGCAATAAACTTTTCAATCACCATCGAAGAACACCAGATGCAAAGGAGACCAAAGAATTTCCACAAGAAGTTTTTCTATTATCAAGATTCCAAGAGCCAAAGACCCTTTACAATGAGAAGCTCTCTCCTTTAAATAGGATGGAGAGATACCAAAACCCTAACCACCTTTTGAATGGATGGCTAAGATTAAAAGATCAAAATGTCTAATCAATGGTTGAGATGAGCTCAACAATAAAGCACATGGATCAACTAAAACATATAACAATACATGGACAAAATCGCCCTAGGAGAGGGGGTCCCACTCAACATGATCAAATAAACATGAATAAAGCTCCTGGTGGGTCTAGGGGGTAATGTCTAACAGCCCTAGTGTGTCCCCATGGCACAACATCATCAAATGACTAACACAAGCACCAAATCGTGCCTCTTTGGGAAAGTCATGAGCCTCCAAAGGCTCCAGAAAATCATAAAATGTGCCGAAGAGATGGGTGTGGGTCCCACTGAAAGCTGAAACTGTTGTGGAAGGTGTGGAAGACATCACACTCATCATCAAAACTTATCCCATGCCATTTCCTTGCCTCAGTAACCCAAATCGAATTCTTCAGTAGCCATTTTCACCATTTTTAATCTGCCTCGGGAAATGTGAACCTGCCCAAACTGCCACCTGGAGTGCCTGCGTTGTCCAACTGAGCCAACCAGGCTCTCTGGGAGGGGGGTATAATGGTAAAATCAAGTGGCTAGACTACCCCCTCCTCATACAGCACCCTAGGTGAACCAATCAAATCATCTCTCTCCTCTGACAGGCCATCTGACATGGCAAAACTGCACCAGAATGGTGAACTAAGGAAAATCATCACTGTAACTGCCCGAAACTGAAAACAAACTGTCTCAATGGACTCGGAGAGCCCAAATCCATCTAAGGTGTGGACTCATACACCCTATGGATCTCTGCATGATCATATAAAATATCCAATATGTCTAGACAGATAAATAATAATAATCTATAAATGATCAAATAATGCTGAAAACCACAAATCATCATCATAAACCTGTAACCACTGAATAGAACCATCTGGTGACCTGTAATAGACCACATATCATCTATCTGCATCATCCGAGGTCTATCCACCTCATGTCCTGTAGTTGACTTTAGTCAAACTAGGTTTGACCAAGTCAACATGCCCAATAATATGACCCAGGCTAACATCAAACTGCTGCAAGTGTTAAAGGTTAAGACATGCTCTACAACTCATTCAAGTAACAATAATAACAAGAAGTAATCATTTCTCTAGCGATCTAATAACCAATTATAAAGTGTTTTCAATATTTACTATGACTCAGACCAGACTTTCAAGACCATACTCACTTCATAGTTGTGACCAATTTGCTAATGAAGGGTGAAGGTTGAAATTGAATGGACTAGGCTAAAGGATGACTACTAACTTGACACTGTGACACTTTGGATATGGAAAGGGAATACACACTCTAGCATATGTTGGACAAGCAATAATACAGGGGATGGCAGTGTCTCACAAATGGGTAAGTTACTATCAGAAGTGCTCATTCACCTTGACAAATGCTCACAATCCATATCAAATACAAATGAGGCCAGCAATCTTTTAGATATAACATTTAAGAACCATTGATTTTTGGGCCTTTGAGTTTCCATAGCGTTTGACCTATGTGTGTTTAGAAACACATTGCATAGATTTACATTTATATAAGGCTTTATGCTCCACGTGTGTTCAAAAACACTTGTTACATGGGCTTTACATTTCACATTTCATTTCAAAGCCAATTTCATTAGGCTTGCCTTGCATTCACGTGCGTTCAGAAACACTTGTTACATGAATGGGATTTCATAAGATATACATTTCATTTCCATATACATTGTATTGATGGCAGCGCTATCTGTTTCAGGTTTAGCCAACACAACCTAGGAAACTCAGAGCCGAGACACAAATAAATAGGGAAGCTCATCCAACAAAGAGGCTACAGCGGGGGAAGGTCCTCCATGCCACTAGTCAAGTAGTAAGTCAGGGTTAGAACATAACTGGAAGGTAATGGATGGGTGGAGACAATGAATAATGAGACCAACACTAGCAAGCCAAGGATGGTGGGAATGATCACCTCTATTCTCCCTAAGGAGGGTAAAACCAATGAGTATGGGTCAAGAACTTCTAAGTCTGAGTGGGGACATATATACATAATATCATTAAAACCATGTCCAAATATCTATATGATTGCCAGATCATGATACTAAATGCTAAGACATGTCACAAGAATGAGTATAAAAGCAATATAACCATAACACAAGAATATACCTGCTGAGTCATATACCTGAATGTACATAATCTGAACCATCATCTATCCACTGAGAACCTGTTGCTGCAACTCTGGGCAATACTGACTGCTCTGTAAATGGCTAAATGGCTACATCAGTCCTCAAATCTGAGTGTCCTGAGACTCAGTCATGGCATGGGAATATACTGTTGTCCATAATCAATATAGTGATCCATCATAGATGCTCATCTCAGCATCTCATGTGTAAGGGAACTGGCTGAAAAGTGTACTGGAATCTGAAAAATAGAATATGGTAGCCCGGCTACTATATATGTGATAACATCTGGCTCCAGCTCAAACAAGTGCTCTGCTGAAAAGAGTGCTTGAGACCCTTAGAATCTCTGGTCCTCGCACTCTGCTACTCGTATCCTCGATCCAGCACTCTAGCTCTGCATCAGCTACCAAAATGACACCTGCTATCTGCAAAATGTCTAGAGCTATACCAAACTCACAGACCGGTCGTCAGAACAATGCATGTATATACATAAATCTCAAAATAAAAACAGTACTGAAACTGAAATGCATGAAACTGAAACAGCAGAAAGTAAATCTAATCTATTAACATAACTTGAAAAAGTTTTATTTTATTGTGCAGGAAAAGAAAATGGCAAGTACTGAGGACTACACTAAGAGCTTCAAAGGTGAGCTTAGGGAAAAGACAAAAAGTGCCAGACTCAATGGCTGAAAAACTAACTACTGCCAAAGCGGGCTTATTTGGTTCCTACCTACTCTAACCTACCAGGCAAGGCAAGCAACAGAAGTCCATACTAGGTGAGGTCAGGGATGTAATCCCTTAACTCCCTCTGATTGATAGGAAGTAATATACGTCGTCCACTAGCAGTAGTTAAGAAGCACATGTCACCAAAATATTGCTCTACCGTAAAAGGTCCAACCCAAAGATCATCAGCCTATCCAAATCTGATATGCAATAAGTGGTTTGGAATAATGACTTGACTTCCCGTAGGAAATCTATTCCTATTACAGATTCAGGAACAACTCCAATGTTACGAATAGGAATAGGGTGGATTTCAGCAAGGTTTTGCGGATGTGGGGTGACAATGCTTGAGTTCCTCCTAAGAGGGACTACATTAACTCTGGGTAGACCACCATCAATGGAAATGGCTATCCTACCAACTAAGACTTCTCGAATCTCTTTTCTCATCTCTTGGACTCTTACATTAGGCTCTTCCTCATGGGGAGACACTACATTTTTTACAACTTCACCAATAGTCCAGAAATCTCTATGTTCTTCCAAGGGAGGTGGCTCATGGGATATGACAGTATTACGATTAGAGCCTTCCCCTGAAGGAACTGGAATGATCATATTTTCCAACCCGGTGGAAATTACTTCCGAATGAGATACCGAAGAACTAGGAATGTGAGAGGGATCATGACTATGATGACTAGATGACTCAGGTGGTGGCAAAAAATTAGGGACAAGAGGATATGCAGATAAAACATTGTTTTGGGATTCTGAAGGAGTTTGAAAAATAACAAGATTGTTTAAATTAAATTCTCCTTCAGGCGCATCATTAATTAGGGCATCCTCTTCCCAGCTTAAAGAATTATCATGGATCTGATTTAGGTTACCATCTTCTAAAGATAAATGAGATAACAAACCGGCAACATCAGAATGATGGGAACCATTGGCCTCATCATTGGCTTCTACTACAGCAGCTAACTCAAGATGGTTTTCCCATGGGTAAATAGGTTCAAACCCTTGGCTTTCCCTCTCTCTATTATGGTCAATTAAAGCAAACCATTCACTCACTGTATAAGGAATTCTTTCACCACGCCTAATGTCATCAAATTCACCAACTTCAGATGTAGGATTTTCAATTACTTGCTCTTGATTTATTGCATTATTTTGTTCTTGATCTTGAGGTTGATTTTCATTTCTTCTCAATTCTTCCAATTCTTCAGAAAACTCATTCCTAAGCAATTCCAAATTGATTCTCCTAGCAATTTCAGCTATCTGATCTTCTTCAAAAGAGGAATCAGAATCTCCCATTACCATGAACATGTTTTTAGATTGTTCATATGCCCAAATTTCATTTTCATCTTCAATAATATTAGCTTTAGCATTATTAAGCAATTCATCCCCATATGTGTTTTTAATCCCTTCCTCAAAAGTTTCCAGGTGCTTGTCATAGCAAGGTTCTCCATTAATCCTAATTAAAGCACTGTCAGAGTTTGGAACACAGATATATGACAAATCCATCATCAGGTATCCACCTAAACCAGCTTCCCACTTCCTAGATAAAAGCATTCCATATGCTGAGGGCAAATCAATGACAACTACATCCATCATAGTGGAAATGTCTGAACATGCAAACAGATCAGCCCTAAGGTTCTTGATCAAACCATAAGACTGCACTCGTCGGGAATCTATACCACAGACATTTCCATACGGTCTAGTCACTTCTAATCCCATTTCCTTCATAACATGTAAAGGCATAACATTCATAGCTGCTCCGGAATCCAACATGCAATTATGCAGGAGCATATTCTGAATGTGCAAGGTAAGGTAAAAGGGAGGGTGACCACCGTTCTTTCTTTCATAAATGGCCGAATGGATGTTAATAGGTGGATCCTGCTCAACTCTTCTAGGTTGTGTTCCACTAAGACTTTGTATATGACAGGATTCTAAGACAACCTCAGAAGTCTTCTCTTGACCAATGCCATCAAAGAACTCCTCTACTTGGCTTCTTACTAAGGGCACTTTCATCAACTCAGTGACAGGGATATTACACATTATTTTGCCTAATTCTTTCTTCATATCAATGTTCAAATTATAATCTTCTATGGCAAAATCTTCTTCTTCCCTTTTATCTTCATTAATTTCTTTGCGTTTGTCTAGGAAAGAAGGTTGGGAATCATTTCTTCGTTTATAAATTCGAATTTTGGGTTGTTCTTTAGGTTCTGGGAGATTTAAGGCACAACATGAGGAGCTCGGTTCATCGACCAGGTCTTCTTCTTGCTCCCATGGCTCTTCTTCCAAGAGAATTCTTCCAAAATCATCATCATAAGATAAGTCATTAATAAAGTTGATGTTGTTAGGTTGGTCATCAGGATAATTGGTGTCAGAAGGCTCTTCTTCTGCTTCATCACACCAATTTACATTCTTCTTCTCAGAATTTTCTGGATATTCAGGTCGTCGTCTATTATTATCTCCCTCAGTCCTTCTGTTGTTGTTCCAATAAGGTTTAGGGCCATAAGGGTTCCTATGTCTCTCAGGATCATGAAAACTAGCGACACTCTTTGTCAAGACAGTTAGTTGTCTCATCATTTCTTGCATGGTTTCTAATGTATCCTTTGATTCCTTTGGCTCACTCACAGGTTCCCTAGGCTTTCGGAGCTTAGGGTCAGATCTAGAAGTGGATGGGGCAAAGTGATCGAAAAAATTTTGCTTGCCCAACCATCTTTGCATTGAATTGAGCGGTCTTTAAGTCATTTGGGTTTTTATCCTTTAAATGGTAACCGAACCATCCTTCAAATGCATTCAAATAATGAATGACAATTGCTTGATCTTTCGGTTTGATCTCTTCAAGGATATTGGCTACAGTCTTATCAAATCTTATGTTGAACTCATGGACTGTTTCATTTTCTTTCTTCTTGATGTCAAACAATTGATGCAAGAGAAACTTCCCATCTAACATTCGGGACCACTCACTATTTAGCTTACTGCCAAAATTGTCATACCCATCAATGGATGAGGCAGGCAACCTATCAAACCACTTCCGAACATCTCCTTCCAAAGACGCCAGAAGACCCTTCATGAAGACATCTTCCTCAGATGCTCCATAAGCCTCCATATGTTCCCAGACTTTATCAACATGATCTTCAATGGATATTGCAGACACTCCATCAAACTTGGGAACCTTTTCAAAATACTTTTCAGGCATGTCATGGGGGTCTCCCTAGATCTAGGAAAAATCTAAAGGAGATGGCTTAGCCTTCCTTCCAAAAATCCTAGGGTTCTATGGAGGAGGAACATTCTAGTTTCCACCAGTGTTTGTTCCGACCATTGGATTAGATGAAGTTGAAGGAGATCCAAAAAGATGACTCGGTGAAGAGGGAGGATTAGAAATCTTCCAAAAGAAATTGGATGAGTTCTCTTTGATTTGTCTTCGGTTCCGAATATAAGTTGTAGGGATTCCTTCAACGTTAGGATGTTCTAAGAACTTAAGATTAATACATTGAGTTCGGTCCTCAGTAGAGTCACGGGGTGGAGTCGCCAGGTGACCCACACAAGTAATTCACCGAAATGAAATATGTCGTAGTAGAGGTGAGATGAGTGAATTAAAATGGTGATTGAAGTAATTATGGAATTATAAATGCAATCACCAAGGCAAAATACCGAATGCGATAAGATATGGATTAACGCACGGACACTAGCAGACACCGAAGGTAAGCCTCTACCTCCCCGGCAACGGCGCCAAAATGTTATCACCAAACTTGTAGTTGCCCCTAAAAGTTGGATCCGTGAGGATTGTAGAGGGGATGGGCAACCAAAGAGGTCAACCAAGATAGCCTCGACTCCCAAATGGATCGTTGTCTCGCCAATCGAGGCAATCTTCACTTGATGTTGTCTTAGCCCAAGACAACAATGGGGGAGACCCAGATCTACTCCCGACAGGAGAGATCAAACCAACACACCAGATCAAATCAATGGAGGATGAAGTACGTAAGGTGTAAGGTGAAGTAAACCCTAGATCTATAGATGAAGTCACAAGGTGAAGTATGGGTTGGATCAAGAGGCTTAAGAAGATATGAAATTGATCCAATGTGGAAATACAAGTGACTTATGAGATTAATTATCAGATCCAGAATCAAGGTACCAGCAAATGATGAAAATATCCACTGCCTTGGGAACCATGCCCAATGCAGGGAGGTTAGGAACAGGATTGGGGCTATCTAGTACCAATGGATAGACTTGTTTGACAGGTATGACAATATCAAAACACACAAGCCTCAGAGATAGGATCAAAACACTTAAAAATTGCCCAAGTAGGGGAATGCGCTAGGTTTAGGGGATTAGCGCCTTGGAGTTTGGGCCTTGTGGAGTCACCCAAGCATGACGCCTAGGAGAACCCACTTTGGGTTTGGTCCAAGCTAAAATACCCAGATGTGGTTTGCCAATTGATCAAGGGGTTTGATCCATGGAATTTTCCGATTATTTCAAGTGAGGGTTTTGACAGTAAAATCATGATGCCAATGGATCGGAACCAAGAAAAGAAGAACAAACCTATGGATCTTACCTAGAAAACCTTGTAGATGCCTTGATGATGATGATCTATGCCTTCCCGATCAATTTGAGAAGATTTGGACGAGTATTCTATGCAAATCGATTTTGCCCAAGGAGCCAATGCGCCCTCCCTCCTGCACAACAAACGTCAACAATATCAGATTTGATGCATCAAGAGAAATGGACAAATGCTACAAAAGAAATAACAAGATGAAACCATAGATCACAATGATACTAATGATAACCCCCTGATACAAGCGATACCAAACAAGCGAGTTGAGGAAGCCCTGCAAAAACGCCCAAGTGAAGTCGCCCTCCTATAAACAAGACAAAAGTTCCACGAAAATATAGATCTCACCACAAATACTCAAATGCTAGGATGCAATAGACTTTTCAATCACCATCGAAGAACACCGGATGCAAAGGAGACCCAAGAATTTCCACAAGAAGTTTTTCTATTATCAAGATTCCAAGAGCTAAAGACCCTTTACAATGAGAAGCTCTCTCCTTTAAATAGGATGGAGAGATACCAAAACCCTAACCACCTTTTGAATGGATGGCTAAGATTAAAAGATCAAAATGTCTAATCAATGGTTGAGATGAGCTCAACAATAAAGTACGTGGATCAACTCAAAAATATAACAATACATGGACAAAATCGCCCTAGGAGAGGGGCTCCCACTCAACATGATAAAATAAACATGAATAAAGCTCATGGTGGGTCTGGGGGGTAATGTCTAACACCCCTAGTGTGTCCCCATGGCACAACATCATCAAATGACTAACACAAGCACCAAATCGTGCCTCTCTGGGAAAGTCGTGAGCTTACAAAGGCTCCAGAAAATCATAAAATGTACCGAAGAGATGGGTGTGGGTCCCACTGAATGTTGAAACTGCTGTGGAAGGTGTGGAAGACATCACACTCATCATCAAAACTTATCCCATGCCATTTCCTTGCCTCAGTAACCCAAATCGAATTCTTCAGTAGCCATTTTCACCATTTTTAATATGCCTCGGGAAATGTGAACCTGCCCAAACTGCCACCTGGAGTGCCTGCGTTGTCCAACTGAGCCCACCAGGCTCTCTGGGAGGGGGGTATAATGGTAAAATCAAGTGGTTGGACCACCCCCTCCTCATGCAGCGCCCTAGGTGAACCAATCAAATCATCTCTCTACTCTGACATGGCAAAACTGCACCAGAATGGTGAACTGAGGAAAATCATCACTGTAACTATCCGGAACTGAAAACAAACTGTCTCAATGGACTCGGAGAGCCCAAATCCATCTAAGGTGTGTACTCATACACCCTATGGATCTCTGCATGATCATATAAAATATCCAATATGTCTAGACAGATAAATAATAATAATCTGTAAATGATCAAATAATGTTGAAAACCACAAATCATCATCATAAACCTGTAACCACTGAATAGAACCATCTGGTGACCTGTAATAGACCACATATCATCTATCTGCATCATCCGAGGTCCATCCACCTCATGTCCTGTAGTTGACTTTGGTCAAACTAGGTTTGACCAAGTCAACATGACCAATAATATGACCCAGGCTAACATCAAACTGTTGCAAGTGTTAAAGGTTAAGACATGCTCTACAACTCATTCAAGTAACAATAATAACAAGAAGTAATCATTTCTCTGGCGATCTAATAACCATTATAAAGTGTTTTCAATATTTACTATGACTCGGACCAGACTTTCAAGACCATACTCACTTCATAGTTGTGACCAATTTGCTAATGAAGGGTGAAGGTTGAAACTGAATGGGCTAGGCTAAAGGATGACTACTAACTTGACACTGTGACACTTTGGATATGGAAAGGGAATACACACTCTAGCATATGCTAGACAAGCAATAATATAGGGGATGGCAGTGTCTCACAAATGGGTAAGTTACTATCAGAAGTGCTTATTCACCTTGACAAATGCTCACAATCGGCCAGCAATCTTTTAGAAATAACATTTAAGAACCATTTCTTTTTGGGCCTTTGAGTTTCCATAGCCTTTGACCTATGTGTGTTTAGAAACACATTGCATAGATTTATATTTATATAAGGCTTTATGCTCCACGTGTGTTCAAAAACACTTGTTACATGGGCTTTACATTTCACATTTCATTTCAAATCCAGTTTCATTAGGCTTGCCTTGCATTCACGTGCGTTCACAAACACTTGTTACATGAATGGGCTTTCATAAGATATACATTTCATTTCCATATACATTGTATTGATGGCAGCGCTATCTGTTTCAGGTTTAGCCAACACAACCTAGGCAACTCAAAGTCGAGACACAAATAAACGGGGAAGCTCATCCAACAAAGAGGCTACAACGGGGGAAGGTCCTCCATGCCACTAGTCAAGTAGTAAGTCAGGGTTAGAACATAACTGGAAGGTAATGGATGGGTGGAGACATTGAATAATGAGACCAACACTAGCAAGCCAAGGATGATGGGAATGATCACCTCTATTCTCCCTAAGGAGGGTAAAACCAATGAGTATGGGTCAAGAACTTCTAAGTCTGAGTGGGGACATATATACATAATATCATTACAACCAGGTCCAAATATCTATATGATCGCCAGATCATGATACTAAATGCTAAGACATGTCACAAGAATGAGTATAAAAGCAATATAACCATAACACAAAAATATACCTGCTGAGTCATGTACCTGAATGTACACAATCTGAACCATTATCTGTCCACTGAGAACCTGCTGCCGCAACTCTGGGCAATACTGACTGCTCTGTAAATGGCTAAATGGCTACATCAGTCCTCAAATCTGAGTGTCCTGAGACTCAGTCATGGCATGGGAATATACTGCTGTCCATAATCAATATAGTGATCCATCATAGATGCTCATCTCAGCATCTCATATGTAAGGGAACTGGCTGAAAAGTGTACTAGAATCTGAAAAATAGAATATGGTAGCCTGGCTACTATATATGTGATAACAGTAACTCATCAGCGTGAGGAACATGGCCCTAAATTTTATAAAAAATAAAAAATAAAAAGAATAAAATTATTGATGTGGGAACCAGAAAAAGATAACAAGGTTTTAATTAAAATTTGAAATTGTCTTATGACACAGATTTTGGCTACTACCATTCGCCAGTATTTTATGAGTACTGAGCCTTTGATGCATTCTTAAATCAATTCAAACCATTGGCTATGCGTTGAACGTTTCAAAAGAAACCATTTTACCCAAACAAGTAATAGAAAAATATATTTTAATGTGCATCATGCAAAATGTACATAGTAAACAAAAAGTATATATATAATTGAGCAGATACAAATAAAAACATACTTTTCCATGGCATTGTGTACAGGCTGGTCTGGAGCGATCCATCCCACACTCTGAACAAAGCATGTATCCTCTGCCCCTACAACTTGGGCATGGTAACTCCTTAACATATTGGCCATTAGGACCAAACCATGACCGTGGTTCAGGCCTACTGAATTTGATATTCCTACAAGAAAACAAGAACACAAAATCCAGGTCATCAAATGCTTCAAAGTGCTGATTTGTCACAAAATCCACAAACATTAAAAAAAAAGCTCTTCAGTGCCAATATGAGGTGTTCAAATATTGTGTCCTCATCCTATTAGATAAAGAAATCTCAGATACCAGTTTCTTTTCAGAATAAGCTATGGCCAAGTACACATCACATTATATACTAATATAAACTAACGAACCTTTTGAAAGACTCTTTATTTCAAACTTTATAAACTATAACGATAATAGAGATGCTCTCTGTTTGCATCATATAAGCATCACTTAAAGATCAGTTTTTGTAAGAAATTGAAATTGAAGTTGAAATTATATTATTGCCCAGAATGACCAGAACAGTTCAATGGGACTGGAGTACATCAGCCAAAACAAAAGCCAACAGGAACCCCACAAAGGGGCAACTCCAATAAAAGAAAAGAAAATACAAAAACTACCAAAGTACAAAAAGGTTTCAAAAGATGCCCTAACCAAAAGAGTAGTGCCAATGGTGATACAAAAGATATAAAGAATGTAAACAGATTTACATACAGCAGTATGAAAGACAACAGAGCTTGTCCTCCACATCCTCAGAAGTAGGAACTTCAAAACTATCACCAAGTTCCTGCTGGAGAATGTTTTCTAGAGAATGGCCTGGATTGAATGGACTGGTGACTAACCCTTCATGGAAAAGGTTCATTATCAATGGCAACTGGGATATTCTCCATCACCCTTAACGTCAGAAATACACCTACCAGACCCAAAACATTCCCGACTCTCCGGAGTCTTACTAGCAATAACTGTAAAAGGCTCAAAAAAGAAAGAAAAAAATCTAATCAACAATTGGAAGTGTTTCTGCACAACCTAGCAGTCAATGGATCAACAAGGAATCGCCTGCTAACCCGACACAACAATGGACCTCCTTCCCAATGTGTCACTACTGAAAGGAGCCCCTCCTTTAGGTTTCCCAGGCTCGACAATGAACGAGCCCAGACTAACCAAGGGAGAGACCCTAGCCAAGCTTTTTCTAAGACCAACTAAAGGAGATCTAACTAACCCCAAATACTTGCCTAGCTATACTTTTTAAGGAAGAGGTGCCTATCTTTAGGTGATTGATCGACAAAACACACTCTAATTCAGCATTTCAATGACGTAACCAAAATAACCATGAGCATAAAATACATGATACCATAAATAAATGACAGAGAAGCATTACATTAACAATGGACCAATGAATCTTCTTAAATAGTAAACCCCCAATCCCAAAAAGGATTTAAGGCACAAGGTGTGTCAAGATGCTCTCGCTCTTTGATCTACGTGCGGGATCCAACAATGACGGTTGACCCAATCTCTTAGAGCACCAACCAAGGAGGATAGACCATACCCTTGGCCACGCCATGCACCAGGTATGTGAAGAGTAATCTTCCTGAATGTTGTTTTCAGTGCACTACAGTAACAGGACGACCAATAAGATGGTTTCAAGATGCCAAAAGGGGTCCTCGATATAAACAAGGTATGTGGGGTCCAATTCCCTGTTCAGTGTTGTCTAATGTGGTACTACTCAAATAAAGGTACTAGATCGGAGTCAAAGGAGATGTCCAACATCTTGCACCAAACGAGGATGCAAGGAGACATGTCCCAACAATGGTCACTATCCAATAGGGTTACCGTCAACCGCAGTTTTACCCACCTAACGACAAGCTCCTGGTGTTATTTATTGACACTGGAACACGTCTTCTACCCAAGAATCCCTAATGGTCTTTTTGCCATATATGCTTTTTAATATCAAGATTTGACACAATGCTTCAAATTAAAATCAAATGTATCAGTGTATTAAAAATAACTCATGACATTCAATATAGATCATAACATCAATGAAATAAAAATCCACATGAATAAGAAGTTAGAACAACAACTTATGAAAAGTACAAATAGCTTAGTATAACAATTGGAATGGACTAAACATCAAATTATTACAAGTTGATTAGGAAAGTCGTTTCATGTGTTTTAGATGTAAGTATTCATTAGCATTTGTGACATGAACATAATAAACTACCATCAACGAATCTTTAGGACATCCATATGAACTTGAAAGGTGACAACACTTGTGACAATAATGAGAGAACCAAGAAGTGCGAATTAACCTAATGAGCTCATTAGCCTAGATTAGTTGTACAACAGAGAAAACAAGCACCCACAAGTTTCCCATCGTTATTAAGTTATCACAAAGAGTTGATTAGTGCATATCATATAGATATTAGATCACAACTTTAAGAGACCTTGAAAGTGTGAATTGAAGCTAAAAGACTAGATCACAAGAAGGGCGAATTAGACAGTGAAAATCAAAGCATCAATTCATTATAACTAGTTTGTAGAGTAAATCAATATGGCATTTACTAGTATCAAATTGCATTAGGTTTTGAATTATTAAGATTTGGGACAATTATATCCTAGCATCATTTCTTAATCAATAACCAATATGAAGTATAAAACAATAGCAAATGTAAGCAAGATGCTAGGTTATTAGATCAATTTATCAAAGTATGGATTACAAGTCATGTACTAAGTTAGATCCAACACATAAACTCAGCAATTAAATCAGCTTATATGAGAACTGGCAATAGTAAACATAGATCTAAAGACCAATCTCAAAAATCAAACCCTAGATCTACAATGCTAGCATGAGTTGCAAAGTTAATTTATTAGTGTTTTGTTGTAGATTTAGGATCTGCAATAAGGCATATAACAGCAGTAAAAACCAGCAATAAAATGGAAGCCAATTAGCTTGTAAGGTTACTAGTAATAGTGAACATTAATCTAGGCTTCAACCAAATAGTTTAAAACTTAGATCCACAATTCTAGCATGCATATTAAGGCTAATTAAAATGAGATTTGCTGTAGGTTTAGATCTGAAAATTAAGATTACAACAACAAATAAAATTAGCAAGAATTATAGATATAACAATGTACTATTACTTACTAGTTAGGCACTTGAAAAACTTGAGATAAAAAAACAAAAATACACCACAAATTGTTTAATTAAGTGTTGGTTTTTAACTTAGTGATCAGTGGTGTTTGTGAGTTTATGCTCCTTAGGGTTTATGTTTAGAGTTTAAGTTCACCAAGGTCTTGATGTTCTCCATGGTTCCAGCATCGGGCAAACATTTTGCATATCATTCTCCTAGATTGGTTCGCAACCCAGGTAGAGGATGGCCCCATCGTAGCCCTAATTAGTCATGTATATTGACTATGTGTCTTGAGGCTCGGATGCTTAGCCTTTGTCCAGTCTGTTAGTGTTTGCACTTTAATTCAATTATGTTAGATCTTTAAACTGAAAGATAGACAAGCCCAGCAATACACAAGAACACAAGAAATTTCCTCGTGGAAACCATAAAGGAGAAAACCCCGCAACTTCTTCAGCAATAGATTCCTCACTTAGTACAATATCAAACCAAGATAGAAAACCCAAAGATAAGATGACTTCTGCAGCTTCCTTCTTCTTCCTCCAGCGAACTTGTCTTTCTCTTCCTTGGAGCAAACTTGCTTGTTGGTGAGTGAGTGTCCAAATGAGGGAGAGCACCTCCCTATTTATACTTTAAGTGTGACTGACCTAAATCCCCAATGGGGACGACTTCCTTAACTGACTGGGCCGACCACTCCTAGGGAGACTCAAAAATACATTTTACATTTATCCTTTTGGGGACTATTGCCCCGACTTACAATGGAGGTTTTACCTCGATATTCTTACATGACCAAATACAATAATGACATCCCCGAACGGAGGAAAAACATCTCCGACGGAGGTACAATAAAGGTACAATAATAATATCTTCCAAAGTTACATTTACAACAACACTCGCTCTTAACTAGGAAGGTATTCTCTCGACATAGTCATCATCACAACTGGACACAATCTCTGGACAACATCATTATTGCTAGATCATCATCATCGTTGGATGGATCATCATCATCACTGGATCATCATCATCGCTGCTGCAGCAATTCTCATCTTGTTGATCACTGACTAGTAACATCTCTCGAATCTACCCATCATGAGAAGTTCTACAGAGCCAGCCCCTTTTCATGTTGGATGTAGGCCTAGCTCTCATCTAGGCCTTCATCATCTATACGAGCAAGCCATCAAGTAGGTACAGCCCAGGACCACATATTACATTGCCACAGCAATCACCTGCGTCTCCTACTATCATCTCATCATCTAATGTGGAGAGCAGCCCAAGTGCATATACTACGTCCACCAGAGAACCTGCGTCTTCCACCCAGTGGATACAGCCCAGGAAAATCTGTGTCTTCCACCCAGTGGATACAACTCGGATGTATTACGTCTCTCTCTCAGTCAACCTACGTCTTCCACCCAGTGGATACAGCCCAGGAACATCTGCGTCTTCCACCCAGTGGATACAGCCCAGATGTATTACATCTCTCTCTAAGTCAACCTACGTCTTCCACCTAGTGGATACACATCTGCGTCTTCCACCCAGTGGATACAGCCCAGATGTATTACAACTCTCTCGGTCAACCTACGTCTTCAAACATGTGGATACAGCCCAGGAGCATCCCAGATGCATTACGTCCTTGCGGACTACCTGCATCTTCCACCATGTAAGATACAGCCCAGGCGGATCCCAGATGCTTTATGAACCGTGGACCACCAGTGTCTTCAAACATGTGGATACAACCCAGGAGCATCCCAGATGCATTACGTCCTTGTGGACTACCTGCGTCTTCCAATATGTAAGATACACCCCTGGTGCACCTGCATCTTCCGGACATGTTACATCACTCCCTCTTTTAAGGAACATCGATCTGGATAACACCAAGCTTCTCTCTGAAGCATTCAAACTTCACTCTTGCCAACGGCTTGGTCAACACATCGCCTATCTGCTCATCTGTCGCCACATACTGGAGCTTCACTGCTCCTCTCTGCATAATATCCCGGATATAGTGGTATTTGATCTCAATATGCTTCGACTTGTCATGGAACACCGGGTTCTCGGACAATTTTACACAACTCTGATTGTCACAAAAGATACAAGTCACCTCTAACTCGAGATCAAATAAATCTGGCAGTAGCTTCTGAAGCCATACTGCCTCACAACTAGCCAAACAAGCTGCAATATACTCTGCTTCGGCTGTACTCAGTGCCACACTTGACTACTTCCTGCTAAACCAAGAGATCATACCGGATCCCAAACTGAAGCAACATCCTGTGTTAAAATGTTAACCAGGAAAATCTTTGGGAATAAAATGCATGCAAAAAGTGAGTTTTGCATGCACCTACTTTTAGGTTTTTGGTAAACCTAAATTTTCAATGAGTTAATATAAGGAGACAGAAGGTATCGGTCATGATCACTGAGATAACTGATCTGAGATAGATCAATTGAGAGGTGGGCAACTTTCCTTGGGAAGGAGGGCACATTCTTTGAGGAGGAGGAAGCTTGCACCGCATCCGATTGAGCGATTGAGTGTCTGTAACTTGCAGACTATCTTCATCTCAGTGATTAAGGAAGATCTGTGACGATCAGACCTCAGATCTGCTAAGATCTGATTATGTACGAGTTATTCTTGATTTGAGGGAGGCGCACTTGTCCATGTAGAGGAGGACGCATTCAGCAGTTAGACTTCTTCTGTTGCAGAGCAGATCAGAGCAGAGGATAGAGAGAGGTAGATCAGTCAGAGGCACTTGCAGAGATACTCAGATCCAATTTACCAGTTAGGGCTCATTCTTCCAGTGCATGCAGCAGCTGATGCATGCAGATCTAGAGTTTGCCCACTTCAGGGATTGAGTTACTCCTGAGGTAACACTGTATTGTACTTGTCTATATTTATATATACTCTGGGCTCGAGAGAGAAGATAGCCCCACAGATTGTTGGTTTTCCCCGTTTGGGGTTTCCAGGGTATATTCAGTGTTTATGTGTGATTGCATGTATTTTCAGTTTGGTAAAGAGATCTATTTGTTGAGTTTATATCTTTATGAACATGTATTGATATCGAGACTCAAACCGCTTGAGGTCTCAAGGTGATTCAGAAGGAGTAGCGATCTATGAATCAAAGTTTTACATGGTATCAGAGCCCTGGCAAGGGTCAGGGAAAGTAATCACACTCAGATCTGCAGCTGCAGGAGTCATATCTGTGGCCACGAGCATGGGGAGGATCAAATTGTTTGCACTTCTTGCTCCGCTATAGACATTGATGAGTATGCTGCCGATGGGATTGACAGGGAGATGGCTCTTAACACCTACCAATCATTGATGGCTTCCACTTCTAATGTATGGTACATAGACAGTGGAGCTTCTAGTCATATGACGGGTGTTCGAGGATATTTTACTGATCTTGCAGAGGATGGAATAGATCTTGAGATTGTCCTAAGAGACAACTCTACGGTCAAAGTAGTAGGACGAGGAACTGTGTCTTTTCAGAAAGACTCTGGAGAACATATAAGAGTTCGTGATGATCTATATGTCCCAGGTCTTAAGAAAAACTTGATCTCTGTGTCTACTATTGAAGATTGGGGATTATGGGTGATGTTCAAAGATGGAAATGTACTAGTTCATCCCAAGGGATCCAGTGTTACCTCAGTTGTGAGGATTGGAGTCCGCAGCGGGAAGCTATACAAGCTAAACTTTCAACTTCATCCTGCCCAAAGTCATAATATCCGAGATGATGGTTGTGACACCTGTGAGCTTTGGCACAGGAGGATGGCCCATCTACACCATCCTGCGCTAAAGATTCTGAGGGAGATTGTGATAGGAGTACCTGAGTTCAGCACTGAGCACAATGATGTGTGCAAGGGATGTGCTCTCGGGAAGTACGTCAAGACAGCTTTTCCGAAGAGTGATAACAGAGCTACAGGAGCTCTTGATTTGATTCACTCTGACCTCTGTGGTCCGATGTCCACTACATCATTGAAAGGATACAAGTACTATGTGTCTTTCATTAATGATTATTCCAGGAAAACCTGGATCTATTTTTTGAAGAGCAAAGAGTCAAAGGAAGTTTTGCAGAAGTTTCAAGAGTTCAAGGCTCTTGTGGAAAAACAGGCAGAAAGGAAGATTAAAATCTTCAAATCGGATAATGGAGGAGAGTACACCTCCAATGAGTTTAATAAGTTTTACGCTCGGGAAGGCATCAAGAGACAGTTGACTGTGCCTTATACACCTCAACAGAATGGGGTGGCTGAGAGAAAGAACAGGGCCATTGTTGGAACTACTAGATCCATGTTGCATGATCAGGTATTACCATTTTTCCTTTGGGCAGAAGCATGCAACACTGCAGCTTACATTCAGAACAGGAGTCCGCATAAGGCATTGGGGGACAAGACCCCTGAAGAAGCTTTCTCTGGAAAGAAACCCGAAGTTGGGCACTTCAAGATTTTTGGATGCCTTACCTACTCTCATGTTCCTTCAAAGAAAAGAACAAAGTTGGAGACCACAGCTGAAAGGGGAATTCTTGTTGCGTATGATGAGACTTCGAAAGCCTATCGCATTTACATTCTTGCTCTCAAGAAGACTGTTGTGAGGCTGGATGTGAAATTCGAGGAGGATTGGGCCTTTCGAAAGTCATGTGAGTCAGAGAAGGGAAAACAGCAGGTTGCTACATCCCTACATGACACAGGTCAGAGTGTTGCTCAGCAACCAACAGGGTCCCAAGTGTGTGGAGTGACAAATGCCCAGGTTACGGTTTCCACAAGCACAGGAGCAGGAACTGGCGCAGGATCTCAGGTTGGTGATCAACCTGGATTAGGGTCCCAGATTACAGATTCTCAAGCTACAGGATCGACGACTATGGGCACCTCTACTAGAGGTACTCATTCTCATACAGGTCATTGGGACTAGGATGAGGAGTTCTCATCACAGGATGTCACTTCAGGGAAGAGGAAGCCCAAGTGGCTTCAAGATACTTTGAAGGAAGCTCAGGCAGTGGGAACTCCTAAGAAAGATGTAAGAGAAAAGAAGGCTCCACAGAGATTCTGCAGTTACTTAGCTCTAGTAAGCAGTATCAGTGAGTCTGAGCCATCCTCATATGATCAAGTAGCAGGTGAGCGGGCCTGGAGAGATGCCATGTTCGAAGAGTATGCTTCCATCATGAAGAATGAGTCTGGGAAGTTGTACCCAGACCAAAGGGAAAATCAGCAGTCACCTCCAGATGGCTCTATAAGATTAAGTATGCTGCAGATGGCAGCATTGAGAAATACAAAGCCAGGTTTGTGGCTAGAGAGTTCTCACAGATAGAGGGAGTTGACTATGAGGAGACGTTTGCTCCAATGGCCAAGTACTCTTCCATCAGGACTGTGATTTTTGTTGCAGCAGAAATGGGATGGACGATTCAGCAAATGCATGTCAAGACAGCTTTCCTCAATGGACTCATAGAGGAGAAGGTATACATTGAGCAGCCAGAAGGCTTCGAGGTACTTGAGAGAGAGTCTCATGTATGCAGATTGAAGAAAGCTCTATACCACTTAAAGCAAGCACCCAGAGCTTGGTATTCTAGGATAAATACCTATTTACAGCAGCTAGGGTTTCAGAAAAGTGAAGTTGATCCAAATATCTACTGCATCGTAGTAAAAGGGGATCCACTCCTCCTTGTGCTTTATGTAGATGACATATTTATTATAGCGACGGAAAAACTCATCAGTGATTGCAAGAAGGATCTTGCATCTGAGTTTGAGATAAAGGACATAGGATTGATACATTACTTCTTAGGTATGGAAGTCTGGCAGGAGGATGGGCATATCTTCCTTAGTCAGGGAAAGTATGCAATGGACATACTGAAGAGATTTCAAATGCAAGATTGCAAGCCCATGACTACCCCTATGACAACCAACTGGAAGAAGCAAGTGGCTTCTGAGAGTAAGTTGGTTGAACCCACCAGGTACCGACAGCTTATTGGTTCCTTGATGTATTTGGTCAACACCAGACCTGATTTGAGTTTTGCGGTCAACACCTTGAGTCAGTACATGGTAGAACCTCGAGATGTGCACTGGGTGGCCGCAAAGCATGTTCTGAGGTACATCAATGGAACAGCAGAGTATGGGCTGAACTATTTGAGGCAGGGAAAAGTTCATCTTGTTGGGTTCACAGATTCAGATTGGGCAGGTAATGCAGGTGACAGGAAAAGCACCTCTGGGTGTTGCTTCAGCTTAGGTTCGGCAGTTCTGTCGTGCTTTAGCAGGAAGCAGAAGTCTGTTGCATTGAGTTCTGCCGAGGCAGAATATATGGCGGCCAGTTTAGCCAGTTGCGAAGCCATCTGGCTTCGCAAAATGCTGGTAAGTCTATTTGATCAACAGTTGGATCCTACGGTGATCCACTGTGATAATCAGAGTTGCATCAAACTCTCTGAAAATCCACTGTTTCATGATCGATCGAAACACATTGAGATCAGATATCACTTCATTCGTGATCATGTTCAGACGGGAGCAGTTGAGCTCCAGTACATTTCCACAGATGAGCAGGTTGCAAACATTTTGACAAAGTCCTTGATGAAGAATAAGTTCGAGTACTTCAGAAAGAAGATGGGAGTTGTGCAGAACCCTTTCCTGGTTAAGAGGGAGTGTTAAAATGTTAACCAGGAAAATCTTTGGGAAGAAAATGCATGCATGCATGCAAAAAATGAGTTTTGCATGCACCTACTTTTAGGTTTTTGGTAAACCTAAATTTCCAGTGAGTTAATATAAGGAGACAAAAGGTATCTGTCATGATCACTGAGAAACCTGATTTGAGATAGATCAGTTGAGAGGTGGGCGACTTTCCTTGGGAAGGAGGGCGCATTCTTTGAGGAGGAGGAAGCTTGCACCGCATCCAGTTGAGCGATTGAGTGTCTGTAACTTGTAGAGTATCTCTGTCTCAGGGATTGAGGAAGATTTCTGACGATCAGAGCTCAGATCTGCTGAGATCTGATTATGTACGAGCTATTCTTGATTTGAGGGAGGGTGCACTTGTCCATGCAAAGGAGGACGCATTCAGCAGTTAGATTTCTTCTGTTGCAAAGCAGATCAGAGCAAAGGATAGAGAGAGGTAGATCAGTCAGAGGCACTTGCAAAGATACTCAGATCCAGTTTACCAGTTAGGGCTCATTCTTCCAGTGCATGCATCAGCCGATGCATGCAGATCTAGAGTTTGCCCACTTCAGGGATTGAGTTACTCCTGAGGTAACACTGTATTGTACTTGTCTATATTTATATATGCTCTGGGCTCGAGAGAGAATATAGCCCCACAGATTGCTGGTTTTCCCTGTTTGGGGTTTCCAGGGTATATTCAGTGTTTATGTGTGATTGCATGTATTTTCAGTTTGGTAAAGAGATCTAGTTGTTGAGTTTATATCTTTATGAGCATGTATTGATATCGAGACTCAAACCGCTTGAGGTCTCAGGGTGATTCAGAGGGAGTAGTGATCTCTAAATCAAAGTTTTACATCCCAAAGTGCTCTGCCTGTCTGTGGCACTGCCTGCCCAATCTGAATCAACATAACCATGCAGGTTAATCTTCTGATTCATCGCATATTTGATCCCATACTCAATTGTACCCTTCAGATACCTGAATATATGCTTTGAAGCAATCAAGTGAACATGTCTCGGATCTGTTAGGAACTGGCTCAGGGTGTTCACAGCAAAGCATATGTCTGGTCTCGTGTTCGTCAAGTACATTAACGAACCAATCATCTGCATGCACATCGTGGCATGAACCGTCTCTGAAGAAACATCACACAGTAGCTTCAAGTTCGATGCCATTGGTGTGGCCATTGCCTTGCAGTCCATCATTCCGAACCTCTTCAAAATCTCCACTGCATACTTTCCTTGACCAAGGAAAATCCCATTTGAACTCTGCTACACCTCCATACCTAAGAAGTAGTGCATCATTCCTAGGTCCTTCATCTCGAATTCTGCGGCAAGCCTTCTCTTGGTTTCAGCAAATGAGCTCATCCTCCCCTGTTACAAGCAGGTCATCTACATATAGCAGTAATATTACTGGTCTTCCACCTTCAACCTTGAAATAGGGGTTGGAATCTGCTTTACTCTTGGTAAAGCCTAAGCTCATCGGGAAACTGTCCATTCTGTCGTACCATGTCCTGGGTGCCTGTTTCAAACCATACAAGGCTTTCTTTAGCTTGCACACATGCGTATGTCTGTCACGTGTCTCGAATCCCAGTGGTTGCTCCACATACACTTCCTCTTCGACTACACCATTCAAGAATGTTGTCTTGACGTCCATCTGGTGTACCTTCCATTTCATTACTGCGGCTAAAGCAAGTATAGATCTGATGGAATTGTATCTTGCTACAGGTGCAAATGTCTCCTCGTAGTCTATGCCTTCTTTTTGGGAGAAGCCACATGCCACAAATCGTGCCTTGTGTTTTTCGATGCTACCATCTACAGCATGCTTGATCTTGTAGATCCATTTTGAAGTCACAACAGACTTCCCTTCTAGTCTCGGAACTATCTCCCAGACATCATTCTTCATAATCGACTGGTACTCTTCGATCATGGCATCCTTCCATTCCTTCTTTTCTGTTGCTTCCTCATAGTTGGAAGGTTCTTTATCAATGATGTCACATAGTAGGGCCACATAGCTGGAGTATGGTCTGGGTCTCTTGCTTTCTCTGAGTGTCCCATCTAGAGCACCATACTTCTCTACATCTTGTTTTGCCTCACGTGCCCATGCTAGTCTTCTCTTGTGGGAGTTCTTCTCACGAGGTGGATCTATAGGTTCTTGTGGTTCTGTTATGTCATGGTCTTCATGTTATTCTTGGATTGTCTCTTCCATAACTATGTCTTTGGTTCTGGGAACTTTAGGTTCTTCAATTTCTTCAGTGGGTAATTGTCTTGATTTGTTGTAGGCTGAGTCTTCATCAAAAGTTACGTCTCTGTTGATTTCGATCTTCTTGAATCCTGGGAAGTATATTCGGTAAGCTTTTGATGTGTCACGGTATCCCATGAATATGCCCTTCTTCCCTGAAGGGTCTAGTTTTGTTCTCTTTTCTTTCGAAATGTGTATGTACATAAGGCAGCCAAATATTCTGAGATGGTTGACTTCTAGTTTCTCTCCTGAGAAAGATTCTTCTGGAGTCTTGTTGTTCAATACACGGTGAGGTGTACGATTTTGTACATACACAGCTGTTCGTGCTGCTTCTTCCCATAAGTGCATTGGGAGATCTTGATCATGGAGCATTTCCTTCGTTGCTTCCATTATTGTTATGTTCTTACGTTCTACAATGCCATTTTGTTGAGGATTGTAAGGAGTGCTCAACTCCCTCTTAATCGTTGATTCTCTGCAAAGATCCTTGAATTCTTCTGAGGTGAATTCTCCGCCATTGTTTGATCATAAAGTCTTGATCTTCTTTTCAGTATGATTTTCGACCAAGGCTTTGAATTCCTTGAATTTGCTAAACACTTCAGCTTTTCCTTTCAAGAAATAAATCCATGTCTTACGAGAAAATTCATCTATGAAAGAAACATAGTATACATATACCCGCTTAAGGAGTTGGAAGACATGGGGCCACACACATCTGAGTGAATTATCTCCAAGATTCCATTTGCGTTGCTTTCAATGCTAGGAAATGACTTCTTCACATTCTTCCCTTGTGCACATCCCTTGCAAATGCCTTCATACTTTGTTTGAATTTCTGGTAGACCTGATACTGCTTTGCTTGCAATTGGTAGTGCTCTATAGTGTACATGTGCAAGCCTTTTATGCCATAATTCGCTTGGTTCCATGGAATCATGAACCAACGCTTGTTCTAGTTGTCCTTTTAACTTGTACAGGCCTCCCTCTTGCTCTCCAATTACTGTTGCATCATTTATTGTCTTTCCTCTTGGCCACATTAGAACTTGGCCATCAACAAATGCAACACGAAGTCCTTTAGCATCTATGGCTGAAATGGAGAGAAGATTTTTCTTCAAACCTAGTACGTAGAGAACATCCTTCATCTTTATTGATTTGCCTGAATCTAGTTTGTAAGAGGCTTCTCCACTTCCTTTGATAGGATCTACGCTGTTGGGAGCAGGAGCAAAGCGGGGAGCGGGGAGCGGGAGCGGGAGCAAAAAGCGAAATTTTCAAAAGCTTCCGTTTCGGGAGTGTTTTTGATATAATATATATTTTGATGCATATAAATTAAAAAAAACATGTATTATGCCAAATTAGCTATAGAAAACATGAAAACATAGAATCTAAATATTCATATAACGATTTAGTACACATTGATATAACATTAATCATCTAGATTCTAGGAGCTATAACTTATAACATTGTCATTAAATGATCATCATCAAATCATCAATCATCAATCATCAACAACATCAACCTTCAAATTTCAACATATAATATTTGCCATCAAACTAGGCCATAATGTTTACAAAATAGGCCAACTGCCAAAATAAACATGAAAATGAAATACAAAGTACTATGAATCTACTAAGCTTTCCGCTTGCCACGAGAAACGTCCAATTTCTTTTCTCGTGGTCTAGGTGGAATAGGTACTGGTGGAAGTGATTGTGGAACATGAGAAGAAGATGAATGGCCCCCACGGGCTGAACTTGGACGTTGTGAAGCTAAAGGCAAAACTCCTACATCCGAAAAGCTGCTTCTGCTTGGGGGTGGCATCTCTGTACGGGTAGTCTGAATTGGATCATCATGATCACCCAATAGTTCATCCTCCAAGCGCTCTAATGCTATGGCTCCATCCTCCACATTAGCCTCCTCTGGATTGTTGTCCCAAGTCAAAAATGTTCTATCATTCTTGGCCGCCTCACAATAATGGGACAACAACCTCAAGTTGTAGTGCACATAAACCAAGCTTTCTGCGCGATCTACATTCAGATTGTTTCTCTTTACACTATGGATGAAGTTGTAGGTGCTCCAACACCTCTCTGCAGAAGAGCTATTAACAACCTGTGATAGCACCCTCACCGCCAATTTATGCAAATATGTGGCTCCAGGGCCATGCATGTTCCACCAAAGGATAGGATCCAATCTGTCTCGATCTTTGGTTGCAAACAGGGAACCAAAGCGTCCATGCTCACTTATGTATTCGCTCAATTCACTCCGTACTTGAGCACACTCTTCCTCATCAGGGACCAACTTGTCTAATGCTTGCATATACCCAGCAGCAACCTCTGGATCTGTGTGGGTTTTTTTCCTAACTCCACCCCCAGGTGCAGGTTGGGCCAACCAAATTGGAGAATAGTATTTTGGGGTGAGGTCATATGCAAGGGCATGGAGTGGAACATTTAGATTATCCCACCTTTTGACCACATGTTTATGAATATGGTCATACAAGATTGCATCTCTTTGCTCAACAATGTCTTTGATTTGACCAAGCATGCTATCCATTTGCTCATATACCTCCCCAATCACCGGCTGATGAGGAATCGAGATTCCGGAATCGATTCCTCATCGATTCCGTCCGAAGAGCGAATTGAGATCGATTCGGTGGGGGGGAGAGCGATTCCCAGCAGTGTAGGATAGAATACTGATAGTCGTCTCCAAGTTTCACCTTGTGGGGTGACTCGTGTTCTGATAAGTTGATAAAGGATTCTTTGTAACCTAGCATATGCTTGGATGCTCTACTATCCACAAGCCAATCATTGCTTCCATGGGTGATGGTACCTATAAGGGCTGAGATTAAAACATATTCTTCATCACTTGAAGAATCATCCCTTTCTTCTCTGGTTTTCTTCCTTACTGGTTCATCATCTTCAGCGGTATGAGCATGATGCCTCTTCTTAATTCTCCTGGAGGATCCTTGGTTTCTGGGACAAATTCTTGAATAATGTCCTTTCTTATCACATGTGAAGGACTTAATACTGGAGAGGTCTCTTCTAGGTCCATGATTCCTATGAGATCTTTTAGACTTCTTGTGATGGTGGTCTTCCCTCTTGTTTTGATTCTTCTTAGTATGAGCTGTTAGGGCTTGGTCATCATTAGCTCCCATCTTTTCTTCTCTTGCTACTAATCGAACTTCTTCTTGGGTGCATTCTTCCCATAATCTGTTGAATGTGGTTAGCTTCTTTTTGGCGCATATTCCTTGAATGAATAAGTCCCACGATCTTGGGAGACCATTCAAGGTAGTCATCACAATCTCTCCTTCTTCAACATTCTCTTCAATTGCCTCAAGTTGTTCCTTGATCTGAGAGACTCTTGTGAAGTAAGATTGAATAGTTTCTGAGTGTTGAATCTTCACATTCTTGAGTTGGTTCCTCGGATTCATCTTCTGATTGATGTTCTTCCCTTCATATAACTTTGTCAAAGCATCGAACATCTTCTTAGGGGTCTTCAAGGATGAGACATGAGGGATGAGATGATCTTTGATGGAGTCTGCAATAATCCTTTTGGCCTTGATCATGTTCTTCTTGTGAATTGCCTTTGCGTCTTCTCCCTCTGGTTCTGGAACCTCCTCATTGACATACTTGTCCAAGTCATTCTCTTCTAGGACAAGAGAAATTTTATACTTCCATGCCCAAAAGTTATCAACTCCTTCAAGCTTATCCTCGAGCTTGGTGTGATTTGTCATTTTGATATGAGAACCTCAAATGGAAATAGAAAGGAATTAGATCTTACCAATTTGAGATGCCCAACCTGGTTCTGGAGCTGGCTTACCTAGGGTTTGACAAAGAAACCCTAATTTTTCAAACTTGGAATTTTGAACTTCTGCTTGGATAGAAAGATGCACCTCCTCAAGGCGAGTTGTCCAGTGCACTCGTTTTCCTGGATTGGTGGATGGAAGCTCCAAAAATTTGATGCCCTAGTTTCTCCCGGCACTAGTGACTGGGTCAAAAATGAAAATTCGCCAAACTGAATTATGCTTCCACCAAAAGATGCGCCTCCTTGAGGCGAGTTAGCCTAGCCCTCTTTTCTTGATGATCTATGGAGAGAAGACCTTGGATATGGAAACCCTAGCTTTCTGCTGTTACACAGTGCCTTCTTTCAGAGTGGCTCTGATACTATTTTAGTGTTTGCACTTTAATTCAATTATGTTAGATCTTTAAACTGAAAGATAGACAAGCACAGCAATACACAAGAACACAAGAAATTTCCTCGGGGAAACCATAAAGGAGAAAACCCCGCAACTTCTTCAGCAATAGATTCCTCACTTAGTACAATATCAAACTAAGATAGAAAACCCAAAGATAAGATGACTTTTGTAGCTTCCTTCTTCTTCCTCCAGCGAACTTGTCTTTCTCTTCCTTGGAGTGAACTTGCTTGTTGGTGACTGAGTCTCCAAATGAGGGAGAGCACCTCCCTATTTATACTTTAAGTGAAACTGACCTAAATCCCCAATGGGGTCAACTTCCTTAACTGACTGGGCCGACCTCTCCTAGGGAGACTCAAAAACACATTTTACATTTATCCTTTTGGGGACTATTGCCCCGACTTACAATGGAGGTTTTACCTCGATATTCTTACATGACCAAGTACAATAATGACATCCCCGAATGGAGAGAAAACATCTCCGACGGAGGTACAATAAAAGTACAATAATAATATAATAATAATATATAAAAGAATATCTTTTGAAGTTACATTTACAACAACACAGTCATGTGGATTGACTGGAGTGATAGAAGGCTAGAGGTCACATTGCATACTCTATGTGGGAGTGCTCTGTAGCGGGAGTGATCTATTCTTATAGAGTGAGATGACTTGTCTATGTTACAAAGGGATCTTATCCTTTTTGTATTAGACAAAGTCTAATCTAATGTTAAATTTGACACTGGCTCTAAGAAGTGACTGGGACTTTTTAGAGTATGGTCAAATCAACATTAGAGCTCTATGGAAAAATTTGATCTGCATGTAAGGAGATATCAACAAGCAGAACCTTTCTATGATGAAGAAATAACCAAGGAGTCAAGACAATCCATTGAACAAGTTCTGAAGAAAGTGGAAGGAAAGAAAGAGCACAACTACCCCAGCAAAAGGGGTAAATTGACCCTAGAAGATAAAGATAAATAAAAGATGAATATTAAACTAGCAAGTCGGCCCCGCTAGAGAAAAGACAAGTCGGCCCCATTGAGGAATTTTTTAGTCAACTGAAGAATATAAATAGAAGTGTTCTCACACTTCATTTGTCACATTCAACAAGCTCATCTCTACTCAATTAGTGCGAACTTCTCAAGGAGGACAAGTGAAGATCACTGGAAGTAAATTTTTGGGGTTATCTTATTATCTCTACAAGTTTGCGATCTCTATCGAAAGGTTGACTAGGGTTTCTTGTGGAAGAAGAGCATACTCTTGTGCTAGGGCTTAATCTTCATGATTGGTATTGTTCTTGCATTGGATTAATTTCTTTTGAGAAAAGTTTGTTGGGTTTTCTCCCGTTTGGGTTTCCCAGGATAAATCTTTGTCTCTTGTGCATGGTTATCTTTCAGTGATCCTCGTTTTATTTTCCGTTGCAATTCAATGATGCTATAATTGTGGGATGAAATGAATTATGAAATTAAAGTTGAAAGAGATGAAAATTATACTGCTAAATTAAAATTCAACATGGTAACAAAGCAATTATGAATAGAAGCCATTGCCAGAGACTGTTTATGCCCTAATTGATAAATAGGTCTTCCAAGTTTGGACACTTCCCTCCATAGTTTGGACTTGCAAAAGGCATTGTGGAACTCATCCTAGGAGGGCGCACTTATCTGTGGAAACAAAACTCAATTTTACAAAAATCCAATTTTGACCAAATTTCTACTAGAATCGAGAAATTAGGGCTCTCAATTTTTACCCTTTTTGACCACACGTTGGGTTCTATCTTAGCATTTTGGAGCTTGCCCTATGAGGGCGCATCTACCTGTCTTAATAGTTTTCACTTTTGACAAAGTTTAATTTTGACCTAGCCCCTGCTAGAGTTTCTTGATCAGAATTTCAAAATGGTATCCAATCTCAGAGTGGAAGATAGATTGGATGTTGCTTCAAATTTTAGATCCTGGAAGACAAGAATACTCTTCATCTTGGAAGAAAGTGAAATCCAGGATTATGTAAAGAAGGATATCTCAAAACCAGAAGATGATGGAGAGAAAGCCAAATACAAGAAGAATGAAGCAAAGACAAAGAGGATCTTAATAGGTCCTGTAAAAGATCACTTGATTCCTCAAATTTCCGAGTTGAAGACTGCTAAAGCAATGTATGATGCCTAAGTATGATTGTTCAAAAGCAAAACCACCAGCAGAAGACTAGCCTTGAGAAATCAACTCCGTTGCATAAAGATGTCAAACTCAGATTCTGTTGCTACTTACTTCATGAAGGTCTCCCAGTTGAGAGATCAACTTAAAGCCATTGGGTACATTATTGAGGATGCAGAACTTGTTATGATGACCCTTAATGGATTTCCTTCCACATGAGAATCATTTATTCAGATTGTTTGTGGAAGAGAAGAGTTACCCAAATTTGATCGACTATGGGTTGATTGCGTTCAAGAAGAGGCCAAAGTATTATCAAAGAATAGCTCACAAAAACCTCAAGAAGAAGAAAATCAAGCTCTTGCAGCTCATGCAAGAAAAGGAAGAGGAAGAAGAAAGTTCGAAAAGAAGAAAAATACAAGTGAAGGATCAACCCCAGCTCAAGGAAAGAAGGATCTTTCAAAGATAAAGTGTTACACTTGTTAGAAATTTGGTCACTATGCTCATCAATGTACTCAAAGGAAAAGGAAGGGAAAGCAACATGCATTAACAACCAATGTTGATGAATCTCCATCAAAGAAGACAAAAGAAGATAAGTTTGAGGAGATTGCAGATGATCTTCGGAAGGAGTATTTCTTCTAGCACACTCAAAATGCATGCACACTAATGACAGTATCATCTTTGGATGATGTCTTGTACTATGTGACTGTCATTGGTGATCTACTTCATGAAGACCAATGATGAAGACTTCAGCAAGTTCCAGAAGTTCAGGACTTCAATGAAGAAGAAGATCAAGGTTGTCAAATCAGACGATGAAGCAAAATACCCTCCCATAAAATCTAGTGATTTCTGCAAGGAGGCAGAGATCAAGAGGGAGGCAACAAAACAAACAAGGATAAGTATTTTATACTTTGTATGATAACTTTTATTTGCTCAAATTGAATTTTCATTTTTATTATTAATGGATAGCATGACTGTTTAAATCAATATTGGTTAACCCTTGTGGACATTTCTGTCATGAATAGGTCCATTATAAAGATTGTGTAGATGAAGATCCGTGAAGATGCATCCAGTATGGCATTTATGCTCAGATCAAGTGTCCTCACTAGATTTTAGATGACAAGACTCCCAAGGAAGCATTCACAGGAGTGGACCTTGGTTATCCCGCATGCACCCATGTGCCAAGTGCCAAGGAAGAAGAGGACGAAGACGGTAGCCTTCAGGAGATCTAGAAGGTTTCATATAAAGTTTGATAGGAGGAGCAAAAGAATGAGTCTCCCTCTAGTATAGTGATCATCCTTCTATCAGGACGAGACAGTAAAGCCAACAGAACAAGTGGATCAGCCAAGAGATGATGCAATGATCAAGCAGCAAGAAGCCATGGTGGAAGAATATTAGTCCATCATGAAGAATAATGTGTGATAGTGTCGAGACCTGAAGGAAAGTCAATGGTGACCCCCAAATAGATCTATAAGATCTGGCATCCAATCCAGATTAGCACCCAAGATGGCACATTATATAAGCTATGGAGTCAGCCATTTTTGCAAACCCTGAGAAAGTCTTGGATGGTATCCAGTAGACCCACTTGATGGGAGGTGACACAAATGGATACTCAGGGGAAAACAATCTTCCATGATCCTAAGCTATATGGTGTGGGGAAATTGGCCCAAAAGCATAGTATCCAGATGCAATGAGTACAGGATACTGAAATACAGAGAGAGAACAGAGTGTCCAAATGCAGAGGGAGCAATATGCTCCCACACAGAGGGAGCAGCTACAACACAACCTGTTGATGATAAAGAAGACTTTGTACGGACTAGACATGTACTTGATGAGCTTGGATTTCACCAATAATGATGTGGATTCCAACCTTTACTACAAGGTTGGCGATGGTGACCGTTTGATCTTGGTACTATATGATTGATGATCTACTCCTTTACGGAAACAAAGAAGCTCAGTGTCAAGTGTAAGAGGGAGTTGGCCTTTGAGTCTGAGATTATTGGGATTGGAGGTGTGGTGAGATATTCCTCAGGCAGAGGGAGTGAACAGTCGATATATTGCAAGATACGACATGGTGGAGTGTAAGTCCATGACCACACCAATGATGACAGATCTAGAGAAGTTGAATGATTATACTTCAGATTCAGATTTGACAGACAATTGACTAGGTCATTGGTATATCTAGTTAACACCAGATCAAATGTTTGCTTTGCAGTGAACACCCTGAGCCAATTTATGGTTGAGTCGAGGCATGCACATTGGGTGACAGCAAAGCATGTGCTAAGGTACCTGCATGGTACAAGTTGGATATGATCCAAGAGATGTCTCGGGTGATGAAATGAAGGTGCAGAAGATATACAGACTCTAACTAAGAGGAGTGCAATGCACAGAGAAGCATCTTGAGATGTTGCTTCAGCTTGGATCAATTATGATATCATGGATTAGCGGGAAGCAGGCTTCTGTGGCACTCAGTACAACAGAAGTAGAGCAATTTGTAGCCACAATCACAGGACTATTTGATCTGGAGATCAAATACCACTTCATTCGAGACATGGTGCGAAAGGGAGCAGTGAAACTCCAATACATATCCATGGACGAGTAGATAACCAACATTCTCACCAAGCCTCTGGAGTCTGTCCAAGGCAAACTTTGTATACTGTAGGAACAAGCTTGGTGTGATGGAGAATGCCTCCCTGAGTGAGAAGGAGCGTTGATGGATATGCTACATCGTGATGATGAGCAGGCAAACATTCATATGAGAGATGAATGGCCCAGACACCGTGATGGTCTTACAGATGAGCAGGCAGACATTCATATGAGATGAGTGCCCCAGACATCGTGATGATTCAATAGATGAGTGGCAAACATTCACGAAAAGCGAATGGCCTAGATACCAAGGTAGTAGTACAAGATGCAGTTGCAGTACAGACATATTAGTACAAATGTAGTTGCAGTACAGACACTGTAGTACAGATGCAGTTGCACTAGTGTAATATGCCGATTAGTGGAAACTACTCTTGCATGTGTTTCATAGTTGCTAATTTATGTGATTGATTGGATTTGTGTAATATTTCTCTTAAATATTTATTTAACGTCGGAACAATTGCATGCAATGTTAATAATATAATATCATGAGTTCAATAACTTCTAACTTGGAAAAACCCCAAGAGATTTAATAGGAATGTTATTCAATAATAAACAATGAAAATACTTCAAACTATCCAATATAATCAGATCTCAAATTATGGTTGAATTATGACCTGTAGCAGCAAAATTACTGGTTGGAAGGTGGTTGTAGCAGCTAGTGTATATAATCAAATCTGTTTATAGCGTATGTTGGGAGTGTGTAGCATAAGAAAGGTGCCCCGCTAATAGGATGGACACCCCAATGAACTGATCACGCCTCTACGTTGGTGCATGCAGACCTCTAGAAGATGATCACGACCTCTTGTTGATTCAAACTTCCTCCTTGAACAAATGGGTGAGCCCTCCTTCGTGTAGCCTTCTTTGGCATCGCGCCCTTCTCATAAGTGGATCAAACCCCAAAACAATGGATCGCTACTCTCTTAACTGGTGACTGTAATAATTTATGGACACCCTCCAAGATTGATAAATGGAAGCCACTATTAATCACGACTTTGATAAGTGAGCAAATAGTTGTTTAAGTGCTCCCATAGTTGATTAATGCACCCTTCCTTAACACAATGATGCCTACAAATGAACACGCCCTCTTGTACTCAGGCTTCCAAGAGAGGGATGCGCCCCTACTTAGAAAGAAATCGCTGCCAATAACAAATCCTTGTGATGGTGATTCGCCCAACTTCCAGGTGACTTGAACTTTGCTCAAAACTCAATAAACTCTCAAAATGAAACCCATAATCATAGATCTGAATGATCTACCCGAAAAATTGGTTAGGATGGATAGATTTCGCCATCAAATACAATATTGATTAAGGTAATTCACCCCTAACCCTGAAGAAGCTCGGAGAGCTCTCAAATCAATTCTCAAAAGTGAATAATAACAATGGATAGCAGTGAATTCACTTTTCCTTCTTTTATTACTTTTTTTTACCTTTGCACGTTGCATGCAACTTTAATGGTACATATTGCATGCATTTTGAATTATGACCCAAATGTCACGCATGCCACTTGATACTACTTAAGTGGTCCTCTTTATCCACTAATGACTTAATATCACTGCTAATGGTGTGCTTTTATCCCGTGTGGCATCAGTCATTAGTCAATTCCTTGTTTATCAGTACCCGCTCGAACCTATGAGAATTGAATAAGTTAGCAGGTTGGTCTCTGATGCTCAAGCAGAAGAGGACATTACAAGTACAGACATAGTACAGATACAGTATAGATCCAGTACAAATGCAGTACAGATGCAGATTCAATACAGGTACCATACAGATGCAATATTGATGGACATTCTCACCAAGTAATCATCCTTGATCAGCAATGCACCCTTAGCTAGGAGTTAATGGCATACCTCATCACACAACATGGTACAAAAAGTAGACAATGAGCTAACCTCGTGCTCAAACAAATTTTCAACTCATTTTGCAAAGAATGAATAAGGCTAAAATCCTCAAACGATGCTAGGCCCCTGTGAAGAAAAACGAATAAAGGATCCCCAAATACTAATCCTACAAATACGTCCAGCAACTTTAAGAAAACTAACAATCAAAGAAGTTGTGCATCACTGTCTCTAAGCAGCTACAAGGGGATAGTCCATCTGAAACCCACTCTTGGCCAAACAAGCTTTGGATGGGATCACCAAATACAATAACTAAGCAAACACCCTCAACTTATAAGAAATTCAAGCAGATGACACACTATGATGCAGAGAAACCCATCTCTCCTTCAAGTCAAAAGACACCCAACGAGCATTAAGGACCGAAGATAGGGTATGTCGATGATGCAATACAAAATAGAGTCACCAAGTATCATACTGCAATAGAGCGAAACCAAAACCCCATCCCCAATCCCTCCAAAAAGGCCCAAGCATCAAAATATTCATTTTCAAAGTATTCACCTCTGACATGAGTCCTCCCAACTCCATAATTGTTGGATGATCAGAGGCAAGTAATCCATACTCCTAAGCAAAATGGTGACAGTGCTTTCAGGCGCAAGTAGTTGCATCACACAAACCCCCTAGACAAATATGCCCTTTCTTACTCAATCAACATTCTTGGAAGCAAGGCATCTCTACCACACACGAACCCTTTAAAAGTGTTCTTGCTCAATTAAAAATGTCCTTCTTGCTCAATCAACATTCCTGGAAGAAAGGCATCTCTACCACACATGAACCCTTTAAAGGGTTCCTGCTCAATCAACATTCCTAGAAGCAAGGTATCTCTACAACACACAAACCCTACAACATTTAGCTCCTAATGGGATGACATGCCCAACCCACCCTGCTACCCTCCTGATTCCAATGAACCAAAATAGCCACAACTTTACAAGTTGACCAAATATTCTTGAAGATTAATGATCCAGGAACCTCTAAAAAGTGAGGCGAGGAAATAATATCATAGAAACCAAATGCTCCATGAATTCTACCAATGTGATGGGTCATCATCAACTGATGTTGAAACTGGAATTGTAGCAGTTCTCTTAACACTTCTACGATAAACCACAACAATCACACAACTCAGGATGTACCCTGGAAACCCCAAACGGGGAAAACCAGTTATCTGTGGGGATTTCTTCTATCTCAAGCCCAGAGCAAAGTAAGGAGAAGACAAATACATACAAGATACCTCAGATGGAACAACTGAACCTGACAGGGTCAAAGCCCTAAATCTGCATGCAACAGACCGATGCATGCACTGAGGAAATCTGCCCTAACTGTCAATTGGATTTGGATCTATCTGCAAGTAACTCTCTGTCGGTACTATCTCGCTCTCACCACCGCTCTGATCTGCTCTGCCAAAGAAGAAGGCCAACTGTCTAGATCCAAAGAATGCACCCCTCTCTCTGCATGGAAAAGGGTGCCCTCCTCCAACTACCAGAAACTCGTACGGAATTAGATCTCAATAGATTTGAGCTCTGATCGTCACAGTCCTTCCTCAAACACTGAGGAAGAGATACTCTGAAAGTCTAAGCTGCTCAATCAATCAACCGGATGCAGAACGAGTCTCTCCTCAAGAAGTGCGCCCCCCCTCCTCTGAAAGTCGCCCTCCTCCAATCTCTGAAGAAATCACACTGATGAACTCTCTCTGTCCACAGTAACTGGGAACCAAGTGCCTCTAATCAAGTGACGTCTGATCCAGCTCATATCCCCTCACTCTCCCTCCTGCAGAAGCTCCCCTCTCTCTCAGAAAGTCGCCCTCTGCATGCACAATGCGCCCTCCTCACTCTTATTTATCTCCCTCTGATAAGCCTGTTATCACACCATAGTAGCAGGGCTACTATTCTTGCTTAGCAGATATCTGCACATTCCAGAGCTTCCATTATTCAGAGCTTGGCTATGATGATTGTATATTTTGAGATCACTCATGATCAGAGCAGTGTATTATTCAGACTTATGTTAGACCTTGTGTCAAGGTTGAACCTTGAGAGTTCAGATTTGATGACCGATGTGACCCTTTATCCCATACAGTTTCAGTTCAGTGCTTAAAGTTGTATTGCAGCAGTATTTCAGATGGTATATGATGCTTATTACTATGATGATGCTGTATGACCTGTGGATGTTTTATCATTGACTGTGGATTATTATCTTGTTGCTTTAGTCATGTTCACAGCATTTGCTTGGTATATTATTCCTGATGTGGCAAATTGTTTAAAATCAACTATTAATTATAAAATGGACAATTACTTGCACATTTAGGTCATTTAACAAAACTCACTGGTTTTCCACCTTACATAGATATGGTTTTTCCTGACACCAGTTGTCTGCTAGTTAAGGCTCCATATTCACTTGACTCCATCCATACATGACTTTCCTTGTTTGACTTTAAACCTCGACCTGTCTCATTTGACTTTCTCATACTGAGGACTTCCCCATTTTTATACCTCTATGTTTGGACCGCATCCCTGTATGTTCAGTGTCTCGGCTCTAAGTTGGTGACAAAACTTGCCTTTGGTGAGTTGGATTGTAGGTCTAAATCATTTTGGTCGATTGTCTCGATGTTTGCATTGGCTCGAACTCCCCCTAGTCACTTGAGATGTTGTTGGCTAAAACTGAAAGCTCATGTTCTACTTATGGAAACTTATAAATTCGCCCATGGAAACTAAAAAGGGCAAGAGCGATGAACTGCTAAAAATACTCCTCGAAGAGTATATGAAAGGTCCAAAAAGCAATGGTTCTTAAAAGCTATATCTAAACAATTGTTGAACTTATATGTATATGAAAACATGCCCTGGATGCAAGCTGCAACTAGTTGTGCTTATCAGCACACCTGAGATCCGAAGGGTTATGTAGGCCAAAAAGGCCATGAAATGAAATTGAATGATCCTAATGAACCTGGATCAACTTGATGTAGACATGATGCCAAAGTTGAATAAGCACCCTCTAAACAACTTATCCATTTGTGAGGCACAGCCATCCCCCGTGTTATTTTGTCCAGCACAGAGTTTGTAGTTTTCCCCTTCTCCCAGTCCAAAGTATTTTTGAGTTGAGTAAGACAAGTCAACCCCCTGGCCCAACCTTGTTCCTAGCGTTCATCCTTCACTAGCAGTTTGACCATATCCAATGGGTGAGTTTGTCATTTAAACTATTGTGCAAGTAATTTCAAATAACAAAGGAAATATGCTAACTTAATCAATGCCACTGAATGGATGTTATACTTTGAGCTTGGCTGTGAGAATGATTAGAGAAACATGTCTTAGTCTACTGATGTGATTTATCCTTGGTTGTATATTATTGGGATCCGTGATGAAGTGGGCCATATATATACCTATTGATGATGATTGATGGTCCCACATACTTGACGATGATGTCATATGATGGACATATGGTTCAGATGATGATTGATGCAGTTCAGCAGGTTTTATTATTACTTCAGATCATCAGATTATGCACTGTCCATATATGGTGGACCCTACAACTGGCCCATTAGGGAAACCCATGGTGTATGAGTACACATTCCTAGTGGATTTGGGTCTTCTGGATCCAATGAGACACTTATCTTTCAGTTCCGGGCACTTCTGACAGTGATTGATGCAGTTTTACACTTGTTGACCAGATTTGGGGCTGATTTCCCAGCCTGAGCAGCAGGGGCCAGGAGAGGCCAGTTCACCTAGGGCGCTGTATGAGGAGGGGGTGGTCCAGCCACTTGTTTTTACCATTTACCCCCCCTTCTGGAGAGCCTGGTGGGCTCAGTTGGACAGCGCAGATGCCCTAGGAGGCAGTTTTGGCACTTTCACAGTTACCGAGGCAGTTAAAAAATGGGATAAAGTGGTCACTGAGGAATTCGATTTGGGCAATTGAGGCAATGTTTTGGCACATGGTTTTCACAGAGGTCTTCCAGGGTGATCCCACTATCTTCCAGCCAATTTTCACCATGTGGGTAGGCCCACAGCGATCACAGGAGGTCTTTTACTGCTTGCCTGTCACAGATTTTGAGGACAGATTTGATCATTTATATTATATTGGACATATTTTATTATTTTATTGTGCCTTGGGGATGAGCTAGTAAGGATTGATGCCTCCTAGCCCCACCATGTGCTTCTTATGTCATGTCCTAGTCATTATGAGGTGGGCTTTGGTACTTTTACCCCCTCTAGTGGATGACGTCACCCTCCATGATTATTTTAGACTATGATGTCATCACTTTATGAGTGATCCATGTGTTATGTTATTATGGTTCATCTTAGCCAGTGATTGTATATTGAGATCTTTTAATCTCAACCACTCATTTGATGTAGTATTGTAAAGTGGTATAGGGTTTTGGTCTTTATTATCCTATATAAGGAGGAGACCCCCTATTGTATAGCTCACCTTTGGAGCTCTAGAATATGGGAATAGAACACTTCTTTGTGGAGCATATCTCTCTTGTCTTGTGGATTCTCTTGCATCTTGAGTATACAGTATCTCTTCTATGTATCATTGTGGATTTTGGTGCTTCTACTAGTTCTCTTGCAGGAAAGTCGAATTGGTGGAGAGGAAGGAGATTTCTTGAGGGTTATTGTTGGAGGGATCCACATATTCTCTCTTGCGTTGATCTTGTGACAGGGAGTATCATTATTGTATCTTCGTGACATAGTTGATGCTTTCTATTACATCTTTCTATCATTTTCATAATCATCTTACTTGACTTGTTTCTTTGATCTTGTCTTGTAGGAGGAGGACGATTTGGCTATCTTGGAGGAGGACGTTCTGGTTGGAGCTCTTTGATCTCACTCTTGAATATACACATAGGAGAATGCTATCAATTTGCAAGGTGGCCACAAGCAATTGAGGTAAGATCTACAAGGTATGTGCCTCTTTCCATCCATTCTCTCTTCATTGGTCACAAACCCTAATTAATTAAAACCCTCATTTTGGTATTTCTTAGATCTACTTAGATCTAGCCTTGCTTTTGAAAAGATCTTAAGAACCCAACTCTATAGCGTCCACCCCTAGTTGGATCTATAGTTTGGTGGTGATTGGGTTAAAATTAACACACTTTTCAAGGCAATATAGCCCTCTTGAACCAAATCGCACTTCCTTGGAGAGGCTTGTTGGGTTAGATCTAGCATGTGGGTAGGTGAGATCCCACTTGATTTGCAATCTACACACTTGATAACCTACCCCTAGACTTTTACTTGGGTGATTTCTACCTTGTGGGCATCATTCCACATTTTAAGGAATTAAAACCCCCTTTTGAATTACTTGGCACCTTAAAACTCAGATCTAGTAAGATCTAACCCTTGGATTGGCTTGATTTTCTAGATCCACATAGATCGGTGCCTAAGCTACCTGGATCTACAATTTGGTGGCCATTGGAATTGATTTGACACACCTTATCCACCTTTTAGCCCTCCTTGAGCAAGGTCGCACTTCCTTGGGTGACTGAGTTTGCCCACTTCTAGGACCTGGGTAGTTGAGATTTCAGTGGATTTGGAACGGGCATACCTTGAAACCTATATCTAGAGTATCATTTTGTGACGATCTGCCTTGGGGGTAGCATTCCTTGTTTTAAGGGATTGTGGTCCACTTGGGTCATTTCATGAAATCCTAGATTTAGCAAGATCCAACCATTCTATCTCAATTAGCCCACTTGACTTGACCTCTAGGTGTCCCGATCTACACTTTGACATATCTTTTGACTCCATTAACCCATCCAACAAGGCACTAGTCCTCCCTAAGTAGTCGCACTCCTTGGGAATTGTGTCAAACCTTAGATCCAGTAAGGGGGTACTCCTAAATTCAACTTAGATCCATAGATCTACTCATTACATATCCTCTAGTGCCAATTGCATCCCTTAATTTCACCTTGTGGGTCCACTTTAAGCCATTTCACATATCCCAAGAAGGTAAGACCCACTTGTGTACCATATGGTACTATATCTTGTCATCATAACTAATCATGTGGCCTAAATCATACATTGGTTGAAACACTAATCATTTCTCAAACCACCTTCAACCATACTTTAATTTCTAGGTCCACTTTACCTTGCATTGGTTTCCGTAACTTACCATTTACTCATCCCTAGGAACCTTTGTTTGGGACCAATCATCTTTGATTGGTTATAGGGTCTCCCCCTAGGTCTTAATTTATCTAGATCTAAAGTGAAGAGTGCCTCGGTTGACGTGACTCCCACCTTGCATTGGGAACCGTGGCATCTCTTGGGTCACCTCTTTAGTTGCCCATCTCCTCTACCGTCCCGGATGGGATACCACTAGGGGCAACTACAAGTTGTGTGATAACAAAGCCTACTGAGTAACCTTTACCGGTGACCTTCTGCCTCCTTATATCATCTCACTGATCAATTAGGTTTACCAAAAACCTAATATCAATGCGTGCAAAAAGTCATGTTTGCATGCATTTTTAATTAACAGTTGTACATGCAAAATTCATGCATGCATGAGGCAAAACACCCTGAAAGGTCAGCATGCATCCAATGTTGGATTCATGCCACTGAGTAGAGTGCATCTCACCCTCTACTCCATCATGATGCCTATATTGTTGATGCACCTCCATGCAAGGCATATGAATCATGCACGACATCCCGAGATACCACTATCTCTAACACTTAGAAGGTTGTTAAAGTCTAAGTGTCAATGTATATTACCATGCTAGTCATCGATTTTGAGTCTTATCAACATGGTCCCCCTAGGTTATTTTAATTTCCGTCAATAAAACATTTTCTTGTAAAATGGGCAATTTATTCATATTTTAATGTAAATATCAAAAAAGTCATAAAAGTGGTGTTAGGAGGTGGATTTTTCCATGGGGGTGCTCGTTTTCTAACCCAAAGCACCCACTTAACCCCTAAACCCACTTTTGAAAGAAAATTAGTGATTATTTATCACTAAAATTGATTCTCTCGAAAAAAGGCAAAAAAGACATAATAATTGGGCAAAAATCAGCACCCATGATTTATGGAAACATGTTTTCAGTTACAAGCAGTGGTGGCAAGTCCATTAGGCATTGAGGACGAGTTAAATCAATCAAAAAGCTTGGTGGTGAGTCCTCCTTGAGAGGTGGCGCATTTCCCATAACGGAGGGCGTGTTTTTGAGAGGGGGGCGCATCTTATGAAAGAAGGTGGTGCATTCTAGAGAGGGCAGCCACCAAACGCTTGAGAGGTGGCGCCTACCACTCTCTCTTCCCCCTAGGTCGCTCCCCATTCGCCCTCAATCAATGGAAATTCTCTCCACACTTGGCAAATTCGCCCCACTTGGGCTTTGAGATCATTTTTCCTATCTAAGAATGGCTTGGCCTCATTTTCTCATGGTCAGAGGACCCAAAGGCTGTGAAAGCTTTGTTGTAATTCATATTATCTCTTGGAATAAAGAAGGCTTTGGAGGAAAATCTTTGGTGTATGGCTCTGTTATCACCAATCTTCTAGTTGCCCCTAAAGATGGATCCAAGGTGGATGGTAGAGGGGATAGGCAACTAAAGTGGTGAACCAAGAGGGCCCTGGTTCCCAGATGGATGGTTGTCACACCAACCAAGGCACTCTTCGCTTTTGCTACCAAAGCCAAGATAGCAAGGGAGAGACCCAGATCTACTCCCGACAAGAGAGATCAACACAATCACCAGATCAAATCAATCAGATGAAGTACGTAGGGTGACAGGTATGGAACCCTAGAATTGAGGAAATTAGACCACTGTGGAGGCTTAGGAGAGATGTGAAATGATAGAGATAGATAACACACAGTGACTTAATAATTAGGTATGATTCCAGGATTCAATGCTAGTTTAAAATGGTCAAATTTAACTGCCTTGGGAAACGTGACCCTTAAAACAGGGAAAGTGTCCCAAAACGTAGATCTGACAATTGGGGCTTTCTAGCAAGGCTTGATTAAGAGATATGACAGCATCAAAGTATGCAAGCACTCAAAAGAAGATCAACCCACATGCAAAACAGGCAAGCGAGGAAAGTCGTGAGGGTAGGGAGAAGGCTAGTGCCTTGGAAAATGGGCCAATGGAGTCCCCAAGGGTGACGCCCTTGAAAACCTACCTTTGGATTTACACTAAGCCAAAAACCCAGAAATGTTTTGCCAGTTGATCAAGGGGTTTGATCAGTAGAATTTTCCGAAGGATTTTAATGAGGTTTTTAATTAAATTTGACAGATGGGTAGTTTTAAGGAAATAGAGATCTTACCTTGAGAGCATACCTGAGTGATGGAGTTGGTTGCTATGATGCCGAGGACAATCCCCACAAAGATCAAATGAGAGAAGTTGATGAAATCCAATGCCAAACTTGAAGCCCTAGCCCACACGTGCACCCTTCTCTCTCCTGCAAAACCAAGGAGCAAAGCATCATTCAATCATACAAGAGCAAAGGCAAATGCAAGTAATGAAAAGATACTGAAAGTAGAAGGTCATAGACAGTAATACTCCCTGAACCAAATCAATTTGACGAAGAAAGAAGCAGGGAGAGTCTTCCCCAACCAATGCGTTCTCCTTGAGCAATTCGGTCTCCTCACCTACAGATGAAAATCATGTGGAAAAAATATAGCATATGGCAATCACCAATAATCCCAGTGCAATGGAAAGATATTTTCAATCGGACATCAAAAGCATTCACCACCACAACACAAGTATCTCCAAGAAATTTTTCTATTCCAGAAATCCAGAGCCAAAAGTCCCTTTACAATGAGAAGCTCTCTCCTTTAAAGAGGATGGAGAGATACCAAAACCCTAACCACCTTTTGAATGGATGGCTAAGATTAAAAGATCAAAATGTTCTAATCTACGGTTGATATGAGCTCAACATAAAGTACAAGGATCAATATAAAAATATAACACATCAATGGACAAAATCGCCCTAGGAGAGGGGGGTCCCACTCAACATGATGAAATAAACATGAATAAAGCTCATGGTGGGTCTAGGAGGTAATGTCTAACACCCCTAGTGTGTCCCCATGGCACAATAACATCAAATGACAAATCCTAGCACCAAATCGTGCCTCTCTGGGAAAGTCGTGAGCCTCCAAAGGCTCCAGAAAACCATAAAAAGTGTCGAAGAGATGGGTGTGGGTCCCACTAAAAGCTGAAACTACTGTGGAAGGTGTGGAAGACATCACACTCATCATCAAAACTTATCCCATGCCATTTCCTTGCCTCAATAGCCCAAATCGAATTCCTCAGTAGCCATTTTCACCATTTTTTAATCTGCCTCGGGAATTGTGAACCTGCCCAAACTGACACCTGGAGTGCTTGCGCTGTCCAACTGAGCCACCCCCTACTCATACAGCGCCCTAGGTGAACCAATCAAATCCTCTCTACTCTGACAGGCCATTAAACATGGCAAAACTGCACCAGAAAGGAAAACTGAAGGAAATCATCACTGTAACTGCCCGGAACTGAAAACCAGTTGTCTCATTGGACTCAGAGAGCCCAAATCCATCGAAGGTGTGTACTCATACACCCTATGGATCTCTACATGATCATATAAAATATCCAATATGTCCAAACAGATAAATAACAATAATCTGTAAATGATCAAATAATGTTGAAAACCACAAATCATCATCATAAACCTGTAACCACTGCATAGAACCATCTGGTGACCTGTAATAGACCACATATCATCTATCTGCATCATCCAAGGTCAATCCACCTCATGTCCTGTAGCTGACTTTGGTCAAACTAGGTTTGACCAAGTCAACATGACCAATAATATGACCCAGGCTAACATCAAACTGCTGCAAGTGTTAAAGGTTAAGACATGCTCTACAACTCATTCAAGTAACAATTATAACAAGTAGTAATCATTTCACTGGCGATCTACCAACCAAAATATATAGAGTTTTTAATTATTATTATGACTCAGACCAGAGTTTCAAGACCATACTCACTTCATAGTTGTGATCAATTTGCTAGTAAGGGTGAAGACTAAAAAAAATCAAAAGGCTAGGCTAAAGGGTGAAGACTAAAAAAAATCAAAAGGCTAGGCTAAAGGGTGACTACTAACTTGACACTGGGACACTTTGGAAATGGAAAGGGGATACACACTCTAGCATATGCTGGACAAGCAATAACACAGGGAATGGCCGTGTCTCACAAATGGGTAAGTTACTTTCAGAGGTGCTTATTCACCTTGACAAATGCTCACAATCCATATCAAATACAAGTGAGGCCAGCAATCTTTTAGATATTACATTTAAGAACCATTGCTTTTTGGGCCTTTGAATTTCCATAGCCTTTGATCTATGTGTGTTTAGAAACACATTGCATAGATTTACATTTATATAAGGCTTTATGCTCCACGTGTGCTCAAAAACACTTGTTACATGGGCTTTACATTTCACATTTCATTTCAAAGCCAGTTTCATTAGGCTTGCCTTGCATTCACATGTGTTCAGAAACACTTGTTACATGAATGGGCTTTCATAAGATATACATTTCATTTCCATATACATTGTATTGATGGCAGCACTATCTGTTTCAGGTTTAGCCAACACAACTTAAGGCAACTCAGAGCCGAGACACAATAAACAAGGGGAGGCTCATCCAACAAAGAGGCTATAGTGGGGGAAGGTCCTCCATGCCACTAGTCAAGTAGTAAGTCGGGATAATCAACAAACTGGAAGGTAATGGATGGGTGGAAAAAGTGAATAATGAGACCAACACTAGCAAGCCAAAGTATGGTGGGAATGATCACCTCTATTCTCCCTAAGGAGGGTAAAACCAATGAGTATAGGTCAAGAACTTCTAAGTCTGAGTGGGGACATATATACATAATATCAATACAACCAAGTCCAAATATCTATATGATCGCCAGATCATGATACTAAATGCTAAGACATGTCACAAGAATGAGTATAAAAGCAATATAACCATAACACAAGAATATATCTACTGAGTCATATACCTGAATGTACACAATCTGAACCATCATCTGTCCACTGAGAACCTGCTGCTACAACTCTGGGCAATACTGACTGCTCTATAAATGGCTAAATGGCTACATCAGTCCTCAAATCTTAGTGTCCTGAGACTCAGTCATGGCATGGGAGTATACTGTTGTCCATAATCAATATAATGATCCATCATAAATGCTCACCTCCGCATCTCATATGTAAGGGAACTAGCTGAAAAGTGTACTGGAATCTGAAAAATAGAATATGGTAGCCCGGCTACTATATATGTGATAACAGGCTCTATGTGTGTGGATGTAATGTCAATGGCTTATGAGGTAACTGTAGTGTAGCTTGTTTACTTGTTGCATTTGTCGTGTATCTGGCCTTTGAAAGACTGCTACCAGTCAGTAGGATAAATGATTCTAGTTTGATTTCATTTATTTCTTACTTATGCACCGTGATATAGGATTTGTATGTTTTGCTTTTTTGTATGCATACTATTCTGATCTCTAGCATGAGAAGCACCAAATTTGACGCTCTTATTGCAAGTGGATTTAGCTGTGCAGGTTGTCTAGTTTGAAGGATCGGTTGATCTTATTTGACTCTGTTACATGGTACCAGTACCAACGCACCTTCATATATGTGCTCAAGGAGAGAAGATCATTTTTTTTGGACCATGAGGGGTGTTATCCAACCTTCTTTTTCAGTGGTGGTCATGGCCCGACCCTTTGGTCCTTCTCTTAGGAGTATTATTGCTTAGTGGCATTGTTGACTGCCTCATTAAAGGGCTTATAGCCCTGAGGTTGGTGTTTGGGGCTCCTAAAAGTGGGTCACTGGGTCACATGATCCCCCACCTGTTTCATTACTCCGGTGATATTTATCTTAGCTATGAAGCTCTTGCCTCTCTTCCAGGTCACCTCAGGCACCCTCCTAGTCCCTCTGCAGCCTAGCGCTCTCTCTCCTTGGGCCTCTTCCACTGATGACGTCATCATCTCCACCACGCCGTACTGCTTGTTCTGGGGGGGCGTTGAGGGATTATCAGCATTGTTGGGGTTAGATGGGGCATGACGTCTCCCCCCTGCTTACTTCAGCCTTCAGTTCGGAGTAATTTGCTCATTTTTAGCTATTTAAGTCATTTTTGGGTAAACTATGGGGAAAATGCCCCAAGTTACCCACAGATTTGATTATTTTATATTATTTCATGTTATATTTTTAAATTGACATTTTAAAGGCGTGTCGGCCTGGTTATTTTGTAAAAAGTGAGTGTGAGAACATATAAATAATCCTCACTTCATTTTCAAATGACAACTTATGGGACAAAATTCATAATGTTACTTTTTTACCCAAGATTAGCCTTATGAAGTGATGCGCACCTCTTGAAGGAATGGCTCTTTGCTCTTTTGGATGAAAGTTGGTCTTCTTCTTGCTTTGCTAATGCTTGGTGGATACTAAAATGGTTGGAATAACTCATGCTCAAGTAAGTCTATTCCATTTTTAGTTTTGCTTGATGAATGGTAGGTAAATTTTGCTTCTTGAATGATTGAATGGTGGTCGTAGGGCTGCATTCTTGTTGAATAGGGACTTTTACCTACTTTCTATCCTCTTAACATAGTGAAAACGTTCCATATAGGAGGTTTTCACGAAGTTTAGCCTTGGATCTCCAACTTTGCCCTAGTTTAGGCTCTTGAAATGAACCCTAGAAGTTGTTTCAAGAAGCCCTAATCTAGTTGACAAGGAGAAATACCTCCAAGAGAAAGGTTGGTCACCTTCCTCTAAGGCTAGGGTTTAAGGGTAATATCCACAAAAACCCTAAGTTGTCACTCTTTTACCAAATTTTCTTGCATATGCATGTGTAAATTTGTATTTTCATGGTAGAATTAGGGTTAGATTTAGGTCTTCAAATTTACGTCAAAAACCCTAAAAATCAAAAAAAAAAAAAAATCAATTTTTGGCCTCCCTAAAATTTCGGCCCTCCCTACCATTTATTTTTTTTGGAGGGGCGGAGGCTAAGATCACTACCATGTACATCTACTTGGGTGTCTAGTTCTTAGGGCCTAGGTTTGGGTTGAGGAAGACATTCCAACCCTATATCAATTAGGCATATGATCCTTTGCTCTCCTTCAACAAAAGTGTTTCCAACACCACTTCCATGACATATTGGCTAAGATGAATATCATTGACTCTATCATTTGGCCCACCACTCTTTATGGTTTTGAGTTATGGGGGCCTAACCTGCTCAACTCAGACTAGGCCAAGACAAAGTGAGCAAATCTTCATGCTCCAACTATATCATTAGGAGCAGAAGGACCATGCCCCACTCAATTATCCAGGCAAGTTTTATGGCCCACCCCTTCTAACTCGAGACCATTTTCATATTGGTCCTATTTTTGCAACACATCCTCCATTTTGCTGACTCAACTGCTAATAAAGATCATTACCTATACCTTGCTTGTAGAGCTATTGGAGGGTCCCACGGCTACTGGCATTCAAAGGTTTTGACTCTTCTATGGTTCGTTGGCATCTTGGACTGCTTCCTCCTGTCAAGTATTATTTGAGTGCCACTAGACATCTCCTACCAAATAGGCAAGAGATGAATGGGATTATCAGAGATGACATCTATAGGCAATATGTCCAAGTCACCTAGGTTAACCCACCAAGGGGGTTAAAGCCCAATATGGGCTTCTATACAAAGCACATCTTGGGCCTTGTTACCTTGCAAACCTGCACTCAAAGAGAATCGAGTCCCATCGTCACCACAACAACTCTTCCTCTCACATTAGGTTGGTGCTTTTCCAACACAAGGGGAGAAGCCATAGAAAATATTGTTTTAAGGTATTCTTTAGGATAAAGGGGGATGGTGAATTTTACCAAGACCAATGTCTATCCAATTGGATAATGAGAACAAGAGGGCTTCAAAATAATGAAGAAGCCGTTATTAAGCCATCATAGATGTGCAATAATCACTCCAAAACAAGTTTTAGATTATGCAAGAATAAATTGAGAGCCCTTAAACAAAATGCACCATCACAACCATGAAATGACAGCCAAGAATAATATGCAACCAATGAAAAAAGAACGCAGCAACAAACCCTCCAAAGTCCAAACAATAAAAATGACAACAGCAAAATCCTTCAATAATTCAAGATTATATCAAGGACTAGGGTAGATTTAACAACGTCAACCGTAATCTCTTTTTTGTTGTATAATTCCCCTTCTACAAAGATTATTCCAACAGCAAAACAATGGCAATCCATGCAAAAACCCTAATCATCTATGAAAATAATAAAGAGATAAAGAGATGGAGAAACCTCACATTGAAGTCGTCTTTCTTCCAATGCTCCCAAAGATATTCAACTAAGTGATTGGAGGGGAACTCCCAATCTTCCAACCATGCCTCTAGCAAAGGAATTCCTCCTCCATTAGGGTTAAGTCTCACCCTTTCTTGTCTTCAACATGCCCTAGCCATCTCCTTGAAGAGGATGTTCAACCTTTTATGCTTATTAACCCCTTTTATTACCACATGTCATACTCTAGACCTCTAATATGGTAGGGAATTCATGCTCTAAGGCTCCCTTCTTGATCATATCAATGATCAATGCAATCCTGGTCCCTGGCTTCATCCAAGGCACAAGGCACTCCAATGATGCATACAAGTCATGTAACCATGCCTACAAATCAAATTGTGTCAATTGTGATGTCTCTGATAAAGCTTCCATCAAGCCAATCATACTTCACACCTTTGTTCTTGCCTCTAAATGAGGAATGGTGCTCCAGCAAGATAGAACAAAGTGCATGGACTCCAAATCTCTCCCTACAACCTATAACCACCACTAAACACCAAGGATCTCCAATTATACTTAGTGAGGGAGTAAATCCCATGAAAATACAAAATGACCCCTGCAGTTTCAAGGGGGTAATAGAGTTGAGGGATGGCCTCACTATGGCCTCAACTAACTATACCACTCAATTAATGCTGACTGGGCCGACTCCTCTAGGGCACTTAAAAACCCCATTACATTTGACTCTAGGGGGATCTATTGCCCCAACTTACAGAGGATTTACCTCAATGACTTTACATAATCAAATACAATAATGACATCCCGATGGAGGAATAAAACATCTCCGAATAAATTACAATAAAAAAATACAATAGAATATTCTTCGAAGTTACAATATTTCAACACTCCCCCTTAACGAGAGGGGTATTCTACTGACAACATCAACATCAACTATAGGAGCAAGGAGAGAGAGCATCATCAACAACATCAAGGTGATACATCTATAAATCATTGGAAGTTTTCTTCAACAGCATCAGCAACTGGAACAGTTACTGTAACATCTACAATATCTTCAACATCTTCAGTACTGGAGCATCATCTTCTCCAGTGCTGAGTCTTCATCTTCTGCAACACTCGATCGCTCAATCGTCTACAGCAACACTTGATCTCTCGATCAGCAACAACATCTTGATCTTTCGATCAGCAACAACATCATCTTGATCTTTCGATCAGCAACATCATCTTGATCTGTCGATCAGCAGCAACATCATCTTGATCTTTCGATCAGCAACATCAACATCTTCTTTTGCAGCAACATAACCTGCAGCACACATGATCCAATTACGGGATGATCAATCCCTTTCACTTTAGGACATAAGTCCAAGGATGATACAATCCTATCCTCTCGAAGACAGAGTCTCCAGATCCGTTCTGAACTAATGTCCCGGGATGATAAAATCCCAACCTCACGAAGACAAAGTCTCCGAATCCGTTCTGAACTAATGTCCAGGGATGATACAATCCCAACCTCACAAAGACAAAGTCTCTGGATCCATTCTGAACTAATGTTCAAGGATGATGTAATCCCAACCTCACGAAGACAAAGTCTTCGGATCCGTTCCGAACTAATGTTTAGGGATGATGCAATCCCAACCACAGTGCCAGTCCTTTTTCATACTAGATGTGACCTAGATCAAATCTAGGATTTACCACCACAGAGCCAGTCCTTTTTCATACTGGATGTGAACTAGATCAAATCTAGGATTTACCACCACAGAGCCAGTCCTTTTTCATACTGGATGTGACCTAGATCAAATCTAGGATTTACCAGCACAACATCATCATCGTCACATTCTCGGAGACAAGAGTCTACGGATCCCTTTAGGTCATGTGTCTAGGGATGATACAATCCCACTGCAACATCATCATTATTAGCATCAGCACTGCTCCCGAGGAAGGTCCTTTCGAACCACACCAAGCTTGTCACGGAAGTACTCAAACTTCACTCGAGACAGAGGCTTAGTCAACACATCAGCAACTTGCTCATCAGTGCTCACATATAGCTCCCTTCTCTACCATATCTCGTATATAAAAATACCGGATTGCTATGTGCTTTGACTTGTCATGGAACACTAGGTTCTCCGCCATCTTTATACAACTCTGGTTGTCACATAGAATCACTGTGGTATCCAACTCCAGGTCAAATAGACTTGACATCAACTTCCGAAGCCATATGGATTAACAACTAGCAGAACAAGCTGCTATATACTCTACTTTAGTTGTGCTGAGAGCAACACTGGACTGCTTTCTGCTAAACCATGAGATCATGGCGGATCCCAGACAATAACATCCACCTGAGGTGCTCTTCCTGTCTGAGACACTTCCGTCCCAATCTGCATCTGTATAACCATACAGTCTATAGTCATGATCTCCAACATAGTATAGACCAAAGTCTATCGTACCTTTCAAGTACCTCATCACATGCTTTACAGCTACCAGGTGAACACGTCTAGACTCAACTAGATACTGACTCAGGGTGTTCACAGCAAAGCATATATCTGGCCTGGTATTTGTCAAATACATCAACGAACCAATCATCTATCTGTAAACTGTAGAAACCACTGTCCATCATCCCAGATCTCTACTTCACATTTTCCTTGGCTAACAAAAAATCTCATCTGATCTCAACCACATATCTAATCACAAGAATCATGCCAAGATTCTTTGACTCTGAGATCTACTCCCTCTGAAGTGGAGTTTTCTACATCTGAGTATTGTCCTCCCTCTGTGACTGAACATCATTCACACTCTGCATTGAGTGATCTTCTGCATATCTATATGTGCCATCTCCCGTCAGATGGGTCTACTTATATGAGCCTCAAGATCACTCAAACTCTATGGTGAGTTCCTTATTGCATCCATCTGAGAGAAGAACGTCATCTGTATATAGAAACCATCTTCAACCTTGTAGCAAAGGTTGAAATCCTCATCACCCGTGGTGATCATCAAACTTGTCAAATGACTATCGATCCTGGGTATCTGTTGAACTCGTACAAAGCCTTCTTCAACCATGTGATTCTCTATCGAATCCTGGGAGTTTGCTCGATATGCACTTCTTCTTCAATTAGACCATTCAAGAGAACGGTCTTGTCATCCATGGGTGTAATCTATCTCTGGAAGTGTGTCTAGCCACTGTAGCAAACATCTCGTCATGATCCTCTCCCTCTTTCTAAGAGAATCCTCTAGCCACGAGCCTTCCTTTGTACTTCTATAGTATGTTTGACTTGTAAGTCTTCTTGTTGAACAGTCATCACTTGTTCTTTGGAACAAGTGTTCATCATCCTTCTTTTGTAGATCATAGCACACGATCTTTCCTACAAATCAAATTCAATTACACGATTAGTAACACTTCATAATCATCAAATCATGTTGACATTTCAATGATAACCTATTATGCATACTGATATGATTCACATAGTTATGCAACTATCTTGACCAATACTATGGCATAACACTCTTCCATATCCTGTATGCATACAGTGGCTATCTAGATGCCTTCCATCTCTACCAGATCATACTATCAAGAGCGTGCACAGCTCCCAGCAAGTTAGCAAAGAGGTTTCATTCCAAACAAGCAACAATGGAATGTTTGTCCAACTTACCCATCATATGCATATTAGTAGTATACTGTTCAATGCTATATGTATTATGAATGCTTACACTATGTGTTGGGCACCATTTTGACCTCTTTTTGTCATACAAATATCCTCCATTTTCCTCCATTAAACCCTCATACCAATCTATAAAGCTTGTAGTTCATCACAGACTTTGTTTAAAAAGGTATTAATGTCATCGCTTGTTAACAAATTGAATTTTGAGGTTTTTAGAGCATTTAAACTAGGTTTTTTTTTAAAATTACAGGATGTTCTAACTTCCCGTAATATCTCCAAAGTTGAGCACTTGCAGGACAGCTAGGCATTAACTGGAAGATGGAGGAAAGATCCTCAATGTCCAAGGATGGACGAATTTCCAACGAACAGATGATGTGGCTCTTACAGATGGCAAGTCAAAGTCAGTCAAAGATGACCACCTGTGCTACCACTCAGCACAAAAGCAGGGCAGTTTGGATTCTGTTGAGTTTCACGATTCTGCATGAGGATCTCGATGGCTATGTTCATTAATTAGTTTGCAAGATTATAGCATTTCCAGTTTTCTTTTGAATTTGTATAAATATTTCACAAAACATTGGATTGATAATCACGATTTTGGGAAGAACGCAGACTGCTTCTGAACTGCGTGGTTTTACTGTGTAATCGATTTATGGTGAATATAATTAGACTTTCAGTTCTGTAAATTTTCGACTGTGTGTGGAACAAGGCACTGGAGGGCCACCATTGTTGAGTTCTCACACCATTACATTGCTAGTGTATGTGATTTATCTGTTTGCAACGATTTAATTGATGCATGCGATTTAGATCGAACCATTGGTATGTGTTAATTCTGTAGTAGCTAGCATATCGTTGTAGAACGAATTTAGTTAGTTTTCAATTGATTTTATTATTGGTCTGTTTTCATTTAAATAGTTCAAGCCACGATTTCGTTAATGCTATAAACCACTTACATTTCTACGAGCTCTGCCTTCTACTCTGTTAGATGTTAAAGGAACGGTTCTGACTGTGATCTTGACATATCATATATTGCTGCTCACCTGAAGAGGAAGTGTTTTGAACAACTATCAATTACGAACAATGTCCTGTAAGGGAATTTAATGATTAATTGTTCATGCATTAGTGGATTGTTAGGGTTAGAATCATTGTTAAATTGCTCTCATTATATCAGTTCTTTCATTGTTAAATTGCTTTCCTAAATAGATTGTTGTGCATTTAAAGAACAGATGAAGCTATCCCTGTAAAAGGATTTTTGTATCTTTAAAGTTGCAGTACTTCTCATTAGACAGTAGGTTCAATTCACAGAAAATTAGGTTAACCAAACAAGTCTAGCTCTAGGTCCTAAAACTTGGATATGCCTCTAAGCTTACAGACCCGGATTGATATATAAATTTAAGGTTCGATCTGCATTAGTGGATTGAAGCCCAACACTATGCATGATATATTTCTTGATTCTAGGAATACAAATATGCATACAACTATTACGAGCAATATCATTAACTATTCAGAGATTCAAGAAGTAGTAATTCAAATAACAACTCAAATACTTATTTTTTATGTTTGTGTGGTTGCCTCCCTTTTGATCTCTATTTTCCCTTTATGATAGCATCATGATTATATGTCTTTGAACTTCTATCCATCCTCGTAAGTAGAGCTTCTATGTGATCAAAGACTATGGATGAGTCTTTGTCTTCATGTCATCATGGTCATATATTCTTGATCTAGAACTTGATTTGTCTTTCTTCATGTACCTTTCATGTTAGCAGACAACATCATCCTCATACAACATCACAAGTGCATTAGTACAATCATAAGTGTCAGAACCCTTAATCAATGAATGTCTTCTATCATTCACATGCATTCATACTTTTACTAAGGTGATCAGACAAATATAAAATTAATCATGATTGTACTAACCTCAATAATATGAAAACAAACATATCATGAACTTAATCATCAGATAAATGAAACAGATTTCAAAACACACCTGCATCTCCTCAAGTCATACCTATTGAGATTGCTTGTAGTCTTCTCTATAAGGGTAAAACCCTAATCATCCAAGGTAGATCACTTGTAAACATCTTATATAGGTTAATGGTGCTAGGATGATAGAATATCAGTGCCATTTAAACCTCCTTCATTGCTGCCCTATGAGTCTCCCAACTTTGCTAGGGTTTCTTCTTACTTGGAAACCCTAATTTTCAATCTCCTTCCTCCCACAACATTTTGATGGAAGATTAATATCTATGATGAATGGATTCCAAATCCATTTTCAAAGTTTCCAATGTTGCATCAGGTGTCTCCAACATTGTATCAGGTCATGCCATACCTAAAAAAAACTTTAAAACCCTAAGTGAGAAATTCTTCCTCCTCTTCTTTGATTTCCCCCGTTGAGCCATTTTAGATGTGCAGTATTGTTTCTAGTGTATCTATGAAATTTTGGATCCTTAGGGTCTGAAACTTCGGCTTGTGGTAGCCTGACCTGTCATATTTCCAACCCCACAGGTTTGAGCTTCATGGGATTCTCCATCATAGAGATATGCTACGTTTCCTAACATGACCTGTTTATGGGATGAAACAGCATAGCAAACTTGTACGGTGTGCCATGTGTCACTGTTTCAACTTCGGCCTCTGATACTCGGACCTGTGAAACTACAGTTCGTGCCCTAACTGTCACTTTTTACGGAATTCCATTTGGAGCTTCCTAGCCAGAGATATGACCTTTTTTCCCAGGCCACCTGTTTAGGGATGCATTCTGAAAGAGGCAGAAACCCTAACTTGTACAAATCATATCTCACAAAGTACAACGAATCTGAGGCTGAAACTCGAACACAAGGTACAGGAACATGTCATCTTTGGCCTATCCAAGTTTCAGATCCTAAACCTTCTCCAAAAGTGATTTATAGAGAAAGTTCCATGATGACTAGGTTTTTCTATACAAAGCCCTAGCATTCAAATTGTCGCAAGTGAAACAAGTGTCGTAAGTGCCATACATTGCCTTCCTTCAGGCTAGCTCTGATACCATGTTAAGATTCAATATGCTAAGATAGATAACATTAGTATTCAATTCAACTTCACAACAATAGCATATACAGGATCACTGAAAGAATAACAAGCACAGCATAAACACAAGAGACACAAATTTATCCTGGGAAACCCTCATGGGGTAGAAAACCCAACAAAACTTCCTCAATATAGATGACCAAAAAGTACAAAGAGAAAATCCCCAAACAAGTGCTCCTTCTCCTTCGCAGATATCTCTCTCTCTCTCCTATGCGCAATACACAAGTGAGTGTGTGTGTGAATGAATGAATAAATGAGAGAACCTAGCTCTCTATTTATACATTCACTTCTACTTTAATTTGACATGTCGGCCTCAACTAACTTTACCACTCAATTAATGCTGACTGGGCCGACTCCTCTAGGGGACTTAAAAACCCCATTACATTTGACTCTAGGAGGATCTATTGCCCCAACTTACAAAGGAGGATTTACCTCAATGACTTTACATAATCAAATACAATAATGACATCTCGACGGAGGAATAAAACATCTCTGAATAAATTACAATAAAAAAATACAATAGAATATTCTTCGAAGTTACAATATTTCAACATAATTGAGAGTAGGAACTTTGTGCTCATGTATTGGTTGAATGACTTCATATTCAATACCTTGATTATATCCTGTTTGATGTGGAGAAGTTGAAGATCCTTGGCTCCCCCCAAGATCCTTGAGAGCATTGATGTGTTCCCACATGCCTGTTAATTTTTCGATAATTTCATTCAGTATTATCTAGGATCACTAAGAGAATAACATGTACAGCATATCAATCAAAAACACAAGAGACAATAGACACAGAGTTTCCTCGGGGAAAACCAAGAAGGTGAAAAACCCCACAACTTCCTCAGAGATAGAATAATCCACAATACAAGATCACAATGATCAAACCCAAAGAGATGTCTCTAGCAGATACTCCTCCTCCTCCACTTGTGCGCAACTCTCTCTCTCAACTATGCGAGTTGGATAAGTGAATGAATGAATAGAATGAGAGACACAACCTCTCTATTTATACACTGACTTGACCTGCCAATAAACTAACTAGGCCGACTTCCTAAGGAAGTCTAATAACCCACTCACATAATATAATCAGGGCCAACCCCACACTAGTGGTCTAATAACCCATCAAATATAAGTTGCGACACTTACAAATACAAATGACAACACTTCTTATTGGAGGAATAATACATCTCCATCATGAATATAATAAAGTACAAATGTAATACATAGAAGAATATCTTCCGAAGTTACAAATACATCAACACTCCCTCTTAACTAGGAAGGTATTCTCTGGACACAGGTCATCAATACATATCGGCACAAGTCTTCAATTCTGGAGCTGGATCCTCATCACTGGATCACGGAGCATTATCATCGTCACTGCTGTTGTACCTCACATCTCGATCACTGGGCTATCTCTGAATTCTTCTCGTCATAGGAATTTCTACAGAGCCAACCCTTTTGCATGCTGGGTGTATGCCTATCCTCCTGTAGGTCTTCATCATCGGTGCGAACGGTCTGATAGAGGTGGATCCTCAGGACTAATTATGTGCTGATGCAATACCTGACAAGAGCATCCCAGGAACATTTTATGTGCCTAAGCACGACCGGCAAGATCTCCCAGGACTGATTACATGCATCCCTTCACAATACCTTTAAAGAGCATCCCAGGATCATTTTACGTGTCGCAGCACGATCGGCAAGATCTCTAAAGAGCATCCCAGGACTTAGTACGAGCACACGGCTCAACCTATCGGATCTCTAGGACTGATTACATGTGAATAGGCAATACCTTAAAAGATTATCCCAGGAACATTTTACGTGCCTAAGCACGACCGACAAGATATCTAAAGAGCATTCCAGGACTTATTACGAGCACACAGCTCAACCTATCGGATCTCCAAAACTGATTACATGCCTCCCTAGAAAAACCGCGAAAGAGCATCCCAGGACTGATTACGAGCACACAGCTCAACCTATCGGATCTCCCAGGATCTTTTACATGCTACTGCACACCCTGCCACATATCATCCATGACCTCGAAGTATCATCCTGATACTCATGATCCAACTGATCATCATCGCACGGTGCATCAACCTGATGCACATCATCATCACATGATCATCTTGACCATCATCATAGCATCATCCTGATGCATATCATCCAGAGCATCATCCTGATACTCATCACACATGATCATCCTGATCATCGCCATAGCATCATCCTGATACTCATCACACATGATCATCCTGATCATCGTCATAACATCGTCCTGATGCATATCATCTAGAGCATCATCCTGATACTCATCACACATGATCATCCTGATTATCGACACATAATCATCCTGATGTATATCATCTGAAGCATCGTCCTGATGCTCATCACACAGCGCTTAGATCCACAGCCATGGGAGGATCCTCCTACCACCATGCTTGGAATGGCTCCTGCAAATGTGTCCCATTACTTCTTCCTCGAAGTATCTTCTATCTGAAGAACACCAAGCCTCTCTCTGAAGTACTCAAACTTCACTCTGGCTAGTGGTTTGGTCAACACATCTGCAATCTGCTCATCCGTCGCAACATACAGGAGCTTCACTGCTCCTCTCTGCACCATATCCCTGATATAGTGATATTTGATCTCGATGTGCTTTGACCTATCATGGAACACTGGATTCTCTGACAACTTCACACTACTCTGGTTGTCACAATAGATACAAGTAGCATCCAACGGGAGATCAAATAACTCAGACAGTAGCTTCCTAAGCCATACTGCCTCACAACTGGCCAAACAAGCTGCGACATACTCTGCTTCGACTGTACTTAGTGCTACGCAGGACTGCTTCCTGCTAAACCAAGAGATCACACCTAATCCCATACTGAAGCAGCACCCCGAAGTGCTCTTCCTATCTGTAGCACTGCCTGCCCAATCAGATTCAACATAACCCTCCAAGTTAAACTTTTGATTCGCATCATACTTGAGCCCATAATCAACCGTACCCTTCAGGTATCTCAGAATATGCTTTACAGCAATCAGGTGAACATGTCTAGGATCTGTCAGAAACTGGCTCAAGGTGTTCACCGCAAAGCAAATATCTGGTCTTGTGTTCGTCAGGTACATCAAGGACCCAATCATCTAACGATATACTATGACATCAACCGACTCAGATGAAGCATCACACAATAGCTTCAGGTTCGATGCCATAGGTGTGGCCATGGCCTTACAGTCCATCATCCCGAACCGCTTCAGGATCTCTACTGCATACTTCCCTTGTCCAAGGAAGATTCCATCTACACTCTGCCACACCTCCATACCTAGAAAGTAATGCATCATCCCCAAGTCCATCTCGAACTCAGCATCAAGCTTCCTCTTCGTGTCGGCAATCAACCCATCCTTACCTGTAACAAACAGGTCATCCACATACAGTAGTAGTATCACTGGATTGCCTTCCTCAACCTTGTAGTAAAGGTTAGAATCCGCTTTACTCTTAGTAAAGCCCAAACTGGATAGGAAGCTGTCTATCCTACCATACCAAGTCCTAGGAGCTTGCTTCAAGCCATACAAGGATTTCTTCAACCTGCACACATATGATTCCCTGTCATGTGTCTCAAAACCAAGTGGCTACTCCACATACACTTCCTCTTCGACTACACCATTAAAGAAAGTTGTCTTGACATCCATCTGGTGTATCTTCCACTTCATCACTATAGCCAGAGCAAGTACTGTTCTGATGGAAGTGTATCTGGCTACAGGAGCAAAAGTCTCTTCATAATCTATTCCCTCTTTCTGGGAGAAGCCACGAGCTACAAACCTCACCTTGTATTTCTCTATGCTACCATCTGCAGCATGCTTGATCTTATAGATCCACTTGGAAGTCACAACAGACTTCCCTTCAGGTCTTGGGACCACATCCCAAACATCATTCTTCATGATCGACTGGTATTCCTCGACCATGGCATCCTTCCATTCTTTCTTTTCCGCTGCTTCTTCATAATTGGAAGGTTCTTTGTTCATAATGTCACAGAGCAAGGCAACATAGCTGGTGTGTGACCTTGTCCTTTTCCTCTCTCTATGTTCCTCTTCTGGAATACCATACCTTTCTGCATCTTGGATGAGCTCTCTAGCCCATGCAGGTTTCCTCTTGTGAGAGTTCTTCTCACGGGGTGGATCTACAGGTTCTTGTGGATCTTCAATTTCATGATCTTCTTTTGGAATTGCTTCATTCATAGTGGTGTCTTGAATTCTGGTTACCCTTGGTTCTTCATTGTCCTGAACAAGTGTCTTCCTGGATTTTATGTATGCTGAGTCTTCATCAAAAGTCACATCCCTGCTGATGTCAATCTTCTTGAACCCTGGAAAGTAGATTCTGTAAGCCTTCGAGCTTTCACTGTAACCCACAAAGATCCCTTCTTTCCTAAAGGATCTAGCTTTGTCCTCTTTTCCTTTGGAATGTGTGTGTATACTGGACAGCCAAATATTCTGAGATGGCTAACTTCTGGTTTCTTACCAGAGAAAACTTCTTCGTGTGTTTTGTTGTCAAGTATCTTGTGAGGTGTTCTATTATGCACATATACAGCTGTCCTTGCTGCTTCTGCCCATAGGTGCATAGATCCTGATCATGCAGCATTGCCCGTGCTGCTTCCATGATAGTTCTATTCTTCCTTTCTGCAACTCCATTCTGTTGTGGATTCTAAGGAGTAGTCAACTCCTTCTTAATCCCTGAATCACTGCATAACTTCTTGAATTCTCCTGAAGTGAATTCTCCGCCATTGTTGGATCTAAAAGTCTTGATTTTCTTATCAATTTGATTTTCTATCAAGGCTTTGAATTCCTTGAACTTATCAAACACTTCATCTTTATTCTTCAAGAAGTAAACCCATGTCTTCCTAGAGAAATCATCAATGAAGGAAACATAGTATACATACCCACTCAGAGGACTAGATGACATTGGACCGCAGACAGGATCCCGAATTAGGGTTTGATCAAACTCGGTCTTCTGCCCAACCAAAAAGTTCGATCCAGTGCTCTAAACTTCGATTTACTTGAGGAGCATCCAGCCGTGGATTCAGATTCCAAAAATTCCAACTTTTTTCCGAAACCCTAATTTCCCGCAGCAATGACGGGCCAAAAACTGAAAATGCTCAGAATTGAATTTTGTCTCGACAGAAAGATGCGCCCTTGCTAGGAGACTCAATCTAGCCTCCTTCCTTTGATGATCTGTGGAGAGAAACCCAAAAATTAAGAAGCCCTAGCTTCCACAGCTGCACGGTGCCTTCTTCTTAGGTCAACTCTGATCCCATGTTAATTTTTCGATAATTTCATTCAATATTATCTAAGATCACTAAGAGAATAACATGTACAGCATATCAATCAAAAACACAAGAGACAATAGACACAGAGTTTCCTCGGGGAAAATCAAGAAGGTGAAAAACCCCGCAACTTCCTCAGAGATAGAATAAGCCACAATACAAGATCACAATGATCAAACCCAAAGAGATGTCTCTAGCAGATACTCCTCCTCCTCCACTTGTGCGCAACTCTCTCTCTCAACTATGCAAGTTGGATGAGTGAATGAATGAATAGAATGAGAGACACACCTCTCTATTTATATACTAACTTGACCTACCAATAAACTAACTGGGCCGACTTCCTAAGGAAGTCTAATAACCCACTCACATAATATAATCAGGGCCGACCCCACACTAGTGGTCTAATAACCCATCAAATATAAGTTGCAACACTTGCAACACTTGCGACACTTGCAACACTTACAAATACAAATGACAACACTTCTGATTGGAAGAATAATACATCTCCATCATGAATATAATAAAGTACAAATGTAATACATAGAAGAATATCTTCTGAAGTTACAAATACATCAACAATGCCCAAGACATTGTTCCTTCAACAACCCTTGGCACTAAAGATTAAATTAGTTACTCTTTTGGTGACCATATCTCATGTTCCAGTGCATGAGAATTTCTATTTTTTTTAACTCTTGCCTTGTTGCAATTTTTATAGGAATCGAACTTGTGGGATTCAAACACTTAATCATTTGCCCTACTTGTTCTCTTCATTCATTCATTAGACTCCACTTCAAGGATGAGGCACAGTCCCTTTAATTCAATTGTTTTTAATAAATTCTATAAAGGCAAATTCATTGAATTTATTGCATCTCCATAGGTCACGTTGGACTAGATTGCAAGGGGACTACATGGGCTCAACTTCGAGGTTGTTCCCAAGTGTTTTCTGCACCTTTTAGGCCAAAGTAGCTTTGGTGGTCTGCATGTTTTTATGCAGAATTAGGAAGATACAATAGCATATTTTTTATTTGCATGCCTTGGAAACCATTAGTAGTCAAATATCAGCATTCAATTAGTGTTTTCCTAGCAAAATCAGCAAGTTTTGCTTGCTACTTTTTGTCTTTGAGCACAGGAGTAGAGAGAAACTATAGTGTGTTTTTACTTTTTAATTTGCATTTAATCAGGCATCTTTTAAAATCAAACTCTTGCATTGAAATAGGTTAATCTCACTGTTTTCAGTGAGATTAGCTTGTTGGTTTTTCTCTGTTTGCATAGAAATAAAAGGAATCTATAGTGAAATTTCAATGATTTAGCTTGTAATTTCATCCATGGTTGAAATTTCGCATCTTTGGACTGTTTTCCTTTGATTTTGGGTTATAACTGCTTGCTGGTTCTGCACTTTTTATTGCAGAACAGCAGGAGATTGTCACCTACTAGTGACTATCTTTAGTGATTTTATCATAAAAAATCACTTTTTAGGCTTGTTTGCTCGCTGCCTACTCATCATATATGCTGATTTTTCATCTGATTTATTTAGGACATCAACATACTTGGCTAGTTTGAGGTCATATTTACCCTTTAGATTACCAGTGCATATACCTTAGACTATTTAGGGAAGCCCCCAATGGTTGGAAAAGCACCAACCCAGAGTGATAACACCCACTATTGGTTAGAACCTTGAGAAGTTTAATAGCCAGTAAACCAACTCTACCTAAATGCAAAATTTTACTAATCACTAGTCATACTACTTTGATAGTGTTCCAAAAGGCCAAATTTTTAGAAATAATATGTGGTTTCTTCATTCTATCTTAAACATGTGCTTTAAAAATCGAAGCTTTATGAGATTAAATAAAAACAAGCATTCACACTAAATCCTAGGACATGGGAAAGTACAGCAAGAACATACTGATTCATAATATTTAGAAAGGTGAAAAAAAAACCTTGGCTCCATATCTGTGCCGACTCCAAAAAGGTCTTCATATGCACCCCAATTAAGCTGTCACTACCATAATACCAAAGGTAAACAATCACTAAAAGACCTAACAAGAAAATACATACCTCGTAAAATTCTTATGAGAACATAACTAATCATTTGAATGCAAGCAATTTTCGATATAATTTTTGCCGTCCATAAACAAATGTTGGAATTTACGTCCATCAATCTATCTTAATGACCTCTCAATCTCCATATTTAAACTTAGAAAGGTCCCTATACAAATTTTGTTATCAAAGATATAATGTGTGTGACTATTACAGAAAAGCTAAAATTCAAAGTACACTTATTGAAATATCTTTTAAGATTCCATTACTATTCATGCATTATGAGAATTCAGTATTAACAGGTTGGAAATCCAAAATAATGCACCCTGTATTCAATAACAGTACAATAATTTCTTGAATATGGCATAAGATAACTGTAAGTATTCATGAATGCTGTCAAGCCAAGCAAGCAAGTTACAAAATTGCCCCTAGCAGGTCATGTTACAACTTACAAGTGTTTAGCATCACATTTCCAACATGACAAAGCAATTTTCCAATAGAAAAATAAGGTTTTTCACATCCAACATCACAAAGTAGGTATCCCCTGCATCTTGCTTCATCACAATGATACTAGCAAACTGCAAAAGGCCAATGATCTGTAAAAGAGGAAGGAGTTCACTCTCATGGCCTAAATCTCCCAATGACAATAGCAAGACTCTGAAAAAAAATTGTAAAAGAAAGTGTTAAGCCCTAAATTGTGTCCCATTCCCCCCTAAATTGGGCACTTTATATTAATATTGTTATATTATTGATATCGGATTGAGTCCATTAGTGGTAATTGTACCTCTTTGTCTCCTATATATATCAAGGAGACCTTTTCATTTGAATCATCTTGACTTGTCTTGAGTTGTGTAATTAGTACATTGTATAAGGAGGTTGCCCCCTCAAAGAGACTTTCTATTCATCTGTTTTATTCATTATTAAGGCATGGACTACTCTTTCTTGTCTATTTATGCTCTTTTGGGGAATTTGTTGCATAACATTTGGTATCAGAACTTCGACGCTTCCAAAACGAGTCATTGTGGCATTTTCACTATAACTCTTTTTCTAGGACGTTTCAGACAGTGAAACTCGCAAGGAAAACAGAGGAAATCTTGTGCTACCTTGGGTCCGAGTTTAAGATCCTGACTCATTACAGTTCCAGAATTATACCCTCAGGAAGTTAGGATTTCTAACTAGCCCAAAAACAGTCTCAAACATGTGTTCTAGGGAAAACTGTTATATCTGAAGCATGCGAGATCCAAATTGAATGAAACCAGTTGCATCAGAAAGAAGAGGGACCATAGTATCTGTGGTAGCAATTTCAGAATTAGATCCTAAAAATTGGACACATGGCAGGCCGTATACTTTCGATCTACTGAAAGGGCCAAAAATAACAAGTTTTGGAAAAAATACATAAATTTTTATTGTAACATCAGAATTAAGTCAGACCTGTAGCATTACAGAGAAGACATCTCAGCCTACTACAGAAAAAAAAATTCAAACTCAAAGGGGCCGAAATTTCAGAGTTACCTTAGTTGCAAGGTCGGCCAGCAAACAATCTTCAAATCAGGATTTTGAAAGGTATGTTATTTTAAAATTCGCATAAATTTTGGTTGGAATATCTATTTTGGCCCTTGGGTGATTCAAAAGGAGTGATAAAGAGTAAATAGTTATGTTGCACGAGTTTCCAGTACGCAGAAATGTTGGGAACGTGGGTACGAGTGTCCGATACGGCTAGAATTTTCTCCCAAATTTATAGGAAACGGCAGGTTGGGAGTGGCAATAATATATTTTAAAAAAACATAAAAAATAATATAATTAAAAACAAAATTAAATTTATGGCCTACTATATAAGGATTGTATGATCTAAACCTTCTATCTAGGAGTGGTATCTTGCATTAATGCTCCAATTATTTAATGCATGGTATAATTGTCATTTAATGCATGGTATAATTGTCATTTAATGCATGCTACATCTCTTATTTAATGCATTTTATATGGCTGTCCTTAATTATTTTTAACACTGTCCCTGGTTTTACATTGAAGGCGTTGTTTTATGCTTTGTTTAAGTGCTGCTAAGAGCTGTTAAAAATTTTAACCTTCAGCTGTCAAGTGCTATTAACTGTTGTTAAGTGTTGTTAAAAATTGTAACCCTTTAGGCTTTTATAGATATATATTGCAGTTAACTTGGAGAGGCATTGAGTACTCTCTTGATATTTTGTAAGAATGTGATGGAAAGTTCAATGTACTGTTTTTGCAATAATATTATAATACTTTTACACTAATTTAAATATAATAAAATTAAAATATCATGCACATTATAATTCATTGATTAAGAAGCCACACTTCACAATACCATTTTCAGACTTCAATAACATTAAAATGCTATAAAGTATAATATTAAAAATGCCCAAAGTAATATATAGTTCAAAATTTTGCAAAATGACCAAGTACTACACAGTCCAAAAGTAAGCAACATGGCTGTCCTTAATTATTTTTAACACTGTTCCTGTTTTTACATTGAAGGCATTGTTTTATGCTTTGTTTAAGTGCTGCTAAGAGCTGTTAAAAATTTTAACCTTCAGCTGTTAAGTGCTATTAATTGTTGGTTAAGTGTTGTTGAAAATTGTAATCCTTTAGGCTTTTATAGATATATATTGCAGTCAACTTGGAGAGGCATTGGGTACTCTCTTGATATTTTGTAAGAATGTGATGGAAAGTTCAATGTACTGTTTTTGCAATAATATTATAATACTTTTACACTAATTTAAATATAATAAAATTAAAATATCATGCACGTTATAATTCATTGATTAAGGAAGCCACACCTCACAATACCATTTTCAGACTTCAATAACATTAAAATGCTATAAAGTATAATATTAAAAATGCCCAAAGTAATACATCCCACCGTGCTGCAGGGCCCTCTAAATACTCAGGTAGCTTCCTTGAAAAAAGTCAAGGACTACTATGCAACATAAACCAATTTCTCTGCTCTCTTAGAGGTAAGTCCATTCCTCTTAACAGAGTGGATGAAACTATAAGTGGACCGATTCCTTTCAACTGCTAAGGAACTGGCAACTTGACATAGCAAGCATGAGGCAAGTTGTCAAAGCTATTGGACTTCCCCCCATACATTCTCCACCATCCAATGGGATTCTTTTGTGCATAAATCTTGATGTCCTGCCTTGCATCTTGAGTGAATGCAGGTGGACATAAGGTTCCAAAATCAATAAATTGCCCACGCATCACATTTGCTTCATCTGGGGTATACATCTTTCTTTTGGCATTAAGAAACCCATGTTTTACCTCTTCATCATCAATGGGTAGAAGTTTAGAACTCAGTTTGGTCTCTCCATATACCACTTTGGATTAAGGGCATATGCAGCCATGTGAAGAGAGGCATTGAGTTTGTTCTATCTCTTCTCTATTATCTTATGGATTTCCTGGAAAAAATCCAAAGAAAGGTTTCTTTGACGAATTATGTTCCTAAACTTTCCCACCATACAATCCATACATTCATATATTTCCCCAAGATTAGGGGAATCAGAATCTGCATCCCTAATCAACTCCACAATTGGAGATGTAAAAAAAACAATATACCTACACTCACACCACCAATCCTCATTAAGAAGCATATCTCTTATCTTCTTTGCTTGTGTTGATTTAGACTCAAACCATGCATTCCACTCTTGAGCAACAACAATGGCTTGTAAGGATGCATGCACCTCGACCATATGCTAAAAAAGAATGAAGTATTTTGCATATCTTGTTTATATAGGCTTTAAAAACTGCTTGCGTAATTTCATCCTATAGATTGCCAATGAGGCATGGTGGTTGCAAATGAACATTTGTGCCTCTCTCGCCTCTAAAATGATTTTTGAAATCCGGGATAGTTTACCAATGCCTTTGAGGACATTGTTAAGGGCATGTGCACAACAAGGAATCCAAAAGGTATGCATGTATCGACTTTGGACAATCAATCCCATTGCTTTGCAAACAGGTGTTGCATCTGTGATTATATGTACAACATTTGAAGAACCAATCTCATCAATTGAGTCCTTCAACGCTTCAAACATGAAGGTAGCATCCTTGAATTTTCCACTACAATCAATTGCTCTTAAAAAGTAGAGCCCTTCCTGAGATGTGACAATGATATTCAACAATGGTCTATGTTGAATGTATGTCCAACCGTCCACAACTATTGAACACCTTGAATAAAGCCAGGATTGTTTGAGATCCCCCATATGCCCCTGCATTCTTGTCACCCTGTTGTCTAAAAACCAGCATAGATCCATCTTAAACCCGGATCTATTAAGCACCGAGAGGGATCCAATTTCTTGAGGTGTAATTTTTTTTATCTTACATTTTTTAATTACTTTTTTATTTTTGATAAGGTATGAGCCGACATGGAAACGTTACATTGCGTAACGTGACAAACGCGACAAATGTGACAAAAGCGACAACGTGACAACATCTCCCCCATACTGGGTTGTAAGCACCTCGCTACTCTCGGTGCAATGATGTCCTCATTTTGTTGTAACCTCGAGGCATATATCCCTGCCCGACAGATATGATTTTTTTCACCATTTCTTTGTAATGTGGTGAACAGGTGGCATTAAATGGAATTCGATTTGCCATGAAAAAATCAGCTACAGCATCATCAGCCTCATCCCTATGCAAAACATTGTAGATATTACGAATTTGTTCAGCAGCAGCAACACTACCAGACTTGTTCCTCTGAGAAGTTTTAGAATTTTAAATGCAGTAACATAAAGGATCAATGAAAGGTAAACAAGCACAACATAGACAATAGTAATCAATAATTTATCTTGGGAAACCCTCGTGAGGCAGAAAACCCAGCAAACTTCTTCAGTATAGATGTTAGAGATAGTGGTATCTCGGGATGTCCTCCATGATTCAGATGCCTTGCATGGAGGTACATTTGTTGTATAAGCATCAGGATGGAGTAGAGGGTGAAATGCACTCTACTCAGTAGCATGAATCCAGCAGTGGATGCATGCGGACCATTCTAGGTGACTAGCCTCATGCATGCAAAGTTTTGCATGCATAGCATTTAATTAAAAAGCATGCAAAAGTGAGATTTTTGCATGCACTCACTTTAGGGTTTTGGAAACCCTAATCGGACAGTGAGTTATTATAAGAAGGGAGGAGGTCACCAGATGAGGTTACTCAACAGACTAGTCAGAGAGTGATCAGTCAAAGTTAGGAGGGCGCATAGTGCATGCAGAGGGTGACTTTCTGAGAGAGAGAGGAGCTTCTGCAGTAGGGAGAGTGAGGGGATCTGAGTTGGATCAGACCTCATTTGATCAAAGGCTACCAGATACAGTGAGCTGAGAGAGCTCAACAGAAAGATTTACATATTGTTTAGAGAGAGGACGACGTGCAGCTGTGGAGGGGCGCACTTCCTGAGGAGAGAAGCTCATTGTGCATCCGATTGACAGATTGAGCAACTGAGACTTTCAGAGTAGGTCTTCCTCAATGATTGAACAAGGACTGTGACGATCATAGCTCAGATCTGTTGAGATCTGATTCAGTACGAGTTTCCGGCAGTTGGAGGGAGGGCCAACTTCTACATGCAGAACTGCAGGGGCGCATCAGACTTTGAGCAAAGCAGGCTACCATTCAAGACAGAGCAGATCAGGACAGTGGAGTACAGAGGGAGATAGTACATCCTAAGACGGGCAGAGTCAGATCTTTAGAAGGTTCATATCCAAACTTACAGCACGGGGCACGTTACTCGAGCAGCAATTACAGCTGCTGCAGATCTGGGGTTATTCTAACCCGTCAGGTTTGGTTATTTGTTTCTGAAGAAATGTGTGTACTAAATCTATTCTTGCTTTGCTCTGGGCTCGAGATAGAAGAAAGCCTCACAGAAAGCTGGTTTTCCCCGTTTCAGGTTTCCAGGGTATATCGTGAGTTTATGTGTGATTGTTGTGGATTTTCATTGTGGAAGTGTTAAGAGATCTATAGTGTTTGTATCTTAAGTCATTATTGTTAAAGAAATGTAACTGTGGAAGATATTCTAAATGTACTTGTCTATTGTATTATTATTATTCCTCCTTCGGGAGATGTCATTGATGTAATTGATAATGTAAGAGTCATTGAAAGAGTCAATGTAAACCCTAGGACTTGTGTCGGCCTAGAAGAATCCGGAAAAGAATATTTTATTATGTACTTAACAAGTTGGCCCAGTCAGTTAGGTCAAGTCGGCCCTGTTGGGGAAAAGTCACCTCAATTGAAGAATATAAATAAGAGGTTGAGTTGCTCATTTGTATCACTCCATTCACTCACTCAAGTTCGCATAGGAGAGAGAGAGAAGTTCGTTGGTGAAGGAGAGAAGTTGTTTTGTCTTGGGGTTTTATCCTGTACTTAGTGAATTCTATATTGAGGAAGTTTTGTCGGGGTTTTCTCCCTTGTGGTTCCCCCGAGAGAAATTTGGTGTTCTTTGTGATTGTTGTGCTCGTCTTTCTTTCAGTGATTATATTGTTTAATGTTATTATGCTAAACAAGTAAAATGTAACATGGTATCAGAGCAGGCCTAAAAGAAAACATTGTACAGCCACTACATTTGCAGAAACTAGGGTTTCTTGTTCTGGGAGCTCTCCACAGATTAGCTGAAAAAAAGGGTGCATCTAACTCACCTCACTAGGGCGCATCTTTCAGTCGAAGCAAAATTCAATTCCGAGAACTTTCATTTCTAGGTCCACCACTACAGCCCGGAGAACTAGGGCATCAATTTTTTGGAAGATCTGCTCACAGATTTGGGAGAAAGAGTACATTGCTCAACTTGCCTTGAGGAGGCGCATCTTTTCCTCTAGTCAGTTTTCCAAGATCCTGAAGTTGGAAAATTAGGGTTTCTTTGTCAAACCCTAGGTCAAGGTAGAAGTAGTTTTTTCAAAAGGACAACTCTTATGGTAAGTACTATCTCGATTCTATTTCCATTTGAGGTTCTCATATTATCAAAATGACAAGCACTACCAAGCTTGATGAGAAGCTTGAAGGAGATGAGAACTTCAGGGCATGGAAATATAGAGTCATGCTCATTCTTGAAGAACATGACCTAGAAGGCTTTGTAAAGGAAGAAGTTGCAGAACCAGAAGGAGATGAGGCCAAAGCAAGACACAAGAAGAATATGATCAAGGCTAAGAGGATCATAGATGACTCTATCAAAGATCACTTGATTCCTCAAGTGTCCTCAAAGAAGACTCCAAAAGAAATGTTTGATGCTTTGACTAGTCTGTTTGAAGGAAAGAACATTAATAGGAAGATGACCTTGAGAAATCAACTCAAGGGTGTGAAGGTTCAGAAGTCAGAAACTATGTAGTCATATTTCACTAGAGTATCTCAGATCAAAGAACTATTAGAGGCTATTGGAGACATGATAGAAGAAGCAGAAGTTGTGATGACCACCTTGAATGGTCTTCCAAGAGATTGGGAACCTTTCGTTCGTGGCATATGCTCGAGGAAGAGATTGATCAAGTTCAGACAATTATGGGAAGAGTGTGTGCAAGAAGAAGAAAGGATAGCAGTAAGAGAAGAGAAACTAAATGATAATGAAGATCAAGCTTTGGCAACCCATGACAAAGGAAGAAACAAAAGAAAGAATGATGTGCGTTCTCATGACTACTCTCCCAGAATATCTCAAAGATCTCACAGGAACAAAAGGGTCAAGAGAGACTTCTCCTCCTTTAAATGTTTCTCTTGTCGCAAGATGGGACACATTGCAAGAAATTGTCCTCTCAGAGCTGAACAATTCATGAAGCAGAAGAGAAGATTGCATGCCCATGCAGCCGAGGACGATGAACATGATGATGAAATCAAGACCAGAGAAGACAAAGATTCTAGTGAAGAATATGTTCTAATTTCAGCTCTCACTGGTTCGGTATCTCATGGAAGTGACACTTGGTTAGTAGACAGAGGAGCCTCTAAACACATGACAGGATACAAAGACTCTCTTTCACATCTTGTGCAAAAAGACTCTCCACACAAAGTAAAGCTTGGAGATGATTACCAATATCCTATCAAAGGAAAAGGAGAGGCATCTTACAAATTGAACTCTGGAAAGTCCATGAAGATGAAGGAATTCCTATATGTTTCAGGTTTGAAAAAGAACCTTCATTCTATCTCAGCATTAGATAAGAAAGGTCTTAGAGTTGCATTTGTAGACGGTGAAGTTCTTATGTGGCCAAAGGGGAAGACAATAAATGATGCAGTTGTTATTGCAATTGAAGAAGGAGGACTCTATAAACTCAAGGGACATGCAAATTCAGCACTAATGGCTAGTACCATGAGTCCTTGTGAATTATGGCATAGAAGACTAGCTCATGTACACTACAAAGCATTACCAATAGTGAGTAAAGTGGTGACTGGATTACCAGAAATCCGGGTTGATCATGAAGGAGTGTGCAAAGGATGTGCACATGGAAAAAGTACAAAGAACCCATTTCCAAGCAGTGATAGCAAATCAAAAGGCATATTGGACATTGTCCACTCCGACATTTGTGGACCAATGTCAACTACTTCATTAAGCATGTATGTTTACTATGCTTCCTTTATTGATGATTATTCCCGCAAAACATGGATTTATTTCCTAAAGAATAAAAGTGAAGTATTTGAAAAGTTTAAAGAGTTCAAGGCTCTTGTGGAAAACCTTTCTGAAAAGAAGATCAAGATACTAAAGTCGGATAATGGAGGAGAATACACTTCAGGTGATTTCAAAGGATTCTATAAACAAGCAGGGATTAAGAGGGAGCTTACCATCCCCTATAATCCACAACAAAATGGTGTAGCTGAAAGGAATAATAGATCTATCATGGAAGCAGTGAAGGCCATGATCCATGATCAAGACCTACCCATGCATCTATCGGCTGAAGCAGCTAGAACTGCAGTTTATGTGCAAAATAGAATCTCCCACAGTGCTCTTGGCAACAAGACTCCAGAAGAGATGTTTACCGGTGAGAAGCCTGAAGTTAGTCATCTGAAGATATTTGGGTGTCCAGTATTCATACACGTTCCAAAAGAGAAGAGATCAAAGTTGGAACCTTCAGGAAGGAAGGGGATATTTGTGGGCTACAGTGAGCAATCAAAGGCTTGCCGTATCTACATCCCAGGATACCGTCAAATTGAACTTAGCAGAGATGTTACATTTGATTAAGACACAGCTTTCAACAAGTCTAAGAAGACTCATGAGGATGAAGAGGAGCATGAAGCTCCTAGAGTTACAGAAACTAACAATGCACCAGATAGGAATATTGAAGAAGAGCATATACCATAGGATCATCATATGATAGAACCTCAAAGACCTGAGGAACCACCTCATGAGATAAATCCACGGAAGAGAAGACCAGCTTGGGCACGAGAAATTATCCAAGATGCAGGAAAATATGGTGTCCCAGAAGGAACAAGTAGAGAAAGCAAGAGACCAAGGCCATACTCTAGTTATGTAGCATTGATGTGTAACCTTGTTGAAGAAGAACCCACATGTTTCGAAGAAGCGTAAAAGAAGAAGGCATGGTTGGATGCTATGATTGAAGAGTACCAATCCATCATAAAGAATGATGTTTGGGATGTGGTACCAAGACCGAAGGACAAGTCAGCAGTCTTGTCAAAATGGATTTTCAAAACAAAACATTCAGCAGATGGAAGCATTGAAAAGTACAAGGCAAGATTCGTAGCTCAGGGATTCTCTCAAAAGGAAGGAATTGATTATGAGGAGACTTTTGCTCCTGTGGCTAGATATACTTCAATTAGAACCATCCTTGACTTGGCAGCTAAGATGAAATGGAAGCTACATCAGAAGGATGTGAAGACAACTTTCCTGAATGGAAAGATAGAAGAGGAAGTATACATCGAGCAACCAGAAGGATTTGAAACGGATGACAGAAAATCACATGTATGTAAACTGAAGAAAGCATTATATGGGTTGAAGCAAGCACCCAGAGCATGGTATGGAAGAATTGATGGTTTCATGATGAGCTTGGGCTTTACAAAGAGTAAAGCAGATTCCAACCTTTATTATAAGGTCATAGATGATTAACCTATGATATTGTTATTATATGTGGATGATCTTTTTTTTATAGGAGAAGACAAGCCCATCATTGAATGTAAGAAGAGGCTTGCTGCAAAATTTGAGATGAAAGACCTTGGGATGTTGCACTATTTTCTAGGTCTTGAGGTGTGGCAGTTTCCAAATGAGATTTTCCTAAATCAACGAAAATATACTGTTGAGATCCTAAAGAGATTTGGGATGTTGGACTGTAAGGCCATGACTACTCCGATGGTGACAAACTTGAAGCCTCTTGAATGATGCTTCATCAGAGACAGTAGATGTTATGATGTACAGACAGATTATTGGATCATTAATGTATTTGACCAACACTAGACCATATATATGTTTTGCTGTGAACACCTTGAGCCAGTATATGGTAGAGCCTAGACATGTTCACCTGATTGCAGCAAAACATGTGATGAGATACCTAAAAGGTACGTTGGACTACGGACTCAGATATGCATCAGATAGTGATTTCAGATTGTACGGATATACGAACTCAGATTGGGGTGGAAGTGTCGAAGACAGAAAAAGCACTTCAGGATGTTGTTTTAGTTTGGGATCAAGTATGATCTCATGGCTCTGTAGAAAGCAGCCCTGTGTAGCTCTCAGTACAGCAGAAGCTGAATACGTTGCAGCATGTTCAGCTTGTAGTGAAGTAGTCTGGCTTCGCAAGATGTTAGCAGAATTGTTTGATGCAAAAATGGATGTGAATGATATTCTTTGCGATAATCAGAGTTGTATCAAGATGTCAGAGAATCCAATGTTTCATAATAGATCAAAGCACATTGAGACCAAGTATCACTATATCCGGGATATGGTGCAGATGGGAGCTGTAAAGCTCAAGTATGTTCCTACAGAGGAACAAGTTGTCGATGTGTTGACTGAGCCTCTGTCTCGTATAAAGTTTGAATACTTTCGAGACAAGCTTGGTGTGGTCCGTAAGGACCTCCCTCAAAAGAGGGAGTGAAGATGAGGATGATCCGATATGACCTCCTTCGAAAGGAATGGATGATGATGGTCCGATAGGACCTCCTTCGAAAGAAGGAGTGAATATGGGTCTGAAAGGATCACCCTTGAAAGAGGGAGTAGTTTCCTGGAGCCTTGGTATGGCAGCTCAGTCTAGAATTGGTACGTCAGCCTGACAAGGCTTGCTTGATCCGAAAGGATTGGTATGTCAGCACTGGCTAGATCCTAGGGGGATTGGTATGTCTGGCTAGGCGTGTTTCGTCTGAAAGGATTAGTAAGCCAAACAAGGCCTGTTTGATCCCTGGGTAGATTGGTATGTCTGACTAAGCTTGTTTGGTCCGAAAGGATTAGTAAGTCAACATCGTCTACCAGAGTGCCCACCATAGTGCATACTCCAGATGATGATGATGATGTTCCAGTATTCACATACTGATGGTTGATGATGTTCCAGCATTCACATGCTGATGATGATGATGTTCCAGCATTCACATGCTGATGATGATGATGTTCCGGTATTCACATGCTGATGATGATGATGTTTCGATATTCACATACTGATCATGATGATGTTCCAGCGTTCACATGCTACTGATGATGATGATGTTCCAGTATTCACATATTGATGGTTGATGATGTTCCAGCATTCACATGCTGATGATGATGATGTTCCAGTATTTACTTACTGATGTTTGATGTTGTTGTTCCAGTATTTACTTACTGATGGTTTATGTTGTTGTTGATTTCAGTATCCATGTACTGATGATTGATGATGTTGTTGTTCCAATACTTACATACTGATGATGATGTTGATGTTCCGACAGTTTCTTGCTGACGATGATGATGTTGATGTTCCAGCAGTACCTTGTTGATGATAATGTTGTTAACGATGATGATGTTGATGTTCCAACAGTTTCTTGCTGACGATGATGATGTTGATGATGACGATTATGTTGATGCTCCAGCAGTTCCATGCTGATGACGACCATGATGATGATGCTAATGATGATTTTCCAGCAGATGATGTTGATGATGACAATGATGTCGATGATGCCCCAGACATATGATGATGTTCCAAAAACTTCCTACGACATATAGAGTTTCACGAGTCAGTTGTGCAGTTGTTGATGATGATGATGATGTCCGTAGAATACCTTCCCAGTTAAGAGGGAGTGTTAAAGAAATGTAATTGCGGAAGATATTCTAAATGTACTTGTCTATTGTATTATTGTTATTCCTCCTTCGGGAGATGTCATTGATGTAATTGATAATGTAAGAGTCATTGAAAGAGTCAATGTAAACCCTAGGACTTGTGTCGACCTAAAAGAATCCAGAAAAGAATATTTTATTATGTACTTAACAAGTCGGCCCAGTGAGTTAGGTCAAGTTGGCCCTGTTGGGGAAAAGTCACCTCAACTGAAGAATATAAGAAAGAGGTTGAGTTGCTCATTTGTATCACTCCACTCACTCAATCAAGTTCGCATAGGAGAGAGAGAGAAGTTCGTTGGTGAAGGAGAGAAGTTGTTTTGTCTTGGGGTTTTATCTTGTACTTGGTGAATTCTATATTGAGGAAGTTTTGTTGGGGTTTTCTCCCTTGTGGTTTCCTCAAGAGAAATTTTGTGTTCTTTGTGATTGTTGTGCTTGTCTTTCTTTCAGTGATTATATTGTTTAATATTATTATGCTAAACAAGTAAAAACTTAACAATTAGTGTATTTCTTATTTATAGAGACTCAAACCGCTTGAGATCTCAGGACATCCAGAGGGAGTAGTGATCTCTGGATAAATTAACATGGTATCAGAGCCCTGGTAAGGGTCAGGGAGAAGCAATCACACTCAGATCTACAAGTAGTATACCAGATTTGGGTGGTGACTCAGGTTGATTTTCAGATCTGTAGAGAGGGAGACTGGATCTACCAGATCTAAAGTGCAGGGTTCAGATCTGTGACAGTAGAGGTCAAATCTATTAGATCTGTGACTTGGGTGGATAGATCTGAGATAGATCTATCATATCTGGGTGAGTAGGTGCCAGATCTATGCAGAGATATATCAGATCTGAAGAGTAGTGTTCAGATCTATGAGATCGGAGATTAGATTAGATCTGGGAGAGTGAATCCTAGATCTGAGAAAGAGAGGGTTAGCTTGTTCACCAAGGCACAGATCTACAGGTTGGATATGATTCAGATATTTTGAATCAACAATGTTATCAGATTTACAGAGTCATGGCTTTAGGACTTTGTACAGTTATGCATCGAGCCATATGATGGGAATACGAGAAGTGTTCCTCAGTGTTCCAGAAACAGACTCAGACTGCTATGAGAGGCTAGCACTGAGGAGAGTTGGTTCGATAATGTTCCAGCCGGAGTCAGAAGGTTTACTGAGGATGGCGAGAGGGATGCATGTACCAGAGCAGACAGATTTACCCTTCGTATCAGCTCTAGAGGATGAGGGATATAGTATTGTGTTCCGGGATGGACAAAGGCTTCTATATTAAGAGGGAGTGACCATGGATGCTGCAATGAGGCATGGCATTAGACAAGGTCAATTGTACAGGTTGTTGGGAAAGCCTGTATGTGGGTCCAAGGAGACCTTGGATGCAGTTTCAATATCAATGACAAAGGGAGAGCATGAGGCTTCTCTCAAGATGACACTGATAGAGGAGGAGCCCAGATCTTCATATCAGAGTGCAGCAGATGTAGCCGAGAAGTCTTCCAGTTCAAAGGAAGCAGCTACAGCAGCAAAGGATGTGTTTGATCCTAGTGGATGCTTCTCTAGAAGTACCTTCCTCTCTAAGAGGGAGTTTGGAGAACGCCTGGAGGTATCAGGAGTACTATTCATTCTAGGACTGAGAGGGAGTATACTCTCAGTAGCAGCATTGGATGTTGTGGGTTACTCAATTGTGTTCCAAAGGGATCTGATATTCACATATCCAGAGGAAGTTGATCCAGTCTTGATGGGTCATAGGATTGATGGCGAGTATCTGGTTCGGGATCATCCCACTTCAGGTACATCCGGTTGGTTGAGTGCATCCTCATCAGAGTTAGAGGGAGATAGAGAGCGAGATGCTCACAGCAGGGATGGTGCTCGAAGGAGTGAGGCTTCTCAGCAGATGGGTGAGCGAGATGCTCACCATGATGATAAGGATCAAAGGAGTGATTCCTTTTATCTGATGGATGAGCGAGATGCTCATGATGTAGATGAGACACAGGGAGTGAGTCCTTGGACTCATATCAAATGGATGAGCATGATGCTCATACCGGTACCAACTAGAGACTTAGCTGGTATGAGATGGCAGAATTGGACCTAACTAAGGAGAGAGCTGAGTCAGGTCAGAGACAGAGGGAGATCACCTATAGGGCAGTAGATCCGCTTGACGGCAGATTGGGTGATTGGTTACAGCAGAGATTCAGACGGATTCAAGATCAGAGTTCAGTGACAGAGTCGGTGATTGATCAGGGAGCTTCTTCTGGAGCCACATTGATGGAGTTAGATCAAGGTACTACAAGTCAGAGGGCAGCATTGACAGGCAGGACAGTTGGGCCAGTGTCAGTGGCAGGGGACTTGTTGGATCAAAGCATCAATGGATGGACTTCCCTCGATAAGAGCGAGTGTTAGAGATAGTGGTATCTCGGGATGTCCTCCATGATTCAGATGCCTTGCATGGAGGTACATTTGTTGTATAGGCATCAGGATGGAGTAAAGGGTGAGATGCACTCTACTCAGTGGCATGAATCCAGCAATGGATGCATGCGGACCATTCTAGGTGACTAGCCTGATGCATGCAAAGTGTTGCATGCACAGCAGTTAATTAAAAAGCATGCAAAAGTGAGATTTTGCTTGCACTCACTTTAGGGTTTTGGCAACCCTAATCGGACGGTGAGTTATTATAAGGAGGCAGGAGGTCACTAGATGAGGTTACTCAGCAGACTAGTCAGAGAGTGATTAGTCAAAGTCAGTAGGGCACATAGTGCATGCAGAGGGTGACTTTCTGAGAGAGAGAGAGAGAGGAGCTTCTGCAGTAGGGAGAGTGAGGGGATCTGAATTGGATCAGACCTCATTTGAACAAAGGCACTTGGCTACCAAATACAGTGAGCTGAGAGAGCTCAACAAAGAGATTTACATACTGTTCAGAGAGAGGACGACTTGCAGCTGTGGAGGGGCGCACTTCCTAAGGAGAGAAGCTCGTTGTGCATCCGGTTGACAGATTGAGCAACTGAGACTTTCAGAGTAGGTCTTCCTCAATGATTGAGGAAGGATTGTGACGATCAGAGCTCAGATCTGTTGAGATCTGATTCAGTACGAGTTTCTGGCGGTTGGAGAGAGGGCGCACTTCTGTATGCAGAACTCCAAGAGCGCATCAGACTTTGAGCAAAGCAGGCTACCATTCCAGGCAGAGCAAATCAGGGCAGTGGAGTATAGAGGGAGATAGTACATCCTGAGATGGGCAGAGTCAGATCTTCAGAAGGTTCAGATCCAAACTGACAGCAGGGGGCACATTATTCAAGAGCAGCAGTTGCAGCTGCTACAGATCTGGGGTTATTCTAACTCGTCAGGTTTGGTTATTTGTTTCTGAAGAATTGTATGTACTAAATCTATTATTACTTTGCTCTGGGCTCGAGATAAAAGAAAGCATCACAGAAAGCTGGTTTTTCCTGTTTGGGGTTTCCATGGTATATCGTGAGTTTGTGTGATTGCTGTGTATTTTCATTGTGGAGGTGTTAAGAGATCTATAGTGTTTGTATCTTAAGTCATTAGTGTATTTCTGATTTATAGAGACTCAAACCGCTTGAGATCTCAGGGCATCCAGAGGGAGTAGTGATCTTTGGATAAATTAACAATAGAATCATCAGAAAGTACAATAGCAATCCTCGTGCAATAACCCAAAACAAGAAGTCTCCAAAAGCAACTACTCTCCTTGACTCTATCTCTCTACTCGTGCGAACTTGATGAGTGAGTGAGGTGACCAAATGAGGAGGGAGAGCCTCCTATTTATACTAATCAATGACTTGACCTTTTTCACTAACAGGGCCGACTTGACCTTCCTAACACTGCCGACTTGTCCAGTTTACAATAAAATATTCTTTTATGGATTCTTCTAGGGCGACATAACTATTAGGATTTACATCGACTCTTTCAATGACTTTTACATAACCAATCACAACATTAATAATTCTCGAAGGGAGTACAATACAAATGATACAAATAAGAATATCTTCTGAAGTTACATTCTTCAACACTCCCTCTTAACAAGGTATTCTTTTGTCATTGTCACCATCATCATCCGGTTGCTGCACTTCTGTACTTTGACCATTGACTTCTTACATCTCTTGAATCTATACATCACAAGAAGTTCCACAGAGCCAACCCTTTTTCATGTTGGATGTACCTGACTTTGCAATGCCAGTCCTCTTTCATGTTGGATGCAACTTTCTACAGAGCCAGCCCTTTTTCATGCTGGATGTAAACTTCTTTGCAGTGCCAGCCCTCTTTCATGCTAGATGTAACTTCCTACAAAGCCAACCCTTTTTCATGCTGTATGTAAACCTCTTTGCAGTGCCATCCCTCTTTCATGTTGGATGCAACTTCCTACAGAGCCAACCCTTTTTCATGTTGGATGTAAACCTCTTTGCAGTGCCATCCCTCTTTCATGCTGGATGCAACTTCCTACAAAGCCAGCCCTTTTTCATGCTGGATGTAAACCTCTTTGCAAGGCCAACCCTCTTTCATGTTGGATGCAACTTCCTACAGAGCCAACCCTTTTTCATGCTGGATGCAATCATCCTTGTAGTGCTAGCCCTTTTTCATGCTAGATGCAAACCTCTACAATGCTAGTCCTGTTTCATACTGGATGTAGCCAACTCTACAGTGCCAATCCTTTTTCATACTGGATACATCTCTACAGAGCCAATCCTCTTTCATAGTGGATGTAGCTATCTCTGCAATGCCAGTCCTTTTTCATACTGGATGCATCTCTACAGAACCAGTCCTCTTTCATACTAGATGTAGCTATCTTTGTAATGCCGGTCCTTCTTCATACTAGATGCATCTCCACAAAGCCAGTCCTCTTTCATACTGGATGTAGTTATCTTCGCAGTGCCAGTCCTTTTTCATACTGGATGCATCTCTACAAAGCCAATCCTCTTTCATACTGGATGTAGTTATCTTTGCAGTGCCAGTCCTTTTTCATATTGGATGCATCTCTACAGAGCCAGTCCTCTTTCATATTAGATGTAGCTATCTGCCCTCACTCATGAACTGAGCAAGCCATCCGGTGGGTCCAGCCCAAGAGCATACATTACGTTGCACACCGCAACCACCTGCATTACCTCACCACATATCCAGATCATCTTGTAGCCTAGGAGACTCAATTATGTCACATAACCCGTGACTACCTACTACCTCGTCACATCTCAAGTGGAGATTCCCAGGAAACTCAATTACGTCACATGACCCGTGACTACCTACGTCTCATCTGTGTTGTATTACTCATTACTCCCTCTTGATCTGGACTACCCCAAGCTTGTCTCTGAAGTACTAAAACTTCACTCTCGATAGAGGCTTGGTCAACACATCGACTATCTACTCCTTTGTTGCTATATATTGGAGCCTCACTGCTCCCTTCTGCACCATATCCCGGATATAGTGATACCTGATCTCGATGTGCTTCGACTTGTCATGAAACACCGAGTTCTCAGACAACTTCACACAACTCTGGTTGTCACAAAAGACACAAGTCGCCTCTAACTCAAGATCGAACAAACCTGTAAGCAACTTCCGAAGCCATACTGCCTCGTAACTTGCTAAACAAGTTGCCATATACTCTGCTTCAGCTGTACTGAGTACCACACTCGGTTGCTTCCTACTGAACCATAAGATCATACCAGATCCCAAACTGAAGCAGCACCCTGATGTGCTCTTTCTATTTGTGACACTACCGTCCCAATCCGCATCAACATAACCATGTAGGTTAATCCTCTGATCTGATACATATCTGAGGCCATAATCAACAATACCCCTCAGGTCCTCAACACATGCTTTGTCGCAACAAGGTGAACTCGTCTTAGCTCTACCTTATACTGACTCAGAGTGTTCATCGCAAAGCATAAATTTGGCCTCTTGTTCGTTAAGTACATCAATGAACCAATCATCTGCCTATATATCATAGTATCCACCAATTCTGAAAAAGTATCACACAGCAACTTCAGATTCGATGCCATAGGTGTGGCCATAGCCTTGCAATCCATCATCCCGAATCTCTTCAGGATCTCTACCGCATATTTTCCTTTACTTAAAAAAATTTCCTCTAGATTCTGCCACACCTCAAGACCTAAGAAATAGTGCATCATTCCCAGGTCTTTCATCTCAAACTCTGCGACAAGCTTCCTCTTCGTTTCTGCTATGAACTTCTCATCACCTATCAAAAACAAGTCATCTACATACAAAAGTAGTATCACTAGATTTCCTTCTTCAACCTTGTAGTAAAGGTTGGAATCCACTTTACTCTTAGTAAAGCCCAAGCTCATCAAAAACCCATCCATCCCGTCGTCCCTGGGTGCCTGTTTCAAACCGTACAAGGCCTTCTTCAATCTGCACACATGAGTCTGCATGTCATGTGTCTCAAAACCTAGTGGTTGCTCCACATACACTTCCTCCTCTACTACGCCATTCAAGAAGGCAGTCTTCACATCCATCTGATGTACCTTCCACTTCATCACTTTGACTATAGCAAGTATAGATCTGATCGAAGTGTATCTAGCCACGAGAGCAAATGTCTCTTCATAATCTATGCTTTCTTTCTGGGAGAATCCTCGATCCACAAATCTTGCCTTATATTTCTCGACACTTCTGTCTACCGCATGCTTTATCTTGTAGATCCATTTGGAAGACACTACTGACTTCCCTTCTGGTCTCGGAACCACATCCCAAACATCATTCTTCATGATCGACTGATACTCCTCAATCATAGCATCCTTCCATACTTTCTTTTCAGCTGCCTCTTCATGACTGAAGGCTTTGCATCAATGATGTCACACAACAATGCCACATAATTGGAGTATGGTCAAGGTCTCTTGCTTTCTCTGGAAGTCCCTTCTGGAGCACCATACTTTTGTGCATCTTGAATAATCTCTCATGCCCAAGCTGGTCTTCTCTTTTGAGTGTTCACCTTTCTAGGTGGATCTACAAGTCTCTCAAGCCCAATCATATCATGGTCTTCAAGTTCTTCTGGAATCAACTCTTCCATCACTGTATCTCTAACTCTGGGAGCTTCAGGTTCTTCTTCATGTGCTTCATCAGAGTGAATCTATCTCGATCTATCGAAGGTTGTATCTTCATCAAAGGTAACATCTCCGTTGGTCTCGATCTTCTTGAAGCCTGGTATATAGATTTTGTATGCCTTTGATGAGTCACTATACCCGACGAACATGCCCTTCTTTCCAGAAGGCTCCAACTTGGTTCTTTTCTCTTTTCGAACGTGTATTTATACAGGACAGCCAAATATTATGAGATGGGTAACTTATGGCCTCTCTCCTGTAAACATCTCTTCAGGTGTCTTGTTCTCAAGTACACAGTGTGGAGTTCTGTTTTGAACATATACTGTTGTTCTTGCTGCTTTCGCCCATAAGTGCATTGGAAGGTCCTGATCATGGATCATGGCCTTCACTGCTTCCATTATCGTTCTATTCTTTCTTTCTGCAATACCGTTCTGTTGTGGATTGTAGAGAGTGCTCATCTCCCTCTTAATCCCTGATTCTTTACATAATGTTTTGAAATCCCCTGAAGTAAATTCACCTCCATTATCTGATCTTAAGGTCTTTATTTTCTTTTCAGTGTGATTTTCTACAAGGGCTTTGAATTCTTTGAATTTGCTAAATACTTCATCTTTAGATTTCAAGAAATAGATCCAGGTCTTACGAGAATAATCATCAATAAAAGAAACATAGTAAGCATGCCCGCTTAGTGAGTTGGAAGACATAGGTCCACAAATGTCCGAGTGTATAAGCTCCAAAATCTCCTTGGCTTTGCTATCACTGCTTGGAAATGGTTTCTTCACATTCTTCCCTTTCGCACATCCTTTACATATGCCTTCATGCTTAGTATGGATCTCGGGTAGACCATTCACCATCTTGCTCACGATTGGTAATACCTTGTAGTTGATGTGAGCAAACCTTATGTGCCATAATTCACTTGGTTCCACAGTTTCATGAACCAATGCTTGTTCTGGTTGTCCCTTGAGTTTGTACAATCCTCCCTCTTGCACTCCAATCACTACTACATCATCAAAGGTTTCACCTTTAGGCCACATAAGTACTTGGCCATCAACAAATGTTATTCGAAATCCTTTCTCATCTAAGGCTGAGATGGAAAGTAGATTCTTCTTTAGTCCTGGAATATATAGGACATCTTTCATCTTAATAGGCTTTCCTAATTCAAGCTTGTAAGAAGCTTCTCCTACCCCTTTTATGGGATATTGGTAATCGTATCCAAGTTTCACCTTGTGAGGTGAGTCCTTTTTTGTGAGGTTGTTGAGGGCATCCTTGAAACCTGTCATATGCTTAGAGACACCACTATCAACCAACCAATCATTGTTTCCAAGAGAAACCGTACCTATGAGTGCTGAGATCATAACATATTCTTTATCACCTAACTTCTCTTCTCTGGCTTCAATCCTTGCTTCTTCCTGGGTGCAAGTTTCCCATGTTGAAATATTGTAACTTCTAAGAATATTCTATTTGTACTTTATCCGGAGATGTTTCATTCGAACATTATTATATATCCGGAGATGTTTATTCCTCCGTCGAGATGTTGTAACTAGGGTTATTAGACTTCCCTAGTGGGGTTGGCCCTGAGTTAAGTGTTTAATGGTTATTAGACTCTCCTAGGAGAAGTCAGCCCAGTTAGGGTTAAAAGTCGAGTGAAGTAAAGTATAAATAGAGGAGGTGTGTTCCTCATTTAACACACACACTCACTCATTCACTCACTTGTGAATTGCGCATAGGAGAGAGAGAGAGATCTGCGAAGGAGGAGAAGGAGCACTTGTTTGGGGATTACATCTTTGAATTTGTTGGTCATCTATATTGAGGAAAGCTTTGCTGGGTTTTCTACCCCATGAGGGTTTCCCAGGATAAACCTGTGTCTATCTTGTGATTGTGTTTCTTTCAGTGATCCTTATTATGCTCTTGTTGTGAATTTTATGCTAAACTTAACATGGTATCAGAGCTAGCCTGAATATGACATCTTTCACAAGGTGAAAATACCTCTCTGTCCTCCTCCGGTGAAAATTAGGGGTTTTGCAAAAGTTGGAATTTTTGGAATCTGATTGCATGGCTGGATGCTCCTCAAAAGCGAAATTTTGAGCCCTAGATCAAACTTTTTGAGTGGGTAGATCTCCAAGAAAGTCAAACCCTAGTTTGACTTCTGGACCAGAAAACCAATGAACCAGAAAAGCTGCAAACCTGTGCACCAGTGAACCAGAAAAGTTGCGCACCAGTGAACCAATGAACCAGTAAACCAAAAAATCTGTTGCAGATCCGAATTTCGCTGGTCAAGTTTGAAGGGTGAAAAGTTGAAGTTTTCATAAATCAAGTACACCAGTAAACTCAACTCTGTCAAGCACATCTCCTGGTAAGGTCAGTTTTGCATTTTAAGAAATTTCAATTTTTTGTGACCTCCTGGATAAGACGGCCCCAAGCACTAAGCTTGAGGACAAGCTAGAAGGCATAGAGAATTTTCGGGCATGGAAATATAGGATTGGTCTCATTCTTGAAGAGAATGATCTTGCCCAATACATCAAAGATGAGGTTGCAGAACCTGCGGAAGATGAAGCTAAAGAGAAGTACAAGAAGGATATGATTAGGGCAAAGAGAATCATTGTTGATTCTATCAAAGACCACTTGATTCCCCAAGTGTCATCCAAGAAGACCCCGAAGGAAATGTATGATGCCCTAGCCAGAATGTATGAAGGGAGGAACATCAATAGGAAGATAAACCTAAGAGCTCAATTGAAGAGCACTAAGATGAGTCCAGGAGAATCTATTCAAGATTACTTCACAAGGGTCTCCCAGTTCAAGGAACAACTAGAAGCCATTGGAGACAACCTTGATGAAGATGAACTAGTCATGACTGCTCTCAATGGTCTCACTAGACCTTGGGATTCATTCATCCAGACCATGTGTGCCAGAAAGGAAAGCATGAAGTTTGATATTGTATGGGAGGATTGCATTCAAGAAGAGGCTAGAGTAGCCAATAGAGAGGCCCTACTCAAAGAAGATAATCAAGCATTAGCCACCCATACCAAAAGAAGAAGGAATCAATCCAACTTCAAGAAGGAAAGCCACAAGGAGTCTCAACCTCCACAAAGGTTTCAAAAGAAAAGAAGAACCATTCCAAAAAGAAATTACTCTTCATTCCAATGTTTCATTTGTCACAAAATAGGACACATTGCTAAGGATTGTCCTTCAAGGAAGAAGAAGAGTTTCCACCACAGAAGACATCGAGCACATCTAGCAAAAGATGATAGTGAAGATGAAGAGGAGGAAAGACCTCAAAGGAAAAGAGCTAAAGTAGAAGAAGAAGAAGATACAGAAGAGTATGTTCTATTCTCTGCTCTCTCTGGGTCTGTAACACCTGGAGAAGATACATGGCTTATTGATAGTGGTGCTTCAAAGCACATGACAGGACAAAAGAAAACTCTTTCAAGACTTGAAGAGAAGACCTCTCCACAGAAAGTATCATTAGGAGATGACTATCAATATCCTATCAAAGGAATTGGTGAAGCGAGCTACAAGCTTGATTCTGGAACCCCCATGAAGATGAAGGAAGTTTTATATGTACCAGGTTTGAAGAAGAACCTACTTTCTATCCCAGCATTAGATAAGAAAGGTTATAGGGTTGCATTCATAGATGGTCAAGAACTCATGTGGCCCAAAGGAAAATCAATTGAGGATGCAGTTGTTATTGGTGAAGAGGAAGGAGGGCTATATAAACTCAAGGGACATTCAGAAGAAGCCCTTGTCCATGAAGCCACTAGCCCAAGTGAACTATGGCATAGAAGGCTTGCTCACATCAACTACAAAGCACTACCCTATGTGATCAAAGTACTAATAGGATTACTAGATTTGAAGGTTGATCATGAAGGCACTTGCAAAGGATGTGCAAAAGGGAAGAATATCAAGAATCAATTTCCAAAGAGTGAAACAAAGACTAAAAGTACTTTGGAACTGATTCATTCAAATGTATGTGGTCCAATGCCCTCCACATCCTTGAGTGGATATGAATACTACCTTACATTTATTGATGACTATTCAAGAAAGACTTGGATATATTTCCTGAAAGGAAAAGATGGAGTCTTTGGAAAATTCAAGGAATTCAAAGCCTTGATAGAAAATCACTCAGAAAAGAAAATCAATACACTCAGGACAGATAATGGTGGAGAATACACTTCAAAGGATTTTGAAGTCTTTTGTAAAGAAGCTGGAATCAAGAGGGAATTAACCACTCCCTACAATTCTCAACAAAATGGTGTTGCGGAAAGAAAGAATAGAACCATTATGGAAGCAGTGAAGACAATGATACATGATCAAGATCTTCCCATGCATCTATGGGGTGAAGCAGGAAGGACCGCAGTCTATGTCCAAAATAGATTGTCTCATAGTGCCCTTGGATTCAAGACTCTAGAAGAAAAGTTCACGGGGAAGAAGCCTGAGGTAAGCCACGTCAAGATATTTGGGTGCCCTATATATGTTCACATACCAAAAGAGGAGAACTAAGGTGGACCCTTCCGGAAAGAAGGGAATATTTGTTGGGTATTGTGAAGCATCCAAAGCATTCAGAATATACATCCCAGGATTCCATCACATGGAAATTAGTAGAGATGTAACATTTGATGAAGAAGCTGCTCTCAAAAGATCTAGAAAGAGTCAGTGTGAAGAAGTATATGAAGAAGATATACCTCCTAGAAATACAGAAGTTTCCTTCCCTAAAGAAGAAACACCAGAAGACCAAGATATGATAGAACCTCAAGAACCCCCACCTATGAACATATCACGGAAGAGAAAGCCAGCATGGGCAAGAGAAATTATACAAGAAGCAGAAAGATATGGAGCTCCAAAAGGCTCCACTAGAGCAAGCAAGAAACCAAAGCCATTTTCCAACTATGTGGCGTTGATGTGTGATCTTGTAGATCAAGAACCTACCAGTTATGAAGAAGCAGTTCATAAGAAAGAATGGGTAGAAGCAATGATGGAGGAATACCAGTCAATAATGAAGAATGATGTTTGGCATGCAGTTCCCAAACCAAAAGACAAGAGTGTGGTATCCTCCAAGTGGATATACAAGATAAAGCATGCTGCGGATGGTAGCATTGAAAAGTATAAAGCAAGGTTTGTGGCCAGAGGATTCTCTCAGAAAGAGGGAATTGACTATGAAGAAACATTTGCACCAGTTGCAAGGTACACTTCCATTAGAACCATCATGGCACTTGCATCCATGATGAAGTGGAGATTGCACCAGATGGATGTGAAGACAGCCTTCCTGAATGGTGTGATTGAGGAAGAAGTGTACATAGAACAACCACAAGGATTTGAGGTTGAAGATAGAAGAACTCATGTATGTAAGTTGAAGAAAGCTCTGTACGGGTTGAAACAAGCTCCTAGAGCTTGGTACGGAAGAATTGATAGCTTCTTGACAAGCTTGGGCTTTACCAAAAGTAAAGTTATTCCTAACCTTTACCTTAAGGTTATGGATGATGAACCTATCATACTATTGTTGTATGTGGATGATCTCTTTCTGACAGGAAATGAGAAACAGATCATGGAAAGCAAGAAGAAGCTAGCTACAGAATTTGAGATGAAAGATCTCCGATTGATGCATTACTTCCTAGGTCTGGAAGTATGGCAAGGCCCAGAAGGAATCTTTCTCAACCAGGGAAAGTATGTTGTGGAAATCTTGAAAAGATTTGATATGTTGGAATGTAAAGCCATGGCCACTCCCATGGATACCAACTTAAAGTTGTTGGCTGATGAATCATCAGAATTAGTGGATATGACTTAGTACAAACAGATTATTGGGTCGTTGATGTATCTAACGAATACCAGGCCAAATATATGCTTTGCTGTGAACAACCTGAGTCAGTATCTAGTTGAGCCTAGACGTGTGCACCTGATAGCTGCAAAGCATGTGATGAGGTACCTAAAAGGTACAATAGACTTCGGTCTATATTATCTTGGAGATAATGATTTCAGATTGTATGGTTATACAGATGCAGATTGGGCTGGAAGTATCTCAGACAGAAAGAGCACATTGGGTGGATGTTATTATCTGGGATCTGCTATGATCTCATGGTTTAGCAGGAAGCAGTCCAGTGTGGCTCTCAGCACAGCTGAAGCGGAATATATAGCAACTTGCTCTGCTAGTTGGGAAGCCATATGGCTTCGGAAGTTGTTATCAAAACTATTTGACTTAGAGATGGACCCCACTGTGATCCTGTGTGACAACCAGAGTTGTATCAAGATGACGGAGAATCCAGTGTTCCATGATAAGTCAAAGCACATAGAGATCCGATATTTTTATATACGAGATATGATGCAGAAAGGAGTTGTTAGCACCTAGTTTTTCAGCGTAAGAACTAAGGTGAAATGCATAGATATCTTGAAAATTCCCCTGGAGAAAGCTTTAAATTGCCTTTATTTCCCATGGCTAGGTGCTAAATGTGAGAGGAGTTAATAAACTTGAAGAGATTGCAAGAGAAAATGCAAAAATGTGACCAAAATGAGCAGAAGGAGGTAAAAAGACTATAGCCCGAGGACACAAATTGAAATTGTTAAGAACCGCGCCAGTTTCGCCGTTGATAATGTGCGCAAGAGAAATCAACGGTTCTCGTTGACCGTCGCATAAGGGAGATGCACGATGGTTAAAGGATGTGGTGGTCGCGATAAATGAAACCGTTGGACAGGTGTCGACGTCAGGCTTTGTCGCAAGGAGAGAAAGTGGTATTTGAAACCACTTTGGAGGTTCGCAATGCCACTTTGTAGACATGACGTGTTGATGATAGACGGCGGAGATTGAAGCATAGAAAGTGATCTGACAGCAGATGTGGAAGGGGTGTCAAATCAATAAAAAGGGACCAGATCTAACGGCCAAGATCATTGCATAAGAGATCAACGGATGAAAAAGATGGACAGCTGGCAAAGAAGACATAAGTTTAAAGGGAAAAGGGTTATATACATAAGAGTCGGCATGAGGAGTTGAAATTTGTTTTGGAACCTGTCGGAGCCGGAAGCTTCCGGGCGTGCAGAAGACGAAGAAGGCGACAAGAGGAGTCATTCTCAGATTTTTTCAGTGACAGGTAAGGCGTCATAACCGCCGCTAGTAGCAAATCTAAGTTTATTTACAACGAGAAAATGGATGAAGAACCAGTTTCTGGGAATGTTAGGGTTAAATTGCTCTGGAAGATAGGGATTTCGATGTATTTGATACAGAAGTTCGGTTGTCTGTGCTTAAAATCAAGAGAAGATGGAGGGTTTTGCTTGAACAAGGTTTAGACATGCATAGAATGTTTCAGTCATCTTTTACCCCTTTTTGCATTGACCAGATTATGCCTTTCCCCGAGTTCGTGTCATGGTGTGAATCAAATTATTCTGAACCCCAAAGAGTCAGCATGAATTCCCAGAACTCTGAGATTGTTTGCACAGTAAATTCCTCAGTCGTTAGAAGTTCTTTTGGAATCCCTGCGTCTCAAATGCCCGAGTCCGAGAGTTTTTCCCGAAGAGTTTGTTATCGCTGCATATAGACAATTTTCCCCTGAGAGCCGCCAAGCCTTTTCAGCCACCTGTCTTAACCCTGACTTAGAAGTCAAATCCAGTGCCAGACGTGATCAGCCTGCACAAAGAAACAGGGGAGGTTATTTACAACAAGCTGCTCAAGTATGCCCTCGATCTATCAGAGGCACAAACCAACAAAGCTAGGATGTGATGGAGCTAAGATCTACGGTTGAGATCTAGTTCGCAAATCTTACTTGTGCAGGCGATTAGCTAGCCTAAAATTTGTGAACATGGTATGACCCGCGCCATTCGACGGTCGGGATGAAAATGAGGTTAAGATCTATGGTGTAGATTTGACCATGAGGATAGACAGCTTAAATGCATCTCTACTGCCACCAAAATGATTGCAAATAGGACGGGGGCCACCTCAGCGCCGTCATATACTTTTCCACCTATTCGGAAATCCTTGCTAAGCATGTTTCACGTCAGCTCAAGCCTTAGACATCATTGTTGCTCGATTGGGAGATTCGGTCAGGTCATCATGGCGAAGGTAGTTGTCGTCATCGTCACAGCCGTTATAGACATGGTCCCTGTGTCCCCTGTTCGAAATCAGTGCATGGGAAAGGTGGTGCACCTGGCAGCCCAGGTATCTTTCAGTTAGAGCCTGGTCATGGAGAAGGATCAGGAATCCAAAGTAGTCTTTATTCCCGAGCAGGCGTGGTCTGAGGTGGAGGAAGAACACGCTCCTTCATCTCTTGTGGTATTCGACCACGTAGAAACTAGCACCACCAGCGAAGATGAAGAGCCCGGAGAGTGACAGGTGTGCAGAAGGGTTTGACGTCGAGGGAAGAAGGAGACCCCTGAAGATGAGCGAGACATCCACCAGGACATGGAGATTCTCAAGGATTTCGTAATCTCCACTAAGGAAGCGACACCTCCCCCTCCAGTAGAAGAATCACAGGCGGACAACTCTGAGAATAGAGAATTTCTTTAATCTGCAGGGCCAATTAAAGGCTCAGGAGTAAGGTGGCGCCCTGCTCATAGTATTCTTGTTTCCCATCTTAATCAATCTGTTTTGAGCTTGACACGTATGTAATGATTCCCAATTTTGAGGCTCTCAAGGTGGCAGCATATTTTTAACTGTTTCCTGATGACCAATTCGAGGCTAAAAGCCTATAAATATCATTGTAATAGAAGAGCAAAAGGTGGGAAAATCATTTGGCTAAGGCTTGGGGATCAAACTCTGTTTTAAAACTTTTTTTCATTAATACAATTGGCAGTGCCTATGGCAAACATTTTGCAGAGATTCTTGTGTTGCTTTACTTGTAGTCTGTTTTTCCCCTCTTCTTCATGTGATCGTGTTTCCTGTTATACATTTACATTATGTTTTCTCTTTCATATCTGAGATCAGTGTATAATAGCTTAGAATTCTTGGAAACAAGCTCTGGTTATTATCTCAGGTGTTCACTCAATATTGCTACTAAAATTGATATCGAATTCATCTTTGTTGGGTGCTCGTATCAATGGTCTGTTCTTTCTTTCTTCCTTCATCACCAGAAAATAGCATTACGACGGCAAGAGGGTAGCTACCTTGCCTCTGTTTTAATAGTCTGCGCTGCAGCACTGCTGTCCGATTTATGTGTAACGCCTTTACTCCATCGCCCAACGTTTTTCTCTTATGATTATCCCGCCACACCTTTACACAACTTGTCCTTTCGAGAAATCTGACCTTCTGCGTATGATTTGAATGAATATCATTAATAAGAAGACTGTGTGTTTACCATTAATCATTTTCAGTCTTCTATCAAATCTGTATGTTCCTCATGACTGCAATTTTATTGATTATCTTCAGTCTTTATGAATTTCAAGAGAGATCCCTCTCAGACTGTGCCGGGTCAGTAGCATAAGTCTAAAGTGGTTTTGCTGTTACCCCAGCTTGCCCTCTCCCACAACCTAGGGAGTCATTTTGGGCGCTAACAGGAGCTATAAAGCTCGAGTATGTGAGCACTGATGAGCAAGTTGCTGATGTATTGACCAAACCTTTGTCTCGTGTAAAGTTTGAGTATTTCCGAGACAAGCTTGGTGTAGTTCAGAAGGACCCTCCTCGAAAGGGGGAGTGATGTGGTCGATGATGATATTTGGATACTGGTATCGATGTGGATACCTGTATCGATGATGATGTTGCCTATACCAACGGTAAGGTCGATGATGAGGATACCTGTATTGATGATATGGATACTTGTATCGATGATGAGGATACCTGTATCGATGATGAGGTTACCTGTTCCGACGATGAGGTCGATGATGAGGATACCTGTATCGACGATGAGGTCGATGGAGTGGTACTTAGACTTTGTCTAAGAGGACTAGTGGGATTGCATCGTCCTTGGACTTATGTCCTAAAGTGATAGAGATTGATCATCCCGTAAGTGGATAAGGATTGCATCATCCTTGGACTTATGTCCTAAAGTGATAAGGATTGATCATCCTGTAAATAGATCCGGATTGCATCGTCCCTAGACATGTTGTGGTGTCTTAAAGTGATAAGGATTGATCATCCTGTAAATAGATCCATATTGCATCATCCCTAGACATGGTGTGGTGTCTTAAAGTGATAAGGATTGATCATCCTGTAAATAGATCCGGATTGCATTGTCCATAGACATGTTGTGGTGTCTTAAATTGATAAGGATTGATCATCCTGTAAATAGATCTGGATTGCATCATCCATAGATATGTTGTGGTGTCTTAAAGTGATAAGGATTGATCATCCTGTAAATAGATCTGGATTGCATCATCCGTAGACATGTTGTGGTGTCTTAAATTGATAAGGATTGATCATCCTGTAAATAGATCTGGATTGCATCATCCGTAGACATGTTGTGGTGTCTTAAATTGATAAGGATTGATCATCCTGTAAGTAGATCTGGATTGCATCGTCCTTAGACATGTTGAGGTGTCTTAAATTGATAGGGATTGATCATCCTGTAATTGGATCAGGATTGTATCATCCTTGGACTTATGTCCTAAAGAGAGAGGGATTGATCATCCCGTAATTGGATCATGTGTGTTGCAGATTATGATGTTGTTGATCAAGAGATCCAGATGATGAGGTTGTTGATCGGAAGATCCAGATATTGATGATGTTGATCGGGAGATCCAGACGATGAGGCTGTTGATCGAGAGATCCAGATGATGTTGTTGATCGGAAGATCCAGATGATGATGCTATTGATCGAGAGATCCAGATGATGCTGGGAAGATCCAGATGATGATGTTGTTGTAGCTGATCGAGTGCTGCAGAAGATGAAGACTCAGTACTGAAGATTTTGATCTTCTAGTATTGATTATGTTCCAGTAACTGTTTGAGTTACTGATGATGATTAAAGAAAGCTTCCAATGATTTATAGATGTATCATGTATGATGTTGATGACTCCTTGCTCCTACAGATGTTGTTAGAATATCCTTCTCGTTAAGGGGGAGTGTTGAAATATTGTAACTTCTAAGAATATTCTATTTGTACTTTATCCGGAGATGTTTCATTCCTCCGTCGGAACATTATTATATATCCAGAGATGTTTATTCCTCCGTCGAGATGTTGTAACTAGGGTTATTAGACTTCCCTAGTGGGGTCGGCCCTGAGTTAAGTGTTTAGGGGTTATTAGACTCTCCTAGGAGAAGTCAGCGCAATTAGGGTTAAAATTCAAGTGAAGTAAAGTATAAATAGAGGAGGTGTGTTCCTCATTTAACACACTCACTCACTCATTCACTCACTTGTGAATTGCGCATAGGAGAGAGAGAGATCTGCGAAGGAGGAGAAGGAGCACTTGTTTGGGGATTACATCTTTGAATTTGTTGGTCATCTATATTGAGGAAAGCTTTGCTGGGTTTTCTACCCCATGAGGGTTTCCCAGGATAAATCTGTGTCTATCTTGTGATTGTGTTTCTTTCAGTGATCCTTATTATGCTCTTGTTGTGAATTTTATGCTAAACATAACATCCCAAAGTGCACTGAATCTGATGAGCTTCTTTCTAGAACATATTCCTTAAACAAATGACTCCCATGACCTTGGAAGTCCATTCAAGGTGGTCATCACTATTTCGGCATTCTCAACATGGTCTCCAATAGCTTCTAGTTGATCTCTGATATGGGAGACCCTTGTGAAGTAAGATTGAATGCTTTCAGTGCTTTGCATCTTCACAACCTTGAGTTGAGTTCTCAAGGCCATCTTTCTATTGATGTTTGTTCCCTCAAAGAATCTCTTCAGTGCATCAAACATCTCTTTCGGTGTTCGTAGAGATGAGATGTGTGGGATCAAGTGATCCTTGATAGAATCAGCAATGATCCTCTTGGCCTTTATCAGGTTCTTCTTATGCTTGGCTTTATCCTCATCTCCCTCTGGCTTTGCAACTTCTTCTTTGATATAATTATCCAACTCATTCTCTTCTAGAATGAGCATCACCCTATACTTCCAGGCAAGGAATTTGTCTACTCCTTCAAGCTTATCCTCAAGCTTGGTATGGTTTGTCATCTTGATAAAACTTGATAAATGAGAACCTCAAATGGAAATACAGATAGTAAAACTTACCAAATGAGATGCTCCAACCAAGTACTAACTTCTGAGCTCTGGCTTCAGGATGACCTAGGGTTTGTCAGAGAAACCCTAATTTCTCAACTTCGGGATCTTGAAAAACTGAGGATGTGCCTCCCTGAGGCGAGTTGAGTAAAGGTACTTTTTCTCCAAATCTGTGGACAGAACTTCCAAAAGCTTGATGCCCTAGTTTTTCGAGTTGTAGTGGTGGGCCCAAAAATGAAAGTTCTCTGATCTGAATTATGCTTCCACAGAAAGATGCGCCCTCCTAAGGCGAGTTGCCCTGACCCTCTTTTTCAGCCAAACTGTGGAGTAAAGCTTCCAGAAAGAGAAACCCTAGTTTTCACTTCCGGCAGTTGCAGCTGCACAATGTTTTCTTTCAGGCTAGCTCTGATACCATGTTAGAATTTTAAATGCAGTAACATAAAGGATCACTGAAAGATAAATAAGCACAACATAGACAATAGTACAAAATAATTTATCCTGGGAAACCCTCGTGGGGCAGAAAACCCAACAAACTTCTTCAGTACAGATTCGTCAGATAGTACAATAGCAATCCTCGTGCCATAACCCAAAACAAGAAGTCTCCAAAAGCAGCTACTCTCCTTGAGTCTATCTCTCTATTCATGCGAACTTGATGAGTGAGTGAGGTGACCAAATGAGGAGGGTGAGCCTCCTATTTATACTAATCAATGACTTGACCTTTTTCACTAACAAGGCCGACTTGACCTTCCTAACATGGCCGACTTGTGAGTTAATTTTATTAAGTGTGAGTTGCTTTATTAGATGTTGAACTTTAAAAAATGCAAATAATCTATTTCTGATTTCCCAGCGCTCAAGCAAGCCTGCAAGGGGAAAGAGCATACGCGGTTAATGCTAACAGGTTTGTTCCAATTCAAGATTGTAAGTGTAGGTACAATTGTACGTAGATTGTTAGCAGCACAAATCTCTTTTCCACATGTTGCTTTGTCGGGCAAGCCCTTATACAACGTAGTACTTTGGGAAATCAACTACCGATTTTAGTGTGATTGTAAAACAATAAATTGTAAATTCATTGTACAAAATTGTGGAATAACAAATTGTGAAAGTAAAGGAAGTTTTTTAATTACTACACCGTCAATCTCTTTTCCCTTTCGGTACTTCGGGAGAGCACAGTGGGTAAGTATTTATTTTGCAAAAAATAAAATGGAAAGAAATGAAAGCAAGTTAGATCTACTTATCAAAATGAAAATTAATCTAATATAATCAAGCAAACTAACTAAAGCAACAAAAAGCGAACATATGAGGCAGATACAGGCCTCCCCCGGATGGGGGAAGGGGGGTGTGGGCGCTGTGTAGCCCACTTGCTTCTTTAATTACAATTTACAAAGTGCAAAAAATAAAATGCCTTTGATCCTTATAGATATAGATCAGGGAGGCTTACAATAACTTGCAAGAAAAAAGAAGACTAAAAGTAGGTAATCTTCGGAGCCCAGAATGGCTAGATTTGCAGAGATTTGGCAAAAATCTCTCCCTTTACTTCCTTGAGATCTAAAAAAACCAGCAAACTAAATTCACAAGATTAGTAGATATAAAAAATACATAAAAAGATACAACTTTGTACTTGGAAAATATTCGATAAAATTTACTACAACGAGTACTAAGATTGAAAAAGATCTAGATCTATGATAATAATTTTTAAAAGAATGCTTTCTGGATCTATCTATGAAGCAAGAGATATAATATAAAACTTTTAGATCTGATCTACTTGCTTTAAAAATAAAAAGAAAGAGGAGAGGGTTGATTGTTTTGAAAGGATGGAAAGAAATGGAACCAAACATCAGCTTGAGGGGTTGGAGAATCGAGAATGCCTTCAATCACAATGAATGTTAACAAAAATGGTGAAACGAAGAACTGAAGTTGGAAGAAGATGCAGCATAGCTCAACCTCCTTATATTCGATAAAATTTACTACAACAAGTACTAAGATTGAAAAAGATCTAGATATATGATAATAATTTTTAAAAGAGTGCTTTTCTAGATCTATCTATGAAACAAGAGATATAATATGAAACTTTTAGATCTGATCTACTTGCTTTAAAAATAAAAAGAAAGAGGAGAGGGTTGATTGTTTTGAAAGGATGGAAAGAAATGGAACCAAACATCAGCTTGAGGGGTTGGAGAATCAAGAATGCCTTCAATCACAATGAATGTTAACAAAAATGGTGAAACGAAGAACTGAAGTTGGAAGAAGATGCAGCTTAGCTCAACCTCCTTATTCAGTTTCCTATCCTGCACAATGTCAAGAAACACTTACAACAAAGGGGGATCAAATATGGTATATCAATTAGAAGAGACAAGAAGGGCATTAGTACAACTGAATACACAATGCTGCTTCTAAAACCTCTAACTAACCAAATATAAGCAAGCAACTCAAAGACTATGAATGCTTACTCTATGGGATCAAATGCATTATAAGCTAGATTGATCCACAATTAGATGCAAGCGCAAAAAGAAATTACACTAGATATTACCTCAACCAAGAAATGCATGCATCAAGAATGGACAAATTGCAAGCATGTAAACCTCCAAAGCCTTTCAATGATATTACTTCAACAAAATTACAAGAGTTACAATGCCATAGGTTCGATACTCCCATCTAAAGAAGGAGTCATTGCCTTGCTTAAACAGAGTTTGAGAAAAGGAGGGGGGCACATTAGGGCCATGAGGGCGCATGAGAGAGTTATGGAGATGATTTCTCCTTGAATGAAGCCTTGACTTGGGGCTTGATTGGATGAGGTGGGCGCCACCTCAACAAGAGGTGCGCCCCCACTCTTGGAACTCTCTCCCAACCAAGCATAAGATGATATCTCAACAAGTGCGCCCCTCTCATGAGGGAGGGCGCATCTCGAAGTGAATATTAACTCGCCCTTTCCCAGATCCTGATTGAAATCACCTTGATTTGATTGATTTTGCCTCTGATACTGATCATCAGTTAAATTGGATCTTCACTGGGACCAAATTGCTTTGATTTAGGAATTTGATTTTCTCTCATCTCTTTATTTTTTTAATTTTTTAATTCTCTTTTATGGTTTTTGAGAGAATTTTTATTTAAGTGATAAATAATCACTCAAATACTTAGGAAAGTGGGTTTAAGGGTAATATGGGTGCTCTGAGTTAGAAAATGAGCACCCCCATGGTGAATTTCACCTTCTAACCACTTTTTTATGAGATTTTTAACTTTTACAATTAAAACATTAAAAAATAGTCTCATTTGCGGGAAAAAAAATTATGTCCAAAAACAAAAATAAATCCTAGGGGGACCTACTACATGTCCATGTGACTCATTATTGATGGCTAGCATGTTAAAATACATAGACTCCTAGACTTTAATAACCTCCCAAGGTTTAGCCACCAAGGCAGATACTCCAACTTTGGAGGTGTGAGTGAAAAACTCAAAAATTATGCGTCGCTGAAAAGCAATGCATAATAACTAAGCATAAAACACTCTAGATTACAACATTGACAGATAAACCTAAGGCAAGCCAAGCCTGTTACAAAAGACACCATGCTAGACCAACTTATTACAATTCCCCGTGAGGCATGGACATGCAATTTTTTGAAAAATGAGCCAAAATTGGTCGGCTGAACTTCTGAATGCTGGCAATGAACAAGTACATTGCTTCAATCTTTGCCGGCTCACTTGACAACCAACTAAGTACAACTTAGGTGGTAACACAACCCTTAACCCCATCGCCAGATATGGACAAAAGATGATGCCACACTCTAGTGTAGCTTCCCTTAAACACATGTTGCACAACATGCACATCCATTATTCACAACCCCCATTGTTCTTTTTCTTATTTTGAGTAATTTTCTTCACAAACTTTAACAAGGGTTTCTTGGGGTTTGTTCTTTGGATTTGGCTTTGGCTTGCAACTGGACTTGGAGTAGAACTAGTGTCTTGCCCACTAGGTGCTAGGTTCCCACTCTCCATGATTTCCCTGAACAGTACACAACATAGCATGTTTAAACTTTAGTTTGATGACAAATGTGCATGTTTAAAATTTAAAACAAACTCTGAAAATTAATTATTGAAATATGAAAAGTGAAGATTGTATTGCAATGCCCAATAAATAATCAATGAACATAAAATGATAAATCATAACTGTAAGTGTGATCTATTTTAAAATTTTAATTAATATGGAATTTGTAGAATTTGAGTGAAAGACTGATGTTCTAGAATTAAACACTAAATTGAAACTTGGCATTGGAGATTGGACATACTAGAATCATAATTTTTAATTTCTTTTGTAACTGAGCTAGATGTATGATTGTATTGTGTCTTTGCATCTTTGAATAAAATGAACCATTGAACTATCTTGATACTTGTATATACTCAAAATTTATAATGGACTAATAACCAGAACTGAGAACAGTGATAACATACAATTTACAAAAAAATAAAAAATGCAATTGATACAATAAAAATTATAAAATTAAATTACTAATTAGCATTGATACAATAAAAATAAATTGCAATTGTTATAAGATGCAATTGAATTATTGATACAATCAATTAGCACCCCCATAAAATTAAAATAAAATTTAGAAGTAACTCTTCATGCTTCCCAGCCTTCCACTTGACTAAAGATTTGGCGATTGTTTTAAATTTTAATCCACATAGAAAAAAATGAAAAATTTTAAAAGCATAAACTTCAGACAAAGACTCAGCATTAACCCATAAACAAATAAATTTAAAAATTTTAATGTTCCGGCATCATCTAGATTCTTAATGTGGGCTATATTATGACTGTGTAAAATCAGATTGATTATTAATTTATTAATATCAATTCAGTGAATGAGAGACAGAGTATGCTTTTGCAAAAATAGGAACAGTATGGATAAGCACAATGAAGCTACCAAGTAGTAATTTTGGGTCTATAATGATCTTATATGATATCAACCCTGTAAAAAAGTCTTTCATATAACAATGATAGCTCAAATAAGGGCTAAAGTAGTCACTATAAGGCAGTCTCTTTAACTGTCGCGATTGTGAGCTAAAATAAGAAATAAAGGGCGGCTATTTCATTTAATTTAAGATGGAAAGAGCAGAGATATAATATAAATAATTATATAATAATACCCCACAAAAATCGTGTTTTAACTTTATACACTGTCACTATATGGCAATATGCATTTTCGGTTTTCTACGTCCTTCCACCTAGCCAACATTGTCTATCTCGTCTAATAGAGGGGTTACCCCGACTTTCCATGATAGGAAATGCAAGGCACCATCCAATATGTCCTCAAAATTGAGGCTAGTTGATGCCATCTTTGATCTGCACACAAACTCCCAACTCTGTTAAGCATTACCTCTGAAACCCTCCTATTGTTGAACCTGGCTCCCAACAGTTGATCTATTTCCATAAACTCTTCAAATCCTCTCAATTAGAGAAGCTTTGATACCATGTTACAATATCCAAACCCTAGGTGACTATTGTCCTTGTGTTCTCAACAAAACACAAACCTGTTATTTAATTGTGGAAATTAAATTCTTTCACATAGCAGTAGTCACACATATAGTTGGAAAGTAAACAAAAGAAGCAAAACTCAATACACAAATAATCTCCTTCAAATTAGCATTTCATTAATAATTCAAAGCTTACAAGGAAACCTCCACAAACTGCCAAACTAGAAGTCGTATGATACACTCAAACAGAACAAATTTGCACACTTATTGAGGAAAATTGCCTGCCAAAACCGAGAAAACTGCCTACAGTTTGCTACCTGTTGTACAAGTCGACCGTACTATTATACCAATCTATCCTGTACAAATCTGCACACTGCTCTCTGCCTGGTTGTTGAACTTGGCTCCTCTCTGGCGCTCTAACTCTGCTCCACAGATGAAATCAATCACCTTCCGATCAAACTACCTTTGAGTGAATAATGAATGTGTCTTAACCCTCTACCTTGGCTTGCCTTCTTACTTGAGTTGAAACCCTAATCCCTTAGTTAGATATATAGTTTAGATTAATCCAAATCACTAATGTATTAAAAATGCACTTTATTAGACTCGACAGCAAAATATAAGACTTTCACTTTATTACTAAAGAAAAATTACAACATAGAATTGACTCGAACGACTTATGGCACGTTTGACACTAAACCTGTGTGGAAGTTCCTGTTCGAGCTACAATTTTCAACATCCTTAGCCCACCTTGACCCTGCCTCTTCCTTGAAATATCCAAATGGAAGGTAGCTCAACCACTAGCCACAATAGAAAAAATCTCATAGGAGTCCCCTTCCTCTCTAGTATATCGTTATGGTGGGCGGCTCAACCGCTTGGCACAATAACAATCGGTAATCCCAGAACTTGATTGGCTTTGAACCTATGACTTATGGCCTCTCTATTTACAATATCCGTTACGCAGATGGTTCAACCAATTGAGCCAACCCTTGGGAATATATATATATAAACCACAGGCATAGAACCATATTAACTCTGTATCTTTTAAGTATTGAGAGAATTGTACTTTGATTTCTTTTTGGTCCCTCTGTGCTTACTAGATCTGGAGTTAAATGGATCTATGTTAAATGGTATCTAGGTAAGCAACCAATGAACGAAAATAAAGTAGCTATGGCTTCAATGAACCAGATGCCTTTGATTTAAGAAGAAAAAACATCTACTAAGGCCATTCAAGGTAGTGAAGTGGGCAATGAATTAAAAGGAGAAAGTTATACTACTTCAAGAAATGATAAGAACAAAAATAAAATAAACTATCATCTACAACCTTCTTTGAGTTCTATCAAGAATCCAAACCCTGTATTAATACAAGGAAACCAAATAGCCCAAGATAAAAATGATCCACGAATAAGTTTAGGTGCCAAATGAGGCAACTGAATGTTCTAAAGACGACAGGGTTCTATAATGGGTTTTGACACCATGAACGATATATTGACAAATATCACAGATTGAAGGCAATTCTCAATGCCATGAACTGTAATTTGGGAAATACCATTAGTAGCTGAGCCTGCTAGCAGAAAAATTCCCACTAGACAACCAGTCAAAGAAACGGGTAACTGTTGAAGATAGCAACCCACACCTTGATATCAAACTGGTAAGGGTGACCGTCCTAAAAAGGGTCTGTAGCTCAACGGTAGAGCAGCCCACGAGCTAGGGGTAGGTCCTGGCTTCGATTCTTCGTAAAAAGAAATGCCTAAGATAACTATATAAGAGAGAAAGAGAAAGAATTGCAGGAATTTTAAAACGTAATAGGATGAAACAGTACCTTGAAATTTGGTGTAATATTAGTAGGATCGTTCTTGGGCCCATCGTCTACAGGAGGGGGAGAGTTATTGTCCAGGCAAGCCCTGTGTTTCTTGGTAGATGGCCGTTTGAGGGGGCACATCCAATACGTAAACCTGTACCTGCATTTCCTCTTTATCCTCGATGAATAAATCAATGGAGGAACAGATATACAGAAAGGGAATACGTCGCCATTATTCGGGCGGATGCTGTTAAAACCATTCCCTGCCGAAGCTATGCCACATGAGTTGCCCAGTGGGATTTGCGTGCGCATTTGCGGTGACAATGGGATTGGAATTGATGTGCCCATGATTGCCCGAGCTGTATGTCTGTGTTAGAGAGACTCGATGAAAATATTGAATGTAATATAACAAGTTACGCATACGTATAGATTATTGAATACTCTTAGGGTGGATAAACCGGGAAGTTCTGTCATGCGATTGCGAGGTGGACTCTCGGGTCCCTCGTGGCAACGAATACATTCATAGGCCTCGTAAATTTCAATAATGTAAACTTGCAAGCCCCGAAAACCATGAAGGGACACCGAGGGATTACGGAGGGGAGTTTGCATTAGTTGTATTATTATGTTCCTAAACATATAGTAGTAGTATTGACGGGAGTTTGTGTTCGTTGTATTATTATGTAGGCATATAGTAGTAATGACACGTGTTTGTGTTAGTTTTATTATTATGTCTATAGAGATATAGTAATTGGGTTGAAGTATTATTATTAAAGATAATTGAAGGGATTTTTAGGATGGAGGCATTCCATACGAAAGAAGGAGGGGAGATTGTGCTAGTTGTATTATTATGTCTTTTAGACATATAATAACGAGGGGAGTTTGTGTTAGTTGTATTATTATTATGTTATTATATATATAGTAATTGGGTTGAAGGATTTCATATTTTTTATTTTTAAAAATTATAATTATCAAACATTTGAGTGGTTAGAGAGAGATGACGTTGACATAGAATCTTGTGCCAGTAGGTGTGGCAGCGGGAATACGTCAACTCCATAGATCTCATTGTTAATGCAGTGTCCAGCTCTGTAGATCTCATCGTTAATGCAATCTCCAGCTCCGTAGATCTCGTTGTTAATGTAGTGTTGTCAATTGTATTACTCCGGCGATGATAGGGCGTACGAATCACGGTATGGATTGTATTACTCCAATGATGATAAGGCATGCAAATCATGGTATGGATTGTATTAATCTAAGTGATGAAGAGGTGTTCGATGCTCTTTGTCTCATTAATCAATCAATTAATTGCAATGCAATGATGTTTTGGATTCTGGAGCCTATTCAGACATTGAAGAATGTGGTGAGGAGCATTTGTTCTCTTGATTCCATTCTTCATGGTGAGGAGCATTTGTTCTCCAGACTAGACAAAGAAGAAGATCGAGGTCTTCATAATCAGATGATGGAGCATAGTACTCTTCCAAAAACTCTAGTGACTTCTGCAATGAGGTAGAAACTAAGAGGGAGCCTACAAAACACATGAAAGATATGTATTTACTGTCATTTAAATTCCTGAGTATTTTGAAAGATATTGCTCATAATAGTTACATGTAGATTTGTGGTACAGTTTTCTTTTATGCATTTATATATGACTAAGATTGACTAGTAGTAGGCTCATGTAGTGCATGTTATGAGTAAGTGGCCTATAGTGTTGCACAACATCCCATGATCCATTGATGGAGCTAGTCTAGGATGAAACATCTTTGCTAACATGTTAAGAGCAATGCACGCTCTTAATAGTATGTTCTGGTAGAGATGGAAGGCATCTAGATAGTTGTCGTGTGTATACAGAATATGGATGAGTGTTGTGCTAAAGCATTGGATAAGATGTATTGGTTACATGACTGTGTACATTATGCATAAGAAGTTGTCATTACATGGAATGTTACTAATCATATGACTAAATTTGACTTGTAGGAAAAATCGTGTGATATGACCTACAAGAGAAGGATGATAATTGTTTAGAAGATTTACAAATTCAAGCATACTACAGAAGTACAAGGGAAGGTTCATAGTTTCTCTCAAAAATAGGGAGTCGATTATGATGAGACGTGTGCTCATGTAGCAATATACACCTCGATTAGAGCTATACTTGCGATAGTTGTAGTGATACAGTGGAAGGTACACCAGATGGACGTGAAGATAGCCTTCCTGGACGGCGTAGTAGAGGAGGAAGTATATGTGGAGCAACCACTAGGATTTCAGACACATGATAGATAGACTCGTGTGTGCAAATTAAAGAAGGCCTTGTATGGTTTGAAACAGGCACCCAAGACATGGTACGACAGGATTGATGGATTTCTAACAAGCTTGGGATTTACCAAGAGTAAATCAGATTCCAACCTTTGCTTCAAGGTTGAGGATGGAAAACCAGTGATATTACTTTTGTATGTAGATGACCTGTTCCTGACAAGTGACGAGAATCTCATTGCAGAAACGAAGAAGAAACTTGCCACAAAATTCGAGATGGAAGACCTGGGTATGTTGCATTACTTCTTAAGTCTTGAGGTGTGGTAGAATCCAAAAGAACTTTTTCTTAGCCAAGGAAAATATGCAATAGAGATCCTGAAGAGATTCGGGATGATGGATTGCAAGGCCATGGCCACACCAATGGAATTGAATCTGAAGTTGTTGTGTGATACTTCTTCATAGATAGTGGATGCCACTGTATACAGGCAGATGATTGGTTCGTTGATGTACTTAACGAACACGAGGTCGGATATATACTTTGCGGTGAACACATTGAGTCAGTACATGGTAGAACCGAGACGTGTTCGCCTGATTGCGGCAAAGCATGTGTTGGTACCTGGGGGTACGATTGATTATGGCCTCAGATATGTGTCATATCGGAAGATTAACCTGGAGGGTTATGTTGATGCGGATTGCGCCGGTAGTGTCATAGATAGGAAGAGCACATCAGGGTGTTGCTTCAGTTTGGGAAAATATATGATCTCCTGGTTCAGTAGGAAGCATACGAGTATGGCACTCAATACAGCCGAAGTAGATTACTTGGCAGCTTGTTCATCTAGCTGTGAGGCAGTGTGGCGTTAGAAGTTACTTGCAAGATTGTTCGATCTCGAGTTAGAGGTGACTTGCATTTTTTGCGACAACCAGAGCTATGTGAAGTTGTCTAAGAACCCGGTGTTTCATGACAAGTCGAAGCACATCGAGATCAGATATCACTATATTAGGGATATGGTGCAGAGAGGAGCAATGAGGCTCTAGTATGTAGCTACAGTCGATGTGTTGACCAAGCCTTTGTCGAGAGTGAAGTTTGAGTACTTCAGGGACAATCTTGGAGTGTTCCAGATCGAGGTTCCTCAAAAGAGGAAGGGATGAGCAACATAGCACGTGTGAGATGCAGGTAGGTACACGGTGACGTAATTGAGCTCCTAGGTGGGTCTCCACTTGAGGCGACGTGGTAGCGGGTATTCACTTCGATGACGTAATTGAGTCTCCTAGGCTACACTCGCGAGGATGCAATAGGTAGTCACATTGGTGATGTAGTTGAGTCCCCTAGTTGTTGTGTTATGTTGGGAAACACACATGTGCGAAGATGCAGGTTTCGAACCTGGGCTATTCTCCACATGAGGTGACGTGGTAGAAGGTAGTCACTGTGTGTGACGTAATGTGTATTCCTAAGCTACACTCACATAGTTGTGTTTCCTCTATGTGCGAAGACGTAGGTTTCAGACCTAGGCTGTTCTCCACATGATATGACATGTTAGTGGGTAGTCACTATGTGTGACATAATTGAGGCTCCTAGCCTACACTCATGAGATGATCTGGACACGTGGTGAGGTAACGCAAGTGGTCTCCATGGCGACGTAATGTATGCTCCTGGGATGGACCCACTTGATGGCTTGCTAGTACATAACTTCTAGTGATGTATAGATTTGAGAGAGATGTCACAAGTCAATGCTCAGAGTATAGAGTTGCAGCAATGGTGATGATGATGATAGCGCCAGAAGAATACCTTCCTTGTTAAGAGAGAGTGTTGAAGAATGTAACTTCGGAATATATTCTTATTTTATTCTTATTATATTCCTTTAGAAGATATTCATATTTTAATTGATTATGTAAAAACCCTAAAATAATAAATCAAAATAAACAAGTCAGTGGGTAAACTACCCCAAACAATGGGCAGTCTTCCCCAGTGAAGTTGTCCCTATAGTGAAAATTTTAGCTAGACATGTGTATAAATAAGGGGGTTGAATTCCTCATTTGCAACATCATAATTTCGCTCAAGCAAGTGAACAAGTGCGCATGGGAGAGTAGTTGTAGCTGGAGGAAGCTTATGTTTGGGTTTTCTATCTTATATTATTCTCGGGATATTTGTGTAAGATCTTTTAGCTCTTGATCTACCAGATTGGCAGTGTACTTGTGATGAAGCTATATTGAAGAAGTTTTGCTGGGTTTTTCCTATGAGAGGGTTTTCCCAGGGTAAATCTTTGTGTTCTCTTGCTTATGTTGTGCTTGTCTATCCTTTAGTGATCCTATTGCATATGGTTATTGTGATAATATATAAATTGTTTGAATATCTAACATAACCATCCTGGAAGTATCAAAATTCTAACACTCTTTACATGATTTTGTTTTGATCCCAGGATTGGAGGTGTCGTCTAGTTCATCCTTGCGATGGGACTACAAATAGTTTAATTTGGGAGTTATTATTTGCATGTGTCTGATGCAACAATTGATTTGTTTTTCTCCATTTCTTGAGATGTTGGAGTGCATGCACCATGAAATTTATCATCCTCGATCCTTTCTCCTTAGTTTTTTTTGGAATGCATCCAAAAGTAGAGACGGGACAAATTTGTTTTGGATTTATTTGAATAGTTGCAATTTGCTACATAATTTTAGGAAGGGATATTCTTTAATAATAATTACACTTCCACTTGCTTTATTAATCAAAAAGGGTTTTAAGGACATATTGCAGGTAAATTATTTCCGGATGTAGTTCATATCCTGGTGCATTCCTCATCAAACTAGCATGAAGTTTTCAAGACAAATTCCCAATGTTAATGAGTTGGACTTTCGAGGATGGGAGGGATTGGATAAGAGTTAAATTCATTGGGTTCTTATGTGTGGAATTTGTTGTTTAAGTATATTGAATGTGATAGATTAGGGGCATTGTTTTAAGGTATAATGGTATCTATTGATTACAAGAATTGCAAGATTATTATATGTGCTTTTCCTGCCACTGTAAAAATTATATTATTGATACATCCATCTCTATATATGCACATAAGCTTGCTTCTGGCGCACTATAAATGAAATAACACTATGGTTGTCAATGTTTTGTCATAATATCAATAATAATGTAATGTCAAATATATGTTTCGTCATATTCCATATACACTTGGAAAGTCATTATAATCTAATCTCTTTCTTTGAATATTTTGATAAATGGTAGTTTAACAAGTAAGTCATTATAATCTAGTCTCTTTCTCTGGATATCCTCGTCAATAGAAATTTAACATGAAACTAGTGGTCAAGGGTCTAGGGACATTGCCACCTTGTAGCTCTTGTTTAACATGGTGATGATTGAAATTTAAAAGAGTGAGTTTTTCTCAAGTTTAGTGGTTGTAATTAAGTTACATATGATTAAATAATCTTAATAATGGTGGGTAATATGCAGTTTGAATTTTCAGGGATCATGATAAGTCTTATAATTTTGTTATTCTATTTTAGAGTTAAAGTATCATTATATTGAGCTTGATTGGGGATCGAATCCTTGGAGGCTTTTGTGCATTCTATGAAACATAAAGGATGAGATCATCCTTCTTTGCAAAGTAGGAATGTTATGGAATCTAGTTTTATTAAATGTCAAGTTCATGAGTGTTTAAGTAACTTGAAATGATAAAAAGATCATATTCTCCATATTGAAGTCCTCTCTTGAGTCTAAAAGACAAAATACTTAGGATTTTCGATAAAAGAGGCCTTTACATTATCTTGCCAAATATTGTAGGTCACATACCTTGGAATTGTCACACAATCTTACCAAGTCACATTCATTGACCCTTGTTGTCACATGGAAAGATATGATTGGTGCATGTATCCAACTACTCGGCTTTGATGACATGGCACATTCATTGTTAGCCACGTATCCCTCTTCATGTCCATGTCAGTGACTTTCCTTGCTCCTTCACAATACATCACTTTAACAACAGAATGTACATCACCTCCTTGGACTTTATCAAGCATACCAAAATCCAAAAGATGTTGGAATATCATTAAAGTTGGCATCACGTTCAACCATGGACTTATGTTACCTAGATGAGCATAAGAACCTAAATCCCCATAAATAACTAAACTCAAAAGATTGTAGAATGTATGTTAAGGGATTCCGTAGTCCAACATTATGAAATATCATTTTTCAGGATTCAATGCATATTCAAAGTCATTCCTCTTTGACCCATATACCATGAGCACCATTCAAAAATTACCAATTTCTCATGAGATTGAATATGGTGTTGGTGCAAGAACACTAAATGTTCTTAAACGTCGATCGATGTACTGTTGTCACATGGAAAGAAGTTGGTGTTGGATCATGCTCCAATTGGTCAATGTCTTTTTTTTTTGGAAATTGTGCCATGGTTTAGCTTTCATATAGGATGAGTAATTTAAGTATATGCCAAATTTAACGATTGACACATGTCCTTGTTGTCCCCACCTACTTACATCAATAATGACATGTTGTAGAATATGTTTGGTCCGCATGTCTTATACTTGTGCTTATTAATTTTTTCAGAAGTAGTTGGATGATCCATCTTTGAAGTCAATTGGCTTGTTTCGACTAGTAGGCCTAGTCCTAGTCGAGGACTTCTCAATACCACTCGTCGAATACCAACAACTCCAACACGCTTTGTCAACGACGACTATTGCGCACCAACGACAACTGACCGACTACGATAGATTGTCCCTCTATTTTCCAGTTGTCTGTGACGGTTCCACTTCTCAAACCGCTACAAATTATTTTGTAACTGAACGTAATGGGCAGGCAGCTCAAGCATTCTTGACACTCTATATAAGTTTGTACATTATTGTAACATAAAGAGGAGGAACAAAGAAGAAATAATTGAATTTTTTTTAATCCAAATTCTTGCATTTTGTCTTTGTATATTCCTGATTGTTTTCTTGTTCTGGATTGTCGACTTAGTTAAGTTGCTTCCACCATAACAGACCTCAACTCATTCAGTCGAACCTGTTGTCCCCTGCCGAACTCCTGGGTGACACGGATCATTGGTATCAGATCTTGATCTTTCATAAGTTTTGTGGACACACTTCTTGCTGAAGTTACCTGACGTATGCCTGTTCAAACATGCTCACAAACCCAACAATACAGACAAATCCTGCCTTCGACTTCTAAGTATCTACCAGCTCGCAAGACTCAACCAAAGGTGGCAGAAGAAGTAGACAATAAACATGCAACTGAAGAGACAAAGTGACTCATTGAGAAATCACTTGCTCGACAATGAACAGAAATGTACAAGAATTTCAATGGGATTCTTGCTCGACTCACTAGTTCATTTGGCTGGACTTCAGCTAGCAATTCGACAAGAAATGCCTTTGAAAAAGCCAATCCTTTTAAGGTACATATGAACTTGGATATACCGAATCTAGAAGGAAATATTGATGCCGAATCTGTAGACAACTGGGTACAGTAGTTGGAATCCAATTTCTTTTTGAATCAACTCTCAGAAGCTGAGAAGATCACCATTGCATCCTTGAAAATGTCGACTTATGTGCACTATTGGTGGGAGAATCTATCGACAAAAATGGAGAATGAAGAAAACCCCATAGAAACATGGGATAAATTTGTTGAGCATGTCCAAAGGGAGTTCTACCCGCCCAAATACATTGAACAACAGTATAAGAAGTGGCAACAACTAAGGCAATGGAGAGATCAGTATGTGCAGAGCTATATCGACGAGTTCTATCGACTGATGGCTAGAATTGACGTTCAGGAAGAGGAGAACTTGCTTGTTATGAAGTACGTCAGTGGATTGTCCCCATACATTCATCAGGAGATGGATTTCCTTACTGTCAATACGCTCGCTAATGCATTCCATTATGCTAGCAAGCTTGAAGCGAAGTAGAAACGCTTTGCAACTAAGCCAATAGGACAACCATCTAACAAGAAGCCTCCATCGTCAACCAACTCCGACAAGTCCAAACACCCATCTCACTCGACTCCACCTAAGCAAGATCAAGGTAAGAGACCTTCTCAAAGAGATAAGGGGGAATATAGTAAACAAACCCCTGCTAGGAAATGGTGTGATTACCACAACTCATCGTGGCATGACACATCTGAATGCAAAGCTCGGAAGACATTCTTAGCAAAATTGTTTGCATCTGGCTCGACTGAAAAATCCATTATGGAATCCGACCCAGAATCGTCGACTCACCTGGCGTCGACATCGACAACTCCAGTTTCCTCGACTATTGTCGATGAGGAGGAATGAGAGCACCTATTCCATACATGGATATGGGTTCATAACAATCCTTTGCATCTGATTGTGGATAATGGCAGCGAGAAGAACTTTGTTTATGAAATTCTTGTGAAGAAACTTGGTCCTGTCACTACTCTGCATCCTCAGCCTTATAACATCGGTTGGATGAAGGATGGACAGGAACTTTGAATCACCCGACAATGAAAAATCGCCTACTTCATTAAGCCTTTCAAATATGAAGTACTTTGTGATGTGGCACCACTCTCAATAGCCGATGCTTTGTTTGGAAAGCCATACTTGTGGGATCGACATGGAAGTTATCAGTCACGACCGCAAAAGGTGATTGTCAGAATTCAGGATCAATGGTATGGCATACTAGAGTAGCGACCTACATCGACAGTTGAGACGGTCTGCTAAACAGGTTAAAAAGTTAATCAACGTAGCTCAAAAATTCGTATTGATCATGATTAAGTCTTAGCATTCTAGGAAGACTATAGAAACTAGTCGACTCACTAACAACTGTAGTCCTCGATATCAACAACTAATCGACAACATTCTTGAAGAAAACCAGAATGTGTTCAAATAAACAAACGGAGTACCTTTACACTGTCAGGTAAAACACTCCATTGAACTCATTCATGATTCTTCATTACCTAACACATCTGTCTATAGGAGTTCCATTATAGAGAATGAAGAGATTCATCAATGGATCCAAGATTTGATTGACAAAGGACATATCTGACCCGGTTCCTCTCCTTGTGGAAGTCCAGTTGTTCTTGTTCCGAAGAAAGATGGGACTTGGCGCATGTGCATCGACTACATGGAACTCAACAAGATTTCAGTAAAGAATCGGTACCCTTTACCAAGAATAGACGAATCGATTGATTATATGAAAGGTGTTAAATTCTTCACTAAACTTGATCTCAAGTCGGGATATCATCAGATTTCGATCGAGCCCTCCAATGTATGGAAAACTGCTTTGAAAACCAAGGAAGGATTGTTTGAATGGTTAGTCATGCCTTTCGGTTTAACCAATGCACCTGCAACCTTCATGCGATACATGGATGACATTCTTTTAACTTTTGTTGGAAAATTTGTTATTGTCTACCTCGACAACATCCTGATTTTTAGTAGATCATGGGAGGAACATGTTCGACAGCTCCAACAAGTCCTCGACACCCTCCGACAACATCGACTCTACTTGAATTTGGAAAAGTATTCATTTGCGATGGACAAAATCAACTACTTGGGGTATGTTATCGACTCTACAGGAATTCACGTCGACCTAGACAAGATACAAATCCTCAAAGATTGGCCCATTCCTCAAAACATTCATGAACTAAGAAGTTTTCTTGGTTTGGCAAATTTTTATCGACGATTCATACTTGGCTTTAGTCATATAGCCTGGCCTTTGACTCAACTGACTAAAGGAAGTGGGAATACTATATTCAAGTGGACACCATCATAGCAGCAAGATTATGAGAAGCTCAAGCACAAAATTTGTACTGCACCAGTACTTGTGCTACCTGACTTACATCAACCATTTGAAGTCGAAAATGATGCCTCCAACTATGCTATCGGCACCGTAATCACACAAGCCGGCCACCCAGTATCATTTCACTCGGAGACTTTCAATGTCACTATTAGGAAGTATTTGACATATGAAAAGGAGCTCTATGCCATTGTACAAGCTCTTAAGCAATGGATACACTATGTCCTTGGCAAGGAAACAATCATTCATACCGACCATAAGCCCCTACATTTTGCTCCATCCCAGTCTAAGCTACAAACGACCAGACAGATCAAGTGGATTAGTTACCTACAATAGTTTAAGTTTGTAATTAAGCATCGGAAAGGAAAACCCAATGCAACTGTTGATTTCCTTAGTTGACCACCGGTTACTTCACTTCTTACAGTCTTAAGTATGCATGGATATGACACCATTACTTGGCCACGACAGTTTGAACAAGATGTTGATTTCTCGACGGTGTATCGACAACTCCAGACAGGACAGTCGATTTCCCTCGATTACCATGTGAAGGACAACTTGTTATACAAGCTTGGACAAATTTTTGTACCGACAGGTGAGCATCAGCAAAAGCTCATTTGGGATGCACACTACAACAAAACTGCAAGACATTTTAGAGTAACAAAGACACTCGATGTACTCCAAAATTACTTCTACTAGCCTTCACTCAAGACGAATGTCGACAAGTATATCAAGTCGTGTGTGGTTTGTGCCATCACCAAGCCACAAAATCGATGACAGGGTTTGTATACACCTTTTCCAGTCCATAATAGACCACGGGAATCCATTTCCTTAGACTATTTGACTAGATATCTTGTTACCCGACACCAGCATGATGCAATCCTGGTTGTGGTAGATTGATTTTCCAAGATGGCTATCCTTATTCCTTACAAGAAGACCATAAAAGCACAGCAGAATGCTCAGCTCTTCTTTGAGAATGTCTAGAAACACTATGCTTGTTGACTTCAATCATTTATGACCAAGACTCCATATTTCTAAGCACTTTCTGGAAGACACTCGGCAATAGCTCGACACACAACTATCGATGTTGACTGCGTTCCATCCCCAGACCGATGGACAGACAGAAGTTGTGAATCGTCTGGTAGTACAACTGCTCCACATGTACAATCACCAATATCATCAAACATGGGATGAAAGTCTTTTGTACATCCAGCATAGCTATAATCAAGCACAACACAACTCTACAGGTAAGAGTCTGTTTGAAGTTTGTTATGGATTTAAACCCTTGATGCCTCTCGACTTAGTCAACCGACCGACTGCCTTGGTCGACACTTACCATGGACATCGAGAAGTTGAGAAAGATCTCAAGTTCAGGGATCAAATTTGTGGCATCCAGAAGCAAGCGCAGGAGATGTTACAACAAGCTAATGCAAAATCTAAGGCCCAACACGACCAACATCGTATTCCTCATTCTTTTCAAGTTGGGGATCAGGTCTGGTTACATCTCAAGAAAGACAGGTTTAACTGAAGTGGGAATACTATGACATCAGTAAAGTATTCCCATTGAAGATAGTATGACATCAGGGAAAATTCCTTTAAGCTCAACATTCCTTCATACATGGGTTTACATCCAGTTAATGTGGATCTATTTCGACCATATCATGCACCATTGCTTGAACAAAGTAACTTGCAGACGATAGTGCCTGAAGATATACACCCGGATGTTCCTCTGCCTGGTGACACAATCGTAGGCCAATGAATACCCCGTACAAGGACACAAGCAATTCCCTTGTTTCAGGTGGCCAAAGCTGGACAACTTCTAGCCCAAGGAAAGTGGTATTCTACTGCTGAACTGATTGAGAAGTTTCCTCATCTACCTGAGCAAGCAATGGGGACCATTGCTTCTTAAGGAAGGGAGAATGGTCCATATCTAAATTCAACTAGCTTGTTTCGACTAGTAGGCCTAGTCCTAGTCGACTACTTCTCAGCACCACTCGTCGAAGACCGACGACTCCAACACGCTTCGTCGACGACGATTATTGCACACCGACAACAACTGACTACGACAGATTGTCCCTCTGTATTCTAGTCGAATGTGAATTTTTCACTTCTTAGACCTCTACAACTTATTTTGTAACTGAACGTAATGGGAAGGCAACTCAAGCGTTCTTAACACTCTATATAAGTTTGTACATTATTGTAACATAAAGAGGAGGAATAGAGAAGAAATAATAGAAAAGTTTTTTATCCAAATTCTTACATTTTGTCTCTGTATATTCCTGATTGTTTTCTTGTTCTGGATTGTCGACTTAGTTAAGTTGCTTTCGTCATAACATAACTCGACTCATCAAGTCGAACATGTTGTCCCCCGTCGAACTCCTAGGCGACGCGGATCATTGGATCTTCAAGCTCTTATATTATCCTTATGGTGCCTTGGTTCTTTTCCAATAACTAAAATATTATAAATTTAAGTGAATTTAGAGGTTGGGTTTGTGTAAAAGGTTATGCACCTTGAAATACACAAGGCCCTAAATACCAAAGTCCCCAACCCATTTTTTATTAAATTTTGTGAAGTTCCTTGTAGGATCCATGAGGGGGTCGTTGCATTATAAAATATAAGGAATTGAATTTCCTCAAGGTGGCAAACCCAAAAGGGCTATACAATATTAGTAATTCAGAGTTCAACTTTGTTTAGAGCCTTGCACAGTTTAAAAAGTGTGGAGTTTGAGATATATGCACCCCATGGACCCAAAATACTATTAAATTTTGGTTATAAAAAACATTGAGCCCATGTTGGAAATTATACAAGCTAAAGGAACACAAAATCTAGTATCCCTATAGGATTATAGACCCAAGAGTTCTATAAAGAAAACTCAATAACATTTCAACTCTTGCTCTTAGTACTTCATTGGTTTTAAAATGGAAATCATTCAAGTAATTAGTTTTCTAGTGCCACGTGACACTCTCAAAGCCCTCCACGTGTACTGATTACTCATACTTTATTGATGTCATCATGCACATGTTGCAAGATCCTATTGACCAAGACCCCTCCCCATTGTCACTGATGACATCATCATGGATGATGTGGTTGTGTCTTATTGCGCAATGTGGTTTGATCCTAAGTGTTAGGGAAATCTTAAGACTTGTGCACTCTTAGGCATGACATTTCAAATATGCCAATCTTTCCCAACCCCAACATATTATATAACCTTGTAAAAAGTGTGTAGAGTCCATAGGTATAGTTATGTAATGTTAAAACAAAGAACCCCAAATTTGTCCAAATATCAAACCTAAAATATCTATAAAATCCAGATGAAACCAACTTGATAACCCGAGGAATGTTAGTACAAGATGGCATCATTAGAGGCCCCCATGTGACCTAGTGACTCATACTTTGTTGGCATCATCTTGACATATGGCACGATTTGATTGGCTAAGGCTCCTACCTATTGTCATTGTTGATATCATTATGGATGACATTGTGATGGGTAGTCTCACACGTGCAACATTTTGATTAGTCCTAGAAGTCTTTCTATACAAGTATTAGAAGAAAACAGAATTAGAAGACAATATACAACTGTCGGAACTCCGTAGCAAAATGGAGTAACTGAAAGGAAAAACATAACACTACAAGAAATGACCAGAAAAATGCTTAATGCGTCGAATCTATCTTATTCTTTTTGGGGACAAGCCATTCACACCATTGTCGACATACTGAATAGGGCTCAACTTAGAGTAAATAGTGATAAAACTCCCTATGAAATTTGGAAAGGAATACCAACCTCAGCCAAATACTTCAGAATATTTGGAAGTAAATGTTACGCTAAGAGAGTAATGATGACTTGGGGAAATTTGATTCTAGGGTAGATGAAGGTATCTTTTTTGGGTATGCCTCTAGACGCAACACCTATATATGGTATAATTTGAGAACATACAAAATAATTGAGATCACAAATGTAAAGGTTGATGAAACAACATTCAACAAACCAAGAAAAGAAAAAACCAGAACAAAATCGGTAGTAGAATTAGAAGAAATTCTATTAGAAGAAATTCTATCAGAAGAAGAAGAACGAGGTAGTGAAGAACACGAATCGGAAACCAGACAGGACACAAAGACACCTTCCATAAATGTAAAGAGAAATCATCCTGATGACTTAATCATTGGTGACAAAGATGTAGGAGTGGAAACCATAAGCATAAAATTATTAAAAGTATTCGAAGAAGTAAATTTTGTTCTATTATCACGGATCGAACCTGGTTGTTTTGAAGAAGATAGAAATGAAAAACATTGGGTTAAAGCCATGAATGAGGAATTGGATCAAATTGAAAAAAACGAAACATGGGAATTGGTTCCTAGACCCAAGGATAAGAATGTGATAGGGACCAACTGGGTTTTTAGAAACAAACAAAATGAAAATGGACAGGTAGTAAGAAACAAGGCAAGACTAGTATGCAAAGAATATGCGCAAATTGAAGGAATTGATTTCAAAGAAACATTTGCACCTGTAGCTAGAATGGAGTCAATAAGAATTTTTATGGCCTTGTTGTGCCACAAAAATTTGAAGGTTTATCAAATGGATGTCAAATCAACATTAATGGAACATTAGAAGAAGAACTCTATATTGAACGAGAACTACATATGCAAACTTAAAAGGCAATTGTATGGTTTAAAGAAAGCACCGAGAGCTTGGTATGCGAGAATGGACAAATATATACAACAACAAGGATTCAAAAGAGGAGATGGAAATAACAATATTTACATGAAGGAGGAAGATGATGAAATTATTATTAAGGTAGTATATGTTGATGATATTATTTTTGGAAGTAACAATAGTGACCCGAGTAAAGGATTTAGTGAAAGCATGCAAAATGAGTTTGAAATGTCGATGTTAGGAGAACTATCATTCTTCTTGGGATTACAAATTGCACAGTCAGATAAAGGTTTATTTATAACCCAATCCAAGTATGTTCATGATATGCTCAAAAGGTTTCATATGGAGAACTCCAATTGCATCATAGGGTGTACCTAAGACGTTAAATCATGTACAAGTCACATGACCCTATTTTTTATTTAATTCCAACTCCATCCTAAATCCTTTGATAGTAGAATAATGCAACAACATCATACCCTGTAGCACTTAGTACCCGCTTCCCTTATTTGTGTAGTTAGTATAACAAAAACATCATAAATAATCCTAAAAGTTCAGTGGAAATTGAATGGATTTAACATACCAAGTATGAAATTAATTTTTTGTATTTCTCCATCAAGCAATGTCAAATTCATTCTAACCAATCAAATTCAAATTCAACTCTTCTTCATAGAAACAAAATTAAAACCTGAGAAAACCTTATCAAAATACTTAGATTCTTACTGGCTAACATTGGTAATGTTCACGTGATGGGATTTCTTCATGTCATGGTTTTGTACTATAAAAGCTGGAAAAAAACCATCTGTTACAAAACTCTGAAATTTCTTAACCAAACAGATTTTCAAAATGGAGTTCCAAGGTAGTCCAAAATGTGGCTCACATGCCATACTACTAAAAATTGATAAAAAAACTTACTATTCTACTAGCACTATAAATTTGCACAAATTGACTTAGAAGGTTGTGACATCTACATTGCATATATCAAACAGAAAAAGGGACGAGTTCTCCTCAACTAACCATGTCTTTCAGAGCATTGAGCCGGTCAAAATACTGAGTCTTCATCCATTGCCTTCACCTCAACGCACTAGGTAGATTGAGAGTGGTTATAACATTTCATGCTCAACATCTTATCCAATTCGATCCTCGTGTCTTCTAAATACCCCCCCTGCTCGTGGGTGTTACTCTTGATGTCCTCTAGCCTAGAGTCCATCATTGAAATCTGGTAGGAGAGGTATTTCATGTTTTCCATCAATACCCCCAAGGTTGTGTGTTATACAAAGCATGTGTTTGAAATCTTGAAGGTCATTTTTGAAACCAGTGGAGAGGTTCCACAACAACAACATAGTTAATCTCTTGAAGCTTGGATTACGTGAGGCTTGCTCACCAAATTTCCCACTGTCTGGAAACTTAAATGAGTGGTGCTTTCTACGTGATTCAAATTTACCAAATTGAAATATAGATACCCTTTCCTTGGATTCCCCTCAGTCTTGTCAGTGAAAGTAACAGGAAGGAGAGCAAGAGAGCGAGGTAGTTCTTCATCGCAGTCTATTGAAGCCTTCGATTGGGATTCATTGTTTGCACTGCTTTCTCTTGCTACACATTTACTCTTCGATTGATTCTCTATGCGCTTAAGATCATGAGAAAGATGAATTTGAGCTAGGTCCCTTGTGAATTTATCACCTTTTTCTTGTTCCATTTCTGTCAGTTCAATAAGTAAGGCCCAAGTGCGAGGTCTGGAGAGGCATGCTTGTTTGCGTGCTAGAGCAATAAATGTTGGTTGTGGAGCCAGATCTTCTAGTCTCATAGATGATATTGTATTAGCCGTGTTTGTACCCCAGTTTTATATGATATGTAGGTGAACTGTACACTCACCCCAGCGGGGGGGTGTGGGGGGGCATCGCCCCCCCACGGGCTGTTTTCGCCAGCTGTTTTGCGGGCCCATGGTTTTGGGTATCCCGTGGTATTTTCCCATTGTATTTCCCTTATAAAATAAAGACATTGTAATACGGCTAGGGATGATGATGTATTAGGTTTTATGCATTGTAAAAGATCTCTGAGATCAGGAGAGAGACTGTGAAACAGAGAAGAGGAAGTGCAGCGGTTGTGCTGCAGGTTGTATCCCTTCACCTTGCTGGACAGTAATAATAATAAGGACTGGAAAATTCAGTGTGGACGTAGCCCAAGTTGGGTGAACCACGATATATCTGTGTCTCTCTTTTAATGTGTATGTGTGATTATATTTGCATTTATGTTTATTGTTATTGCTCTGCGATCCTGTTTTTCTAACAATTGGTATCAGAGCCAAAGGTCTATTTGGCAGTTAAACCCGCATGAAGCTACGGTTTCTGGTTAGAGTGGGAGCAATGGCAGAAGAAGGAAAGTTTAAGGTCGAGAAGTTTAACGGCCAAAACTTCAGGTTATGGAAGATGCAAATGGAGGACTATCTGTACCAGAAGGATCTATTCCTACCGTTGGGAGGAAAAGCAAAGCAGCCGACGGCTATGAAGGACGAAGAATGGGAGGTTCTTGACAGAAAGGCTCTGGGAACAATACGGTTGAGCCTGGCTTCGTCGGTGGCTTTCAATATCTCAAAAGAAACGACAACAAAGGGTTTGATGAGCGCATTGGGTAAGCTGTATGAAAAAACCTCGGCCTCCAACAAGGTATTTCTAATGAAGCGTTTATTTAATATGAAGATGTCTGAAGGTGGATCTGTTACTGATCATTTAAATGAGTTTAATACAGTTACAAATCAGCTAAGTTCTGTAAGTGTGAACTTTGATGATGAGGTTAGGGCTCTTCTAATCTTGTGTTCATTGCTAGAAAGCTGGAATAGCTTGGTCATGGCTGTAAGTAACTCTGTCTCTGGTTCAAACACCTTGAAATTTGATGATGTTATTGGTGTTATTCTTAGCGAGGAAATGTGAAGAAAAAGCACAGGTGAGACATCAGGTAATGCGTTGACCATGGAGAGCAGGGGAAGACAAAAGGAGAGAGGAAAGAGCCAAGGTAATCATGGAAAGTCTAAAACGGGCAGATCCAAGTCCAGACTGGGAAAGATAGAGTGCTGGAACTGTGGAAAGAAAGGACATCTGAAGAAAGACTGCAAATCTCTAAAGAAGAAAGGAGATGGACAGAAGGAAACTACCCAGGAAGCAAATGTAGCAGGTGATGTGTTACAAGATGCTTTGATTCTTGCATTAGATAATACTAGTGATTATTTGGTAGTAGATTCAGGAGCTTCATGTCATGCTACACCCCATAAGAAATACTTTCATGAGTATGTTCCTGGCGACTTTGGACATGTTTTATTGGGTGATGATGAGCCATGTAAAATTGTTGGAATGGGTAAGGTATGGATAAAAGTTAAGAATGGAACTGATTGGTTGTTGAAAGAAGTTAAGCATATTCCTGCTATGAAAAGAAATCTGATCTCAACAAGGTAGTTGGGAGATGGCGGCTGTCTATCTACGTTCGGAGAAAAGTGGTGGAAGATCACTAAAGGATCAATGGTGATAGCAAAAGGAGACAGAGTAGGTACGTTGTATTTATGTCCTCATAAAACTGACCATTATATCTCTTTAGCTTCCACAGGAACAGATACAACATTGTGGCATCATAGGCTTGGCCACATGAGTGAGAAGGGGATGCAGATTCTTCACTCAAGGAAGTTGCTGCCGGATTTGAAGCAGGTAAGTTTGGAATTCTGTGAAAACTGTGTTTATGGAAAACAGAAGAGAGTCAGATTTCTCAGGGTTGGGAAACAGAAGAAGAATGAAAAATTAGAGCTTGTGCATACAGATGTATGGGGACCGGCTCAGGTACAATCTCTTGGTGGCTCTCATTATTATGTTACATTTATTGATGATGCAACTAGACAAACTTGGGTTTATTGCATTAGACAGAAATCTGATGTGTTTGCTACTTTTAAGAAGTGGAAAGCTTTGGTTGAGAATGAGACAGGAAAAAGATTGAAGTGTCTCAGATCTGATAATGGAGGTGAGTACTGCGGCAAGGAGTTTGATAGTTACTGTTCATACCATGGGATTCGTAGAGAGAAGACAGTCCCAGGAACACCACAGGAAAATGGTGTGTCAGAAAGGATGAACAGAACGATCATGGAGCGTGCAAGGTGTATGAGACTGCATGCAGGGTTGCCCTTACAGTTTTGGGCGGATGCTGTAAATACTGCTGTTTATTTAATAAACAGAGGACCTTCAAGTGCTTTGGATGGTGGTATTCCAGAGGAAGCATGGACAGATAAAAAGGTAAACTACTCATTTCTGAGAACGTTTGGTTGTGAAGCATTTGTCCATATTGATAAAGAAAATAGAACAAAGCTTGAAGCTAAATCCAAGAAATGTACCTTTATTGGATATGGGGTTGATGAATTTGGTTATCGTTTATGGGATTATGAAAATAACAAAATCATCAGGAGTAGAGATGTGATATTCAATGAAAAGGTCATGTATAAAGATCAGTTGCAGGGAAAGAAACAGGAAAAGGAAAACACAGAGTACATAGTGCTTGATGAAATTAAAGAAAATGAAGTTCCGAAGGTGTCAGAAAATCAAGAGCAGCAGCAAGTACTTGAAACTCCTGCAACTGTAAGAAGATCTACCAGGTTAAGTAGACTCCCTGAACGATACTCTCCTTCAATGTATTATTTATTGGTGACTGATTCTGGTGAACTAGAATGTTATGAAGAAGCAATGCAGGTGGAAACCAGAAAGAAGTGGGAGCAAGGCATGAATGAGGAGATGGACTCATTGGTAGGAAACCAGACTTGGGATTTGGTTCAGTTGCCTGCTGGTAAAAGAACATTGCAAAACAAATGGATTTACAGGTTGAAGGAAGAAGAAGGAGGTAAGAAGAGGTACAAGGCCAAACTTGTTGTAAAGGGGTTTGCACAGAAGAAAGGTATAGATTTTGATGAAATATTTTCTCCTGTTGTTAAGATGACTTCAATTAGGACTATCTTAAGTCTAGTGGCGGTAGAAGATTTGCATCTTGAACAGTTAGATGTAAAAGCAACCTTCCTCCATGGGGATTTGGAGGAAGAAATATATATGCAGCAACCACAAGGGTATGAGGTCAAAGGTAAGGAGGATCTGGTATGCAGGTTGAAAAAGAGCTTGTATGGCTTGAAGCAAGCTCCAAGGCAGTGGTATCTAAAGTTTGACAGGTTTATGACAGAACAAGGTTATAGTAGATGTCATTCTGACCACTGTGTTTATTTCAAGAAGCTAGACAGTGGAAGATATATTATCTTGTTATTGTATGTGGATGACATGCTTGTTGCAGGGTCTGACATGCAGGATATAAATGTACTCAAAAGGAAGCTAGCTAATTCATTTGAGATGAAGGATTTGGGTGCTGCAAAGCAAATCCTTGGTATGAGAATAACGAGAGACAGGAAAAATTGCAAATTGACATTGTCTCAAAGTGAGTACATACAAAAGGTGTTGGAGAGGTTCAGAATGCAGAATGCAATACCTGTAAGTACACCTTTGGCTAGCCATTTCAGTCTAAGTAAGGAAATGTGTCCCAAGACACAAGAAGAGACAGATTACATGTCCAAGATTCCCTATCAATCAGCAGTTGGCAGCTTGATGTATGCCATGGTGTGCACAAGACCAAATATTGCACATGCAGTGGGAGTTGTGAGCAGATATATGAACAATCCAGGTAAAGAACATTGGAAGGCAGTACAGTGGATTCTCGGGTATTTGAGAGGTACTACCACTGAGGCATTATGTTTTGGAGGTTCAAACACTGTTCTACAGGGATATGTTGATGCAGATATGGCAGGTGACAAGGATAGCAGGAGGAGCACCACAGGGTATGTGTTTACTGTAGGTGGAACAACAGTAAGCTGGATTTCGAAACTACGGAAGGTTGTTGCACTTTCAACAACAGAAGCAGAGTATGTTGCCATTACAGAGGCTAGTAAAGAGATGATTTGGTTGCAGAGGTTGATGGAGGAAGTGGGTAAGAAGCAGAAGGATAGCAGATTGTATAGTGACAGCCAGAGTGCCATTCATCTTGCAAATAACTCAGCATTCCATTCCGGGACTAAACATATACAGCTCAAGTACCATTTCATACGCTCTGTTCTGGAAGATGAAATGTTGAAGCTGGAAAAGATACATACTAGCCATAATCCTGCAGACATGTTCACAAAGGTAGTGACCAGAGAGAAACTGAGTTCGTGCTTGGTTTCAGTTGGCCTTCTAGCATGAAGGTGAAGAGGAGAAATTTGCCAAGTCCAAGTCCAACAAGTGCAGCAGCGGTGGAGTTGCTGTGATCAGTCTCCAAGTGGGAGATTGTTGGTTGTGGAGCCAGATCTTCTAGTCTCATAGATGATATTGTATCAGCCGTGTTTGTACCCCAGTTTTATATGATATGTAGGTGGATTGTACACTCACCCCAGCGGGGGGGTGTGGGGGGGCATCGCCCCCCCACGGGCTATTTTCGCCAGCTGTTTTGTGGGCCCATGGTTTTAGGTATCCCGTGTTATTTTCCCATTGTATTTCCCTTATAAAATAAAGACATTGTAATATGGCTAGGGATGATGATGTATTAGGTTTTATGCATTGTAAAAGATCTCTGAGATCAGGAGAGAGACTGTGAAACAGAGAAGAGGAAGTGTAGCGGTTGTGCTGTAGGTTGTATCCCTTCACCTTGCTGGACGGTAATAATAATAAGGACTGGCAAATTCAGTGTGGACGTAGCCCAAGTTGGGTGAACCACGATATATCTGTGTCTCTCTTGTAATGTGTATGTGTGATTATATTTGCATTTTTGTTTATTGTTATTGCTCTGCAATCCTGTTTTTCTAACAATAAAGACCCAGCTGAGGGGAGCCCCTATCCACGTGTCCATCCCAATGTTTGTCACCTTCACAATCAACCCAAGTGTGATTAAAGGGCTTGGAGGTGACCTTTAATAGCTCAACCCCTTTTGATTTTCCCCTATAGTTTCAATCCACGCTTGTTCATTTAGGGAAGCACGATGAGTGAAATGAATGTTAAGTTCAATCCTTGGAGAGTGGTGCCTAGAAGAGAGTTGCCTACCATCAATGTACATTGGAATTTGACGTGAGGAAAAAGGTTGATGTCAATAAGATATCACGTGCACAACAATAGGTTATTGTCGATGACAATGATGATCATGAGGATGGAGATGATGATGATGACAATCTGTTACAAAAGTCTTAAATTTCTTAATCAAACGAATTTTCAAAATGGAGTTCTAGTGTAGTCCAAAATGTGGCTTGTAGCCCATACTGCTAAAAACTGATAAAAAACTTATTATTCTACTAGTACTGTAAATTCACACAAATTGACTTAGCAAGTCAAGACATCTACATTGCATATATCAAACAGAAAAGGGGATGAGCAATCCTCCTCAACTAACCATGACTTTCAAAGCGTTGAGCCGGTCAAAATAACGATTCTTCATCAATTTCCTTCCCCTCAATGCACTGGGTATATTGATAGTGGATACAATGGTTCATACTCAGCAGCTTATCTAATCGATCCTCATGCCGTCTATCTATCCCCCCTTCTTGTGGGTGTTGCTCTCGATGTACTCTAGCCTAGATTCCATCATTGAAATCTATAGGGGAGGTATCTCATGTTGTCCATCAATACCCCCCAAGGTCGTGTGTTCTACAAAGCATGCATTTGAAATCCTGAAGGTAATTTTGAAGCTAATGAAGAGGTCCTACAATAATGACATAGTTAAGCTCTTGAAGCTTGGATTGCGTGAGGGTTGCTCACCAAATTTCCCACTGTTTGGAAATTAAAATGAGTGGTGCCTTCTATAGGATTTAAATTTACCAAATTGAAAGATAGTGACCCTATCCTTGGATTCCCCCCATCCTTGTAACTGAAACTAATAGGAAGGAGAGCAAGAGAGCGAGGTAGTTCTTCATCGCAATCTATTGAAGCCTTCGATTGGGATTCATTGTTTGCACTACATTCTCTTGCTACACATTTACTGTTCGATTGATACTCTATGCGCTTAACCTCATAAGAAATATGAAATTCAAGCTAGGTCCCTTATGGAGTTATCGCCTTCTGATTGTTCCATTTATTCCAGTTCAAGAGTTAAGGCCCAAGTGAGAGGTGTGGAGAGGCATGACTATTCACATGCTAGAGTAATAGAAACCTAGCTAGGGAGAGTACTATTCCTATCCACGCATCCATCCCAACATTCATCACCTTCACGATCAACCCAAGTGTGATTAAAGGGATTGGAGGTGACCCTTAAGAGTTCAAAGCCTTTTTATTTTCCCCTATAGTTCCAATCCATGCCCCTTCATCCAGGGAAGCATGATGAGTTAAACGAATGTTGAGTTCAATCCTTGGAGAGTGGTTCCTAGAGGAGAGTTTCCTACCATCAATGTACATGGGAATTTGGCATGAGGTCAAAGGTAGATGTGTACAAGATATCAAGTGCACAACAATAGGTTATTCTTAATGACGATGATGATCATGAGGATGGCGATGATGATGATGACCATGTTGATGATGAAGATATCAATATTGTGGATGATGATGTTGTTCGTGATGATGACAATGATGATCATCATCATGTTGTCAATGATGATGATCATGAGGATTGTTATAGGTCAAATCTGCACTTCTCCGTCCCTGATCACATTGCTCCATTAATCACACAAAAGGAAACTATGGATGGAAGAGATAGGTTGACCCTGGATGAGTTATTGCTGAGATTACACTCTTCAACTGAAAACATATTTTTTCTACAGTTTTCATGACATGTGCGCTACTATTGCCACAGTGATCCTACGTTCTGAACGCTGGTCTTATTGAAGACAACCTACATACATCCTCTAAAATGTTGCAAACACTGGTTGTCAAGTGCAAAAGTTGCATACTATGCGCTAGTCTGGTTGTATGAAACCTGCGCACATCTTAAGATGAAATGAAAAAATATATTAAGATTATGAATTGGGATTAGTTGAAGTTGGTTCTGTAACTTCCCCAACTTCCCAATTCAACCACCTCTCGAATTCAACTGCCTTCCTTGTCCCATAAATACAAGGGGGAGCCATGAGAGAGGGACATAGAAGGAATGCTTTAACTGTTGTTACACTGGAGGAATTCCCAAGTCATTGTGAAGAGCAGGATCCCAGGACTCGGTTGCAGAAGTGTCTGGATAGATCAGGTATATCTGTACTTATCTACATTTCTTTGACAATAAAAGGTGGAAATACCCTTCCCGTCCCAATTGAATATCTATGTGATTGAATGTTTGTTGGATTGTATATTTGATTGTAGTTAATGATAAATTGCTTTCAATTTCATTATATTTATTACAGTCAAGATATGCCGAGGAAGGTTAACTTTGTGTTGCAGGTTCATCATTGCGGAAGATCAAGCGAAAGCTAGGACCAACCATCGTTAAAAAGGTACGGATTTCAAAATCTTAACCTCTTTCCATTCGTAGTAACTAATGCAAGACAATGAATGTATTTACCTATCACCCCACACAAGTTGGTAGTGTCGTCTCCCCACTATAAGGTATTTTCCTGCACAACAGACTGGCGACTCCCCTGGGGAGTAATCGGTTGTTTTTCTGCTCTAGGGGACCTTGCTAGGTTTTCTTCCAGTTTATTTCAGTCTTTTGTTCTCTGAGAGGTTTTATAGGTCATTTTTTCCTATTCTTTTTATCTTGATTAATCTCAGTCTGCTTCAGCAAATCCTTTTTGTTTGCTTTAAGTCCCTGTGCGCTGGTTTGTTGTACTCACATTAGCGCATTTTCTGTCATGTACGCTGGTTTCCCTGAAACACAGTAGCGCACTTTCTATGGAAGGCGTTGGTCTTTATACCACACAGTAGCGCACCTTTCCTGTAGGTTCAAGCCTTCTACTAGGGTTTGCTTCCAAGTTGTAGGATCCACTTCTAGCCTTTTGCTTTGCTTCTTTTATTGACTACTGAGACTTGTATGTCTTTTTTGAGTCTTGTTTGCCTCTCTGAAGTCCTGTAGATTGCTTTTGCTTACTTTCACACTTGTTTAAGGTGTCTTTTCTGCTTGTTTAAAACTTTTTAAGGCTGTGCGTTACTCTCTGCTAGACATAGCTGCGCACTTTTTGCCCTAGACGCTTGTTGCAGTCATACAGACCTGTGTTCTCAACGCTTGTTGTATGTGGCAACAACAACGCACTTTTACTGAATCTTGTCCTTTTTGTTAGGGTTTGATCCCAGTTTGAGTTCTTAGGGTGGCTTTGAAGGGTGTTTGGTCCAGATACCTTCTGAACATCTGTTCAGATTAGTCTGAATGAGTTAAAGCTTTCTAGTTGCTTTTCCTTTGAGTTTGTGTGTTGGTAGGGTTACTTTTTGGTTTGCTTACCTACTCCTTTGTTTGGCGGGTGTTTTCTTAGGTTTGGGTGCTTAGGAGCAGCCTTTTAGGCCTGTATTTCCGTTACAGGCATTCCTTTCTCCTTTTCTTTTACACTTTTTTCAAACCTTGAGTTTGTTCATCGAAACAACTCGGTAGGTGGAGTCTTTCTCAAGTCTTTTTTATTTGATTGTTTTGAGCCTTTAGGTTATTTTTCCTTACTCACACTTTGCATTAGGTCTTACTTGCTCCTTTCCAAGTTCTTTTTCTTTTGCAAATATTAGAAAAGACAAAAAATTGAAATTGGTAGCTTAGTAGTAAGATTTATCATCTTTTTCGAAGTAGCATAGATCGTTTGCTTTGAAAAACTAAAAGAAAATTACAAAAAAAATTATTTAGGAGTGCCTAGTTTCAGTTTTGAAGAATATAAACGAAAAGAAAAGAGTCTTTGTGAATTTAAAAGCTTTATTTCATACGCACTTTGCTTTCTGGCGAAACCATTCCACACACTTCACTACCCTTATTGAGTAAAAAGTAGCCCTTAAAAAGAAAATCTTAATTAAATTAACTAGCAACTTTTTCTTTTTAGGTATACACATCATCAACTAGCTTAGGCTAGGGTTCAGGTTTAAAACACCTTAAACTACCCGAAATCGGCTTCATTACACAACAATCATAGTAAGACTATGTATTAGGTAAATCCACCTCTATCAAAATATCCTGGAAACGCTCTACTCAAACCAGAGTTAAGCACGAGGCTGTGGGCGATTGTTACTGTTGAGGATACCCACTCACTTTCCTCTCAACCATAAACCAAATCTGATTCGCGTACGGGGGTTCACTAGTACTTTCAAGTACTTTTGGACTTCGGGCTTTGCTACCTTACCCATGCGTCTTGGCTAGGCTGACGACTGTTCCCCCAGGTTTTTTCATATTGGTGGTATCCTTAGAATCATAACCCTAGGGCTCTACACAGGTAGAGTGGAAGGATATTTCCACTTCACCTCGGACAGACGCGGAAGGTAACCCTTTGGCAGTAATCCTGGGAGGGTGGTTTGGTGATTCAAATGCTTGCACCCAGAGGACCTCCATTGGACGTCGCGTAACTGACCGTCAATACTCTATTAGTTTGTTATGGGCCCTCATCATCCCAGACTTGCTTCTGAGAGTATTTGCCTTGTTTTCCTGGTTTGATCACTTAGGATTTTTTTAGTGGTATGCTGTTTGCTCCTTAGTCGTAGTGGCCACTAGGTTTTTTACTTAGTTTGCTTTTTTTATAGCTGTGGAGGACCAACCTCTTCGTAGGTCTTGGAGGTTGCAAAACCTTCCCCCACTCATTGTGGATCCTCCACCGCCACCGCGACGTCGCAGGACAGATTCCCGTGGTTCATTTGAACTTACGAGCGAAACAAAAGTACTTGGAGAACCATAGCCTAGAGGTTAGGATCAACAGGTCTTCGATACTGTTGAGGTTGAGGACTTAACTTCTAGAGAGTTTAGCACTCTGTTCAACCCTCCTTTTACTGGACCCAACGATCCACTACTGGTACCTATAGGCTTTCTAGGACAACCTGAGTACAGTGCGTACTTGTTTACACCTGGTTACACCATGACTAATCCAGGAGATGAGCAGGGAGTTCCTCAAACTCCCACAACAGCTATGGCTACAAGGATTATTAATCCTTCTTTCACAAACACTGCAACACCGAGCTCGTAGCAGACTGCTTCTGCTTCGAATCCATCCTTTAGTTTTAATGCTGGTACTCTAGGCATGCTGAGCTCACAAGCTTCGACATCTGCTTTAGTTTCTACCCCTACTTTTGGACCAAGTAATGTCCCTTTGACAGGGACACCTGCAGTGAATTTCACTCAGCCTCCTGCTACACAACAGTTCCAGGGTATACCTCAAACTATTGCTTCCGCATCCGTTGTAGGATCGATCCTTTATACATCTATGCCTGTTATGGGTACGTTGACGGCACCGTCTGTTACAGCTACACCTGGCTTTAACCCCTACGCAGGTTACAATGTAAATCCATCAAATATACCTATAGGGAGTATCCCTTTCTCTCTGTTTGCGGGAGGAGGGGGTAATATTATTAATCCACAATACGGTGGGGTTAATACCCAGCCGCAATGGACCACTACCCCGGGAAGTAATCCAATTTCTTTTGGGTGGAGCAATTTTAATGCTTTTACCTCACAATCGACACCCTCATATTCATTGTACTTTGTGAGTTATGATCAGTACAAGTTAGGGTTTCTGCCTCTTCCAGATCTCAGTCAAAATCAGGTGACCTAGGAAAAAAGGTCATAACTTGGGCTAGGAAGCTCCAAATGAAATTTTGTAAAAAGTGACAGGTAGTACACAGACTTTACTATCTCAGGAAACGTTTTCAGAGGGCGAAGTTTAACCAGTGACACATGGCACGCCGTACAAGTTTGCTCTCCTGTTTGATCCCATAAACAGGTCACGTTGCGACACTTGGCATAACTCTCTCTCAGAAAATCCAATTAAGGTCATACCTATCAGGATGGAAAGATGACAGGTCAGGATACCACATAAAAGTTTTCAGACCCTGTGGATCGAAAAGTTTGGAGTTACAGCAGAAACAATCAGGTACATATTTCTGTCAAAACAGAATTAATTTTGGAGCACCTTCATTCATGGCTTCCGAAATTTAGGGTTTCAGAGAAAGTTGAAATTCTTGGAATCGGAGTCCACGGCTGAATTCTACTCAGGAAAATCGAAATTTAGAGACCAAGATCGAATTTTTTGGTTGGGTAGAAGACCGGGCTTGATCAAACCCCAGTTCGGGATTTTGATCGAAAAGGTGGAAAATTAGGGCTTCAACAAAAGTAGGAATTTTTTTAAGTATGTAACCACGGCTGGAAGCTCCTTAGAAACATAAGAGTTTAGAGCCTTGGATCAAACCTTTTGAGTGGGCAGAAGGGTGGGCTTCATCAAACCCTAGTTCGCGATCCTGTCGAGAAGATCCAGAAGTTTCAAAGGCAATCTTGAGGGGTCAAATTTTGGAGATTTCAAAATTGAAGTATGCAAGTTTTGATCAGCTCAGCAAGACACATCTATCCATCCATTCAAAAGAGTGTGAGTCAAAGATTGAATTTTTAGGGTTTCTCTAACAAACCCTACTCAAGCTCCAGATCCAGTTTCAGGGGGAGTTGAGGCTAAGGCCTTACATAAGAAGACTACACGAAGTATCGACAGGTATGACTTAAGGAGGTTCAGGTATGTCTTGAAATCTGATTCTTGATTAAGTTCATAATATGTTTGTCTTCATATTATTTATTAGTACAATCTTGATTAATGTTAGAATTGTCTTATCACCCTAGTAACAGTATGAATGCATGTGAATGATAGAATACATTCATTGATTACGGCTATATGATTGTACTAATGCACTGTGGTGTTGTATGAGGTTGATGTTGTCTGCTAACAAGATGGTACATCACGAAAGACAAATCAAGTTCCATGACCATGACAACACGAAGACAAAGACTCATCCATAATCTTTGTTCTACTTACGAGGTATGTATGACTTTGTTATATTATGCTTAACCTATGAGATATGCAGGTTCTAGCACAGGATCTCTAAATCATTAAAGAGAACAAAGAAGATATTGTTTAGGTATGTTAGACATAACTAAGCAGGTATACTAATCCAGGTATGTTTTCCTATGTCAAGTTAGAATCTTACCTTGTGTTAGGATCCCTTATATAAGTATACTTGGTATGATTGGTTATGCTTATTCATAAAGATATTAATCAAGGGTTTATGCATATTATGTCTCTTATCTTGATTGATGATTTAACTAACCAGAAGAGTCCTATGATCAAACAAGAATATGCATGAGTAAAAGAAGACTTTCCTAAAACCTTGAATACTAATGTTTATTATCTATTATCATGACTATACATATTCAAGGTTATTTAGAATTATAATGTTTTGATAATATTGAGAATATACTAATGAATGTATGTTTGTGTATGAGATCATGAGGATGACACTAGTGCACACTTGAGCATGCACAATGGTACAGAATGAATAGAAGTTCAAAAGACATATAGAAGATCAAGCGAGAGACAACCACACAAACATAAAAGATAAGTATTTGAGTTGTTATTTGAAATAGTAAATGATATTGCTTGTAATAGTTGTATACATATTTGTATTCCTAGAATATATCATGCTGAGTGTAAACATTCATATAGCATTGAACAGTATACTACTAATATGCATATGATTGGTAAATTGGACAAATATTCCATTGTTGCTTGTCTAGAATGAAACCTCTTTGCTGACATGCTGAGAGCTGTGCACACTCTCGATAGTATGTTCTGGTAGAGATGGAAGGCATCTAGATAGCCACCGTATGCATACAGGATATGGAAAAGTGTCGTGGCAAAGTATTGGTCAAGATAGTTGCATAACTATGTAAATGATATCTGTTATCATTTGATGATTATGACGTATTACTAATCATGTAATTAATTTTGATTTGTAGGAAAGATCATGACGAATGATGAACACTGAACAAGCGATGGATGTTCAACAAAAGGATTTACAAATCAAAGACACTATAGAAGGCTCGTGGCTAGAAGATTCTCTTAGAAAGAGGAAGATAATCATGATGAGATGTTTGCTCCAAGTGGCTAGATAAGACCATTATCTTAATAATGTAATTGAAGAAAGCTCTGTTCGGGTACCCAGGATCAATAGTGATCACCATGGGTGATGTGGATCTCAACCTTTGCTACAAGGTTGAATATGGTTTCTATACACAGATGACATGGATGCAAGAAGGAACTCACCACAGAGTTCGAATGATGTTGAAGGCTCATATCAGTAGACCCATCTGACAGATGGCTGTAGAAATGAAAATGAAAGATCTCAGATTGATGCATTACTTCCTAGGTCTAGAAGTATGGAAGGCTCAGAAGGAATCTTTCTCAACCAGGGAAAGTATGCCAAGAAATATTAAAAGGACTTGATATGTTGGAATGGCCACTCTCATGGATTCCAACTTGAAGCTGTTAGCGAATGACTCATCAGAGTTAGTGTATATAACTCTGTACAGACAAATTATTGGGTCATTGATGTATCTAACAAATACTAGGTCAGATATATGCTTTGCTGTGAACACCTTGAGTCAGTATCTAGTGGAAACTAGATGTGTTCACCTGATAGTTGCAAAGCATGTGATGAGGTACCTAAAGGATACGATAGACTTTGATCTATGCTATCTTGGAGATCATGACTTCAGATGGCTACACAGATGTTGATTGGGCAGAAAGTGTATCAGACAGGAAGAACACATCGAGAGGATGTTATTGTCTGGGATCAGCCATGATCTCGTGGTTTAGCTGGAAGCAGTCTAGTGTGGCTCTCAGCACAAGCGGAATATATGGCTGGTTGCTCTGCTAGTTGTGAAGCAGTATGGCTTCTGGATTGTTTGACTTAGAGATAGACCCAACTGTGATCCTATGTGACAAACAGAGTTGTATCAAGATGGCAAAGAATCCAGTGTTCCATGATATGTCGCAGAAAGGAACTATAAAGTTTGAATTTGTAACAAGTTACCGATGTACTAACCAAACCTCTACCTCAAGTAAAGTTTGAGTATTTTTCGAGACAAGCTTGGTAGGACCCTCCTCGAGAGGGGGAGCGATGTGGTCACTTATGATGAGATTTCCTACATCGACAGTGAGGTCGATGATGTGGATACCTATATTGGTGATGCCGACAGAGAGGTTGGTGGATGGTACTTAGACAGGGTCTAAGTTGACGAGGGGATTGCATCATCCTTGAACACATGTTCTAAAAGGATCCGTAGACATATGTCTCCGAGAAAGAAGAGGGATTGCATCATCCTTGAACACATGTTCTAAATGATCCATAGACATATGTCTTCGAGAATGAAGTCCTTAGTGGACAGGTGGGGATTGGATCATCCCTGGACTTCAGTCCTAAAGTGAGCCATAGACATATGTCTCCGAGAATGAAGTCCTTAGTGGACAAGTGGGGATTGTATCTTCCCTAGAATTCGGTCCCTTGAATTGATCCGTAGACGTATGGTCTTCGAGAATGAAGTCCTTGATGGACATGTGAGGATTAAGTCATCCTTGGACATAATCCTAAATGTACGGTGAGGATTAAGTCATCCTTGGACATAGTCCTAAATGTACGGTGAGGATTAAGTCATCCTTGGACATAGTCCTAAATGTATGGTGGGGATTAAGTCATCCTTGGACATAGTCCTAAATGTACGGTGGGGATTAAGTCATCCTTGGAGATAGTCCTAAATGTACGGTGGGGATTAAGTCATCCTTGGATATAGTCCTAAATGAATGGTATGGATTAAATCATCCTTGGACATGGTCCTAAATGAATGGTGAGGATTAAATCATCCTTGGACATGGTCCTAAATGAATGGTGAGGATTAAATCATCCTTGGACATGGTCCTAAATGAATGGTGTGGATTAAATCATCCTTGGACATGGTGAGGATTAAATCATTATTGGCATTTGCATCATTCACATACATAATAATTCAGGCATGAAAGACAATAAAACACATGTAAATAACACCGATACTGTATATATAATCCGTATCAAAATATAATATGAGTTTGGGTCATAAGTTTGTCACAGAGTCATGTCATAATATACAAAATTGGGCTCGATGGCTGTTGGGGCCAAGGTCGCAGCTATAGTAAAAGCTGCGAATTTTGGGAAAAAGCACGAGTATGGAAGGAAAGTGCTAATTTTGGGACAAGCACTAAGTTTTGGGTAAGAAGGAGACGGTGCGCAGTACGGTGCCAGATGGATGATCTCAGCGCAGATCATGGACCGGAAATTGCGGAGCTCGCACGCACGTCATCGAAGAATGAAGGTGGCTCAGCTACCATAATAAATAAGGTGATGGAGTAGAGGGCTCAGCTACCCTCATTTAAAGGCTCAAGTACAGAAGTTATGATTGCTCGGATCAAGGAGGAGCAACGGACCAGAGCATTGAAGGCGAAGGACGATCGCCCATACCCACAATCTGCGCCGGAATTCATGGAGCCTGCAGGAAGCGGCGACGTGACTACAAGCGGCGCCTACAGTACACCTAGCCATGTGCGTGGTTAGGGTTTTTGGGAATCACTGTTGGGAAAGGCCCACAGTTTTGTAAGGGTGTGACCGTCATGGCCACCTATATATATGAATAATTGTAATGGATAGACGTTGGGTTAGAGAGTTAGAGAGCTAGATGTTAGACTGTTAGATATCCAGTCTAAAGGATAGATCATGTGTTGATTATCCTTCTGTATTTTCTACCCAGAGTGTAGAACTAGAGAAGAAATCGGATAGCCGAGGAGCTAATCCCTGAGTAGCCAGACAGTCTGTGTGACGTCTGCGCCTTTGTAATCTCCATAGAGAGGAGACTAGTTGAGAGAAGGGCTCCCAGCTGTGTGCGTGGAGTTTCCTGGAGAGATCTAAGGCTGCAGCTGTGTGCGCAGCATATTGTATAACTTTATCATTTTTCTGGTTAATATAACACTCCCGTGGACGTGGTTTTCCTCGAGGAGATGAGGTCACTTATATCTTCTTGTTATAATGTTTGCGTGAATGATAACTGTTTAGAGCTCATTATTTGTGTATGCAAGACTCCTGTCTTATCTTTGTGACTGTTTGAGTGAGTTGGGAAGATCCCTTGATAGCTATAAGTGTTTTAAGTACTAAAGAGGTAGTAGCGCGCGTTCGCTGCTGCGAGAGCAGACTGCGTTACTGCGCTGGATGTGAAGGGTGAGGAAGTATTTAGCACGTCGACGCAAGGGATAGTTGCTTGCTGCGTTAGAGAGGAGAAACTGCGCAGTAGGCCTGCCAAGGAAGGAATCCACGCAGCTGCGCCGAGCGGCCTGCGGGAAGGTCCGACCGCCCATTTAGCAGGAACCATTAAAGGAAGAGCTATCTCCGCGTCACCCAGGTTAAGGAAACCTGATTCCTTAACCCCCCCATAGCCACTTCGGGTGAGACCTCGAGCTGCCGCGCAGCTCGTTGCCGAGAGGGCCAGTGCGCCAAGGGGTTTTGTTGCTGCGCTTCATTAAAACCCGGGTCTGCCCAGTAAAGCAGCCAACAAATGGTTCCGTTGCCTTGCGACTTGTTGTTGTGAGACTTGTTATTTTGGCGACGCGCGAGATAGAGCAAGCCAACAAATGGTTCCGTTGCCTTGCGACTTGTTGTTGTGAGACTTGTTATTTTGGCGACGCGCGAGATAGAGCAAGCCAACAAATGGTTCCGTTGCCTTGCGACTTGTTGTTGTGAGACTTGTTATTTTGGCGACGCGCGAGATAGAGCAACCCAACAAATGGTTCCGTTGCCTTGCGACTTGTTGTTGCGAGACTTGTTATTTTGGCGACGCGCGAGATAGAGCAACCCAACAAATGGTTCCGTTGCCTTGCGACTTGTTGTTGTGAGACTTGTTATTTTGGCGACGCGCGAGATAGAGCAACCCAACAAATGGTTCCGTTGCCTTGCGACTTGTTGCTGTAAGACTGACGCGACATCTGAGATTGTTGCTGAAGACGACATAAGGTTCTGTTACACTGAGACTTGCTCAGTTAACAAATGTGCTACTGGAATCCTACAGCTAAAGAAATTGGAGATTGGTTTGATCTAAAGGCTAAAGAGTTTGCTGAACAAGAAAATAGAAGCCTTACGTTTCAAACAGAAGACTGGTTACAGAAGTATATTTATGCTGACCTCTACGAAATTTTCTTTGTTACGTTTGCATTGGAGTTACACGCTTGGATAGCCAAGTTAGCAGATTCTACACCTACGCTGCATGTTGATCGACCCGTCACGTGGACACCCGAGCTAGTCAGTATTGTGAAGCGGATCGACAATTCTGTTTCCCGCGCAGTAGACTTTTGGTTGAATAGTCTACTGGAAGGTTTCATTACCGAATTTGCAGTCGATACAAGAAAGAGTTTCAGTGAAGCTGAGAGGAGTTTCTTCCAAGTACACAGAGGTAAGTTCTTAAATTCTCTGAACTTATGGATTAAAATGCTTCTGTATGAAAAAGGAAAGCTATGTATTGCTTCTGATGAATAGCATAGACAAGTAATGTCCGTAGATTCTGATAGTGATCCTGAAGTTATTGGTTGCACTCGTAGTGGAAAACGATATAAAGTAGGCCTTGACCAATATTCTTTTGAGTCTAGCCCAGACGATAGCCAAGTCCCTAGAGCAAGCCATATAGAAAGACAAGGGAGTGCTCATATCCCTTATTACCCCTTTACACCACAAAAACCAGACGGAGCTCAGTATAATCCTACAGTAACACCTTCTAGTAGCCCACACGGTACTTCTAGCACCTCTGTACCACCTTTGTTTAACCATCCCGGAGGCACTGCTGCAGTACCTCCACCTCAAACCCGTGCAAGAAGGATGGGTGATGACATGAAGCTACCAACTTTTAGAGGAACAGGGATAGAAGACCCTGAGCAGCACTGGTTCTTATGTGAAGCCATTTGGACAATTAAGCAAATTAATGACGATGCTGTTAAACTGGTCCAGTTAGCAACCACACTAAGAGAAAGAGCCTTGACTTGGTTCATGAAATACTCAGCAGCACAGAATAGGACGCTTGCTGAGGTAAGAAATGCTATGATTCGGGAATTTAAGAAACCTAAATCAGAATCACAGTGTATAACAGAGCTCAAAGACATCAAACAGTTACCTACAGAATCAGTATGGGACTTTGACCAGAAGTTCAAAGCCTTGATAGATCAAGTAAGCTTCGAGTTTGCACCACAGCAACATAAAGAATGGTTCATTGCTGCGCTGCTCCCACACATTAGACTTCCTCTTATGCAACAGAATCTCAATACTCAGGAACAAGCTCTAGAAATGGCTATGAAACTAGAAGCTTCGCCAATTGCAGGAACAAGCAACGATGTTGCGCATTTACAGAACCAATTAGCAAACTTAACCTTGCAAGTGCATGATATTAAGAAAGGCAAGGAGATTAAGGAAGAAATTTGGTGTACAAAATGTAAAGTCCAAGGTCATTCAAAGGACCATTGTCCCGTTTTCATAGACTATATTGCAACTGGAGCACCTAATCCTTTACCACAGGCACAAGGGCCTTGGTGTGAAATCTGTAGAACTAGAGGTCATAGACCACAAGAATGTCACTTACTCCAGAAATATGTGCAAACCCCAAAGAATCTATATTGTAATTTCTGTAAATCAGTAGGTCATGATGAGAACAATTGTAGAGCATATGATCTTATGATAGAAAGAAAGCATGATGTTTATAGGGTACAAGCAGAGACACAAGGACCCACAGCAGGTCCACCTTATGACCAAACTCGGGACGCCCGAGCAGCAAATTACAGAGGACGCGGACGCACAACAAATTTTGGTCGCGGAAGAGGCCAGATCACTTGTTATAATTGCGGAACACAAGGTCATTTTGCTAGGGATTGCCAAAATCCTATAACCCTCTGCAGGTATTGTAAATCTTCTGACCATATTATTGAAGAATGCCCTCAGTTACAGGCTAAGATGCAAGCAAAGACACCACAGGTCAATCAGAATATCCAGTTGATTGGAGCAGAAAAAAGAGAACCAGACCCTACAGTTAATATAGTGACACGCAGTGGAGCAACCACTGGTGCACAAGAGATGGGAACGGGAAAGCAAGCGACGCAATGGGTGCGCCGCGCTAACATTAAACCAACCCCACTTAACCTGCAGAAACAAAAAGAAGCATTCAAGCAAGCTCAAGAGTATTTCTCAGATCCGAGAACTTCAAGTTCTGCCACAATTCCGCAGAACATTAGTAGATTGCAAGTGCTAAGACAAGACAACCTGGTACAAGAACAAGCCACTACAGCTGGAAGGCCTGATGACGATGAGGAGCATGCACTAGGCAGTGTTCATGCGTTCCTGCGACAATGTTTAAAACTGTTGCGCAATGAAAAGGCAACTCTAGAACTCCAACACCTGTTGGATCAGTGCCAACACTCTGCTTCGACGAACACACCGCAGTGTGCTGTTCACCAGATCAGGAGCCACATTAGAACTGGAAAAGAGATGAGGCTCACAGCGCAGATTGGAGCATTTGAAATGGATGAAGTCATGTTAGATTTGGGCTCCGAAGCCAATGTTCTCACTATGCAGACATGGGAACAGATGGGAAGCCCTCAGCTTACAAGATCCCCTATCCAGCTAAGACTCGCAAATCAGCAACGAGTCTCTCCATTGGGCAGATTACCCAATGTACCTATTGATATTGAAGGAGTAAGAAGCTCTGCAGATTTTGAAGTAATCAAAATTATGGATGATAGTAGACCATACCCAGCGCTGTTAGGAATAGACTGGGCATTTGATAATTTGGCTGTCATTAACCTGAAGAAAAGACAGATGACCTTTGAGGATGACCAGATCAGGGTCATCGCACCTCTTGATCCTATTCAAGGACCAAGATATATAGAACCCATTCGCGCAGAAGAGGAAGCGCGCCACATGGAAAGTTTGTACCAGATGACCACTAACCACAGTGACTATGTCAACCCCACAGCGGACGGCCATATTAGCTGGCGATGTGATAGCTCGTGCACATCAGATTCAGATGCAGGATTGGAAAACTGGCAGAATCGTCTACATGAGGTTTCTGCAAGACGTTGCGCCATGATAACTAAATCCATTCGATGGATTGGCACAGAATTAACTGACACTCCAACTTTTGATGGTCTAACCGAAGTAACTAAATTCATAGAGGAATATGAACAAAAGCTTTCAGAACCACAGCGCATACAGGCACTGGACGTAGCATTGCGCGCTACACCCGCAAGATGGTGGATTGCGCACAAGGAGAATATTCATACATGGAAAGACTGTCGCAGATTGATACTGCGCAGATTTCAGGACACCACAGCCGAAGCGCTACGCAAATATGAAGGACAGAGTGACCCCAGGTCACACATTGAAGCATGTATTCAGCAATGGTCAGATATTCCGGAAGATGAATGGGTTCACCAATTCATTCACACATTGGATACAATTCCAAGGAATTGGTATACTGAAACAGAATTACGGAAAGGCACTCTTACTTGGGCTCTTATGATAGAAAGCTTTCAACTTACCTTCAGCTTTGAGTCAGAACATCCAAGCATTGATCAGGCTTTGAAGTGTATTAGAAAGAAGGTATTTGAACACTATCCAGTAACAGAGTATTCCCAACCAGATTGGGCTGTCCAGATAGAACATGCCCTGGAATGTTATAACTTCACCGCTGAAGATGAGGAGGACGATCCTCGCAACATCAATATCCCAGAATCAGAAGGGACGCGCAATATTGAAGGTCCTGAGCTTGATATCCCTGCCATCACAGAACACGTCAAGCTCAAGCAAGTTAACATTGGCACAGAAGCTGACCCAAAGTTTGCTTCTATAGGAGATTATTGGGATGATGAAACTGTTGCGCATGTTTCAGATTTATTACGTGACTACCAGGATATCTTTCCTACCAAGTTCACAGAAATGAAAGGCATCCTAGGAGACTTAGGAGTGATGCGCATACCTCTGAAACCAGATGCCAAGCCAGTGAAGCAGCGCCCATACAGGTTGAACCCGCGCTACAAAGAAAAAGTCAAAGAAGAAATTGATAAGATGCTTGCAGCAGGAATTATTGAGCCAGTAGAGGAAAGCGATTGGATTAGTCCTATGGTGGTCCAAGAAAAGAAAACGAAAGGTGAAATAAGAATTTGCGTCGACTTGCGCAAACTCAATGATGCATCAGCGCACGATCCATTTCCCACTCCTTTCACAGATGAAGTACTTGATAATGTTGGAGGACAAGAGGCTTACTCCTTCACTGATGGTTTCTCGGGATATCATCAGATTAGAATCCATCCGGACGACCGCCACAAGACTACCTTTGCAACTGAATGGGGCTCATTCCAGTATACGGTAATGCCCTTTGGTCTTAAAAACGCACCTGCTATCTTCTCTAGAGTTGTTGTTGCTGTTTTTAAAGAATTTATCCACAAGTTTTTAGAAGTCTATTTTGATGACTGGACTGTGTTTGGATTACTAAAGAACCATATTGCGAATCTGCGCATGATGCTAGAAAAATGTAGACAGCATCAGATTTCCCTTAACTTGAAAAAATGTATATTTTGTGCGCCCTTTGGTATTTTGTTGGGACATATTGTATGCAGACAAGGACTTCTGATGGATCCTGCGAAGGTTGCCATCATTGCTAACTTACCTGCGCCCAACTCAGTTAAGCAATTGCGCACTACATTAGGACATACAGGATACTACAGAAAATTCATCAAAGGATATGCAAGGATCACAGCACCTATGGAAAGATTGCTGAAGAAGGATTCAAAGTTCCACTGGACAGAAGAATGCCAACAGAGCTTGGACACACTTAAAGACAAGATGATCACAGCGCCTATTCTAGCTTTCCCGGACTGGAGAAAACCTTTTCATGTTCATGTTGATGCTTCTTCCATAGCATTAGGAATCGTGCTTACACAGTCTGGAGAAGGAAGTATTGACCACCCAATTGCTTACTCCAGCAGAAAGCTATCTACAGCTGAGAAGAATTACACCACCACAGAAAGGGAAGGATTAGCTATGGTGTATGCCCTACAGAAATTCAGACACTACCTATTAGGAGCTCACTTTAAAATGTATACTGACCATTCTGCCTTAAAATATTTGGTCAATAAACCAGTTTTAGGAGGAAGAATTTGCAGATGGCTACTGCTCTTTCAAGAGTATGATTTTGAGATTATTGTAAAGCCAGGCAGACTGAATGCAGGGCCTGACCATCTATCCAGAATAGAGTCAGGAGAGGAACCTACGAGTCTGGAGGACAATATGCCTGACGCACAGTTGTTTTCTATCCAAGCAGCAGACGAATATTATTCTGATATTCTTGAGTTTCTCACTACCGGACAAGCGCCGGCTGAGCTTACAATCCAGCAGAAAAAGCAACTTGTTGTTAGAGCCGCAGACTTCACTTTGATAGCAGGCCAGCTCTATAAGTTGGGCCCTGACGAAATTTTGCGCAGATGTATCTTACCACATGAAAAGAGCTCTATCATCGCAGAAGCGCATTCAGGTACCGCAGGAGGCCATTTCGCAGGAAAGCCGACTGCGCAAAAGATATTAGCCGCAGGTCTTTGGTGGCCGACATTGCACAAGGACACTAAGGAATTCTGTAAATGTTGTGATGTGTGCCAGCGCACAGGAAAACCCTCACAGAGAGATGAAATGCCGCTAAGACCCCAGATCACATTGCGTGCTTTTGATAAATGGGCCATTGACTTTGTAGGACCTATTAACCCACCAGGAAAAAGAACTGGCGCAAGATATATCATTACAGCTACTGAATACCTCACCAGATGGGCTGAGGCGAAGCCAGTTAAGAACTGCGACGCTGCTACTGCCGCGCAGTTCATTTTCGAGAACATTATCACTAGGTTTGGATGCCCAGTGATCCTCATGAGTGATCAAGGTACACATTTCCTCAATGAGACTATAGAGGCCCTTACTGAAGAATTTCAAATTAATCACCATAAGACTACACCCTACCATCCTCAAGCTAATGGTACGGTGGAAGCATTCAATAAGATTCTTGAGAATGCCCTGACAAAAATCTGTAATCAACAAAGAGACGATTGGGACCTTAGAGTCACAGCTGTATTATGGGCTTACAGAACCACTTGCAAGAAACTAACAGGTCACACACCTTTCAGCTTGGTGTATGGACAAGAAGCAGTTATGCCCATGGAATACATTGTTCCCAGTCTCCGAATTGCGCAAATTACAGAAATGGCAGATCCTGATACTATGAATGAGAGACTTTCGCAACTGCTTGCCTTAGAAGAAGACAGACTTTTGGCCGGATTTCATCAACAGGTACAGAAGGCAAGACAGAAAGCTTGGCACGACAGGCACATTAAGCATAAGCACTTTGAAGAAGGAGACTTGGTACTCCTTTATGATAGTAAATTCATCAAGTTTCCAGGCAAGTTTCGCGTGCATTGGTTAGGCCCTTTTCAGGTAATAAAAATAACAGACGGAGGCGCAGTTCAGCTTGCGAAGCTGGATGGAGAATTCCTACCTACAATGATAAACGGGAGTCGGCTTGAGCTTTATTGCGACGGCCACTCCGCCCTGTCGACATAATATATTGCTCAAGAGTGCAGGTGTCCGGTGTAGTTGAAAGAGACATCGCATCCAGTCTACACGGAAGCTGCGACACACCCTCAGTTTCCAGCTTCCTGCGCAGTTCCTTGAAATATCCGCGCATCCCGAATAAAAAAATTGCTAAAAGAGCGCTTATCGGTGCGCTCTGGCGAACTTTTGTTTTTGGACCATCGAACTATCGCTCTTGCGGAGTTCCCTTTGATAATTTGCCGCTTGAAAAAGTTTTGTTGTGGACCCATAGAGGCACAGTTTCCTAAGTTGAAATGACCCGCCGGAAATTTTGAATTCAAGCAGTTATGTAGCCGCGTTTGAATAAATGAAGGATAAGGCCGCCATTTAAGTCTAGCCGTTCTGACGGATTCGGCTTAATCTTCGAAGGATTTGCAGTTAATTCAGGCGCCGAAAGCATTAGCTTCTCCCGGAAGGCTGTCAGAACCCGTCAATCACACTAAATGCACCGCTACGGCAAGGAGGATAGCGTGTTGTCAACTCATCTGTAGCCGCCTATAGCTACGTTACCCCACTTGGTCGCATTTACTATCCCCGCTGGCTATAAATACCTCACACTTGTATCATTTTCGGGTTACTGTCTCGAGTTGCATAGTTGTGTTTCAAGATCTAAATTATTGTTTTCAGAGCCGAGTGTGCAGAGTATTTCCCCTTGTTTTCAGCATCCATACCCTACGCAGGTCCGCCACTTGCTACCCAGAGTTTTGTTATTTACATTGGTCCACGACGGAGAATTTATCGACTGAAGAAGTTGTTCGTCAATTTCTACGCCGAGGCTTAGATTTCGGCATGGCCACTCCGGTGACGCCTTCGACCTACGTACACCCTGGTGCTACTGATCCCAGAACATCTCCAGGCACAAGAGCATCTCAGCAGCAGCCGGACGAACCTGTTCCAGAGCCGCTCGCGTCTATGGTGAACTATATTCCGCCGCGTCCAGATGATGCGCCGGATGTACAGATTCCGAAGAATGCAAAGTATCCAATTCCGCTACCGCCACTACCGGCTAGTGTGCGGGTAGAAGGCCAACTATTGGGAAACATTCCATTGGTTAAATTCTCTGATTTTAACCTTGGAGACTATAAGACATATCCTCAGTTCCAGTTGGACCGATATCTGGATATCGTCCATAATCCCACCAGAAAAGTTGACGAGTTTATCCCGAAGGGATTTGCAGCAAATCTTGAGCGCCCTGGACTCTTGAATTTGTTGAAGCTACCGCACTTTGGGCGTAGCAATGAAGTGAACGCAGTCGTTAAAACACTGCTATCCTGCGTTCATGGAGGTTACCTTTGGCTCGGGAGGCCAATTGATCTAAATGTTGATTTGATACACCGTATCACCGGTCTATCTAAGGTTGGTAAGGATCCCAATATCCATTTTGTGGGAAAGGAAAAGGACCGAAAATTGGCTGCAAAGCTGGTCCAGAAATATAACTTGACAAGAGGAGGTCGGGCTTATGACCTCACGACAGTAGAAGATGAGGCACTTCGCTTCACAGGAAGTCTGCTTGCAGGCAGACTTCTCACAAAGTGCCGCCCAAAAGAAGTTACTGGAGCTGTCGTGGAGCTCGCTATCGCAGCTGCGGAGGGAGAACAGTACAACTGGTCTCTCTTCCTGCTGAATTCTTTTTTGGCTGATTGCCTGAATGTGCAGGACAATGCAGCCCAATCATTCCATTTTTCGTGGCTTTTAATTTTATGCGCTCTCGTAGGGTGGAAGGAGCCCCCGAATACTCAGTTCCTTCCGCGCCGCGCAGGAGAGGTTGCCGGCATGCGCTACATCAACCTCTGGGATTCCCCTAATCCCGCGAAGCGCAAGATGAATCGCGCTGTCTTTTGTGAGTACTACTATCTCCTCCGAGATACCATACAAGATATGCCAAGGCTGAGCGAGGACACAGCCACATTGTATGAAGGGAAGTTGGCTTTTACTGCCGACATCCATCAACTTTACCTTCGGCCTTGCGACATTCCAGGTGACTGGGCGCTAGGTCTTTACAGGATGACCACAGAAGATGTCGAAGAAACCATTAAGTCGTGGTCGGACGAATGGAGAGCAGCAGCCGACCTCGCATCTGCGATGCCACCTGCCGCTGCGAAAGAGAAGGATAAGGGCAAGCAAGCCCCTGAGCAGAGAAGCGATGAAGGCTCAACCGAGCCAGCCACCAAGAAGCAGAAAGTGTCGCATCCCACTGAGGCCATTCCCTCGGAGATCGACAAATACTTGAAAGAGCAATTTCGTGAGATGAGGAACACGCAGGCTCACATCCGAAGTGCTCTAGACTTACAGTTTGTGGAATTGAAAGGTCTCGCAGGAAGGATTGCGCAGACCCATGCGCCAGCATCTACTTCGCAGGCGCCACAAGAAATTCCAAGTGATGAGCGAGTTGAAGAACTCACAGAAAGGCACACTGTTGTGCATATTCCGCCTACCAGCATGACACTTCCAGATCCTCTAGCTGAACTACAGGTAAGCACAGTTGGACCTGTAGAAATTAATTTGTCTATAATTCCTATAGAGACCTTACAGCTTGTACAGGAGAAAGTTTCTCTTGAGTTGAGAGCTAGGGAGCTCTCTACTTTCCAGGCAAACCAACGACTGCAATCGCAGGAGATAGAGCTGAAAGAAAGTAATAAACATATCTCTGCGAAGCTTGCACTCTATGAGGCGCAAGACACCGGCATCAGAAACGCAATAGAAGAGATTGCCCAGGAACTGCCGGCTTGCGAGATTCAACCAGACCTCCCTCTGGTTGCAAAAGTTCAAATTATTGGCGAAAGGGCGAAAACCCTGGAGCAAGAAATAGCTGCTATGGCAGAAGGCCATAGAACCCAGATTGCTGAGCTAGAAGCTCGCATTGCTGCGCATCTTACGGATGATGCGCAGGTACAATTTGATGCACTGAGCAGAGCTTCCACACGAATGAAAGATCGAGTACAGGAAGCCAAGAACCTGATGGACCAGGCTATGGAAGCTTGGTCAGAGCTTGTGAACCTCCCTTTGAAAGTGGGACTGTCAGAACAGGTGCATGCTGCAGAACAGTCTCTCACTGTTCTCAATGAAGAAGCTAAGGCCCTAACAGGCCTACCAAAAATGAAGAAAATGGGCGAAGTGCGCAAAATGCAGCAGCAACTGCACAAGCTCAGAACCGAAGATGAGAAGCTCACCAACAGTATTCAGCCATTCATGGATGAGTATGCTGAAATCGTTGGCCAGGTTGAGACAAAAATCAAAGAGGTTGCCGAGTCTCAGGAGATCATTGATACACTCACTAAAGGCGAAGCGACCGCAGAAACAGTGCAAACAGCTGATCAGTGTATTGAGGAATTGGACTCCGCTATTGCAAAGTGGCAGAAAACATTCGCGGAGATTGAAGCAAAAGCAGATGCGCAAATCAAACGACCACGCGCTAGTGCGAGTGGCTCGAGGGCGAGCCACAAGTGAGTGTTGGGGGCCTGTTGGGGCCAAGGTCGCAGCTATAGTAAAAGCTGCGAATTTTGGGAAAAAGCACGAGTATGGAAGGAAAGTGCTAATTTTGGGACAAGCACTAAGTTTTGGGTAAGAAGGAGACGGTGCGCAGTACGGTGCCAGATGGATGATCTCAGCGCAGATCATGGACCGGAAATTGCAGAGCTCGCACGCACGTCATCGAAGAATGAAGGTGGCTCAGCTACCATAATAAATAAGGCGATGGAGTAGAGGGCTCAGCTACCCTCATTTAAAGGCTCAAGTACAGAAGTTATGATTGCTCGGATCAAGGAGGAGCAACGGACCAGAGCATTGAAGGCGAAGGACGATCGCCCATACCCACAATCTGCGCCGGAATTCATGGAGCCTGCAGGAAGCGGCGACGTGACTACAAGCGGCGCCTACAGTACACCTAGCCATGTGCGTGGTTAGGGTTTTTGGGAATCACTGTTGGGAAAGGCCCACAGTTTTGTAAGGGTGTGACCGTCATGGCCACCTATATATATGAATAATTGTAATGGATAGACGTTGGGTTAGAGAGTTAGAGAGCTAGATGTTAGACTGTTAGATATCCAGTCTAAAGGATAGATCATGTGTTGATTATCCTTCTGTATTTTCTACCCAGAGTGTAGAACTAGAGAAGAAATCGGATAGCCGAGGAGCTAATCCCTGAGTAGCCAGACAGTCTGTGTGACGTCTGCGCCTTTGTAATCTCCATAGAGAGGAGACTAGTTGAGAGAAGGGCTCCCAGCTGTGTGCGTGGAGTTTCCTGGAGAGATCTAAGGCTGCAGCTGTGTGCGCAGCATATTGTATAACTTTATCATTTTTCTGGTTAATATAACACTCCCGTGGACGTGGTTTTCCTCGAGGAGATGAGGTCACTTATATCTTCTTGTTATAATGTTTGCGTGAATGATAACTGTTTAGAGCTCATTATTTGTGTATGCAAGACTCCTGTCTTATCTTTGTGACTGTTTGAGTGAGTTGGGAAGATCCCTTGATAGCTATAAGTGTTTTAAGTACTAAAGAGGTAGTAGCGCGCGTTCGCTGCTGCGAGAGCAGACTGCGTTACTGCGCTGGATGTGAAGGGTGAGGAAGTATTTAGCACGTCGACGCAAGGGATAGTTGCTTGCTGCGTTAGAGAGGAGAAACTGCGCAGTAGGCCTGCCAAGGAAGGAATCCACGCAGCTGCGCCGAGCGGCCTGCGGGAAGGTCCGACCGCCCATTTAGCAGGAACCATTAAAGGAAGAGCTATCTCCGCGTCACCCAGGTTAAGGAAACCTGATTCCTTAACCCCCCCATAGCCACTTCGGGTGAGACCTCGAGCTGCCGCGCAGCTCGTTGCCGAGAGGGCCAGTGCGCCAAGGGGTTTTGTTGCTGCGCTTCATTAAAACCCGGGTCTGCCCAGTAAAGCAGCCAACAAATGGTTCCGTTGCCTTGCGACTTGTTGTTGTGAGACTTGTTATTTTGGCGACGCGCGAGATAGAGCAAGCCAACAAATGGTTCCGTTGCCTTGCGACTTGTTGTTGTGAGACTTGTTATTTTGGCGACGCGCGAGATAGAGCAAGCCAACAAATGGTTCCGTTGCCTTGCGACTTGTTGTTGTGAGACTTGTTATTTTGGCGACGCGCGAGATAGAGCAACCCAACAAATGGTTCCGTTGCCTTGCGACTTGTTGTTGCGAGACTTGTTATTTTGGCGACGCGCGAGATAGAGCAACCCAACAAATGGTTCCGTTGCCTTGCGACTTGTTGTTGTGAGACTTGTTATTTTGGCGACGCGCGAGATAGAGCAACCCAACAAATGGTTCCGTTGCCTTGCGACTTGTTGCTGTAAGACTGACGCGACATCTGAGATTGTTGCTGAAGACGACATAAGGTTCTGTTACACTGAGACTTGCTCAGTTAACAAATGTGCTACTGGAATCCTACAGCTAAAGAAATTGGAGATTGGTTTGATCTAAAGGCTAAAGAGTTTGCTGAACAAGAAAATAGAAGCCTTACGTTTCAAACAGAAGACTGGTTACAGAAGTATATTTATGCTGACCTCTACGAAATTTTCTTTGTTACGTTTGCATTGGAGTTACACGCTTGGATAGCCAAGTTAGCAGATTCTACACCTACGCTGCATGTTGATCGACCCGTCACGTGGACACCCGAGCTAGTCAGTATTGTGAAGCGGATCGACAATTCTGTTTCCCGCGCAGTAGACTTTTGGTTGAATAGTCTACTGGAAGGTTTCATTACCGAATTTGCAGTCGATACAAGAAAGAGTTTCAGTGAAGCTGAGAGGAGTTTCTTCCAAGTACACAGAGGTAAGTTCTTAAATTCTCTGAACTTATGGATTAAAATGCTTCTGTATGAAAAAGGAAAGCTATGTATTGCTTCTGATGAATAGCATAGACAAGTAATGTCCGTAGATTCTGATAGTGATCCTGAAGTTATTGGTTGCACTCGTAGTGGAAAACGATATAAAGTAGGCCTTGACCAATATTCTTTTGAGTCTAGCCCAGACGATAGCCAAGTCCCTAGAGCAAGCCATATAGAAAGACAAGGGAGTGCTCATATCCCTTATTACCCCTTTACACCACAAAAACCAGACGGAGCTCAGTATAATCCTACAGTAACACCTTCTAGTAGCCCACACGGTACTTCTAGCACCTCTGTACCACCTTTGTTTAACCATCCCGGAGGCACTGCTGCAGTACCTCCACCTCAAACCCGTGCAAGAAGGATGGGTGATGACATGAAGCTACCAACTTTTAGAGGAACAGGGATAGAAGACCCTGAGCAGCACTGGTTCTTATGTGAAGCCATTTGGACAATTAAGCAAATTAATGACGATGCTGTTAAACTGGTCCAGTTAGCAACCACACTAAGAGAAAGAGCCTTGACTTGGTTCATGAAATACTCAGCAGCACAGAATAGGACGCTTGCTGAGGTAAGAAATGCTATGATTCGGGAATTTAAGAAACCTAAATCAGAATCACAGTGTATAACAGAGCTCAAAGACATCAAACAGTTACCTACAGAATCAGTATGGGACTTTGACCAGAAGTTCAAAGCCTTGATAGATCAAGTAAGCTTCGAGTTTGCACCACAGCAACATAAAGAATGGTTCATTGCTGCGCTGCTCCCACACATTAGACTTCCTCTTATGCAACAGAATCTCAATACTCAGGAACAAGCTCTAGAAATGGCTATGAAACTAGAAGCTTCGCCAATTGCAGGAACAAGCAACGATGTTGCGCATTTACAGAACCAATTAGCAAACTTAACCTTGCAAGTGCATGATATTAAGAAAGGCAAGGAGATTAAGGAAGAAATTTGGTGTACAAAATGTAAAGTCCAAGGTCATTCAAAGGACCATTGTCCCGTTTTCATAGACTATATTGCAACTGGAGCACCTAATCCTTTACCACAGGCACAAGGGCCTTGGTGTGAAATCTGTAGAACTAGAGGTCATAGACCACAAGAATGTCACTTACTCCAGAAATATGTGCAAACCCCAAAGAATCTATATTGTAATTTCTGTAAATCAGTAGGTCATGATGAGAACAATTGTAGAGCATATGATCTTATGATAGAAAGAAAGCATGATGTTTATAGGGTACAAGCAGAGACACAAGGACCCACAGCAGGTCCACCTTATGACCAAACTCGGGACGCCCGAGCAGCAAATTACAGAGGACGCGGACGCACAACAAATTTTGGTCGCGGAAGAGGCCAGATCACTTGTTATAATTGCGGAACACAAGGTCATTTTGCTAGGGATTGCCAAAATCCTATAACCCTCTGCAGGTATTGTAAATCTTCTGACCATATTATTGAAGAATGCCCTCAGTTACAGGCTAAGATGCAAGCAAAGACACCACAGGTCAATCAGAATATCCAGTTGATTGGAGCAGAAAAAAGAGAACCAGACCCTACAGTTAATATAGTGACACGCAGTGGAGCAACCACTGGTGCACAAGAGATGGGAACGGGAAAGCAAGCGACGCAATGGGTGCGCCGCGCTAACATTAAACCAACCCCACTTAACCTGCAGAAACAAAAAGAAGCATTCAAGCAAGCTCAAGAGTATTTCTCAGATCCGAGAACTTCAAGTTCTGCCACAATTCCGCAGAACATTAGTAGATTGCAAGTGCTAAGACAAGACAACCTGGTACAAGAACAAGCCACTACAGCTGGAAGGCCTGATGACGATGAGGAGCATGCACTAGGCAGTGTTCATGCGTTCCTGCGACAATGTTTAAAACTGTTGCGCAATGAAAAGGCAACTCTAGAACTCCAACACCTGTTGGATCAGTGCCAACACTCTGCTTCGACGAACACACCGCAGTGTGCTGTTCACCAGATCAGGAGCCACATTAGAACTGGAAAAGAGATGAGGCTCACAGCGCAGATTGGAGCATTTGAAATGGATGAAGTCATGTTAGATTTGGGCTCCGAAGCCAATGTTCTCACTATGCAGACATGGGAACAGATGGGAAGCCCTCAGCTTACAAGATCCCCTATCCAGCTAAGACTCGCAAATCAGCAACGAGTCTCTCCATTGGGCAGATTACCCAATGTACCTATTGATATTGAAGGAGTAAGAAGCTCTGCAGATTTTGAAGTAATCAAAATTATGGATGATAGTAGACCATACCCAGCGCTGTTAGGAATAGACTGGGCATTTGATAATTTGGCTGTCATTAACCTGAAGAAAAGACAGATGACCTTTGAGGATGACCAGATCAGGGTCATCGCACCTCTTGATCCTATTCAAGGACCAAGATATATAGAACCCATTCGCGCAGAAGAGGAAGCGCGCCACATGGAAAGTTTGTACCAGATGACCACTAACCACAGTGACTATGTCAACCCCACAGCGGACGGCCATATTAGCTGGCGATGTGATAGCTCGTGCACATCAGATTCAGATGCAGGATTGGAAAACTGGCAGAATCGTCTACATGAGGTTTCTGCAAGACGTTGCGCCATGATAACTAAATCCATTCGATGGATTGGCACAGAATTAACTGACACTCCAACTTTTGATGGTCTAACCGAAGTAACTAAATTCATAGAGGAATATGAACAAAAGCTTTCAGAACCACAGCGCATACAGGCACTGGACGTAGCATTGCGCGCTACACCCGCAAGATGGTGGATTGCGCACAAGGAGAATATTCATACATGGAAAGACTGTCGCAGATTGATACTGCGCAGATTTCAGGACACCACAGCCGAAGCGCTACGCAAATATGAAGGACAGAGTGACCCCAGGTCACACATTGAAGCATGTATTCAGCAATGGTCAGATATTCCGGAAGATGAATGGGTTCACCAATTCATTCACACATTGGATACAATTCCAAGGAATTGGTATACTGAAACAGAATTACGGAAAGGCACTCTTACTTGGGCTCTTATGATAGAAAGCTTTCAACTTACCTTCAGCTTTGAGTCAGAACATCCAAGCATTGATCAGGCTTTGAAGTGTATTAGAAAGAAGGTATTTGAACACTATCCAGTAACAGAGTATTCCCAACCAGATTGGGCTGTCCAGATAGAACATGCCCTGGAATGTTATAACTTCACCGCTGAAGATGAGGAGGACGATCCTCGCAACATCAATATCCCAGAATCAGAAGGGACGCGCAATATTGAAGGTCCTGAGCTTGATATCCCTGCCATCACAGAACACGTCAAGCTCAAGCAAGTTAACATTGGCACAGAAGCTGACCCAAAGTTTGCTTCTATAGGAGATTATTGGGATGATGAAACTGTTGCGCATGTTTCAGATTTATTACGTGACTACCAGGATATCTTTCCTACCAAGTTCACAGAAATGAAAGGCATCCTAGGAGACTTAGGAGTGATGCGCATACCTCTGAAACCAGATGCCAAGCCAGTGAAGCAGCGCCCATACAGGTTGAACCCGCGCTACAAAGAAAAAGTCAAAGAAGAAATTGATAAGATGCTTGCAGCAGGAATTATTGAGCCAGTAGAGGAAAGCGATTGGATTAGTCCTATGGTGGTCCAAGAAAAGAAAACGAAAGGTGAAATAAGAATTTGCGTCGACTTGCGCAAACTCAATGATGCATCAGCGCACGATCCATTTCCCACTCCTTTCACAGATGAAGTACTTGATAATGTTGGAGGACAAGAGGCTTACTCCTTCACTGATGGTTTCTCGGGATATCATCAGATTAGAATCCATCCGGACGACCGCCACAAGACTACCTTTGCAACTGAATGGGGCTCATTCCAGTATACGGTAATGCCCTTTGGTCTTAAAAACGCACCTGCTATCTTCTCTAGAGTTGTTGTTGCTGTTTTTAAAGAATTTATCCACAAGTTTTTAGAAGTCTATTTTGATGACTGGACTGTGTTTGGATTACTAAAGAACCATATTGCGAATCTGCGCATGATGCTAGAAAAATGTAGACAGCATCAGATTTCCCTTAACTTGAAAAAATGTATATTTTGTGCGCCCTTTGGTATTTTGTTGGGACATATTGTATGCAGACAAGGACTTCTGATGGATCCTGCGAAGGTTGCCATCATTGCTAACTTACCTGCGCCCAACTCAGTTAAGCAATTGCGCACTACATTAGGACATACAGGATACTACAGAAAATTCATCAAAGGATATGCAAGGATCACAGCACCTATGGAAAGATTGCTGAAGAAGGATTCAAAGTTCCACTGGACAGAAGAATGCCAACAGAGCTTGGACACACTTAAAGACAAGATGATCACAGCGCCTATTCTAGCTTTCCCGGACTGGAGAAAACCTTTTCATGTTCATGTTGATGCTTCTTCCATAGCATTAGGAATCGTGCTTACACAGTCTGGAGAAGGAAGTATTGACCACCCAATTGCTTACTCCAGCAGAAAGCTATCTACAGCTGAGAAGAATTACACCACCACAGAAAGGGAAGGATTAGCTATGGTGTATGCCCTACAGAAATTCAGACACTACCTATTAGGAGCTCACTTTAAAATGTATACTGACCATTCTGCCTTAAAATATTTGGTCAATAAACCAGTTTTAGGAGGAAGAATTTGCAGATGGCTACTGCTCTTTCAAGAGTATGATTTTGAGATTATTGTAAAGCCAGGCAGACTGAATGCAGGGCCTGACCATCTATCCAGAATAGAGTCAGGAGAGGAACCTACGAGTCTGGAGGACAATATGCCTGACGCACAGTTGTTTTCTATCCAAGCAGCAGACGAATATTATTCTGATATTCTTGAGTTTCTCACTACCGGACAAGCGCCGGCTGAGCTTACAATCCAGCAGAAAAAGCAACTTGTTGTTAGAGCCGCAGACTTCACTTTGATAGCAGGCCAGCTCTATAAGTTGGGCCCTGACGAAATTTTGCGCAGATGTATCTTACCACATGAAAAGAGCTCTATCATCGCAGAAGCGCATTCAGGTACCGCAGGAGGCCATTTCGCAGGAAAGCCGACTGCGCAAAAGATATTAGCCGCAGGTCTTTGGTGGCCGACATTGCACAAGGACACTAAGGAATTCTGTAAATGTTGTGATGTGTGCCAGCGCACAGGAAAACCCTCACAGAGAGATGAAATGCCGCTAAGACCCCAGATCACATTGCGTGCTTTTGATAAATGGGCCATTGACTTTGTAGGACCTATTAACCCACCAGGAAAAAGAACTGGCGCAAGATATATCATTACAGCTACTGAATACCTCACCAGATGGGCTGAGGCGAAGCCAGTTAAGAACTGCGACGCTGCTACTGCCGCGCAGTTCATTTTCGAGAACATTATCACTAGGTTTGGATGCCCAGTGATCCTCATGAGTGATCAAGGTACACATTTCCTCAATGAGACTATAGAGGCCCTTACTGAAGAATTTCAAATTAATCACCATAAGACTACACCCTACCATCCTCAAGCTAATGGTACGGTGGAAGCATTCAATAAGATTCTTGAGAATGCCCTGACAAAAATCTGTAATCAACAAAGAGACGATTGGGACCTTAGAGTCACAGCTGTATTATGGGCTTACAGAACCACTTGCAAGAAACTAACAGGTCACACACCTTTCAGCTTGGTGTATGGACAAGAAGCAGTTATGCCCATGGAATACATTGTTCCCAGTCTCCGAATTGCGCAAATTACAGAAATGGCAGATCCTGATACTATGAATGAGAGACTTTCGCAACTGCTTGCCTTAGAAGAAGACAGACTTTTGGCCGGATTTCATCAACAGGTACAGAAGGCAAGACAGAAAGCTTGGCACGACAGGCACATTAAGCATAAGCACTTTGAAGAAGGAGACTTGGTACTCCTTTATGATAGTAAATTCATCAAGTTTCCAGGCAAGTTTCACGTGCATTGGTTAGGCCCTTTTCAGGTAATAAAAATAACAGACGGAGGCGCAGTTCAGCTTGCGAAGCTGGATGGAGAATTCCTACCTACAATGATAAACGGGAGTCGGCTTGAGCTTTATTGCGACGGCCACTCCGCCCTGTCGACATAATATATTGCTCAAGAGTGCAGGTGTCCGGTGTAGTTGAAAGAGACATCGCATCCAGTCTACACGGAAGCTGCGACACACCCTCAGTTTCCAGCTTCCTGCGCAGTTCCTTGAAATATCCGCGCATCCCGAATAAAAAAATTGCTAAAAGAGCGCTTATCGGTGCGCTCTGGCGAACTTTTGTTTTTGGACCATCGAACTATCGCTCTTGCGGAGTTCCCTTTGATAATTTGCCGCTTGAAAAAGTTTTGTTGTGGACCCATAGAGGCACAGTTTCCTAAGTTGAAATGACCCGCCGGAAATTTTGAATTCAAGCAGTTATGTAGCCGCGTTTGAATAAATGAAGGATAAGGCCGCCATTTAAGTCTAGCCGTTCTGACGGATTCGGCTTAATCTTCGAAGGATTTGCAGTTAATTCAGGCGCCGAAAGCATTAGCTTCTCCCGGAAGGCTGTCAGAACCCGTCAATCACACTAAATGCACCGCTACGGCAAGGAGGATAGCGTGTTGTCAACTCATCTGTAGCCGCCTATAGCTACGTTACCCCACTTGGTCGCATTTACTATCCCCGCTGGCTATAAATACCTCACACTTGTATCATTTTCGGGTTACTGTCTCGAGTTGCATAGTTGTGTTTCAAGATCTAAATTATTGTTTTCAGAGCCGAGTGTGCAGAGTATTTCCCCTTGTTTTCAGCATCCATACCCTACGCAGGTCCGCCACTTGCTACCCAGAGTTTTGTTATTTACATTGGTCCACGACGGAGAATTTATCGACTGAAGAAGTTGTTCGTCAATTTCTACGCCGAGGCTTAGATTTCGGCATGGCCACTCCGGTGACGCCTTCGACCTACGTACACCCTGGTGCTACTGATCCCAGAACATCTCCAGGCACAAGAGCATCTCAGCAGCAGCCGGACGAACCTGTTCCAGAGCCGCTCGCGTCTATGGTGAACTATATTCCGCCGCGTCCAGATGATGCGCCGGATGTACAGATTCCGAAGAATGCAAAGTATCCAATTCCGCTACCGCCACTACCGGCTAGTGTGCGGGTAGAAGGCCAACTATTGGGAAACATTCCATTGGTTAAATTCTCTGATTTTAACCTTGGAGACTATAAGACATATCCTCAGTTCCAGTTGGACCGATATCTGGATATCGTCCATAATCCCACCAGAAAAGTTGACGAGTTTATCCCGAAGGGATTTGCAGCAAATCTTGAGCGCCCTGGACTCTTGAATTTGTTGAAGCTACCGCACTTTGGGCGTAGCAATGAAGTGAACGCAGTCGTTAAAACACTGCTATCCTGCGTTCATGGAGGTTACCTTTGGCTCGGGAGGCCAATTGATCTAAATGTTGATTTGATACACCGTATCACCGGTCTATCTAAGGTTGGTAAGGATCCCAATATCCATTTTGTGGGAAAGGAAAAGGACCGAAAATTGGCTGCAAAGCTGGTCCAGAAATATAACTTGACAAGAGGAGGTCGGGCTTATGACCTCACGACAGTAGAAGATGAGGCACTTCGCTTCACAGGAAGTCTGCTTGCAGGCAGACTTCTCACAAAGTGCCGCCCAAAAGAAGTTACTGGAGCTGTCGTGGAGCTCGCTATCGCAGCTGCGGAGGGAGAACAGTACAACTGGTCTCTCTTCCTGCTGAATTCTTTTTTGGCTGATTGCCTGAATGTGCAGGACAATGCAGCCCAATCATTCCATTTTTCGTGGCTTTTAATTTTATGCGCTCTCGTAGGGTGGAAGGAGCCCCCGAATACTCAGTTCCTTCCGCGCCGCGCAGGAGAGGTTGCCGGCATGCGCTACATCAACCTCTGGGATTCCCCTAATCCCGCGAAGCGCAAGATGAATCGCGCTGTCTTTTGTGAGTACTACTATCTCCTCCGAGATACCATACAAGATATGCCAAGGCTGAGCGAGGACACAGCCACATTGTATGAAGGGAAGTTGGCTTTTACTGCCGACATCCATCAACTTTACCTTCGGCCTTGCGACATTCCAGGTGACTGGGCGCTAGGTCTTTACAGGATGACCACAGAAGATGTCGAAGAAACCATTAAGTCGTGGTCGGACGAATGGAGAGCAGCAGCCGACCTCGCATCTGCGATGCCACCTGCCGCTGCGAAAGAGAAGGATAAGGGCAAGCAAGCCCCTGAGCAGAGAAGCGATGAAGGCTCAACCGAGCCAGCCACCAAGAAGCAGAAAGTGTCGCATCCCACTGAGGCCATTCCCTCGGAGATCGACAAATACTTGAAAGAGCAATTTCGTGAGATGAGGAACACGCAGGCTCACATCCGAAGTGCTCTAGACTTACAGTTTGTGGAATTGAAAGGTCTCGCAGGAAGGATTGCGCAGACCCATGCGCCAGCATCTACTTCGCAGGCGCCACAAGAAATTCCAAGTGATGAGCGAGTTGAAGAACTCACAGAAAGGCACACTGTTGTGCATATTCCGCCTACCAGCATGACACTTCCAGATCCTCTAGCTGAACTACAGGTAAGCACAGTTGGACCTGTAGAAATTAATTTGTCTATAATTCCTATAGAGACCTTACAGCTTGTACAGGAGAAAGTTTCTCTTGAGTTGAGAGCTAGGGAGCTCTCTACTTTCCAGGCAAACCAACGACTGCAATCGCAGGAGATAGAGCTGAAAGAAAGTAATAAACATATCTCTGCGAAGCTTGCACTCTATGAGGCGCAAGACACCGGCATCAGAAACGCAATAGAAGAGATTGCCCAGGAACTGCCGGCTTGCGAGATTCAACCAGACCTCCCTCTGGTTGCAAAAGTTCAAATTATTGGCGAAAGGGCGAAAACCCTGGAGCAAGAAATAGCTGCTATGGCAGAAGGCCATAGAACCCAGATTGCTGAGCTAGAAGCTCGCATTGCTGCGCATCTTACGGATGATGCGCAGGTACAATTTGATGCACTGAGCAGAGCTTCCACACGAATGAAAGATCGAGTACAGGAAGCCAAGAACCTGATGGACCAGGCTATGGAAGCTTGGTCAGAGCTTGTGAACCTCCCTTTGAAAGTGGGACTGTCAGAACAGGTGCATGCTGCAGAACAGTCTCTCACTGTTCTCAATGAAGAAGCTAAGGCCCTAACAGGCCTACCAAAAATGAAGAAAATGGGCGAAGTGCGCAAAATGCAGCAGCAACTGCACAAGCTCAGAACCGAAGATGAGAAGCTCACCAACAGTATTCAGCCATTCATGGATGAGTATGCTGAAATCGTTGGCCAGGTTGAGACAAAAATCAAAGAGGTTGCCGAGTCTCAGGAGATCATTGATACACTCACTAAAGGCGAAGCGACCGCAGAAACAGTGCAAACAGCTGATCAGTGTATTGAGGAATTGGACTCCGCTATTGCAAAGTGGCAGAAAACATTCGCGGAGATTGAAGCAAAAGCAGATGCGCAAATCAAACGACCACGCGCTAGTGCGAGTGGCTCGAGGGCGAGCCACAAGTGAGTGTTGGGGGCCTGTTGGGGCCAAGGTCGCAGCTATAGTAAAAGCTGCGAATTTTGGGAAAAAGCACGAGTATGGAAGGAAAGTGCTAATTTTGGGACAAGCACTAAGTTTTGGGTAAGAAGGAGACGGTGCGCAGTACGGTGCCAGATGGATGATCTCAGCGCAGATCATGGACCGGAAATTGCAGAGCTCGCACGCACGTCATCGAAGAATGAAGGTGGCTCAGCTACCATAATAAATAAGGCGATGGAGTAGAGGGCTCAGCTACCCTCATTTAAAGGCTCAAGTACAGAAGTTATGATTGCTCGGATCAAGGAGGAGCAACGGACCAGAGCATTGAAGGCGAAGGACGATCGCCCATACCCACAATCTGCGCCGGAATTCATGGAGCCTGCAGGAAGCGGCGACGTGACTACAAGCGGCGCCTACAGTACACCTAGCCATGTGCGTGGTTAGGGTTTTTGGGAATCACTGTTGGGAAAGGCCCACAGTTTTGTAAGGGTGTGACCGTCATGGCCACCTATATATATGAATAATTGTAATGGATAGACGTTGGGTTAGAGAGTTAGAGAGCTAGATGTTAGACTGTTAGATATCCAGTCTAAAGGATAGATCATGTGTTGATTATCCTTCTGTATTTTCTACCCAGAGTGTAGAACTAGAGAAGAAATCGGATAGCCGAGGAGCTAATCCCTGAGTAGCCAGACAGTCTGTGTGACGTCTGCGCCTTTGTAATCTCCATAGAGAGGAGACTAGTTGAGAGAAGGGCTCCCAGCTGTGTGCGTGGAGTTTCCTGGAGAGATCTAAGGCTGCAGCTGTGTGCGCAGCATATTGTATAACTTTATCATTTTTCTGGTTAATATAACACTCCCGTGGACGTGGTTTTCCTCGAGGAGATGAGGTCACTTATATCTTCTTGTTATAATGTTTGCGTGAATGATAACTGTTTAGAGCTCATTATTTGTGTATGCAAGACTCCTGTCTTATCTTTGTGACTGTTTGAGTGAGTTGGGAAGATCCCTTGATAGCTATAAGTGTTTTAAGTACTAAAGAGGTAGTAGCGCGCGTTCGCTGCTGCGAGAGCAGACTGCGTTACTGCGCTGGATGTGAAGGGTGAGGAAGTATTTAGCACGTCGACGCAAGGGATAGTTGCTTGCTGCGTTAGAGAGGAGAAACTGCGCAGTAGGCCTGCCAAGGAAGGAATCCACGCAGCTGCGCCGAGCGGCCTGCGGGAAGGTCCGACCGCCCATTTAGCAGGAACCATTAAAGGAAGAGCTATCTCCGCGTCACCCAGGTTAAGGAAACCTGATTCCTTAACCCCCCCATAGCCACTTCGGGTGAGACCTCGAGCTGCCGCGCAGCTCGTTGCCGAGAGGGCCAGTGCGCCAAGGGGTTTTGTTGCTGCGCTTCATTAAAACCCGGGTCTGCCCAGTAAAGCAGCCAACAATGGCCTAAAAAATATACATAGATATATCCTTCTCCTATGGAGAAGGAGGGGCCTCATCTGCCTCTGCTACCTCTCGATAGCAAATGACCAGCCTAGCTACTTTCCTCAGTAGCTGAATCCATGCTGGGGGCACACCCACCACATTCTCCTGCATGTCGAGCGACATCCGCTCGATCCTGTATGTCGGAATTGCATGAGTCAACCGACTCATCTTCCCCTCTATGTTTTCCAGCATGGCATTAGTTGCACCTACTATCACTGGTCTCACGAAGGTACGGGGGTGTCCCTCAGGACGCATTGGTCCAACATCTGCATATGACATTTTGTTTCAGTACTTCAAACTCATCATAAAAATAATATATATAAAAATTGAAAAAATTAAATAATTCTTCAACAACAAACTTACCAATCTCTCCCCAGGCTGCTCCTGGAGGGAGAGCTAGCTTAGGATCATTGCGGAAGTCTATGCCCACATATGGGAACTGCTCAAGAGCTACTACCTGCCGGTCCCACCACGCCTAGAAATCATCCTCACTATAGCAAAAGTTGCTCTCGCCACCACCCTGGCAGAGGAATATCTCTCCCCATCGATCCATCAGTGGCTCATGGGGGTTCAGTGGGGGAAAAGCCATCCCCAGACTCATGGCAGGCACCCTTTCAAAGAAAAAGGTGCACAATATGCTTCCGTACCCAAAATTCTTCATCCTCTTGGTCTTACACCCGGAAAGTTGGAGCTTCATGTTCGCTTGTAGACTTGAACACCAGTCAAATATTATTCCCCATATGCATTCAGTACCCATGTGCATGAAGTTCCTTAAGCTAGATGTTGCGTAGCACTTCCGGCCATCTGGATGAGTATACTCAAGATCACCTTGAGTGGGAAGCTTGCAACAGTATAAATAAGGACCTGACTGCCGGTTTTCTCTGTACCCGGTACACAATAGGTATTGATGTAATCCTGCACGGATAGGGCACCCACATTGCGAGAGGACCCTTTGAGATTCACTGTATCTCCCCTTCGGGAGAGTCCCGTGATGAAATAGATGTCTTCAACCGTTAATTCCAATATTTCCCCTTGGATATTGAATACTAATGCATCGGCATCCCAATATTGTACAAGCCTCTCAAGCAAGCGGATTTGTGCCCGCAGATTGACTGTTCTATAAAATTTCAACAAACCACATCTTCGCAATGCATGCAAGGTTAATGGATCTTGTAAAGATACTCGATCCATCTCTTCATGCTCCCTTTCACGCCATACCAATACCATCCTACCATTAAAACCATTAAACGTTGGTCATTTTTGTTTTTTGCCATAGTTTTTGCGGTGAACGCTACTGTTTATCATAGACCGTAGCGTCCCGAACGTGACTGTCTTACAGGCATAGTAGCGCACTTTTGACAAGTGCGCTAGTTTCTTGCAAGCAAACCAGCGCTCGCGCATAAACGTTTTTAAAAGTTGGCTAAAAAATGATTTTGACCACAGAAATTGAAAAAAATTGTATGTAAATGCAAGCTAAGGATGAGACTACTTACTTGGTGGAAGCATAATTTGAATTGGTGACCCGGTTTGACCACAACGAGCAAAGGTAGCTTGAGGTTTTTCTCCACTTTTGCCCTAATTTTCAAATTGTGATATGTGATTTTCGAAATTGAAACTATTTATAGAAATTACTTTTTAATTTTTACCCACTTTTCCAAAAAGGGTAGAGTTTCATTTTTGTTATTTTAATTCATTAATATTTCTCAAATTTTGATGAATTAGACTAACCATATATTTCGAATTATCACTATAATTTCAAACATCGAATTATTAAGACTTGTTTTCTTCATTGACAGGATCAGTATAGGTACCATATTGTTTCAATATTTTGTCATTTGAGAAAATTTGTCCTGGTTACTAACGTTGGTTGTCGAGATTCTATTCTCTGGCAGGTCATGAACTTACGATCCCTTAAGCCGGTCAAGTCATTTTAAGCCCTTGTTTTGACTTTTAAAAAACCAACAAGATTGTTGAGTTCGCTTGTTCTCTTCAGACTCGTTAAAGGAATTGAAGGAACATCCGCTTAAGTATAAGTTTAACCCTTTTCCGGAGTTTTTTGGATTACTTACGAAAAAGGAATACTCTAGCCATCCGTGGCTAGAAGAGTTCTTCTCTCATCGTTTACACTTTTTCGGGGGAGGAGACTAACTGTACGAAAAAGGACTTTTGGAGCCTTCTTTAGGGTTTTCAGGCTCTCGAAACATGAAAACACCAAGCGAGTATTCACCTACTCGGGCTCGATGTGAAATCCACGAGAGGGTGTATAGAGGATTGTTTAAGTTTTTGAAACTCTATAAATAGGAAAACACCGGCGAGCATATACCAACCCGGCTTGATACTAAAATCCACGGGTAGGTGTATGGAGTTAACTCCTTAAAATTGAAAACACTGGCGAGCAAGAACATATCTCAGCTCGATATTAAAATCCACAGATCAGTATTATAGAGTATTCTTCTATCTCTTCTTTGAACTCTATAAATAATAAAGAAGGTCCTGAGTCTTCCTCCCATGGGCTCGTCAATATTTTACATGGTTGGGCTTATTGAGTTTGCTTTCTTGGACTCATTAAAACAACAAGAAGGACATTCTTTTACCAAAAAGAATAAGGGAAGCGAAGGGTATGTCTACATATTTTCAGTTTCAAAGGTAGTTAAGTTAGTCATGTCCTTAAACACAACACCTATTTGAGTCCATCATTCAGTTGGGTTTTAGTTTTTGACCTTAGGGTGAACCTGATCTCCGAGTTTTCAACTCCTACGGTTGGTTATTCTTCCAATCATATGGAGAGTCTGCCAATGTCTCCTACATTGCAGGCTTATATCACTTTCCCCTTCATGTTGAAAACTTCCTAAGTCACTTTGTGTCGTGCTCATTGTTCAAGGATACAGCCTGTGTCGGCCATTCTGCAGTTACCTTGACTTCATGTGTCGGCCATATTGGTGTTAGTTTGTTTCATCTTGTTACTTGTCCTACTCCAAATCAGCTCAAACTTGTGAGTGTTCCTCTTGTTGGATGATGGAGGATGTATTAAGGCCTCCCTTCCAGTGTACTTCTTCCCATCGACTTCAACTCATTATGCTCTGGGAATGAATTTTAGAGTTTCGGTTAGTACCTTGGGGATTGCAGTCATCAGGGGCAGTTTCCCTCGCTGTTGAATAATGGGAATACATCAATGTCTCTTGTTCAACTTCAAGTCCACTTATTCACACTTGTTGGAACGTACTAGGTACCTTGGACCCCATTATCATTATTGATGGAAGTCCTCGTGTTTGTTAACGGTATACATCAATGACCGGTAATCAAACGATACCCCCCATGTTCGACTCCAGCTCATTTATTCACATGGTTAGGGTTTGTACATTGGGTTGTTTGGATGAAGACCTTAGGACTCTGATAGCATCACCATATTTATGTTATCTCCCAAGCTGCGCAAGACTGAGCCTCACTCATTTTGGCTCTTCATGAGACATATATCTAGCTTGTTGTTATGGTTATGATCTCTCATTTTGACATGGATCCATGCTTGTATTTCAGTGGCCATGCCATATATACATCTCCCAGTTATGTATTGGAGATCATGTTGTATCACACCAAACATCTATATGATGTCAAGATTGTAATTGCTCGCTGACCTTGATCGTTGTTTTCAGGTACTTTTGTGATTTGGTTCTGCGGTTTCCTGCTCCTCCTCTGACTTGGAATTATAATGTATTTCGGCCATTGTTTCCCTCTGACCTCACACATTAGGGGGCACCTGTAATAGTTCAAATCTGAACTTCTCCATCCTTGATCACATTGCTCTGTTGATCACACAAAAGGACACTATGGATGGAAGAGCTAGGTTGACCCTGGATGAGTTATTGCTGAGATTACACTCTTCAGCTGAAAAACATATTGTTTCTACAGTTTTCATGACATGTGCACTACTATTGCCACAGTGATCCTGTGTTCTGAACGCTGGTCTTATTGAAGATAACCTGCGCACATCCTCTAAAATGTTGCAAACGCTGGTTGTCAAGTGCAAAGGTTGCATACTGTGCACTAGTCTGGTTGTATAAAACCTATGCAAATCTTACGATGAAATGAAAAAATATATTAAGATTACGAATTGGGATTAGTTGAAGTTGGTTCTGCAACTTCCCCAACTTCCCAATTCAACCACCTCTCAAATTCAACTGCCTTCCTTGTCCCATAAATACAAGGGGGAGCCATGAGAGAGGGACATAGAAGGAATGCTTTAACTGTTGTTACGTTGGAGGAATTCCCAAGTCATTGTGAAGAGCAGGATCTCAGGACTCGGTTGCAGAAGTGTCTAGATAGATCAAGTATATCTGTACTTATCTACATTTCTTTGACAATAAAAGGTGGAAATACCCTTCCCGTCCCAATTGAAAATCTATGTGATTGAATGTTTGTTGGATTGTATATTTGATTGTAGTTAATGCTAAATTGATTTCAATTTCATTATATTTATTACAGTCAAGATACGCTGAGGAAGGTTAACTTTGTGTTGCAGGTTCATCATTGCGGAAGATCAAGCGAAAGCTAGGACCAACCATCGTTAAAAAGGTACGGCTTTCAGAATCTTAACCTCTTTCCATTCATAGTAACTAATGCAAGACAATGAATGTATTTACCTGTCACCCCACACAAGTTGGTAGTGTCGTCTCCCCACTATAAGGTATTTTCCTGCACAACAAGGATGGCATCGATGATGACGATCATGATGTCGATATTGTGTGCAATTATGATGTTCATGATGATCATAATCATGTCGATGATGACGATTGTCACGAGGATTGCGATCATGATGATGAACATGTCGATATTGTGGATGATGATGATGCTCATGATGATGACAATGATGATGATCATCATGTCGACGACTATGATGATCATGAGGATGGTGATGTTGATGATGACTTTGGTGTTGTTGAGAATGATGATGATGATGTTGATGGAAATGACAAACATGATGATGATGATGATGATGATTATGCTTTTGATGATGACGATGACATTGTCTTTGATGTTGATGACAGTGATGATCCTCATGATAACAATGATGATGATGATGATGATGGAAATGATGATCTAGGACCTGAATTCGATAACCTATCATACACAACGAATGTCGATCACTTAAGCAACATTTAAGAAATATAGACATAAAAAAAAGTAATGAAATGTGTAGGCTTTGATTATCTCTTGTAAGGTTTATAAAAAAATAGTTGTTACAAGCATGCCTCCTAGTTCAATGGCCATAGGGAATCAATGAAAAGCAACTAAAGTTGAATCGTGAAGTATGAAGTTGCTAAATTGAATACCATAAATTAATACTGTTTATACCTCATTTTGACTGGGATCTTCTTCCTTAATTATGAACTGATGGGGTTCCATTCAACTCTAATGGATATCTCTCCACCATTTCAATAACCTTTATCTCAACCTAATCCACTTGGATGGCCCTCCTTTCCATACTCTTCTATGGTGAAGACTTACTACAACCTCTATGATCATTATAGCCTCTGTATCTCTCCACTCTAAATAAGCAAATTAGAGAGATTATCCAAATGAAAAACACTCTAATAGAAGTTTAATAAAATCACTCTAAATTAATGGAAAAAGTGTAAATGAAAGCAAACTCACATGTGTAGCCAAACATATTTCCACAAAAAATTTAATGTCTTGAGAAACACAAATAGGTTCATAGGATGATAGGAGTAAAATCCTACCATTGCAAGAATATTTCATCACCCTTAGTCCATGAACCTGAAATTATTGATCAATATTGGAATCCCATGTGCTCTTGGTGCCTATTTGATTATAACCCTTAACCTCTTATATAATCATAACATCTAACCGTTATAAATTGAACCACAACCATTAATCGGACTTATAACCATTTATCATCACTAACACTTTTAACCCCTAATCAATCTAAACCATCCTTATGAACATACACTTATAACCAACTTTAACACTAACCCTAATCCCTATAACCTCTACAACATCATCTACAATTGCTAATTCCTTACCTCTTGTGACCCCTTACCCTTTAAATCATATAACCTTAAAACCATTAATCCTCATAATGTCTATTAAATTTGAACCCTAAATATATCGACTAACACCTACGATAATTAATTCATAACATAACTCAAAATATTATAACACCTAACCCTAATTATCCAATTTGTCTTGTTAATAACCTATATATAAACCCTATAGTCATTGTCATTTTAATCATCCCTATAGCTCTTAACCATCAAAATGATCACCTAGCCTCACTATTAAACATTAAATTCCAACCCTTACAATCCTCAATGTCTAACATCTAACTCATATAGCCCTCACCTCATACCCGATATTATCCCTAAAAAATGGACTTTAACAAATAAAAAATTATAAATTGCCAATCTCCTAACCCTTATAATCCTAACCCCTTTAACAAAAAAATGTGATAACCTTTAACCGCTAACCTTTAAACCCTAATTCCTATCTCCCATAACTATTATCCATTAGGACACTTTACCATAAAACATGCCCTAATTAACTAGATCTCTTATTATTATTATAGCTTGTAAGCACTTACACCTATAAGATATAATCCTTATATCAGCGCACCTAATATAATTTATACAACCCCAAATCCATAATATAATTGTACCCTAACATCAAAACCTCTATCATAGAGATTATAACCCTTAACCCCTATAATTGTAACAATTAACCCTATAAATTAAAGCACATGAATTAAACCTTATAACCATTTATGTTCATTAACACATATAATGACTTAACACTATAAACCGACCTTAAACACATACACCAATAACTAGCTTTAACACTAACCTCTCTAACTCTATCCTATATAACCCATAATTATATAACCATTAAAATCCTTAGTACCTACTATATCCCATAATTATAAATATTTATAATCTCTATAAAGGATATACCTTATAACCCTAATGAACGCTTAATCCTTGTAATTTATAACCCCCTAACAATTATAACCCCCAAATTACACTAACCCTTAACTTTTAACTCATATTACCCATACCCTTAAATATTATAAACCTTGAACTCTATTATCATTAACAATACACCCTCTAACATTAATAACCTTTAATCCTTATAAGTATTATAATCACCTCTAACCCTAAACCACAATTTGTACCTCTAACCACTAATATTTGTAACCCTAGTTAATTTAACTTGGTCCCCTTATATAACTATCTATCACTATAAGATTTAATATGGTATAACTATCTATCAATATAACATACGTTATAACCATTTACTCCTATCACTTATGTGTATAGGTTAGGTGTGTCTCTTATTTATGTGGGTAATAATGTGTCACTTTTATGCATGGGTTAGGCCCATGCATAAGACCCTATGGGAACTGCTAGTGCTCATAACCCCAATTTATCATATATTCCCTACATAGTGAATCATTGGCCTAAAAGTGGGCTATGGTCATCATGCCAATATATAGAACACCATGAATGGTTGTTTAGATCATATGCCATTTATGGGACCTCAAAACGCCACATAGGTCCTAAATAAAGAAATATTGGCATGTGATCTAGGTGTGGTGACAATTTCAAGGTGTGACACACTAGGGAAATTCTTGTAGCATAAGCCATTGTCTAGGGTCAAAGGCTAGGGTCTTATGCATAAAATTTTCCTTCTAGGGTCAAAGTCCATGCATGAGGCCATAGGCCATCATATATGGCCCATTTTGACCTTGAGTTGGGATATGGTGTCCATAGTGTTTAGTAATACATGACTACCAGTTGCAACACCGACTACCAAGATAAATATCGGATGACAAAGAATAAACATGGATGACAATATTGGATGCCCATAGGACTTTCCTTGCAAGTACATCCACTGCAACATTGGTACCAAGAAGAATGAGCAATCACACAAATAATGTAATTTGGGTTTTTTAAGGAGACATTCCCAAGTTGGTATGGGTTTGATGAATCACTTATAGTTACCAACGAGAATTGAAAAATAGTGACAACATTCTACCACAACCATTATTTAATACTAATGTCATAGTTTAATTATCATTTCTCATTCATTAAGGTGAGCAGTGAGGAATCTAATGAGGACGAGAAATGTGTCAAAATGAAATTAACTTGTAAATGGAGAATAGTCACAAATTAAAGGTAAATCACTTAATCACCCTTCATGGATTGAGGATTAGGGATCAAAGAGATAATAAGACATCCTTTGTGTCATTTGTGCTTTATCATCTCATCCCATTTGAAAAATACTATCTCAAGTCACCTTATGTCCATTGGATTCAATCATTTGACATTTTCTCATCTTCATCAAGTTGGTTTGCTTAGCCTCAACCCATCACGGTCAATTCATCTAATCTATTGACTAAACCCTTATGATGATGATGAAGAAAAAGAAGAATATGATGACGACAATGATGTTGATGACAACAACGATGATGACTAAGGTGACGATGACGATGATGATTATGAAGATGGTGTTGAAGATGATGATGAAGATGACAATTAGGATGACCATGATGATGATGACTTTGATGTTGTTGAGAATGATGAGGATGATGTTGTGGGAAACGATGAACATCACGATGAAAACCTTGATGATGATGGGGATGGCAATGATGATGATGATGACTTTGATGTCGTTGATGATGATGATGATGATGATGATGTTGAGGACAGTAACGAACATGATGATGATGACCATGATGATGATGGAGATGGTGATGACGACGACGACGACGATAATGATGTTGTTGTTGATGGTGATGACAATGACTATCCTCATGATGACAATGACGATGATGATGATGACGATGACGACGATAATGATGTTGTTGTTGTTGATGGTGATGACAATGACTATCCTCATGATGACAATGGCGATGATGATCATGCTAATGATTACGATGGTATTATAGGCGATGATGATGTGATGATGATGATGGTATTATGGATGATGATGATGTGATGATTACGATGGTATTGTGGATGATGATGATGTTCATGACGATGACAATGATGATGATCATGATCATGGGGATGGTGATGGTGATGGTGATGACGATGACTTTGATGTTGTTGAGAATGGTGATGATGATGATGATGACACTTACAGACATCATGATGACCAACATGATGATGATGGGGATGGGAATGATGATGATGATGATGACGACGACGTTGGTGTTGATGATGATGACAACGCCGATCATCATGATGCTGACGATGATGATGATGAGGATGGAAATGATGATGATGATGATGATGATGATATTGTGGACGATGATGATGTTCATGATGGTGACAATGATGATCATCATCATGTTGACGAAGATGATGATCATGAGTATGGCGATGATGATGTTGCTGCTATTGATGATTAAATTTTTATTTTTGATTATTAAATTTTTAATTTTATAATATATATATATATATATATATATATATATATATATATATATATATTTGGTCCATATATCTTTTTATTTATAAATTTTTATTTGTTGTATTATAATATATATTTGGTCCATATATTCTTTTATTTATAATTTTTTATTTGTTGTATTATAATATATATATTTGGTCCATATTTTTTTTATTTATTTATAAATTTTTATTTGTTTTCTATATTAAGTAAATTTTGTTAAATATGTTATATATATATAACATAATTAACAAAATTTACTTAATATAGAAAACAAAAACAAATTATGAAAATTTACCATACATATTATCTCCCTCGCGAGTAATCCTCCGACACCCATTAACCCTCCTGCATGTCCTCCACACCCGTGACCTCAACGACCCAACTCCGTTGCAAACTCGTCATGCAAGGACAGAAAATGCTGACAAGCAAGCATATTGGGCAAGCAAGTAAGTGACCCAACTACTTGACAACATTGGCAAGCAAGCACATAGGGGCAAGATTTGAAGGTGAATATGCCTCGAAAATCAGTGAGTTCCAGCTTGACCTACTTTTGTTTGGGTTTGGGTTTAGGTAATATTTGTGGTGAAGAACGGTCTAATTTCTAGTGTTTGGGTAAATATGGCTTCCGGTGGTGGTTGGGTATTTGAGTAACTTGTGCCCGTACAATTTCACACCTCTCACATTTCTATTGCACAACATGAATGTTTACCCCAACTAAACTTGTTGGACAATTTCGCTTGCCTAGTCCAATTTTGCTTGCCTTTGGAAAGATATACTATGCACTTATCATCTTTTAGTAGATGCAAAACAGAGCACGGTAATAAAAACATAGCATGGTATAGTAAATTGATGATATAAATTGTGTATAAATTGTGGTAAGGGTTCAAATATAGTGCAATTAGGTTGTTGAAAAACACATCCCAACAATTTAATTCCTCCAAAATATTGAGAGGAGAAGAAATTGTTTGGATTAGGGATAATATTTTGAAACCCTTACCTTGTTAAAGCAACAACTTCTTTGGTATAAACATTGTTGATTAATACTCAACTTCCAATAAATGACACAAACTCACCATTTGGAATCAACATTACAACAAACCCAATCTTATGGGATAAGAGGATGAATTGTCTTTGACATGATTAATGCCCCAGTTCAACATATGTATGTGTTCAGAAGTAATGACAATGTACAAGCACGTTTCAAAAAACATTTAAGGTTCTAAGCTTCAAGAGATGAGCATGATATGACCATTATATCTAGTAAATGACTCAATCTCATCATTTGGCACCAATGACACTACACAAATTTCCTTATGGTGCAAGTAGGTGAATTCTATTTTACATGATTAATGACCTGATTCCACAATTATGTATGCTTTTATATATAATGATGACTCACAAGTATGTTTCTAAATCCATTTAAGAATTTAATTTTCCTGCGATGAACATGATGTGACTATGATATTTTGAATTAGGATGAACTTGTCTACTACTATCACCCATCAACTAAGTCTCCATCTTCTCTTTTGCATGCTTCTATCACTAGTGCATGAACATGAGATGTGCACTTTCCCGTGGTTTAGTCTTAGTATGACAACATTGTCAAAATCTTGAAAATCTCAACATTGATATTCAAGAGTTAACAACATTATGAAAGCACAATCATGTCATACACAATGAACTTATTTAAATGTGAACTCCAATTTGACATTTGCATTCAATTCATATGGTATTTATGCATAAGTTAGATCCTCCAGCTAATCATTTATTATGTTCATTTAGCACACACTTAAAATTTTATTTATGCATCAATTATGTTTTATATTAATCAACATTTATATTCAAGATTCAACAATATTACGAAAGCACACTTGCATACACAATGAACTTAGATAAATATGAAGTCCAACTTGACCTTTGCATTCAATTCGTATGGTATTTATGCATATGTACGTTAGATCCACCACCTAACAATTTATTATGTTCATTTAACACGTACTTAAATTACATTTATGAATCACTTATGTTTTATGTTCAATTAAGTTAAAATTTATATTATAAATTTATACATTATATAAATTTAATACAAATCATATTCACTCACACTACAAGAAAAAGGCCATGTAGCGAAGGTAATAATGGAGGTTTTTAGTGATACAAGATTGGTCAAAATTGTCAAAAAAATCTCCGCTACAACCTCCACCAATGGTACCAGATGTTTTGGTGGAGGTTTTATGGAAATTTATTATAACTAAAAAAAAATAACGGTTGGAGGCTTTAGCGGAGGTTTTTCATCGGTGTGCTTTGTTGATATAAGTGCATTAGTGCTAACAAATAAAAAAAAACATTGATACCTTTAAATACAAACAAGGACCGGTGCACATTTTTTTTAACGACACCGGTGCTTTATAACAATATATGCACCGATGCTTGATACTAAATATAGCACAAGTGCACACCAAACAATTTAACGGTACTGGTGCTTTATAACAATATATGCACCGATGCCTTATTCTAAATATAACACCAATGCTTATGAACTATTTTAAAGCACCAATGCGATAAGGGAAGGAAAACACACTGGTTATGTTGACTGGGACATTGACTTTCGTTGCATTTTTAAAATTCAATGGTGCGGTTACGATATAGTAGTGCATCGATGCACTTATTTAGAAAGCATTGGGGTGTCATAATAACAAAGCACTAGGGCATGCAACGAGTAGTTTGTTGCACCAGTGCGCATTTGTTTTAAATTTACTGATGTTAGATTTATTCAAACACACCTGTATGATTCAAATGATCAGAGGCACCAATATTCATTTTCTCTTTGGTGAACATTGACTAGTGACATCACATTAGAATATATATATATATATTTTAATTCTATTATTCATCAGAAATTGAAATATTTTTTTTATAGTAGATTTTAATTTTAATTATTGCATTTGGATATGATGTTTGGATTAATTTGTTATATCATATTTTTTTGCATCTATTGTAATATTTAATCATCTATATATTTAATCAACGATGTACCATTTCATGACGACATTGGACAATGCAATATAACCAGCATAGATCCATCTTAAACTCGTATCTATCAAGCACCGAGAGGGATCCAATTTCTTGAGGTGTATTTCTTTTTTTAAATTTAAACTCAAGAAATTTGATCTTTCTTGATTGATAGATCCGGGTTTAAGTTTTAAGTTTTTATTTTATAAATGAACATATATATTTTTAATTACTTTTCATAATATTTTATTTTATGAACCAACATGGATTTTTTTTATAAATATTTTCCATAATATTTTATTTTATGAGCCGACATGATTTTTTAAAATTATTTTGTTACTAACGTTATAACGTTATATCACGTTAGAGGATCTTTCCCATACTGGGCTGTAGAGCACCTTGTTTCACTCGGTGCAATAAGAAACTTTATTTTATTATATATGAATAAGAGTCTCTTTGTCATACAAAATGGGACAACATAAAGGTCCACAATAATCAAAATGTCAACATGCATGTAATTGTTACACTTATTTGTAACATGTTGTTTTTGACACTATGTCCACTACATTACACAAAATGTCCGATTTTCATAGACAACTATTTCAAAATATATAACAACTTGCATTAACATCCAAATATATTGATCATCATTCTTTGTTGGAACTGATGTCATTGCCCAAGAGACTTACATGACTTGGGGTTATTTGGCCGAATGTTTTGTTGATTGTCCGATTGTTTTTCTCATCTTCAACTTCCATATACAAACATAAAAATAAAATGTAACGAGTGTATCTACATTGGTGGGAATAATGAAAATTAAAATAGATAATATACATGAATGTAAATTGAAAAACTGATGTACCATAGGAAAAATTGAGTCCTAAATGATACACATTCTTTCAAAACCAAATCTCATGCCCTTTCTCAACAAATCTTATGTTGGCTCCACTCCATACTTTGTTTCCTGTAAGTTTTATACCCCATAACAAATCATATATTTAACATAAAGGTTTTTTGTCGTTCCATTAATTATAAAATGAGAGCAGTAAAACAATATAGATACTTACAAATTCCACAATTAATTTGATATGCGAACATATACTCACAACCCATACTTAATCCAATGTCAATCAATTATTCTAATGACTCTTCTTTGTATCTTAACACATGTTTAAAGACATCCAAGGATGGTCAGTGTAAAAGAAATTAAAATATAAAGATCACAATCAATATGAAATCTTAAGTTGTTATAAGGAAATCACAATTACTCACAAACTTTGCTATCAACCCCTTTTTTCCTTGTCGTCCCATCTTATGTGTTGAATGGGTTGCATTTTGTTTTATTTCCTGCAATTTTTTTTTGAAAATTAATATTTAATGCAAAATTAATTAATTATATGTACATAATAGGAAAATTCAATGATTTCATACAATTGAAGCACGTTGTTATTAAGATGGCTCTTCCTACGATGCAATTATGTCCATTTCCTTGACCATCTCATTGTATATTTTTTGGAGATCCCTACTGGCATAGTTTGGATATCGCTTCGTTCATCCTCTGGGGTTTTCATAATCTTCTTGAAAATTTAAAATGACATTAAACTATTTTTATACTTATATGAAAAGTAAATATATCATAATTAATATTGATAAAGGAATGCTTTGTAGTAGTAAATACATATATTCTATAAAAATATATTTATGAATATAACTTTTTGAATGATTCTTTTTTGTTGTTGTATGTTTTTGCTATTGCAATTCCAACAAGTCTCATTGGCCATTGTTCTGGAAATGCTTCTTGTAGTTTAGATATAACACGATTCTTGGAATCATTTGATTGATTTTTGTACTGTAAGTGGAAAGTATGTCTATACATTCTTTCCACTATAACTGTCATAGTTTTATAAAAATTTTACCCCCTTTCATTAACTTCCAGCACCACTCCAATTGAGCTAAGGAACAATTCATCATAATTTACATCTTCCACAATTTGTGTTTCTTATGATGACATTCCCTTCTATTGTTATCAACTCTCCCTGCATAACATTCAACATATGTGAAATACATTGTTTGAAACATGTTAGCGAATATTCTTAAGTACAATATTATTTAAAATTGAAGAAAAAATTCATATTGATTACTTTTTGATTCACATGATTCATCCCCTTGCACCTTTTCTATCAAGGATTTACACTCTTCTGCACTTAGATTGCAAAGAATCTTATCGAGCTTCCTCATTTTTTGGCTCTACATGACACACATTAACCAATACATACTAGTTAAACTTACATATAATTCAAAAATATTCATTTAATATTGAAATTACAAAGAACTTGCCAACTTCTTTGCATTTTTGGATGTGCTCCCATCATGTCGATTAGAATTATTGTTCATTGAATGATTATCACACATTTTCTATCAAAAAACAACCTGGACCATCCTGGTGCATCTACGATGGGACCACATCAGTGCATCATAGTTGAACACAACGTTAATGAAAAATAAATAAACAATTTGATACACGCTTTTTTCGGTGTGATATATTTAATCTAAAGCACCAATAACAAACTATGTGCATTTTTTTTATAACAGAAATGATTGATTTTGTATTGAGAAAGGCTACATAAATTCAAAAAATAGAACAAATATTTACCCCAAGATACTAATGATGAGAAATATCAGCTTCAGTCTTGATTACAGTAATCCAAAAAAGATACTTGCTCCAAAAAACTAAATTCTCCATGCTACTATACTTTTTTACAAATTGTCCTAATAGTAAAATGCAAAAAAACATGAAAACGAAACATATTAAGAAGTCTCGTTGTTATCCAATTTATGAACTTCTTGCTCACTATATTCCATAACATTTGAGCTAATTTTTTATTTCCCATCAGAAAGAGAGACCTCTATTTTATGAACTTCTTCAATGAAATCATCAATTTCAACAACATGCACACTCAAGGGAGCTTTTGAAAAAAATTCCGGGCTTTGTAAGCTAGACTTTACACTACCATCATCAATAAAGCTGGAGGTATTCACAAAAGACTGCATAACTGGATCATCAATGTTTATATATTCTGGATTCTCAATTGGCCAGAAACTCCAACCAATTAAAATTCCTTCATGTTTCATACATGTCTTGAAGAAATCTTTAAGCTGATCAAGTTTCCATCCCAACAGAGTTTTCCAAAAGGCTTCACTTAAATTTCTCAACACCATCAATATAAGAGTCCACATTTGGAATTTGAAAAGAGCATTCTCAACTTCTATAATAATACCTTCCATCAAAGAATTCCCGTCTCTCAACTGAAGACTAAATTCTAATTTATCTGGCTGTAAATTGTCAACTCTGACAGAAGGCTCATCTAGTTTCTCTTGCAGAATCATAATGCCAATTGAATATTCAATACTAATCAAAGGAAGGATATCCCAAATAAATTTCCTAGACTGAATAATGCCGAAATCCCAGAGATTCCAAATGAGAGCAGAGAAAAATTGACTTCCACCGTTCATCACATAAATACCGATGCTTTTTGAAACTTGAAGCCACACTCCCAGTAACAAGAAGATGATGATAACTCTTATATCAAGCCCCAACATACCAAGACTATACTTTTCCTCGAGCAAACTCCCACCACTGTAGAACGAAAACTGATCAGGAGAGGATTTTGATCCATGAAAGAAGAAGGTTATGGCAAGATGACTTTCCCTTGGAGTCCATTTTCTATAATAAAACCTTTTATCAAAAGCGATGCTTTATTAGCTAAACCATTAGCACGGAAATTATGTTGTCGACGAGCATGATAAATTTGGAAGCAAGGGATTCAATCTAAAATACCATTGATTCTCATTTGAAGCCGACCTGTTATCTGATCTTTTAATTTGTGACAACTTCTGGTCTGAGATAAAATGATAAGCGAGTCTCCAATAATCACCAAAGAACTGATTTCCAGAGAAATAGCTCGTCTGAAAACAAATAAAAGAGCGTACTGCTCAGCCTATTTATTTGTACTAAATCCTAATCCACAAGTATACATATATACTTCATTTAATCCACAAGTATACATTGATACTTCATTTCCTCCAGGATAAAAAATGACCCCCCTTCGCACCAGCCACACCTGGGTTACCCTTCGAAGAACCATCAAAGAAAAGAGTGTAAGATTGAAGACTCTGTAACCAGTTTTGGAATTATTCCTTATTCAAATTTAGCTACCATTTAGGTGTATGAATAGGAGCATCCAAGCACTGGTTTTGAACCCAATTTGAATTAATGAAAGATTTCATCAATAGGATTTCATCCGGGGTCCATATTTCCTCCTTTTTTCTTCCTATGCGGCTATGAATAAAGTCACCTAGCAAAGAAGTGGTAGAAATGGCTGTATCTGTTTTCGAAATCAACTTATTTTAAAAAATAGCATAATTTCTTGCCCTCCACACTTTCCAAAAGACATACTTTGTGAAGGCAGCCCAAACTCTTGAAAGAATAGATTTCTCAACCAGACTTCCAGGAAATTTGTCATTCCAACCAAGAAGAAAACCACTCAGATTTATCAGAAGTTCAACAATCTGATGCAAGTCATGCAAAGATTTCTCCCAAACTAAGATTTATACAATTACAGTGAAAGAACAAGTGCGAGATTGTCTCTTCAGAATATTTACAAAGGATGCATCGTGAGGGGCCTTCTATACATCTTTTTCTAAGATTCTCAGCTGTGAGAATTCCGCCATGAGGTAACATCCAACAAAAACTATTGATCTTTGGTAGTCCATCATGATGCCAAACTTTCACCCTAAAAGTCTCAAGAAGGGGGATGAGATTGTTTCTTGAAGAGGTGATCATAGCCCTATTTCAAGGTATAAGTTCCACGCTTTCCCCAACCTCTAGAATATACAATATCACTGATAGGGGAACCACCATGAAGGTGTCATAGAACTTCATTAAAAGACTGTTGCAAAGGGGTTGGTATGTTAAAATTCCTCCAACCAAGCCAGTTTCCATTCAAGTCCCATTCAGAGAATTCGAGCAGAGTGTTGATTCCCATTGTACAAAACCAATTTTTTACATCCTTTACTTACATAATCTGAGATAAAGGGGAAGAGCCTAGAATGGAGTCACCCCACAAATTTATTCTCTTTCCATTACCGGGGATCCAATAAACATCATCCTGAATAATTTTACTTGCTAATTTACAAAGTCTCTAGATGTTAGAGGCTAGTTGTTGCCAATTATAGTTATCTATACACTGGAGTCTGTGGCCCGAGAGATATTTTTTATGAGAATATTTTTCCACCAAGTTGATTCTACGAAGACCAATATCCAAACTACCTTTGCACCAATATCTATGTTCATCATAGAAGAATCATGAATTCCAAGTCCACCATGTCCTTTTGGAGAATTAACAATTCTCCACTTATCTAGACGAAATTTTCTTTTGTTGATTTTACCTCCTTGCCACGAGAAATTTCTTATGTACTGATCTATCTTTTGCATTATACCTTTAGGGATGATAACGAAGAATATTGAAAGAGGGGAAGAGAAGATAAGTACTGACCTTATCAAGATCACTTTCCAGTAGGATTTAACCATCACATGCCCCAACTTGAGATTTTGTCTTTTAATTTTTGAAGGATTGGTTCCCACAAAGCATTTGACCTTTTCTTTTGGACAATGGGAATACCCATATACTTAAAAGAGACCCAATTAGAAGTTCCCGTGAATCCTATTTCTTTTGTGATACTGCGCATAATTTGAGGAGAAAAATTCCAACCACAGATCCTGCATTTCCCTTCGTTAATATCACCTCCTGACGCATGCAAAAACTATTGTAAGATTTGCTTAAATCTACTAGCATTGATCAAAGAATTCCCTCCCAACAACACTGTATCATCTGCAAACTTGGCACTGTTAACATATTTTATTCCATGGGCTATACGAATCCCATGAAGCCTATTTATCCCAAGAGATTCAACCATAAGAATGTAAAGATAAGGGGACCGGGACATCCCTGTCAAATCCCTCTAGAATCTTGGATTAAAAGTTTTCTCCCAAGAGATTCAACCATAAGAATGTAAAGATAAGGGGACAGAGGACATCCCTGTCAAATCCCTCTAGAATCTTGGAAGAAGTGAGATGGTCTACCATTTATCAAGGGAGCAATCCAAGGGCGGCTAATGCACCCTTTGATCCATTTAATAAAGAGCGGAGAAATACCAAACCTTTCCAAAAATTCAAAAAGGAAGCTATGCTAGATTCTATCAAAGGCATTAGCCATATCTAATTTACTGGCCATCCCTATTCTTTTCGTGACACACCGGAGTGTATAGCTTTTTGGATCAGCACTATATTATCCACAATTTGCTCTTTTCTACAAAACCACCCTACCTTTCCGGAATTAATCGTGGGAGAAAAGGTTTCATATGATTTGCTAGAATTTTTGTTAGAATTTTGTATGAAGAATTACAAAGTGATATTGGCCTATAATGCCTGAGAGACGTAGGATGAGAATCTTTTAGGATCAAAGCCAGAAATGTAGAATTCATTGCTCCTCCATTTTTTTCTCTACCCTTAGTCCAATTCAACATTCTACATAAATCAACCTTGATGATAGACCAACAAGCGTTATAAAAATGAACAATAAAACCATCTGGTCCAGGAGATTTGTCCACTCTTAACCCACATACTGCTGCATACGTCTCTTCTTTTGTGATGTAATTGTTCAATAGATTGTTCTCAAATCTGGTAACTAAACACATAATGGTATCAAGAAGATCATCCTTAAAAATCGAGTAATTTGCCCCCTGTTCTGTATATAATTTTTTGAAATGTTTGTGTGCTTCCTGCTGAATATCAGAGTGGCTAGAAATTGTCTCTCCTCCTTCTATCCGAATTTCATGAATTATATTTTTTTAAGCCTGACTTTAGTTTGATTATGAAAAAAAGTAGTGTTTTTGTGTCCCGATTCCAACCACAAAGCACGTGATTTTAATCACTAGCTTTCTTCTTCCTGATGAAAAGATTCATTTAACTTCAGACTTAATTGATGCTCTCTTTGTAACATCTCCTAAGAGACCTCGGCTGAATCCATATTTTGCTGTAAGGAGCCTAATTCTTTTTGACATTCCATCCTTTCTTTTCGTAGGGATTTATAGTGGTCTTTCGTCCATTTATTTAACTTTGTGTTAAGAATGCGCAGCTCATATTCCCATATGAAAGAAGGGGATCCTTTCACGAATAACTTCCAGGAGTTTTAAATAATTTGAAACACTTCCAATTGACTTAGCCACAAAGGGTTGAATCAAAAGGGGATTGGACCTTTATTTTCCAATTCTTCTATCATTAGACAAATTGGTCTATGATCTGAAGCAACAAAAGGAAGAATTTGAACTTGGAAACAAATCTAGACCGGAGAAGTGAACTTCGAACAAGAAAGCGATCCAGTTGGGACGCAATATGGCCGGTACCTATCCTCTTGTTATTCCAAGTATAAGTTCCTTTTTTCCCCCTTATATCAATCAGATCTAAATCCCCTAAAACATCTTCTAGATTCCCCCCAAAAGGATCTCAAATAAGGGTGTCACCTCTTCTTTATTTAGAAGAAAAAGGCACATTAAAGTCCCCTGCAATAATGTTGCATTGAATTTCCTTGAGAACATCTAAATATTCCCAAAACTCAAGCTTTAATATGTAGTTAACAGGCCCATAAACGTTGCAAATTTTTAAGGATTCTTGACTGCCAATAACCTATAATTCAGCCACGATCCAGTGCTTTTCTTCTAATTGCTGCCTGAGAGAAAACTTACTGCTATCCCATAAGAGAGCTATACCTCCCGACGCTCCTATAGAGATTTTTGCAATGCCTTCACCATATTTCCAATTTTTATGAAATACTTGAATTACTTCGGTATCTTCCATTTTTGTCTCTCAAAGTAGAAGAATTGAGAGCATTTCCTTATTGAATATCAAATTATTCATTGTATCTATTTTTGACTTTCCTCCCAATCTTCTACAATTCCAAGAGACGATATTCATTATTTTTTCCCTTGTGATCCAGATTTACCTCTAACATCCCCTTTTTTGCCTTTCTTTGAAGAAGCAGATCCTTTCATAATTGAGTAAAGAGAAATATGCTTTCCCATCTCTTTCTGTCTTTTAGATTCTTCCTCTCTCAAGGATTTTCAAGATTTCCAACCAAATTTTTTGCGAGCCTGCCTTTCTTCTTCCTTTTCCTCATGGACAAGTTGATATTGCTTCCCTTCTTGGGAACTCGCCTCTTCTTCTTCATCATCCTTGCTTTGCAAATCTTGGATTAAATGAGAGTTTGTTTCAATAATAGGTATATCTGTCAGAACTGAAAAAATTCTTCTACTATCACCTCCTCTAAAATTGACTGCAATATCCTCTGTTTTCCATTTGATTTCTGCTTGTATTCACTAATTTACTGTCCACCCAAAACTTTTTTTTTTTTTTTTTTTCCAGTTAGAACCTAAAATTGATTAGAATTCGAAGCCTCAGGATGATTATCCATATTTCCAGTAATTTTTTTTTTCACTTTTCTTTGCACTGTCTGCCATTTTTTGTCAAGCTCTTTATTTGTTTCTTTAACTTTAGAATTTACACGGTTTCTTACAAAGTGTCCATATTCATGGCACTTCTTGGACTTAAAATCCAATTGATCATAATTGACCTTTTGTTCGTAAGACCATCTATCCATAACCAAATTGACAACTTCAGGAAGGCCTTTATCTAAATCAACTTCAACACATTTTCATGTACATGAAAACATCGGAGATTTAGGATCTGCTTTGTCTATGTATTTTCCTAATGAATTTCCTATGGCTGCTAAAACTTCATCAGACCAACAATGCAATTGGAGGTGGGGTAATTTTACCCAAACATGGACGACATTTGGAATATCCTTCTCAGGATCAAAAGATAAATTCCAACTATTAAGGTACATGCCCCTTGGTCCTATAAAATAAGGGCCGTTCTGAAAGATTAAATCACAACCTTCTTTAAATTCAAAATGAAACACATAGAATCCTCCACGACAAAAATAACATTGCATCCTATTAGAAAGAAGAGGCTGCCAATTCTTATTTATCCATATCTCCATGGATCCGGGGGAAGACCAAAGTCTAGTAAAAATCCTTACCAGACCTCTTTTAGATAACGCAATGGCTTTCTTCTTAGATAATATGCAGGAGATATTTAGTTTGGGAGCTGAAACCCTCTTGAAAAAATGTGAAACTAATTGAGATGGAGCATGAGGAGGTTGCATATTCATCAAATGCTTGAAGAATTCATCCAGTGGATCTGGACCAGGAGGATCCGTCTAATCCATAGCTCTAAAATGAACCAAATTCAAGCCAACCCTAATTTTTTTCAAATCATCTTCGAGTGATTTTTTTTCACCGTCCTTGACCATAGCTGAAACAATAACAAATAATGAACAATGTGCTTTTACTAGAAGCGCACCGATGCGTTATATGAAAATGACCACACTGAAAACTGCAAAAGCATTTTTTAGAAAGCAAAAACTGACATGACCGATAGGGTTTTGTATCCGATGCAATAAGTGGTCCCATTCACCCAATGCCTTATATATAAAACCACAAACCCATTACATCTAAAATGCCTAAAAAGAAAAATCCTAATTGTGAAATAATAGAGGGAGTTAAACCCTAACGTGAAATTTTGTAGCCACGTAAAATGAAAGGAAGCAACAAGAAAATAAGGGTTCCAACATTGAAGGTAACCATGAAATTTGTTTTTTTGTTTGTTTTATAAATTTATTTAAAATTGTAATAGGAAATAAATAAATCATGTGCATTGAGATCAATAGTAGTAATTTACATACTTGAAATTTCTACTATGCAGGGTTTTGTGTGATTCACGATACCTTACAAATTCTGATCTTCAGAATAATCCGGTTGCTCCAAACTCCTCCCCGGTAAGCCTCTCTTGCAAAACTCTCCCCTCGAAATTTCAATAAAACAATGAAATAATGATTAGGATTTTTTTTTTTTAAACACTTTATAGAATTAGTTTTTTGAAAAAGAAATTCTCGCTCCTTTTTCAGTTTATGGGAAAAAATTGTGGGTTTTTATTTTTATTTTCGATTTAATGGACATCGATGTGCTCATATATACATGCACATTGGTGCGACCTGACAAACAACGTACCATTAACATATGCTTTCATTTTTATTTTTTATTTTTTTTCTTCTGAAAATCGGTGCACCGAGAAGATATGCATGCACTGGTGCACTATATTTTTTATAACGCACCATATTAGCATACAATAGAAATATAAAAAATAATAATTATCATTCACTGGCGCGTATGAAATATATGACTGCACCGGTGTGCTTATATATACTAAGTGCACCGATGTCAACAATATTGAAAATTGCATAGATAAATATCAATTATAAAATATAGCATATATTTTCTTTTGCGGACATTTTTGCAGATGTTTCAATATGATGTGTATGTGACTTAGACTCACCGATGCATTCGGTTACTTAGGATGCACCGGTGTGATTATATTAATTAGGCTCACTGGAGTAATTAGAAAATCCATATGAATATTCGTTTGAACTTAAAATGATATATTCATCTCAAATGTTCTTTTAGGATTCAACCACATCAATTACAATACTTCATAGTATACATATGCTGCTTAAACTCATCTTTCTCTTAAAAAATGGTTTCAAAACTATATTGGAAGTTAAATTGTCATATGGTTCTCAAAATTTATTTTAGTACTGTAGACACATATTGATTGCTAATTTGGCTCAAATGTAGGGATAAAATGCTACAATATCAGATGGCCAATTCTTCAAATTCCATCTCATTCCATAGTTTTCAAAGTTCATCAAATTCTCCATTTCCATCTCCAGTAAGTTTAGATCTTATTTATATTTTTATTATCTACGTGAATTGATGTTATTTATCCATGTGAATCTGAATAACAATGTATTCAATTTTGTAGGATCCCAATTCAGGATCAAGTTCGAATGCACAAAGTATTCCACTAGTTGAAAAATGTCTCAAGCTCTTATTAGGAGCAAGATACCACAATCAATTGGTAGATGAAAATGGACATCCGCTTTAACCCACCAATTATAACATGCTATCTTCCAGCGACAATCCTGGGTCATCAACAATAATTCATCATGAGCTAGATCTCTTTTATGACATCCCAGTAGTATGTGGTTATTAAAAATGTCAAGGGTTAAAGGAGAACCCTCGGTGTGTCACACTCAACCATTATACTAGTGATCTTGTACCCAATGTTGATGGTCTAATACCTCCTACCACAGTAAAGAATCCAATAGGTGATATAGAAAATATACGTAGGGACACTTACCTATGCTCATTTTTGGAAAATTTGGAAGCCAAAACAACTATGTTTTGTCCTAAATTGACCAACCCCTATGCTTATGTTCAGTCAACTGAAAGATATAGTGATCCAATGCATGATATCAATACCAACCAAAACATCTATACTAGGAGATCCAAAAAGTTGTATGAGTTGAGAGCAAAAATTTCCAAATACACACCAAGGTCGGTCCAATTGTTGGAGGGTAGCGATGAATTCTCTCTTCCTGTGCATTTGCAAAGTAAATATCAAACTTGTTACAACTGCACTTTGTATGGCGCTTGGCCATCTTCTCTTCCCGTTCTTGATGTTGGAACTGAATTCTATTTTTGTGGTAATAATTTTATGATTTCCAAGTCTAAGATAGATGCTGCAAATATTAGGTTATTTATCCTTTCACAGGTACTTGTTGCTCCCAAAAAATCAGTAGCACTTATGCCATTCTATGGTCCTACTTATTGTTGGTCTGATTACTTAAATATTGTTAAATATAAACATTGCATTTCCATCTATAGTATGTACATGAATGGCTATGCTTATGGAAACTTTAACATGAATAACCTGTTGTATATTTGTGGCCATCCATGCATTCATGGGAACATTGCAGGTTTCATAAATAGTTTTAGGTGCTCTTTATTTTCTACAAATTGTTCATTTGAGGAACATTCCAATGACCAGGAGTTCTTTATGAAAAGGAAAGTGTCCAATTTTTTTGTTGTGCATGCAATACATAGTTTATCTCCTGGTGATGAGTTGTTAATAGACTATAACTTTCGTAGACCACCAACCACTCGTCAAAGACGCCTTGCATTGGGACTACCTTTAGACGTTCCCTTGGGGCATACGACAAAAATCATTGATTAATTGTATTTTTTTTTAATTTTCTTATCCGAAATGGATCAATATATAATTTCTCACCTACTTCGAGCTTTCAGGGTCGAAAGATTTGATGGCTTGTAGGGCCCATTTTAGGGGCAGGTCTCACCTTTCAGATTTGGGGTAAAAAACCACTTGAAAACTTACAAGTCCATTTTGAGGGATTGAATGACACTTTTTTTGTTGAAATATTATTGGCAACCAAGATGCCATATTCTACACATTGATACCTTTCCAACGATCCAAAAATCACCTCAAACAAAGTCCATATGAAGAAGTTATGCCCCTCACAAGTGTCTGACCTATCCAGTTGACCACCGTGGTACTATGTGGATTCCACATCAACTCTCATTTCTCTCACATGTGGAGCTAGTCACGTGTGGAATTTCAAGAACATTATAGAAGGACCAAAAACCTAGCCCTAATCAAGATTCAGGGCATGCTTAAACCTAACCCTAGACAACTATTGAACTATGTTAAATATCAGGCTGCTAGAAGAGAAGGGGGTCCCATTTGTTTGATGTATTGTATTGTTCCATAGTTGAGCAAACAACATGGGGGTGGATATTAGAGAAGAATAGAGGATATCCTCTAGTAGCCAATTTGGCCACATAGTCGTAGGTAACTCTATAGAGAGTACCATTTTCTTTGTATTTGCAATTTAATAGAGCAAGGCATAGTCCTCATTTGTGGCTGGGTTTTTCCCCGTAGTGGGGTTTCTCAGGGTACATCTTATGTTATTGTGTGGATTGTGTACTTATTTTCTCTAGTTATTTCTCTTTCAGTTTCATTGTATTCAATATATTATAAAATCAAATTAACACAATGAACTAAGTTGTAAGATCCGTGATGAACTGATCCAGTGGGATATCCATGACAATTTACAGATAATTTTCAATAGGATTAATGTAAATGTATTGCTCAATTTGAATTTTTATTTTATAAATGGATTGCGGTGGGAATTTAATATTGCAAAAAATTCCCATTCTTCTATAATAATTGTTTGGTATAATGTTTGAATAAACCAATTGCATTTGTTAATTTTTTCGATAATTTCATTCAATATTATCTAGGATCACTAAAAGAATAACATGTACAAAATATCAATCATAAACACAAGAGACAATAGACACAGAGTTTCCTTGGGGAAAACCAAGAAGGTGAAAAACCCCGCAACTTCCTCAGAGATAGAATAAGCCACAAACCAAGATCACAATGATCAAACCCAAAGAGAAGTCTCTAGCAGATACTCCTCCTCCTCCACTTGTGCGCCACTTTCTCTCTTAGCTATGCGAGCTTGAGAAGTGAGTGAATGAATAGAATGAGAGAGGCACACCCTCTATTTATACATTGACTTGACCTGCCAATAAACTAACAGGGCCAACTTCCTAAGGAAGTCTAATAACCCAACCACATGACCTAACTAGGGCCGACCCCACACCGGTGGTCTAATAACCCATCAATACAAATGACGACACTTACAATGTAACTTGTGAGACTTGCAAATACAAATGACGACACTTCCAATCAGAGGAATAATACATCTCTGTTGGATATACAATAAAGTACAAATGTAATATATAAGTGAATATCTTCCGAAGTTACAAATACATCAACACTCCCTCTTAACTAGGAAGGTATTCTCTAGACACAGGTCATTAATACATATTGGCGCAAATCTTCAATTCTGGAGCTGGATCATCATCACTGGATCACAGAGCATTATCATCATCACTGCTGCTGCATTTGACATCTCGATCACTGGGCTATCTCTGAATTCTTCTCGTCATAGGAAGGTCTATAGAGCTAGCCCTTTTTCATGCTGGTTGTAGGCCTAACCTCCTGTAGGGCTTCATCATCACTGGCCATACTGTGGAATCCTCAGGACTTATTACGTGCGTCAACAAAACCTCGAAAGAGCATCCTAGCTCAGAATATAGGATCTCCCAGGATATTTTACATGTTGACTGTCACAAAACCTTAAAAGAGTGTCTTGCATCCTGCAAGAACTCTAAAGAGCATCCCAGGACTGATTACGAGCTTACTACTCAACCTATCGGATCTCCAGGGCTGATTATATGTGACCCCCACCACAAAACCTTAAAAGAGTGTCCTGCATCCTGCAAGAACTCTAAAGAGCATCCTAGGACTGATTACGAGCTTACTGCTCAACCTATCGGATCTCTAGGGTTGATTACATGTGGTTAGGCAAAACCTTTAAAGAGTGTCTTGCAACTTGCAAGAACTCTAAAGAGCATCCTAGCACAGACTATAGGATCTCCAGGGCTGATTACATGCCTCTAGTAGCAAAACCTCGAAAGAGCATCCTAGCTCAGACTATAGGATCTCCCAGGATCTTTTCTATGCTACATGCACAACCTGTCCATGGCCACAGAGTATCAACCTGATACTCATGATCATACTGATCATCATCATCTAGTACATCAACCTGATGCACATCATCATCGCATGATCATCCTGATCATCGTCTCAGCATCGTCCTGATGCATATCATCTGGAGCATCGTACTGATACTCGTCACATATGATCATCTTGATCATTATCATAGCATCATCCTGATGCATGTCATCTGTAGCATCGTCCTGATACTCGTCATCATCGTATAATCAAACTGATCATACAAAGCATCCACCTGATGCATATCATCACATGTGATCATCCTGATCAACATCATGCAGAACATCATCCAGAGCATCGTCCTGATGCTCGTCACACATCGCTTACATCCACAGCCATGGGAAGGACCCTCCTATCACCATGCTTGGAATGGATCCTGCAAATGTGTCCCATCACTTCTTCCTCGAAGTATCTTCTATCTGAAGAACACCAAGCCTCTCTCTAAAGTATTCAAACTTCACTCTGGCTAGTGGTTTAGTCAACACATCTTCAACTTGCTCATCCGTCGCAACATATAGGAGATTCACTGCTCCTCTCTGCACCATATCCCTGATATAGTGATATTTGATCTCGATGTGCTTCGACCTGTCATGGAACACCGGGTTCTCTGACAACTTCACACAACTCGGGTTGTCACAATAGATACAGGTAGCATCCAATGGGAGATCAAATAACTCAGACAGTAGCTTCCTAAGCCATACTACCTCACAACTGGCTGAACAAGCTGCGACATACTTTGCTTCGGCTATACTCAGTGCTATGCAGGATTGCTTCCTGCTAAACCAAGATATCATACCTGATCCCATACTGAAGCAGCACCCTGAAGTGCTCTTCCTATCTGCAGCACTGCTTGCCCAATATGAATCAACATAACCCTCCAGGTTAAACTTTTGATTCGCATCATACTTGAGCCCATAATCAACTGTACCCTTCAGGTACCTCAGAATATGCTTTACATCAATCAGGTGAACATGTCTAGGATCTGTCAGAAACTGGCTCAAGGTGTTCACCGCAAAGCAAATATCTAGTCTCGTGTTCGTCAGGTACATCAAGGACCCAATCATCTGACGATACACCGCGACATCAACCGACTCAGATGAAGCATCACTCAAGAGCTTCAGGTTTGATGCCATAGGTGTGGCCATGGCCTTACAGTCCATCATCCCGAACCGCTTCAGGATCTCTACTGCATACTTCCCTTGTCCAAGGAAGATTCCAAATGCACTCTACCACACCTCCATGCCTAGAAAGGAATGCATCATCCCCAACTCCTTCATCTCGAACTCGGAAGCAAGCTTCCTCTTGGTGTCAGCAATCAACCCATCCTCACCTGTAACAAACAGGTCATCCACATACAGTAGTAGTATCACTGGATTGCCTTCCTCAACCTTGTAGTAACGGTTGGAATCTTCTTTACTTTTAGTAAAGCCCAAACTGGATAGAAAGCTGTCTATCCTACCATACCAAGTCCTAAGAGCTTGCTTCAAGCCATACAAGGATTTCTTCAACCTACACACATATGACTCCCTGTCACGTGTCTCAAAACCAAGTGGCTGCTCCAAATACACTTCCTCTTCGACTACACCATTCAAGAAAGTTGTCTTGACATCCATCTGGTGTATCTTCCACTTCATCACTGCAGCCAGAGAAAGTACTGTTCTGATGGAAGTGTATCTGGCTACAGGTGCAAAAGTCTCTTCATAATCTATTCCCTCTTTCTGGGAGAAGCCACGAGCTACAAACCTCGCCTTGTATTTCTCTATGCTACCATCTGCAGCATGCTTGATCTTATAAATCTACTTGGAAGTCACAATAGACTTCCCTTCTGTTCTTGGGACCACATCCCAAACATCATTTTTCATGATCGATTGGTATTCCTCGACCATGGAATCCTTCCATTCTTTTCCGCTGCCTCTTCATAACTGGAAGGTTCTTTGTTCATAATGTCACAGAGCAAGGCAACATAGATAGTGTGTGACCTTGTCCTTTTCCTTTCTCTGTGTTCCTCTTCTGGAATACCATACCTTTCTGCATCTTGGATGAGCTCTCTAGCCCATGCAGGTTTCCTCTTGTGAGAGTTCTTCTCACGGGGTGGATCTACAGGTTCTTGTGGATCTTCAATTTCATGATCTTCTTCTGGAATTGCTTCATTCATAGCGGTGTCTTGAATTCTGGTTACCCTTGGTTCTTCATTGTCTTCAACAGGTGTCTTCCTTGATTTGATGTATGCTGAGTCTTCATGAAATGTTACATCCCTGCTGATGTCAATCTTCTTGAACCTTGGAAAGTAGATTCTGTAAGCCTTCGAGCTTTCACTGTAACCCACAAAGATGCCCGTCTTTCCTGAAGGATCTAGCTTTGTCCTCTTTTCCTTTGGAATGTGTGTGTATACAGGACAGCCAAATATCTTGAGATGGCTAACTTTTGGTTTCTTACCAGAGAAAACTTTTTCTGGTGTCTT